>CM029368.1:10494770-11094770 GCA_017165825.1 Hepsetus odoe
AAAAATCTAAATCAGATCAATATTTGGTGTTTCTACCTTTTGCCTTCAAACCAGCATCAGTTCTTCTGGCCCCACAGAGCCCTGATCTCAACATCATCCAGTGTGTTTGGATCACATGAAGAGACAGAAGGATGTGAGGAAGCCTACATCCACAGAAGATCTGTGGTTAGTTCTCCAAGATGTCTGGAACAACCTACCAGCCGAGTTCCTTCAAAAACTGTGTGCGAGTGTACCTAGAAGAACTGATGCTGTTTTGAAGGCAAAGGGTGGTCACACCAAATATTGATTTGATTTAGATTTCTCTTTTGTTCATTCACTGCATTTTGTTGATTGATGAAAATAAATGATGAACACTTCCATTTCTGAAAGCATTCTTTGTTTACAGCATTTTTTCCACACCTGCCTAAAACTTTTGCACAGTACTGTGTGTATATATATATATATATATATATCTGAGACTAATGTAGTATCACTTATATATTTCACACCACACAACTACAAGGTAACTCTGACATCTTGTTAACAAGTGAATTACCGGATGAATATCTGTTTTAGCACTTGGCAGAATCATTCAAAGTGTTATCTCATTCTGTGGCAGTTAACCCTCTGTGTTTGTGTCTCCTAAAGGTGTGAATGAGAGCCAGGCAGCAGTGAGGAAATAACCCCTAATTCTGCAAAAATGCCACCACCAGCAGACATCCTGAAGGTGGCCATCGAGTGGCCAGGGGCCTTCCCCAAACTCATGGAAATAGACCAGGTCAGTGTCAAAGGGTGCACATTAGTGTGGAGCATATGTTCATGAATCACATGACCTTGGGCTAAAGCTACCCATAGGTTTACATGTAAAACATACGGCTGTGATACAGAAGGGTCATGTGTTTTAAGATGTGCTCTGGATAAAGCACACAGGCCTGCAATGTTTAATAAAAACCGCACTCAGTTGTGCACTCAGACCAAATGAGGTATCATGTAGTTCTTGACATGTTTAAACAGTCATGCAGTCACAATTTGCAGATATTGTAGTTAACATTTTCACAATTTGCTAGATCACTCGTGTCACAACTTTAGTAATGCAACACCATACCTTAAAATTTTTGAGCTGGATAAGTTATACAGGAGATGGTTCTTTAAAGTCAATTTCAAGGATGTTTAACAGTTTATCTAATTGCTCCTATTGAATAAAATCTTCTCCCATCTTTAAGAAGTCCCATCTGCATTTCCCCCTGCTTTTCCTTTTTTATTTCTCTCCATTTAATTTACTTGTATAATTCTCATATTTGATTTATTGACAAAAATTAGCACTAATGTCGACAAGGTTCACACACAAGGTTCACACTCGCAAAATGGATGCACAGGAAATAAAACAACGATTTAGTTCAAGAAAGTACAGATAAGTCAGCCAAAATGATGCTCTTGAATGATTAATTTGGGCAAAATGTTTTATGTAACACAGGATAAATAAATAGATTTTTAGGATCGTGCAGGCTGTCGCTTAAGGCTGTCAGCAGTAAACCACACAGGAAGGAAAGCTTATCCAGACTAAAACCATTTGTTTAAGCCAAATTTAATTACAATTTTTAATGACTGTTTATTTTATAGATCATGATATGAAATATTTATTTTACTATCTGGAATCTAATAATAGCTATCATTATTCACATTTATTCATGAAATCAGTATTATTCCTGCTTGCTTTGACAGGCCACATACTAAAATTGGAACGATACATAGAAGATTAGCATTGGCCCTGTGCAAGGATGAAGTGCAGTATCATTAAGCATTCCTTATAATAATAATAATAATAAAAACACTTCCAGATTGCAGTTCAGTTTTAAACAGTATTTTTTAAAATCTGGGTCAGTTTAGGACCGACACCACATGCTTGCATCTGTTATTAAATCTTGTTTTAAACGTGTGCTTTAGAGATGTGTTTATGATTAATCCTTTACTTTTGCTTTATTTTTGTCAGTTCTGTACAAACTATGGATACTGAATTAAACATTGGGTCACAGATCTCAGAACCTCATTCCTTAGGTAAAGCTAATTTAGCTGGAATAAAGCACAAGATGCAGTTTACTTCTCCACCTTACCTGCTACACTCTCTTTGTATAAATGGTAGCATCTCAGCAGATTCTACACATCTGTGAGAGCATTGTGTTCCGGGGGCATTTTTGTGTGTTTACAGTAAATGTGGCAGGGGAAAAAGCCCTGGTTTGTGCTTAATCCCATGTCGCTGTGGGTCCAGCATTAAGCCTGCAGCATATGCCTGAGTGACTCACTGCTAGAATGTGCTGTTTTTTGTTTTTTTCCTCTTCTGTTTGCCTATATACACTTTAGCCGTGCTTCCACACTTGCACATGTTCTCAATAGATATTGAAATGAGTTCAGAAGGTTGATGCCATGCGTTAGATTTAGCAGAATCAGAATCGGGCTGGAGGGGTAAGAGTGCTGAGGTGTGCAAAACTGTGTGTAAAGACAGAGTTGACCCACACAGCCCCTGCAAAAGATCACAGAGCCAGCAATTACCACATGTGAGAAATTTTGTATTAAATGTTTGGACAATTAATTGCTTAATTGATGAAATAAAATGTGTTGATGATTGTTACAATATATGAATGAAAGTATTGGGACACACCCCTTGAACTGTTTAATCCACTCCCATTGCCAAAGGTGTATGAAACTAAGCAGCATCACATGTAGTCGGGTATATTTAACATGTTCTGAGCAATGTGTGGCACTCTTGGTGTAGCAGGAGGAAGATTAAGTAGGCATCTGTGTTGTTAGTTCAGTGTTTATCCATTCAAGTTTTCATTTCTGTCCTGTGCAGAAAAAGCCCCTCTCTGCTATCATTAAAGAAGTCTGCGACGGGTAAGAAATCGAAGCTTTTTAAGTTTTTCTGCTTTTGATTCAATGATTTTGGTCTTGCAATTTCTTCAAAATGTTTGTTGCTGTAAATCACTGTGAAATTACTTAAACTAAAACGGTGTTGTTTCTTCAATCTCCATTCTCCAGGTGGCAGCTGCCAAATCATGAAACCTATGCTCTGCAGAATGCTGACCCCACAAACATTTACATCACAGAAAAGGTTTAATGGCAATTTTGTCCCTGTCTCAAGATTTATTATATCAAGGAAAGCCCTGTGTAAATAACTGTCCCTTTCCACAGAACCGCAACAACATCAAAAATGGCTCTATCCTGCGGCTGACCACCTCTCCTGTGAGTAGAGGATTTCCAGGGATTTTTTTTTATTATTATTACTCAGGCAGTGTTTATGAGGGCATTGTCAGGCTGAGAGAACTGTCTTTATCCCCGTTTGCACCACCCATCCAAGCTTCACTGTGCTAATCCTCCAGATGTGATGGGAGTGCTGATAGGTTAGGCTGCTGAAGCTTTCGAAAGTGTCAGCAGCTGCAAGAGACTCTTGCGTGACGGCTCGAGATGGAAGCCTTGGCCAGCTAAAGCTTTTCTCACCCAGTCGCCTTGCTAGCAGCCAGGCAGCGAGAGCTCAGAGGATTCTGTGCATGCCAGCTCTTTGTTGAGGTTGGCATTTCATTATGAAATATATCCCTGTGCTGAAACGCCTGTTCCGTTAAGGGTGCAAACCGGGGGAAAAAAGGCAGACTGCTCTTGAAAAAAGAAAAGAAAAGAAATGTAATACTCTACCACTCTGTCTGGCCTAAAAACTTCTGGATTTTTTTTTTTATACTGTAAATAATATATAAAACATTTAAAAATTAATTAATATAAACAAGTTATTGATTTTTTCCCCCCTCTTTTTTGTCAAGTTACCTGCCTTAAAATTTGATGCTGACTTTTTCTCCACAAAACGATGTCATACATTTAGTAATATGTTTTCACATTTATATACTGAAAGCTTTGATTGGTTGATTTATGATTAATACACCATCACTGAAAGCAGTGAAGATACGGGCCTCCACTTCCAGGATGGGAAATGGTTTCTTCCGCTGGAAGAACTGGAACCGATCTCTTATTGCAATTGCTTGTATACACACTTTCATATTTATACAGCTCTATCCAGCTATTTTTGCACAATTATTTATGAGGACTAGTCTTTGCGCCTCACACTTTAAGCATCATGTTGCAAAAAAAGTGTTTGACATAACCCTGTATAATCAACATATTTCTGCACTAGTATTGTATTCCTTGCTGTTCTCTAGACCAGACTGTCTCTGATTTGTGTTGGATGAATGTATTCGGTATGCTGTCTGCACTTGTAGTCCTGTGTTTTGTTCTATGTCATATTTTATGTTGTCTTAAGTGTAGCATCATGGTCCTGGAGTAACATTGTTTTGTTTCACTATGTACTGCCTTTATGGCTGGAATGACAATCAAACCTACATGAGATGGGATATTTGAACTCAGTAGCTGCTGTTCGAGTGTAAAATTAAAGTTTGTTGCTAGCCATTCAGCTTGGTAATGGCCCCTGAGTGTGTGTGTCTGTAACCCCTATGTGTCTGGCTGTGCTCCAAGGCCCAGATGGCTCTGCAGCTGCATGAACGTGTCCAGTCCAGCAGTCTGGACATGAAGCTGGATGGTCTGAAGGAACTGGCCAGCTCGTCCAGAGACATCACTTTTGCACAGGAGTTTATTAACCTGGATGGCATCTCCCTGCTCACCCAAATGGTGGAGAGTTGCACAGAGTAAGTGAAGTTTTCACTGCTTTGCTTTTCTTTTGAAGTCATGCTCCTCTCCACACCCCTCCATTCTCCGGTGTGCCCTATAGTTTGCTAAAGCTGTAGAGGCACACAGAGACACCAAGGCCCACTGACTTGCACTATTACCTTGTGAACTAGAGTCTAATTTGTATTAGCAGCATATTTCCTTGAAATAAAGCCCACCTGATCTGTTACTCACTGAAAATCTTAATGGTGTCAAGAAAGGTATAGACAGCAGTAGTTTACATTACAAACACTCGCCTAAAAAATAGCACTGAAGGAAGACTCCACTCCTCGTTGCCCTCCTCCTGGATATTTGTGTGTATGCGCACGTGTATTTTCAGTTGTGTGAAACTGCATGGATTAGCCAAGGGGGTTGTTCCAGTTGAAGGTTAAAGCGTGGCTAGACTATCTGCTGAGGTGAAGCTTTTGCAGCGCCTTTTCTGACGGCAGCCCCATAGGGAGCAAGTACTCAGCCAACAAACACTAACACTGCCAGAGAGCGATCAAGAGAGTATAGACCCTATGATACAAATTTTAAGGAGCTAATATTATTTCAGATATGTTATTCAGATGTCTGTTTTGTACATGTTCCAATAAAAATGTGAAAATGCATTTCCACTATGGCCACAGACGTCATGTGAATTTCACATTAATGCACAAGATAAAAATGATTTGCAGTTTGTTGAATAATAGTTGATTGTTATTAATAATTATGCATAAGATTATACATTGCATAATTTTAGCAGCTTAATTAGGGCTGGGCTGAATACCATTTTGTGGTGTGTTGGATTCTAAGAAAACTATAATCTCTCTCTCTCTCTCTCTCTCTCTCTCTCTTTTTATTTTTTTTTATTTTTATATATACACACACACACAGTTCTGGCAGGTGTGGAAAGAATGCTGTAAACAAAGAATGCTTTCAGAAATATAAATAATGATTGTTTATTTTTTTCAATTTACAAAATGCAAAGTGAGCAAACAAACGAAAACCTAAATCAAATCAATATTTGGTGTTACTGCCTTTTGCCTTCAAACCAGCATCAGTTCTTCTAGGAACACTTGCACAAAGTCAGGGATTCTGTAGGATTATAGTCGGTGTATGATCAACCAGTTTTACCAAACAGGTGCTGATGATCATCAATGTCACACGGAGGTTGAAACACAGTCATGTTTGGAACAACCGACCAGCCGAGTTCCTTCAAAAACTGTGTGCAAGTGTACCTAGAAGAACTGATGCTGTTTTGATGGCAAAGGGTGGTCACACCAAATATTGATTTGATTTAGATTTCTCTTTTGTTAATTCACTGCATTTTGTTGATTGATGAATATAAATGATTAACACTTCCATTTCTTCCACATTTTTTATTTACAGCATTTTTTCACATCTGCCTCAAACTTTTGCACAGTACTGTGTATAGAATTTTTTTTTTAATGATTTGTAAAAACGCTTAATATTTTGAACTATTTTGAACTTTGATTTGTCAAAACCTTTAAATGTTACATTAGAAAAACCACATTCATGAAGGTCCAATAATAGGGCAATATCAGCAGGACTTCTGAAGGCATAAATCTGTATCATTTTGTCAGCCAAGTGATATATTAGCCTAGCCCTGCTAGAGCAGGAGAGTGTGCACTGAAAAAGGGACAAAAAAGGATTGTGGGGTGGGGAATGAGAGAACAAAGGATGAGATTTAAAAAAAGGAAGATAGCCATTGTTGGTGGGGGTGGAGAGAAGTAGAAAGAGAGAGTGAGAACATATCTCTGCTGTTACACTCCAGCTTCTCCACCCACTGAAAGGAGCTTTGAATGTAATGAATGGCCGAGGGTCCTCGCTATATGTCCTCTGGGCAGGTCAGCCTCAGGACAGTGTGGAGCCACTGAGCATCTCCTCTGGGGAGTTCAAGCATAATTATTCCTCCCCCAGTCAAGCAGTAAGCATAAATGTGGTTTTCTTTCCACTCAAGGCTTGCAGGCAAGTCAGATTGATGGTAGATGCCTTCTAATTTGATACTGCTGCAAAGCTGGAAGAGATATTTATCTAGAGCATCTAACATTATTTATTCTTTCAGAATGAAAGCTAATGCACTGCAGTATTAAGCCCAAAAATAAGTAAACAGTTTTAAAATGCAATAATGATGATAAGTGGGTTCTGTAAATGCCCTTAAAGTTAAAGTACAAATAAAAAGCTTTGTGCTCTTGTTTTCCACTATAGCACATAGCAGGACAATGCAAACTTTTATCAGCCTTAACATTAAAACTACCTGCAAGTATCATTTCAGTCCCTCTAAAGTTGCTAAAAGATGAAGGCTCTGACAGCCGAGCTGCGGTTTCAGAGCAGCACTTTTACTTCAGCTGTTTTAAGCACTTGCATTGTGTGAACCTGCAAAATTACGCAATTATGGACAGAGATTGTGTGTGATTATTTGTGGGTCGCCATGCAGATTATCACCATTGACAATATATGAGTGGAATTGCACGTGATGTGCACCTATGCATATTTACCTAAAAAATGAATCCTCAAAGAAAAGTATCTGCAAATGTCAGCGAAGTTCTTTTCTTGCTTGAAAACATGCATTCTCCATTGTTAGTTTGTAATAAATTTGTCTAAATGTATTGCCTGTTAAAATAAAGGTTTAAGAAAATAAATAGATTTTAGCTTGCATCAGTATTAAGCTCTGAGGTCAAGGTTTGTGGTACCTGTGAAGCCCATTAGCCCACTCAGGCCATATAAGCTACAATTTGTGTAATATTTACCTTCTGAGCTTCTTTTTTACTATGCAAAAAAAAAACAACTTAAGGCTTTCGGTTTTTTTGGAAGGAATGCCACCACTAGATTACAACCATTGTAAAATGGATGGAAATTTAAAGGCCAGGACCCAATGTTTCCAAAAGAACATTGCCAGCATCACAACGCCTCTGCCAACTTGCCTTCTTCCTATAATGCATCAAAAGCCCATCTCATCCCCAAGTAAGCATTGAAGATGCCTTAGGCACCCACATAATGTAAAATAAAACATGATTCCTCAGCAAGGCCAACAGCTTCCCTTGCTCCATGAGTTCTGATCCAAAGCCCGTTGTATCCACTCTCAATGGTTGATTGGAGTTAGCATGGACACTCTGACCAGTCTGTGGTTATGCAATCCCATAATCCCTTTGTATCATAGCCAACATTAACTTTTTCAGCAACATATGCTATAGTAGTTATAGTACCTCTGTAATCAGTCCAGACAGGCTAGCTTTTGCTCCCTAAACAACTCACTAACCACCGTATGCCAGGGATACCCGAGAAAGCCTGATGTTTTGCCGATGCTCGACCCAGTTCTCATGCTCTTACAATTCAAGAAATGATTGTTCACTTGCTGCCTTACATTTTCTACTGGAAGATATTCTTCTTTGTATAGAGATAATCAATGTCATTTACTTTACCTGTCAGTGATTTTACAGTTTTGGCTGATCGATGTATGCTTCAATGCATTACAGTCTAAACCCTTATCAGTTAGCTGTAGCTCATATCTCACATTTGTTTAAATTTTTTTTTTTTGGTGATATTAAACCTCTCATATTTCTGTACAACTTTCCACATCACTGTGAATTGGAGCAGTGGCCTTGCTAGTGGTTTCTATGGGCACGCCATGCATAAAGCAGCTCTGTGTCAACAACTCCTGACCTCAAAGAGCTGGTGTGTGGGTTTCTATGCAGTCCTTTCATACTAAGAGGCACCAAGATGCACACTCGCACTCTCCACACATGCTGAGACTTAAATTCTTGCCACAGATTCCTGCAAGGCACTGACCATACTGTAATTATTAAGGAGGCTAAGGCATGACGACATTCTAGAGGGCATAGAACCCATGCCTCAGGCCGAGACCGATGACATTGCAAGGCAGGAGAGGAGTCAAAACTATTCAGCAATGGAAGGTCTCCCTCTAGTGGCTGTCTGTTCACAGTTAAGTATACAGTGCAAGGCAGTGGGCCAACAATTAATGTGCTTCAGCTTGAAAGAACAGCATGTCACATACAATCAATCACATTTATAGAGCATACACTATATCCTGCTGACAGACCATGACAGAGAAACAAAAACCATTGAATTGATGACTTGTAATGCATGATAACAAACACATACATGCATCTGATGCACACTGTCTTCAATGTTAACTAGTAGCAGGTTGGTTTTTTTAAAATTTTTTATTTATTTATTTTACATGGAATAAAACTATTTTTGTTCACTGTAAATGCACAATCCGTGGCTTGCTTACATATAATGTAGATTTTGTGTACATATTTTTGAATCTGAAAGTTCTTCCCAGCAGTTTTAGAATGGGATTTAATCGAAATGTTTATTTTGTACTCTGCACAAAAGTCTGCATTGTGTGAAGCCTGAATGTAAGTGCTGGTGAAATTGTGGTGAGCCAAGCTCTGCTTTGCATGCTTTGTCTCTGTGAGTTTGGTTTGTATGTACGGTCCCATGAAGTTCAATGTATTCTTCAGCTCATTTCACATATAATGAACATTTTAAACTGTGATATTTTTGTTTTATTTTTTTAATAACATTTTTTTTTGGATAATGATGTTTGTTCTGTCACCCACCTGCCCCGTCAGCATTTACTGTCCTGCCGTTAGATTTTCTCTGTATGCTGGCTCTGATAGTATCAGGAGGAAGCCAGCAGATCAGACCATTGTCTCTGTTCGTTTTGCTGTCTCCCTGACGTCAAAGTTTTTAAATCTTTGCAGACGATATCAGAAACTACAGAAGATGATGAAGCCCTGGTAAGCCCCCTCCCCGAGCCGGATAACCCCACTGTCTCTTAGCCTCTAATCCTCCTGACCACAGTCTGCATGAATATGGCTCTGGTCCGCACCATGAAACTAATTGGGGGAAACGTGGCAACCCCTGCAGCAGCTACTGATGTCTAATGGGTTTTATGGTTCTGGTTAATTGATTGTTTTCATGTAACCCAATCAGCACTTTTCACCTCTTTTGCATGTGGCATTGGGCAATTTGGTGCTTTTAAGGTGTAGATTGACTCTAACCACCCTACTCACATGGGAAAGTAGCTGTATGCTGTTATCTTTGCTGGTTAGTTGAAATAAATCTTAGGTTTCTGTATCCTTTGGGTAATTAAGCACAACACTGACGTAGTCTCTAACTGTGATAGTATATAATGTCTGTGCTATCCCTTAAACAGCACACTGATCCAGGAACTGTAGCACTGTAACATAACACTTTCTGAAAACCATTTATGGGTTCCTCTGTCCACGCAGTACATCTGAGTCAGTGAACTCTGTTCCGTATGCATTTCTTATTTCTGCCCAGGCTTCTAAATTTCTAGTCATGTAATCTGTAAAAAGTTGTCTACCAGCAGTCTAAAGATAGAAACTGCTCAATTCCAGGTGCAAATGCTTATTTACTTCAGTGATTCATGTATTGACTGCTATTCTCAGACTAATATCTCACTGGGGCTCTGATGCTATATTAACCCATGCTGCCCTCTGGGTCTAACTCTTAACAAGTCTGTCAATTTACAGAATACTGTGTAACACTGTTACTGAGGTTAGAAATACTTTGAAACACCGTAGCTAAAGTAATGTAATGCTTTATGTTGATTTTATGACCTCTGTAAAAATATATTTTTATATTTTTCTGTAGAATGTGTTTACTAATTGAATGTATTTATAAGTTATTACCCTTTTTCTGCTCACATCCATTGTGGTTTTAACTCCACTGTAGATAGGTTTCAGATTTTTAACATTTATGTTTAAGGATTAAGTATTTTTTGTTTGTTTTGAACTTTTGGAGAGAGTTGTTTTTCAGTATTGACAAATAAGGACATGGCCATGGAAATACAAAATAATTAAAATATGGATTAGTTAGGCCTTATGATTTAATGCACTTCTTTTAAAATGACTTGCAGTCGATGGAGTTCATTGTGGGATTAACTGAGCTTTACCTCAGATGGCCTTCAATGTAGACAGTTCCTCATTAAAGATTTTTTTTTTCCGTTTGTTTTTTTTTGTTTGTTTGTTTTTTTGCACGTGTTTGATGCTGAGTTGTGCTGTCACTGAGCTGTTGCCTCTTGCCCGCTGATGCTCTGGTGTTCTGTACTGTTGAATGAGGGTTTAGTGGCAGCCTGGCTCTTCTATTTCAGCTGTCTTTGCTGTGGCTTGCCTCTTGCTGTGCTGTTGGCTGAAACCCCTGCAAATACTCGCTTCCTCAGTGAGGCTGAAGCTTGGCTTTATTTCAGAGCAGCTCAGTAGGTAGACACGAGGCTAGTGGCTATTGTCTTGTTTCTTGCAGCTTTGGGGAAATGCTCTCTTTCACACTGACGGCATTCGTGGAGCTCATGGACCACGGCATCGTTTCTTGGGATACATTCTCTGTGGCCTTCATTAAGAAGGTGCGTTCCACAAACCATCCATGTTCTCAGTCCCTATTTTGCTTTCAAATAATTTCACATGGACAGATCAAGTGTTTTCAAAAATATAAAGCCCATTAGGGTATAATAATAATAATAATAACACAATGAGTTCTGAATGATAACCAGAGCTGGAGATGATACCTATATAGCATTTTTGTTTAGATGAAGTCCAAGCCTTATATATCTTCAAGTAGAAGAAAAAAAAAAAAAGATTCCTACAGTAATGTTCAAATGTTTGAAGTTAATTTACATGTGTTAATGAACTTTAATACAATTAGTTCTAGCCACATTAGGTGGATTTGTCTCAATCGAGTTGTAAGTTGATTTTAGAAAATTTAAGTTGCTGTTATTGTATGAAAGAACTTATAAATGTGATGAAAAAATATTTTTAGATGGTTTATTACAAGAATTTGAGGTATTTGATGAATTAATTAGAAATTAGGTCTCTGGATTTATCCTTATGAATCAGTGTCACACACACAGAGAGTAGTGGTAGCTTTAATGAGCAGTTAGCATTAACACACACTAGGAGGCAGTGAGCACATGCATGCTGAGTAGTGGAGCAGCAAATCAGCCACAGTTTGAGGGTTAAGTTCCAGGAAATCAAATCTCCAGCTTCTCCTTAAGGCTATTATTGTCAGGTTGAATTTGATGTCTACCTCTTCAAATTAAATGAATTCTGGTGAATGAAACAACATTACTTGTTGAGGTATTTTTAAAAGAAATAACAGATTTTGGTGTGGTTTTTTTTACAATATTACTATTTGTGGGCACCAGTGGCTTAGTGGTTAGACAGTAGGACCCAGGATAAGGTCATGGGTTTGAATCCTTGGCTCATTAGTTGCCCTTAGGTACCTTTTGACCAAGATACCATCCCCATTTTTGCTTCCCATACACCGGAAATGGCTGACCACTGCTGCATGGTGTGTAGGGTTAAATACAGAGGATGCGTTTCATTGTGGTTCACTGAGTGCTGTGCCGTGTGCTCTCAATCACATAGTTATTGAACACTACTAGTGAATCAAAATGGTGTTTGCATACTCAGTAGTCTTTGGCTTTCTGCTGCAGATTGCTAGTTTTGTGTGCAAGTCCTCCATGGATTCTGCAGTTCTCCAGAGATCACTGGCCATTCTGGAGTCAATGGTGCTCAACAGTCAAGACCTCTACCAGAAGGTGGCGCAAGAGATCACCATCGGCCAGCTCATGCCTCATCTTCAAGGGTATGGAGAACCAACATCCCACAAGGGCTGTTTTGAAACTTCTTTGCTATACATGTATCATCATTTACCAAAAAAAAGAATCTGACTGAGTGCTGTTCTCTGTTCCTTTGTTTTTGGATATATATATATATATTTTTTTTTTCTCTCTCCTGTGTTCAGAGTGGATCAGGACATTCAGACTTACACCATTGCTGTAATTAATGCTCTCTTCCTGAAGGCCCCCGAGGAGAAGAGACAGGTACCTACACACACACACAATCCCACTCTACACAGATTTCTCATAACGCTATTTCTTGCTGGTAAAATTGATTAAATGTGGGCACTAAGAAGAGGAACGAAAGCTCCTGAGGGGTGTGTGTGTGTGTGTGTGTGTGTGTGTGAGACAGAGGGAGAGACTGAGATATCAATGCTTTACAGTACTTTTAACTTGCTATAGAAATGTAGCTAAAATGATTTAAAAAATGTATGGATTAATATTTAAAATGTACAAAATCTATATATAGTAGTTGGGCCAAGGCATGTACTTGCCTTATGCTCTGCTTTAGAGCTGCACTAAAATCATGAATAACCAATTGTGGGTTTTTGTTTGTTTGTTTGTTTTGGTTTTTTTTGGGGGGGAGGGGGGTGGTTGCAGTAATAAGAGAAATTATTTGCATTACTTGAACACTAAAAAAAAATTCAAAGTTTACCAGTTAATGTACCATCCCCAGTAAATAGAGCCCATATATGTTTAGCTGGAAAAAACAGACAGTGGTTTTATGACAACTAATAGATTTATCCCCCTTTAAGCCTACAGCGGTGTAGCTCTACATAACCCCAAGTCATGAAGGTTTTTTAGGGTGGAGGTGGTCTAGTGGTAGGATAATTGCCTTTGGACCTATGGCCCAAGAGGTCCCAGGTTCAAATTCCACCTCTGGCACTACCACCATTGGGTTCCTGAGCAAGACCCTTAACCCTGAGTTGCTCCAGGGGAGACTGTCCCTGTAGGAAGTCGCTCTGGATAAGCGCGTCTGCTAAATGCTGGATATGTAAATGTAGTCCAGACTACTATTTAATAATCAGAATGTGCCTGTGACTTTTCTCAGTGTATTATGTTGTTTTGTTGAAGCTGCAAAGCTGAATGTGATTTTATTGAAGAAACAAATCTCCAGTCAGAACAAATAAAGTCCTTGCTTAAATTTTTTATTCCTGACTGAGGAACCTAATTTTAGGTTGGTTTCCCAGACATGCATTAAGCTTAGTCCTAAAGGTGTGTGTGTGTGTGTGTGTGTGTGTGAGAGAAAGTACTTTGGCAGAGGAATGTCTGATGCTGAGTTTTTTGAGTTAAGCAGACTATGCTTCTCTTCTGTGCTGATGTCGAAGCCTCCTGCCCCTTCTGGCCTTTCAGTCAAACAGATGCTGAGGCTTCATGGTCAGCAGAGTTCTTTCCCAGAGCTGATCCACGCATTTTTGTCTTCAGGGAAAGAAAAAAAAAAAAAAAGAGGGAGAGTGTGTATATACACCCAGGAAGGGTTCTGTAAAAATGACCTGCAATGTAATTTGCCCCATTACCTAAAAATAATTCAACCAAAACACATTGATTGTCCACACTGACGTGTTTAGTTTTGCACCAGAGCTTCAATGTAGAGCAAGTGTTCTTAAATGTTTGTGGAATGGAATGAACAAAATGTATTTCTGCGACTGCAGTGCTATTGGGTGGGCTGGAATTCAGTTGTGAGTTAGCTATAATAGCCCAGGCTAAGTTTACACTACACTATTTTACCGCTGATTTTCTGCTCACAGTTTTTGGGAATTAGTGACAAATAACTCCAGATAGAAGGTCAATTGTTTTTGCTTGGGGCTCACAAATCAGTCCTATATGCCACAAAAGCATAAATGTGGGGTGAAGGAAACTCATGGTGGAAATAATATTATTTATTTTTATATTCAGCTTTTGTTTTTTTCTTCTTTGCTTGTGCAAATCATGGAACTAACACCTTGAATTACTTACCTCTTCTGTTACTTGCTAGTGGCATGCCTTTTTAGAAGGAAAAAAATGAACCTTCCTTTTAATCACAGTGTTTCCTCTTGCGTGTGTTTTCATGGCAAAACATAGTCTGGAGAGCAGACACGCTCACCTGGTCAGCTACAGGGGGCTCACATTACAAGATGCATCACAAGCAGACGTTCTGGATTTTTTTTAGCAGTTTATAAAATAGTTTTCAACATTTCCCATTACAAGTCGGCAACTTGTGTAGTGTGGGCAGTATGGCTATTAGACCACTGACTATTGTCTGTTTGTTCTTTAGGAGTTCCGGAGCAAAACCTAATCTTAGACACCAAACCTGTCTTGATTGGCTGACTGACCATATTGGGGCAATTAGAAAATGAATTTAACTGGTGTACCCCACTCCTGATTTATTGATTATATAGTTAAAATGATGTTTAAATGAATGAGTATTTGAACTGAGTTAACCAGATGGTCTAGAACTGAACACTAAGGCAGGGTGTGCAGGGTTCCTCCACATTCTGGAATAGTAAATTATTAGTAGTTTCAGAGGCTGCAGAGGGTTATGGAGCTGAAACATTGAGGAAGCTCAGAATGTGGAGGAATGTTTGTTTTAAAAATTTATATCACTTATTTGACTCTTTCAATTATGCAGCATGCTCTTCACTCCTCTAAAAGACTAGGATGCACCTAGAGCTGATGAAACTGCACCTGGGCTTAAAGGCAGAGTGAGGTTTCTCTTCACTCTGTTTCACTAACTCACTTGTCTCTCTTTTCTGCATTACTTACAGAAAGCCTTTGCTTCCACTTTTTTATAATCTCTCTGTTTTTATGTACTCTTTTCATTGCTGCATTTGAAATGGTAGTTTGATGAAAGCAATGTGAACATCCTTGATTGTCCCCTCACTGTAAGTGCATTCTGATTTGGTTATAAACCCTCTTGTACAGTGTGTTGTTAAAATAGAGCTGTATGTCTTAGTAGATTGAAAATGCAAAAAAAATCTCACTCATGCAAGAATGCATGTTGTGATAACCTTTCATAACTTGCATGTTCTTTTTTTGTCTTTCATTATTGCATGTTTTATTTTCTTTAAAGAATTTCAGATATGTTTCTTAAACCTTTCTGGAATGTGCATTTGTGTGAGATCAGTTTCTCTGTTTCTGCTTGCAGGAGATGGCTCATATTCTTGCACAGAAGCAGCTGCGCTCCATTATACTCCAAGTGAGTTTGTCTCTCTCTTGTACTCCCTTTATGGTCTTTCTCTTGCTTTCTTCTTTCGTTCTTTCTCTCAATCTCTTGTTCCATCTTTAAATTGCCGGATGATTTCTAAAGTCCAGTTTTACTACTGTCCATCTGCTTCTGTCATAGAATGTCATCAGGAGCACTAGACCTATTATGGATGAGATGGCCCACCAGCTCTACATGCTGCAAGTTCTGACCTTTAACCTGTTGGAGGATCGCATGATGACCAAGATGGATCCTCAGGACCAGGTGCATTTCTCCACTTGATATTTAAATTAACTCTCCAGATTGTGAAAATGTCTGTCTGACTATCTGTCTGTCTCTCACTCTTTCTGTCTGTCTCTATCTCTCTTACTATCTCTCTCCCTCTAAGGCCCAGAGAGATATCATCTTTGAGCTTCGCAGGATTGCTTTTGATGTTGAGTGTGATTCCAACAACAGCGGCAGTATTGAAAAACGCAAGTCCATGTACACCAGGGACTACAAGAAGCTTGGTTTCATTGTAAGTCTTTTCCACAACCCACATTCACACACTTCGTATATTCTCAAATGCTCACTTTTGCACATAAGTCACTAAACTGTAATATGTTGTTTTGAATCACGCCGTAAATACTTAGCACCCGATTGTCAGCTGTGTGCTGCAGCTTTGGAGTTAACAGGCAACATAATTGGCATGATGTGCTCCTCAGGCCACTGTTCTCTCATGCATGCCCAAGAGCAGAGAGCTTTAAGCTCTGATAACACCTACAGCTTTTCTCCTGAGGTCTCTTCAGGCAAACCTTGAGCAGCCTGAAGCTTGTGAGCTCAAGTCTGAGGGTTCTGCAAACTGAAGGGCAACAAAATTAGTTCTGCACTGAGCAACAAGGCACATGTATCTTACATATAATTGAAGCTCATAGACACCTGCACTGTGCAAAATGTATGCATAAGTCATCACTTCCCTTAAACACATAGCTGCTTATGGGCCTGGGAGCCCTTGGACCTTTCACTTGGAAGGTGGGCTCACCCAGATTTCTGGCTTCTCAAAACAAAGCCAAGTAAGTGGTAAAGGTCCACACTTGCAAAACAGCCTTAGCTCCAGGTTTAATGTGGAAAAAAGTAGGCCTGGGGTTAATGAGGCAGAACCCACTGCAATGATATGCTTTGTAAGCATTTCATTTCACAGCTTACCACTGTGAATGCTTTTGGAATTAGATTTAAATAAAAAGGAAAATAATATAAATAAAAGTGAAAGCCCCATTTAATTAGAAGGTCATCCCCATTTCAGTGACAACTGGCAATACATGAAATGTCACCTTCTTCTCCAGCTGAGGAGATCATGTCATGCTGAGGATTTCTGGAGCTCATCTCATCATTCTAAAGCCTTCTGCAAACTGTGATAACAGTGGATATGAGTGATTATGAAAACTTCACTTATAATGCATGTTGAGATGTTGGTCATCTTGACCAAATTCTGTGGTAGGGGGTATTCTTTATATTGATTTGTGTTGTGTGTGTGTGTGGAATTAAACTACGCAGATTGTATGAGAATTTGCCTCATTTGCCTTGGATGACCATATTCTGCTCTGGTGGTCCTATTGTAAATAACTTTGTCACAAAGGCATTGTTGGGCCCCACGAGAGAGGCGGTAGAGAGTTGAGAGCAAGGGAGAAGGTGAGTGGAGAGGAAAGGGAAAGGAGAGAGAGAAGCAATGAGGTCTAACAGCATGAGAAAGCGTATCACTAACCGTGGCTTGATGAGGGGGAAGCTAAAACTGTCATTTTCTCTTAAGCCCCCTGAGCCACCAGGGACTTGCTAAAGACCCCTCTCATGGTGCCGTGTGCTGCCCACTGATAAAGTCTGCCTTAAAATCCTGCTGTGCTGTTAAAGTGTTCCCAGACACACACACACACACATATGGACACAAGCTGACCGAGGAGGGTTTTCACGCTAAGCTTAGCAGGTGGAAGTTAAGTTTGTAGAGTAGGAACTCTTACTTTAAGTAGCAGTGGTGGTTTGATTGCTCTTAGTGGAGTCATGCAGGGTGTGTTTGGATGGGATGAGCTAATGAGGGCAGTATGCTTTGGCTCTTAGAACAGCCAAGAGCATAACCATGCACATAGATGTAACGCAGTTAGAAGAGTTTGTACTGTTGATGTGTTTAAGTATGGAAATTTTCTTTAGTGAGCCTAGAGCTATTACACACACATTCAGGAGGGGATATATTCGCAAAATAATTGATTTCACTCTGAAGAACATTTACACTGGTTATAAAGTGAAGTGAAAGTGAGTATTCTTGTCACTGTGAAACAGCACAGCACAGGACACAGTGAACCACAACAAAATTACCTCTGCATTTAACCCATACACACTCACACATGTGCAGCAGTCATGAGCAGAGTGCAGCAGAGTCATGCGGCTCCATCTACCTGGACACCATTGGAAAAAGAAATTGGAATTGGATCACTTTCTATTGGGCAAAAGTGTTGCAACAATACATGCAGAGCTTAAATGCGATAAGCATAATTATATGAACAAACAAAAAATTAGACACCTGTTTTTCATCCCGAGAAATTGCTATGCCTTAAATCATGTAAAAACACGGTTGCATGTGAATACATAGAATACATAGAATCACTGTACTATTTCTACATTATTCCTTCTTTCTTTCTTGGACACCCCACTCCCACGTGTCATTGAGTATTATACCACTTAGCTAATGACAGGTTTCTGCTCATCACCTCTTCTAATATTTCTCTCTGTCTGTGTGTAAGCAGGCCTGAGTGTGGTTAATGTGCCAGTGGATATTGCTCTTCGCCTTGTCTTTAATCAGCCATGCCTCTACTTGTCTCTTTACCCCCTGGGGCCCAGCAAGCATTCTGAGCCCCAGCACTCTCAAGGAAGGAGAACAAGGGCCAGGCGAAATTCAGTCAGACATCTGCAAAGCTCATGTCCTTCATGGCAGCTATTTCCCATTGTCTGAAAAAATCTTATTGGGTTTGAAGTAGATACATCAGGAGAACAGATATTGTGTCTCAAATTTTCAGGAAACCTTTAAGGCTTTGTGTGTGGTGATATGTGAGACTTATTCTTCAGAATTATGCTGCTTTTATAGGAAAGAATGAAGGGAGTGATTCAGCCAACATGAACGTTGTCCTATCTATTTGTTTGTTTTGTCATGAAGCATTCTAAGCAGCATGTCTGTAGAATATTAAGGAGTTTAATGTGTGTGTGTGTGTGTGTGTGTGTGTGTGTGTGTGTGTGTGTGTGTGTGTGCGTGTGTGTGTGTGTGTGTTGCGTATGCTTGCATATATATATAGAATCATGTAAACCCAGCAGTGGACTTTACTCAGATTCCTCCAGGGATGTTGGCTCTGGATAACATGCTGTATTTTGCCAGAAATCACCAAGATTCCTACATCAGGGTAAGACCATTTCTCACTCACTAACACACACAGACTTACTCAAACACATACATACAGACACACACTCGCTCTTTAGTGGTCCTGAAGAGTCTATGTCTAGGTTATGTTGTGGTGTTACAAGTAGGACCTACAGAATAATGGAAATGTTAGTTTTAGTTTTAATGTCATTGCTGATCCATGTGTTTCATTCCTTGCATTCACATGCTATTGAGAAACCTTTTTGAACAGCAGAAGCAGACACCACAGTGAAACCGGCATTTCAAACAGGTGCTAAAAGAATGTTTGTCATGAGGATAACACGGTTTAAGCTCTTGGGATCAGAGTCAGAGTTTCAGAAGAGACAGCGAGCACTATAAAAATCACTTTTATAAAACTATAGCCACCTGTCACTTTATTTGAATGAATGTCAATGTTTGTGCATTTGCATTTGTTTCAGATCGTTCTGGAGAACAGCAGTCGCGAGGACAAGCATGAATGTCCATTTGGCCGCAGCAGTATCGAGCTCACCAAAATGCTCTGTGAGATCCTTAAAGTAGGAGAATTACGTGAGTGCTCTCTGTTCCTCTGCTCTCTGTTTAGAGTTTAGAGCCAGTAGAATGCAATACATGAAATAAAATTAGCTGCTGCTAAACATGCTGTCTCACCTTGGGGTTGGGAAGTATAATGATTCCCATGATATTTAATTACATAGAAGTAATATATACCTCAAAGTGGATTGAGTGTAGTCTGTGTGGGATTGTTAGGATGGTCGGAGGCAAATCATAGCTCATAGTACCTGAACTGATTGGATTTTTTGAACGTGTCTCCACTGATTGTTTTGTTTTTGTTTGTAGCAACATTTGAAACGTCAGCTAACAAAATATCACAATGTATAGTGTGTGTTGTGAAAGTATGTTGAGGGCTCATATTAAACCCTTAAACCACTTGAATGAAAGGTGTTCAAAAAAAGAAAAAAAGACATGTGTACTGTCCAATTTCAGGAAACTCAGAATTTGACATGGCTGTGCAGACATTTAGCTGTAGTTCTACTAGAGCGCATGCGTTCCCAGCTGTGAAAGAAGACCAGTGGGAAACCTCATTTTGCTCCCAAATCTTTCATTTTGCCTGGGCAAATATGCCAGATTCAGTTTAGTTTGAAGTATGCTGCCAGCTTAATGTTAAACATTAAAGTGAAAATAAAAATCATTCTCTCTCTCTCACTCTCTCTCTCTGAGGAAGAATGTAAGAAAGTAAACTGTCTCCCACAGTGAAGATAAAAGCAGCCATTAGACTTTATAATTGTGCAGGAGTTTATTGATTAATAATGTTGAGGGCCTAATGCTCACCCTTTCCCTCAATTGCCCTTTTCCAGCTGTTCTTCATGTCTGGCTTGGGCCAGAAAACTGACTTCAAAATTCTGTGGCCCTGCACTGGATCTGATCCAAGCTGCAACTGGCATAGTCAGGCCACACTCTAAAACTGATCACTCAGAAATAAAATAAAACACATTTGCTTAATTTTTCTGTTTGTAGTCCATTATCTTTCTCTGACTGTAGGCCATTAGCGTAGACAAGTTTGAAAGCTTACAGGCACCAGATAGCAATACGAAAACTGCATGCCTTAATCATCGCTTTAGATGTGAAATCACTGGCTAAGATGAAATACTCTGTAGAGGCTTTCTAACAGCACATGCCATACTGTTCATACAGAGCGAGCAGCAGCCATATTAAATCTCACATTTGTCCTTCCTTAAAAGCAGACTTTGTGAATTGGTATAACAGATGGTCATTTGTCTACCCCCTGGTTCAAACACAACTTAATCCCTGTGTGTAAATCTGAAGTCTGGGATTTAAGACTGTTTTGATGTAATATTTGGTACACTGTCTCACAAAAATGAGGCTTTAATGAACGACCAGTTTAAATCTTCACTTGAGTTCTGAAGCGTTGAAACATTTCCTTGTTTGAAAAAAATTACTTTCTTTGTTTCTCATTCTCAAACATATTCAACATACAGTCTCCTTTTTTTAGATTCACAGAATTTGTTGCTTTGCTCAGTCACACACAATTAAAGGCAGACCTTCCTACAGCAGAATTCACAATTACTTCATCATTTGTTGCTCACCAAGTGATTCACTGCAGACTCTCAACACTCCATCAAGAGAATAGTGCTCCTCTAAAGACTCCAGCAAAACATTTCATCATCTGAAAATTCTATTTAGCAGTCTAATGCAGAGACGCAGGGCAGAGGTATTAGCAGCCATACTGCTGGCTCCTGGAAAGAAATGTGCATCAAGCCGTGTTTTCTATAGATATCGGTACTACAGAGTTATTACAGCGGTGGAGGCATAATGAGATGGGAGAAAGATAATGCTGTCCAGTGTTCTTGAGGATCTGAATGATTTACGATGTGTGGGCTGCAACATGGTGACGCAGTCGATTTCTAATCCAGCAAAAACTTAATTAAATGAATTAGAAGGGGAAGCTGGATGTAATTCCTCATTAAAGAGTAATGCGTTCCTTTTAAAGCCGGGTCTGATAAAGGCCTCCTACTGCTCAGCGAAGGCGCTTTTCTGAGAAAGCTCTTCTCTCCATCTTGCAGCTGATTTGGATGTTTGAAAAATAGATTATTGAGAATTAATCTGGAGGCAATAAACCAGCCTTGTGAATCATCTTCTTTTCTCGCCCTCATAAAGTGTCAGAAAAGCTTTGCAGGCCTGAAAGTCCAAGCCCACAATCACTGGAGAGCAGTTTTACGGTAGCTATGTTTATTGGTAATTTGATCAAGCCTTTAAGCTTTTTCCTGCCTTTAACAAAATGTGCAACCTTGTTCTACAAAGATAGTAGCTGGGCAGAGGGCATGCAAAAGATATTAGACACCCGGATAGCCTTCTGGGAACCAAGTAGATGCATTCCACATGGGCTGGCAATTCTGCTAGGGAGATATTTGTGGTCCACAATGCTGTCAGATCTGCTTCAGCTTTATTTGTGCCTGCGAGTGTAGTTATACGATTATTAATGTGAAAACAAGTTACCTGTTCTAACCTTTAGTGTGTTGAGTCCAAGTTTGTATGGACTTATATTACTTACATCTGGATGTACTTGAATGTTGTACCAAGTAATGTTTGGTTTGCATAATTTCTGCATATTGAAATGCACAGGCCTTTGAATCATAGTGATGTAGTAATTTCTCTGATCCACAGGCTGTTTTCTGCTGTAGAGTTGATGATTAATGATCAGTGATTTTTGTCTTACAGTCCTCATAACCTAGAAATGAACATGTGCATTTGAAGCCCAGGATGAGTTAACAGAACTGGTGCATTTAGTGACAGCTGTAGTTCCAGGCTCAGAGTTAACAGTGTTAGACCTACTGAAGCTACACATGTTAATTTTTAATGCTAATTTTGATTAATGGCATTTGACAGTTCATAACAAATAAAAATACAGTATTAGCAAGGATGAGAGGATTACTCAGTAAACTGGCAGCTCATTGCATTCTGATCATAGTGTCAGCACTTTTCTTTGGTTGTCAGCATATGCATTAATGATGACCTGTCCAGGTCCCCCCCCCCCCCCCTTCACTTCATCTGCAAGAGACATGGCACCTGAAAAATTTATAACTCCCCATGTTTCTCTTGCTAAACTCTTAATGGATTTTTGCAACAGTCAGGCACCCAATGGTGAGTTCCACCTTCTCGGTTTAAAAAGCATATGTTGTATTTATAACAAGATAAAAAAATGACAGAAGACAGAAATATCTCTTTGTTTATTCATGTTTTTATTAAAGTTTTTTAAGGGGACTAGGCTGATGCAATGGAGTTGACCTTATCTTTGCATTTTGCAACAGACCATAAGAGCTTAAGATGCTGTAAGATGTATGTAGTGAGGAGTGAGGAAATTAGGTCAACTTAATGTCACTGCAATGTCACCACTTTGAGTCTGTCATGTCTCTTCTGGCAGTTAGCGTATTAGGGTCATCAACAGTTATTACCTCACGTCTGCATGAATGAGGTTCCTGAAGTCTCTCCTGGGTCTCAGAGGTTTCCCATTGGGATGTGACACACTTCCTAGGCTGACACCAAGCATCATGCCTGGACTAGCCTGTGAAATGCCCCAGGGATGGACCGTCCGAGGCAGTGAGCCGAGCTGGAGCAGTTCACTGGCAGCACTAATTGTTGCCCAGATGCCAAGCGAAAAGATGTAGTGTGGGTTTTTAAAAGGCGCTTGTCAGCCATCTCTTGACATGGTGCTCTCTAAGGTCTTGTTAAGCAGAGAAGTGTATTTGTTCAGCAGAGAACGTTTGCACTTTGTCTAGATTTTTACCTCTACAGTTTGCTTTCAGTCTACACATATTAGATGGTGGATACCACCTTTGGCTCATAAGTCATATATCGCCAGCCTGTGCTGCACAAGCACTTTACTCTCTGTCCTGCTAGACTCACTAATAAGACTAATTATTGAGTGTAGCAAGAGTGAGACTACTATTCAATTGTTATTAACATTCATTTATTAATATTCACACATACTGATGGAGGGAATTGTGTAGAAAGCCATGTTCACTGAAGATCCGGTTCACTAACGATTATACGTACTTGTCCATCCTGTTTTTAAAAACAGATGTGAACTTTTATCAGCTCTGATATATGCCATACACGCTAACTAATGAGTAGCTCTTTAAGGGGAGAGAACAATATGCTGATGAAGTGTAATGGATAGAAATGCCGCTCTGCTAAATATCTCAATGTGTTATTAAAATAACCATGAATGTGTTGTACTGAGCCATGAAACACAGCATAAATAAAGGCAGATAAAGGGCAAATTTAGTGCTGCCTTCGATGTATAGATGGTTTCTTTTCTTTTTTTTTTTTCTTTTTTTTTTTTTTGGACCTACTAGATGTTGCAGACCTACTAGTTGAGTTTACAAATCTAGGAAGAGTACAGTAGATGAGTCCTAGATGAGTTTACAAATCTAGGAAGAGTACAGTATCTTGCATACATGATTTTTACACATAAGCCCATATCGTTTATACCACAGCTTCTGTTAAAGTTGTTTCTCGGGTAAATAGTTGCCATCAGGTGAAATAGATAGATGGTCCAGTCAGATGGAGGATTAATGGTTGGCGTCCTGAGAAGAAAATGGATTGGGTAAGGTGTGTGTTTGAATGTGAATGCATGCACTCAACCCTTCGTGTTTGTGTCAGATGGAGAAGGGATGTGTGAACAGATTGGGCAGCTGTCTCAGACCTCATCTGCTGTGCTCCAGTCTGTTGTTTACATCACAGTAGCTAACCTGCCAGGAGCGATATCTCGGGCTCTCCTCAGCTAATGCTCCTCAGCTGTCAGCCCAGGCAAAGGCTCTTTTTGTGCCTGTCTCAATCTTTGCTGACTTAAGATTGACTCATAAAAGTACATAAAAATGATTCACAGATTCTGACCAAACATTTATTAACTGCTCTTGAAGTGCTTCCTTATACATGTCTTGTTAAGGACAGTTTCTGTGCCACGGTTTACTTCAAAGAACTGAGGAGAAAAAACGCAGTACTTTGAAAGTTTAAACCCACAATGTCGGTTGCACTATATGTTGATGGGCACTAGGGGGGATATTTTTTCTTTTTTTGTTTTTTTTTGTTAAGGATGTCCTAAGACAGCTGTCAGGTTCCTGGAGGTCATAGTCCTCTGTTGTGGCTTTGAATGACTGGCAGGCCTGCAAGTCTTTTCATTAAGATCAGGATGGCACCCTTCACTGTGCATTCATCATTCAATTTTAGCTATCGCCTTCAAGGTGACTCTGTTTCCCTACCAGCTTTTACCAGTCTCTGTCTGAGAGAATTTGCCCAGATGTTCCATGACTGGGTTTTTATTTATTTATTTATTTATTCATTTATTTATTTATTTATTTATGCCTGAGCTCATCTGTGTGTCCGCCTGTTCTCTGCCCTAATTAGTGCTGGCCAAATGTGATGTGCTCACATCAGATATGGGGTGATGGACAGACACCGATGGCCCTTGCTGCTGTGAGTCCCAGATTTCTCTCACTTCACTGCAGATTAAGTCTGACTTCAGGGCAAGAAACCCACTAACAGCAGACATGGCATCATTCAAGAACGACACTGAAAGATTCACTTCAAAAGCGTGCGTTTGTGTGCTATGTCGTTAAGCTTTCTGCACTCTAAATGTATGGACGTGTGTATCCATGTGTTTCTTTGCCAAAAGAGTGCATGCGGATTATGATTACTGTTGGCTAAAGAAGAGGAAGGCATGTCTGGAGGCAGAAGCAGTAAAGGAAGTGTAGTAGAGTGAAATGAGGGTAGGAACTATGCATGTTGGCAGCAAGACTGGTAAAGGGAGAGAGCTAGCTGAAATAATGGAGAGAAGGAAGGTTGATATTTTGTGTGTGCAAGTAAGGCCAGGTGTATTGGAGGAGGGTTTAAATTGTTCTACCATGGTGTGGATGGAAGGAGGAATGGGGTAGGTGTTATCCTGAAGGAAGAGTATATGAAGAGTGTTTTGGAGGTGAAGAGAGTGTCAGACAGGGTGATGAGTCTGAAGCTGGATATCGAAGGTGTGATAATGAATGTTGTTACTGTTTATGCCCTGCATGTAAGTTGTTAGATAGAGGAGGAAGAAGAATTCTAAAGTGAGTTAGATCAAGTGATGGGACGCGTACTTCAGGGAAGAGATGATTTGTGCAGACTTTAACAGGCATGTTGGTAAAGGAATAATATAATTCTATAATAACGATGCAAGAGTGTTACAGATACAGTAACCCATTCTCAGTTAAGATACTCAGCACTTACTTAAGCTCCCATTCTTAGGGTTAAGCAGTATTACCTTCAAGTAAACTGAGGTGCTTATATAATGATAGTGTTTTAAATGTTTGACTCAAAATTTTCTTTCAGCCGTCACTTCAAAACCAGTCACTCAGTTTTGTGCTCTCAGTAATAATCCTTTCTCTCTAATTCTTGGGATCTATGAAAGAGCATCAAAAAGTGAAGTGAAGCAAGAGAACACGGTACATAAGCAACTGATTGAAGGCATTAAAAAGTAGAAACTGCCAACACATTTGAGCCATAGCTACATCCTCAATGCAGCTGGGGATATAGATTTCATTCGCAAGCTGGCATGGTTTTCTATGGTAAATTCTTTTGCAGAATACTGTAGATAAGCAAAAATTCCCCATTGGGAAAAAATCTGGAAGGGTTTCAAATTTCTCAAAGATATAAAATAACCATGCCAAGCATATGGATGCTCTAGCACAAACAGATGGGCTCACTTAGTTAAAAGGATTTGGTTCCTTCAGTTAAGACCACCTAATAAAGCCACTGACTGGAAAGGGAATAGCCTGTATTGTAAAATAAAGTATTCAAACTCTTTAAAAGTTAGATTTGTCATATTTTATTTTAAGAGACTGTCAAAATGTATATAAAATGGGATTGCTTTCATTAAAAAATATTCTGTCTCAAAAATGGTTTACACAAATGCACTCAGAAGGACACATTTTTATATATATATATATATATATATATATATATAATATACACACAAATACTAACATATAAAGAAGTTTGAGCAGGTGTAGAAAAAAATGCTGCAAACAAGAATGCTTTCAGAAATGGAAGTGTTAATCATTTATTTTCATCAATCAACCAAAATGCAGTGAATGAACAAAGAAATCTAATCAAATCAATATTTGGTGTGACCACCCTTTGCCTTCAAAACAGCATCAATTCTTCTAGGTACACTTGCACACAGTTTTTGAAGGAACTCGGCTGGTCGGTTGTTCCAAACATGACTGTGTTTCTCCTCCGTGTGACACTGATGATCATCAGTACCTGTTTGGTAAAACTGGTTGATCATACACCGACTATAATCCTACAAAATCCCTGACTTTGTGCGAGTGTACCTAGAAGAACTGATGCTGGTTTGAAGGCAAAAGGTAGTAACACCAAATATTGATTTGATTTAGATTTTTCTTTTGTTCGCTCACTTTGCATTTTGTAAATTGATAAAAATAAACAATCATTATTTATATTTCTGAAAGCATTCTTTCAGGTGTGTGTGTGTGTGTGTGTGTGTGTGTGTGTTTTATATATCTCTATATCTCTGAAGGAAAGCTTTGAGAATGATGATCAAAATTCTATGGAGATATACTGTGCAAAATACACAGGGCTACTTCATGATGGCATGCTTCGATCCACTTAAAAACAGAAACTTTGGGGTGATTGAGAACACAAAGCCAATACAACAAAGGAGTTTCCAAAAAATAAGTGAATGTTGTGTAGTGACTGAGCCAAAATCCAGATCTCTGTCTACAAGTGTTAAACCAACTAGATCCACCTGGAGCAAATCTGCCATGTAGCATGGGTGAAAATCAATCATAATCAATGTTCCAATCTTTGATAAGGTTCTTTGTTAAATTTGAGCAAGTAGCATTTTTCAGTTTCCTATTTTTTAAAGATCTGCTGATTAATAACAAATTTTGACTTTGAACATTAGTTTGCAGTGAAAATGCTCATTCTCATTTGTACTCTGGACAATGCTCCTGACTTTAAGGGGATTTAATATTTTTACGAGGCACTGTATAATTAGGAGCAGATAAAATGATAAAATGTCATGATGTATTCATCCTCCATTATGATGATTCCAATCTTACTGAAGCTTCTACTGAGTCTTACTGAGTTATCAACTCCACATGGGACTGAACTCCTTCCCAAGGTGCCACTGTGGACCACAATGTAATGACTTTGCTGCACCAGTGGTATAACCACAGTGATGGGTGAGACTATCTTAGATATTTCTGAGCAGAAACCTCAACATTGGGTGTGTTCACATAAGCTTTGTTGATTTGAAAAGAATATTTCACACATCTATATGCAGCATTCAGTTCATTTTTGGTTATTATTATATTTTTTAGATTCTATTTTTAAAATAGAACTCTAATTAGCAAGCCATTTGTTAGGGTAACACAAAGCTGCCTAAAATCATGAGGAAGAAACACTAAAGGTTTGTGAAGGATTTTCAGTTACAGTAGTGTGATTTATTTAGCAGCAAGTGAACATATGAAAGAATATGTGTAAGTTTATGGCATTGATCGACTTTGGCAAAGGTCAATTTGTTTTTGAATGTGAATGTTACTTACCTAAACATCTTTGTAGATTAAGTATACCTCCTAATGTCAGTAGCTTCTATTAATAAACTAATGTGATATGCCACACTGCTAAAACTGGTTTTGAAGGGTTTAAGGAACATGAGAGTTCAAGTTCAAAATGATCTAGATCTCAGTCTGAGCCTTGGTGGGTTGTTCTAGACAAGCTGGTCAATGGAGACCCCACTTCACAACTTGGTACTAGAAACCGCAGCACACCATCAGGTATCTTGTGCAGTCTTTGCCTCAGTGACTCAAGGTTTTTTGGGTCCCAACAAATGATCAGAAAAGTGTTTTTACTGTCATGGATGATGGGTGAACATCCCATGCCTGTTAGTATCATATCAAATAAGTTGATAGTTTAGATTTCCAGTTATGCTTTTTCATAGCTAAAGCATCCACCCAGAAGAGCCTTAGACCTTTTTTCTATCACAAATATCATTATGGGCATTCCTTGTAGCCAGTCGGTTTTTTTCACTTTAACCACTTGCAGGGAGATTTTCATGGATGTCTTTCTCAAAGCATCAGAATAGACCTTGACTTTGGAATCTGATAATTGCTCAAGTTAAAAAACAAAAACAAAAAAAAACTAAAGTTATACATCCTCCTCATTGTTTTTGCAAAGTAATTCCCTTTTTATATTTGATACTTGCTCCAATTTGACTAGAGGTCTTGGAGCTGCAAACAGATTAAGACAGGGGTTTAAGAGGGAAGTAATCACTGACCGTTGAATGTAATCTTTGGTGCTTCTATTTTTTTACTGTGTCACCGTAAGCACATGTCTGTGGCCCCAAAGTGGTGAAGTTTGCTCAGTTGGCAGCCACAACCATATCAGGAAAACCCCATTATATCATTATTGTATCAGTTTGCAAGGGCACAGGCATTAAGACAACCTGTGGAGAGAAGTATCACAGTCTTTTCTATTTTTTGTGCCTTTTCTGTCTCGGTTTTGTTACTCTTCCCAGCCCTATTTCAAGTATGTAAAGCTTAAGATTGTTTATGGGTCAGAGAGGTTACTGAGCTCCCAGATTAAGGTCATACTGTCCCTGATGAATTTCAGTTAGATAGAAAAGTGCAGTATTTTATAGTGCATTATTTGCCTTCCATTGAACTGCTGATAAGATTTGTCATGAGAAGTGTGTAGTACTTGCTGCCTGATCCACCACAATCCATCTATCCATCTCTGGCTTTTTTCTATCACTAGAATGTGCTGCTGTTTGTCAGTTGTTTAGGCCTAATTAGTGATTTGTTTGAGTTGGGAGTTGGGAGTTGCTGTGATGAAAAATTGAGGTTTTTGAATTGTACACATGTATTGTTGCTCTTTAGGGGAAAGTTGCCCCAGTTACAAGAATTATAGCTTGTAGATCTGGAAATAATTGGTGTAGTTAGTGATGGTTATAATACGGTCAGTAGAATAGTCAGATGAAATGTTAAAACAAGAATAAGGGATATTATGGGCAGCGGTGGCCTAGTGGTTAGGGAGTTGGCGCCGCATCGGAAGATTGTGGGTTCAATTCCCACCCCAGTGGGTTGCCCTGAGGTACCCTTGAGCAAGGTACCGTCCCCGTCACTGCTCCCCGGGCGCTTTCAATAGCTGCCCACTGCTGCACAAATGTGTATGGGTGAAATGCAGAGGGTGAATTTCCCATTCATGGGATTATAAATAAAGGATTATTATTATTATTGAATGGTAGTAATTAAAGAAAATGGCATAGTAAATAGACAAAGAGTAAAGAGATGTGAAGACTTGCATTGTATTTGTATTGTATTGATTGTAATGTTTGTTTTTTTTAAATGTTGAATTTTATATAAATAAAAAAATAGAAAAAAAGAGTCCATGTGCTATTAACTGGATGCTTTATATTTGGGTGCAGAAGGCTGTGCTAAATACATTCCAGAAACATCAGTACAGCCATTACTGTATTGATAAGCATATTGTTACAAGAGTATTGCCATACTGATATTTTGAATGCAGCTCTACCTATTACATCTATCACAAAAGAAACATTGCTTGTTAACTGTAGCGTGTACCTGAGTTCTTCATATAACGTGAGTTGTAATGGAGTGAGCTTAACTAAAGCCAGCTAAGATGGAGCCATCAGACATGGAGTGGCCCTTTTGTCTGAATTTGTGAAGATCTCATGTGAGCTTCTAAGCATCTCCCATTCCTCAGTAGAAACAAGCCAAGGACACCCCCACCCCACGATGTTACAAACACATAACGTCCTTGAATTCGTCCAACTCTGAAAACAAAACAAGTAGATTGATTTAGTTGAACCCTTTCTGGCCGTAGCCATTTGAAGGAGCATTAGCACGTTTGTCCCTTTCTCTGGCCAGCAGAACGATGGCTCTTCTGTCCTACTATTGGCTAGACCGCCCAGCACACCGCTTCTGATGAGAGCCCACTGTTGCCCTTGCAGGCATCATTCATTATGCTGTGAAGTTTCAATTTCAGGAGAGCCAATTCAATTACCTGGCCTCCGCGGGGGCCGAGGCCTGTTACGAAGCCTCCAGCTCCACTAAATGTGCTCTCCAAACAGGACTTGCAATACAGAGCGCCATTGTGCTGTGACAGAAGTGCAGCGCACTTGGTTTTGTATTAAAGCAGTGTGTTATTGACACGCCAGTGTGCTCTCTGCAGGGGCTCCGCCAGACTGAGGCCGCCATTTCATTTTCACCTTCAGCGCTATCGCTTATGAACACAATAATGGTGCCTCCAGCTTTCATAGCTTGGGCCCGGAACTTTATTTTCCCTTCTCTGACTCGATTTGAGGAGATGATGGGTATCTCATGCCTTAGACAGTCTAATCCAGTTTAAGCTCTTTTCCCCCAGGGAATGGTTTAATGAACATTTATTAAGTAGAAGGTCAGGTGGAGAATGTATCTTACTCTTCTCATAAAGGTAGTAGAACTGCTTCGCAACAGCTTTCAGTTGTTTTGCTTTTACTTTTTTTTTTTTTTTGCCTAGGAGCAAGTGGTCTTTGATGAGGAATTGTCAAAGCCTTTACTGTTTGCTGGAGCATGTTCATTTAGCACTAACACCTCAGGATACTGTAATCACACTGATTCCCCATTATGTTTGAATAGATTACAGAAGATGAGGGATCCTTTCCCACAAGAAGAACACCTGCTGAATTTCTGAATAAAGAGCAATCACTGCAAGCAGGCACAGGGTACATTGAGAGAAAACATGCCCATCAGAATACCATTTATAGCCAAGTGTTCACATCCTAGGCAAGCATGTAGGTGTCTTGAGAAACAAAAGCACAATCCACTGGGAAGGAATTAAATGTGTGATGTGTTTCGGTGGGAGAGGTTATGAGGAACCTCCATTCCTTCATTCTACTCCTGGCTAGACCTTACATGAGGGAAACCCATGTGATACAGGATGCAAAAAGTAGGCACACATAAAATGAGCCTTGTTTGCAAACTCCTGGAGCTCATGATTCTTATCTTGGACTGTGTCATTATATTTAAACAACCATACAAGATAAGATTACTGGTGTTATAACCATGGACTTGAGTCATTCATTCGTGACATTGACCCAACAGGGGGCCTTTCGGCAACAGGGGTTTAAAACACGGCTCTAGCGCAAAAGCACCAAAGAAGCTTTTGAGCACAGGGTAAACTGTGTACGCTCTCTCCACAGCTAGCGAGAACTGCCATGATTTCCACCCCATGTTCTTCACTCATGACCGATCTTTTGAGGAGTTCTTCTGCATCTGCATCCAGCTACTCAACAAAACCTGGAAGGAGATGAGGGCCACATCCGAGGACTTCAACAAGGTAAAAAAAAAAAAAAAGCACTGCGAATGATAAATGATAATGATCTCTCGTTCTTTCTCGATATATTTCTCTCTATCTCTTTCCCTATCTATCTCTCTTTCTCTCTGGCTCTCTCACTTTCTCTCTCTCTCTCACTCACTCACTCACTCTCACTCTTCCTCCTTCCTTCCTTTCTTTCTTTCTTTCTTATTTACAGGGTTTGAATTTACTACTGTCATCAGAGCTAATTAGCCGTGACTTTAAATGTGGTTGGTCTGACCCACTTGGCAGAGGCTAACCTTTGTACAGAGAGGTTCAAGTATCACAGAATGTTGTTTGTGTAATAATGATCATCACACTGCAGATATATCCCTGAAAATGCTACAATGTATGAAGCATCCAGCTTATACAAATCATATTTGAGCTTATTGAAGGTGCACGGACGGTTCTTTTTAAAATCTCTCCTAGGATAACATTTGTCTGTGCACTAATCAAATCCATCAACATTTTTTCCTTACACGAAAATCTGTTTTAATCTGGTGAGCACTAGAAGTCCCAGTTCTGTCAGTCTGTCCACACATGTTCATTGTTACCAAATTAAGTAACGATAAGTAAGCAAAGGCAGGTATGGAAATGTCAAAGAGAACTGACTGTTTCTGTTTTTGAGAGAATGCAGTATGATGGCTGATTTGTTTTAAATTTGTGAGGTTGGAAGCTTAGATTTGACTCTAATGAGAGACATGACTTATGAAATGCTTTCTGACCGATTTGGCAGTGTCTTTGCAAAGCTGTGTGTGGAGCAAGAGAGGAAACTGCTGTGTTTTGGACCTTTTTGGCCAGCGATGACCATATATAGATGTTGAAATGAGTGCATTATAAATTAGTGCTCTGCCCCATGCCATATTTAGACGGGCACTCATTAAGAACAACAGCTTGAAGGTGACTCTCTAATTGCAAATAAATACTAATTCAGCAGCCAGCATCCCTGTTGAGCAGTAGCAAGAGGCAGAGAAACCGTGCCTTTGTTTATGTTGACATTGTGGGGGATCTGTTGGCTTCTGAAGGTGTCCTGCCCTACGTGAAGTGCTGTATTGGGACAGAGATGCAAAGTCATTCAACAGCAGTATGACTACTCATTTTCAATTTCAATAATTTGTTACTAGGGTTACTAAGTATGTAACATATGTTACATACAATAATAACGTAAACAGTAATAAAAACAAATCACATCTTATTAACTATACTCCAACACACATTTAATATAATGTTCAGTAACTTGGAAACAATGTGACGTTATTAAAGTATTATATGCTGCTTGATTCTCAGCAGGATGGATGGATTTGTTATGTATAATAAAAAAAAAAGGATTCATTAGGCCAGTTCCTTCCAAGGTCCAGTTCTCATCCTTATATGCCCATTGCTGGTGATTTAATCAGGGGTCACAATAGGTATTCTGACCTGGATATGCAACTGTTTTAGCTGTTTGTGCTATAATAGCCTGTTCTGTAAAATTGGGCTGGACTTCTTACATTTTATAAAACTATAATTGCACTGCAGTGCATGACCTCAGTTTACTGTTTTTTGTTGTTGGCTTTGAGTACCTCCTTGAAGTAAAGCATAGCAGAAGTAGGCAAAAAATACTTCTTATTTCATTTTTGGTGCACAGCTACTCTTGAGACTCAGTGGATAAGTGGAAAAACTCTCTTTGCAATAGCTGCGTAAAATTGCGTGATAATATTTCAGAATAGGAGGAGAAATGTTTAAAGATCCCAGGAAACCATATCAAATGAACAAGTGTTCATCTGCTGCATGCCTGATTTTCATAGCTGATACTTTATCGTTTGCTTTTTCTCTGATTGTGTAATGAATGAAAGAATAATTATTGTTTTATTTTAATAGTTAAGTGAGATAATTGTAAAGTCAAAGAACTTCCATGGTTTAGTTTAATGCATATCAATCGTTATTGATATTGTTACAACCTTGGATTGATATGAAGTGCTCCATTGAGTTCTGATCTGCACCTCTGGGATGTGCTTGCTGTTTTTAGCATTGATCAGCTGTGCAGTTGCAGAAAATAAAGTTACTTTCCACAGCAGAGCATCAGCAGTGAAGTGTGGAATGCTAAGATGAGCCACACCCTCGATCATCAGCTGTTTTCTTAAACGATCATCTGTTTCTTCCATAGATACAGTAAACAGTGAAAGAATAGCTTCAGGCCAGTCATGCTGCTGTCCCAGTGCTGTATTTGCTGGTGAAGTGTAGACATGGGCTCATGGTTAAAATGGGGATGGAGCCATTTTGCTCTTCTATTTTTCAGTGGCTGCACACAAACAAACAAAAATATTAAATAAAATAATTTTCTTTCAAGATCCATTTGTTGCATCATATAGCCATAGTTTACAGTCATTCACTAAGGAGTCAAGATTATTTTTGGAGCTTCTAGAGTGTTTTTTTCATCACCTGTGCTAATGCAGTGATCCACTGCCTGAACTATGTAGTCAAAGGTGGCATGCAATTAGCACAGCATTAATGGTGCCTATAATATGAGAGATTGCCATGTTTTTATATAGACATTTAAATTGTCGCTTTTGGATTTGATGAGTAAAATTGTCGGTGCTGCTGCTCTTTGTTCTGTCCGCTATCGTCGTGCCATCTGTGAGGGTGTCCTCCATTTTGTGCGGGGCATTGAGGGCCCTGTCAGACATACTTTAAAATGATGATTATGAGCTTGTTTATGGATGACTGAACAGCCTCTCTATCACAAACCCCTGTGCGTGCACACACGCACACTCTCTCTCACACACCTCATATTTCTACACACACTACACTCTATATACACTTACTTACCCCTCCCCCTCTCCCTCTCTCTCTCTCTCTCTCAGTTGGTCCTGTCAAATTGAGTAAACGGTAGAAGGGTGTGTGTGTGTGTGTGTGTGTAAGAGGCAGAGCGAGTGTGTGTGTGCATATGTGATGCTGAGGAGGGAGGGAATCAGGTCTGATCTCGCTGATGCTGATGCTCTCAGGGCAAAAATCCAGCAGGCAACGTTTTGCCTGTTTCCATGGTGACCGCATTCTAATTATTCTTACCCCAGCTCCTCTATTGCAACATGGAAAGCCTATTGTGTGATTGAAAAAGAGAAAGACATGAAAAGAGAAAGAGAGAGAGAGATGGAGAAACAAAGAGTGTTTGCTCACATTTCTCAACCCGAGCCTCCTCCTTCTCTGATGAGTGACAAAAACGGTTCACCTGAACACAAACGGCTACTCATTGCATCCAAGCAGAGTGGAGTAGTGATGTAGCAGTTGTGTTTAAGCTAGCAGCTCGTGCTCCTCCCTATGCTTTTAATACCCCCCCCCCCAAAAAACCCACATGAATCCCTGTGACGAACCACCATTGGCTCGGCCCTACTTACATTCATCCAATCAGACAGCAGCGCTGGGGTGGACATAGGCAGAGCTGCTGGGAGATGCTTTCTGTCTTCAGTGCTGATCCAGTGGAGAGAACTGCACAGGCAGCTGGACACTCCATTCTAGGGCTCACAGGGAATCTGGCTTCATCAGCAGCAAGTTTAGACTACAAGCGGACCCTTTGGCCACCACAGAACTCTGCTCTCTTGTTGACCACTCGCCTCACTACCCAGCTGTTCATTCATTCCACCACCCTGGGCTCCACCAGCCTGGAGCCTGGCTATCAAACATGGAGGTGACGGTAACATGTGAGTACATCACAGTGGCTGAGCACATCACTTGCATCTGACCACCACTGGACAGACGTTTGGATATTTCGGTATATTTGCTTACAATACCAAGTGATATAGTAACCTACATTTCATATTCAGAGACTTTTATGAAATAACAGTGAAACTTCTATGTGAGATGTACTTATGGCTGCAGAAAAAGGAACTCTTGACAAGTCCTTAGGATTTACAGCATTGAAAGAGAGGGAGGAAAGAGTGATGGATGTGGGGTCTGGTGGGCTAGGGGCATTGAACGGGGTTGTGGAAGCCCAGGCTGTGGCTCAGGCAGAGGTCGCATACAGGCGTTGTGTGAGGCTGACAGTAGTAATCAGGTTAGAGGCAGATTTTAGCAAGTGATTAAATGCCCAGCAATCTAGAGCAAGAACTCCCATTGACCTTTAGGCTCATCCTCTCCAGACACCAGACATTTTGAATGAGCTTATTACTGCTGTGTATGTGGATTATTTTCTCAATCAGTACATGGATCTGCGGTTGTGCTGTCTGTTGTTTATTGTACTAGGGTGGAAAGGAGCACAGCAACTCTTGTATATACTTTACATGTGTGTACTTTCAGGCTGTAAGATGTTCTTCAGTGCACTATGTTTATTTTGCTTTGTAAACCTAAAAAAGAGTGAATTAGGGTTAATCCTCTTTTGCCTTTGCTCAGTGTTTTTTTTTTTTTTTTGGTGAACTAAGGATCCAGCCTGATTTGATATTAAGAGCTTCAGCTTCTACGGATTATCATAGAGGAAAAACAAAGCAGCCTGCAGGCTGTGTGGCTTGTGTACACAAGGGTTTAGAACATGCTTCCTGATGCCTGATCTGCTGGGTCAGCTCTGCACAAGACCATGTTGGTAATGATGAAATGGCATCAATGGAGTTATTTGTGAAATCCCATAAATGTACCGCAATTATTAATTTGTGAGATAATATGATAACTTGGGTCTTAACAGCTTAGTCTTAAATAAGGACTCTAACTTGTGGACTTTCTTCGATTTCTCCTCACTTTTCCTTTGAGTCTTTCCTCTGTGTTTCTTTTTTTTTCTGCTCCCCTCTTGTCTGACAGCCTATTTATTAAAACCACCTTTTCCACCCTAACAGGGTTTGTGAGGTTATCACAATATCAACTTCACTAAGCTCTAAATATCAGCCTTGTGAGTGCGCTTATTCTCATGTTTGTCTAATAGTGCGCCTTCTTACATTTAGTATACAAGGTCACAGCTTCACTTCCACTCTGGACCTCTGTCCGCCAAAACATTGTTGGCCATGGGTATAAAGCTTTTATATTTATTCAGAAAGCATGTCTGGCTTTGGAGAGTTGAATCACTCGGCCCAGCAGTGGAAATGCATTTGTAAGTGCTAGGCTGATGCCCTCAGGTGTCTCATGTTGGTGACTCAATGCTTCAATCCACATTTGTCTGTGAAACACAATGCTAGAAAGCTTTGGACTATTGAAACATTCAGCATGGTCTGCTTTTAGACTCACTCCAATTTACCATCATAGCTTCCAGAAAAATCCATCTGAGAGAGGATGAAAAACCGTGTGCCTCACCCTTCTGTTTCTCTCTTCACGTTAGATAAATCTTCTGCTTTGGTCTATTTATCCTGAGACCCCATTTGCAATCGCTTAATAAAACCCGATAAGATTGATCTATATACCCCGAAGAGAGTAGAATTTCAGTAACAATTTTTAATCAAGCAATGCTAAGGATTTTGCTGAAATACTTGTGATTTTTAGAAGCAGAAATGAATCATTATGAAGCAATTTGCAGTGTCAGTGGTGTGAATTGACCCTCATATGAAGAATTTATAATGAAAAACACTTATTATATTTGTGATTTTATTCTAAAAAATAAGCTGTAATTCATGTTTTCTGATCCTTCTTATCCTTTACAAAAAAAAAAAAAAACTTACTGTGCTTTTAAGACTAATATATTTGTAATGTGTATAATGTAAGTGATCTTGTTTCAGTCCTGTTTGGCTGCTTTCAATAAGAATTCTAGACCAACACTTATAACTTCATTATAAGTGGTTGAAACTGCTGCTATATACTGCAGATTAAGGTACATGGACTGGATTTCATGACATCACAAAACAGCGTCATCAGAATGGGTTATTTTGCAGCTAAATGTGCACATGAATAGTGAACAAGTATGTTCTGAAACTTCAGTGGTGATTACGTACATCAGCCTCTTTACAAATGGTTTCTGTTGTATAGGCTTCTCCGTAATAAAGTGTACAGTAGTCTTAATTATGGGGCAATGAGTAAAAGTGTGTGAGTAACAGAAAGTGATTGTTATAAGAAGGGAACAAACAATGGAGAAAGTACTTGTTCAAACCTGACAGATGCCATCATTCCTCAGTGGGCTAAGGACCCCACAGCCGTTATAAAGAAAAGATGATCCATCCCTGCCAATGCCTTATTGCCAGGCAGCCTAGTCCTAAATCAGTGCAGCTCTGTGTGCAGAAAGTGGTTAAGATACATAGATGAATGGAAATAGGATTTAATGTTTTGGCTTACATTTACATTTTGCTTACGTTTAGCAGACGCTCTTATCCAGAGCGACTTCCATGTCCTAATTACAGGGACAGTCCCCCTGGAGCAACTCAGGGTTAAGGGTCTTGCTCAGGGACCCAGTGGTGGTCGTGCCAGAGGTGGGATTCGAACCTGGGACCTCTTGAGCCATTGCTATGCAAGTACCCTACCACTAGACCACCTCCACCCCTAGAATTGATGTAATAGGAATAGGAATTACATTTAGAAATGCACCAAGATTGCACTTTTGGTACAATTGCATTGTTTCAGAGGCTTTAATGTGAGAACTAGAGCTGAAAATGTTTTATGTGCTTGTTTGTTTTATCAATTTGCCACAATTTCAATGATCTCCTAAAAATAGGATTAACTGGGGAATTTTAATTATGTCTGATAATACTCATGAAGTTTTGTGTAGACTACATGTATTTTTCTGGTGATCTTGGCCTGAAGTTTAATTTTATATGAAATACAAAATACATTTAAATCTCTTTTGCAATATTTGTAAGAAAAATTACAATTACGTACTTTCCTAAATAGTTCAACTGCAATTCATTTGCTTACAGATCTCAGGCCAGCTAAGTCTTTCACTTATAATTACTGTGAGTTTAAGGAATAATATGTAACAGAAAATTGACTTTGTACATTGTGCTTGGTTTGTCGGGTTTGCGTCATGATTGCATCCTGTCATTTTAAGATGACTTCATGAAATTACTGAAAGTAAGGAAAAGTGTGTAATCAACAACTGACTTTTCAGTTTCATACGCTGGCTGCCTGAGTGCAAATAAGGAAATTAATGTATATCTTGATTAAATTTGGACTGAACTGAACTGATTCAGATTTTGATTTTAATATGATAATTTGCAAGTCGAGTCTAGCCAAGTGCATCAAATTTTGATGTTTGTATCTGGAGCTGTAGGAGGACTTCAGGGTATCATGAACATGCTTGTAGATCAGGGTCTTTGGAGGTCTGTGCATTGCAGCACACCAGGCTCTTTCACATGCATGCCTCTGATTCCACATGAGATGAATTCTGCTTCAGCTTCACCTGATTCTCTCACTGCTCAGAGCCTGGCCATAGCTTGCAACTACACGGCGCACATGGCGAGCTGACCGACCCATCTGTTTAGACATGAATAAACAGCATTTTCAACAGCTTCATGTCCAGATGCATTGCAATGTGCAGTGGTTTCCTGCATGTACTAATTCATCCACCTCCCACTGCATTGGTTGGTTGGTAGCAATAATTAAGTGCTTAAAAAAATGACTTTTTTTTTTTTTCTTCTTCTTTTCCCTTTGCAGTTATAATGTCCAGTTGTTTCTGTCAGTAATGTCTTGCTTTGATGGTGAGTGATATTAATTTATACATTAGATGCAGGCTAGAAATCAATATAATTAACCTGTCAATAGTGAAATAGAAAATGTACCCCTTTTTTTCTCTAACAAAATTAGTTTTGAGCTCAAAAAGGATAAGCAGGATACACTCATGATTGCAGAACCAACTTGCTATATTTCCTGGCAATGAATGAATTGATTGCCTCTGTGTGTTGCTGATATGTGTTCCCCAAACTTTTGTGTAAACTTTAATGACTCTTAGGCCGAGTTTGACGTGACGGGCAGGTGGAAAGGAAGTAAATGGAGCTGCGATGATTACAGATTTGCTGTTGATGTGCAGTGTGCTTAATGCATTATAGGTTTTCCTATGGCATATTGTTCACAGGCTTATATTGTGAAATTTTACAGCAGGAGAAAACCAGAGGATGTTTTTGGCAAGTTTTGCAGCCTAATAATGATTAGTTATACCTGAGACAAAGTCACCTAAAGTCATTTCTGTTCTGCCAGTAATAAGTTTTGCTAGTACAAGTGGAGGACTTTTCATAATCACAGGTCAAAAATAAATCTGAGGCTTAATTATGAGGCAGTATGTGTGGTGGAGATGACTTTTTGTGAATTTATGATGGATAACCAAGCAAGGTTGTAATTAAAATTAGAGACAGGCGTGATAAATCTTATGCGGCCTGATTGCCAACAGACCAGCATTTTGATTGACCGTCTAGACTGGAAAACCCACTGGATCATTGAGGTTGCAAGGTAGAGACTGCACCAAGGACTGATAATGGAACTGGTAGAGAACCTTAGCCACCTGTACCAGAACCAGGAACCGTCGGCTATGGCTGCCTATAGAGAAACAAAAACTGTTCTGTTCTGTCCCTAACAGATCTTAACTAAGTTCATTCTGATTAATTTCCTCTCCACATATAAAGGGATTTTTTATTATTTTTGTTTTTTTTATCCAAATGTAGTGCATTCACTGCACTACCATATGAACAATGTTCAGTTTGCTTCAAGAGTAATTACCCATTTTTCCCTAAGTTACTTTGGAGAAAAGCATCTGCTAAAATGGAAAATGTAAATGGTAATGCAAATGATTGCCTTTTATCCTGTTTTATTTCTGGCAGCCCAAACATATGGTGAAGAGCAGACATATGGTAAATGCTTTGTTCTTTCTTACCTTAGTGAATCGCCCCTTTCTTTTCCAAATACTATGACTTGATTAACCTGTTTAATTATCTAGGTTTATGTTTTGTGATGTTATTATCAGGATTCATTGTTAATTTCCATCTGTCACAATTGGCAACAGTATCAGTAAAAATGCTCTCATCTCTCAGTTTTAGGATGCATAATATTATGTTTGTCGGTTATTTCAGTTATTTAATGGGTAGTCCTGCTTCTGTTTTTGCAATTACGTTAAACTGATTCAGCTGACTTGTGGCCTTCCACATGTGAAGTGCTTACCCTCACAAAAATAAATAAATAAAATAAACCAAAAGAAAGTACAAAAGTTATCTGAACAGGTTTATGGAGAGAAAATTAGGTAAGTTTATTTTGAGGTTTAAGCAGCTTTTCTGTGGTGTATGTAACTGCATTACTTGCTGTGCTGAATTGGGGCGTGCCTAGCAGTGTCCTAGTCTGACAGCAGGCTCTTAGTCAGTGATTGCATGGCTCTTTTTCTGTGTCCTCTGAATATTCAGAATCTACCTGCCGCTTCTCTTTGATAAGGCCGTTAATAGCAATCATACAGCGGTATATTGCAAGCTTATAATCAACGGTAAAATCTATATTTGTGTATTGTGTATTTATTGATTCCACCCAGTTAATACACATGAAATAAAAATATATATCTTGATCTGACAAAGATGAGGAAGAATAGAAAATTGAGATTGCATGGCATCTCCTGGGTGAACCCCTGCCCTGTTTTTGCTGGTCCATCAAAACCAACTGGGGGGGCAAATCCAGCGCAGCGTTATGCTAAGTCTGTTTTTGTTTTCTGCTGCTGTTGTTTTCATGAAGGGTTCTGGCAGTGTGCTGTAATTCCTCATACTGAGTTCATGTTTTTTGAATAAGCTTGTCGGATCAGAAGTCAGTAAATATATCCTAATTTTGCATAGCTTATTCAGAAACAGAGTAATACTGGGATTATTGCCTTGTATGTTTGAGTTTGGAAGAGGCAGCTAGATATGGGGAGGAGAATTTCACTTCAGAATGCTTCAAAAGGTGCCATTTTGAGGAATAGAAAAAATATTTGAAATTATGATCTCATGAAGAAAAGAGGAAGCACCTTTGTCTTTACAGAGCACTCAATTAATGTGCACACAAATGAGCACGCATCTTCTCCTCCCCCTGTATGTCAGTCTGCATTATCTAGGAGCTGACACACTGTGGGCGAGTGTGTTCTGTGCATATCAATGTTGGGGAAAGTAGAGAAAAAGGAAAAGAAGGTGGTGGCTTGTTGAAGACTTGAGTGTGTCTCACTGAGGGGAGGAAGTGTCTGTCTTGTCTCAGTGTTCCTAAAAAAAAAAAGTCTTCTTTTCCTCTTTATTTCCAAATACCACCACCTGCTGCAATTGCTGTTGAAAGGGTAGAAGGTGACATCCTTCACTTTCTTGTCTCTCTCCCAGAAGTCACACTCGTACCTAAAGAGGCTGCCTAGCATTATGACCATTGATACTTTTTCAGATAGTCTATTGTGTCCTTTTCTTCTTATTCTTGTTTTTCTTCGTCTTCTTTCGGCTGCTCTTGTTAGGGGTCACCACAGCGGATCAACCGTCTCCACTTCTTCCTGTCCTCTGCCTCTTCCTCCTTCAAACCAACTGCCTGCATGTCCTCTCTCAGACTGAGTTGTCCCTCTAATATACTCATTTCTAATCCTGCTCATCCTCGTCACATCCAACAAAAATCTTTGTCTCCAACCCGTATAGCATAGCTGGTCTCACTACCGTCCTGTAAACCTTTCCTTTCACTATTATTGGTACCCGTTTGTCACATATCACTCCTGCCATTTACCTTCACCCATTCTAACCTGCTTGAATTATCTACTTCACCAGTCTTCTTCTCTGTATGTCTCCATCAACACCCTCAGAGCAAACATTACATCTGTGGTGCTCTTTCTCAGCAAAAAACCATACTGCTGTTCACTAATCCTCACCTCTTTTCTTAACCTCGCATCCACTACTCTTTCCCATAACGTCATGCTGTGGCTGATCAACTTTATCCCTCTATAGTTACCACAGCTCTGTGCATCACCCTTATTCTTAAAATTGGTATCAGTACACTTCATCTCCATTCCTCAGGCATCCTCTCACTTTCCAAGATTGTGTTAAACAATCTGGTCAGAAACTCAACTGCCATCTCCCCTAAACACCTCCATGCTTCCACCAGTATGTCATCTGGACAAACAGCCTTTCCATCCTTCATCCTCATCAGTCCCTCAGCATACTCTTTCCATCTGCACAACACGCTCTGCTCACTTGTGAGTACATTTCCATTTCTATCCTTTTTTGTCCTGACCTGCTGCACAGCTTTCCCAGCTTTGTCTCTCTGTCAGACCATCCCTCCAAAAGAAATCTTTACATCCTTCAGTGATGGTTACTTTTTTATGTTCTGAATCTGTATTCTGCATCCAGATTTTGTTTAACATCATGAAGCTGCTGTGTATCCTAATATGCAAAGTCAAAAAAGTCCCTCAGCAAAGAAGTCCCTCAACATGACTGATCCATCATCATACTCTGCAGCACATCAGGTGCCTGTTACCAAAATGAAGATGTAATCATTGAAGAGACTGTAAGATTGTAATTAGAAAGGAATAGAATTTTATAAACTGATCAGGTAAATATACATACCTATAGAAAACCCTTTTCTGTTTATTCTTTTTCTAATTCATGAAGGTTAACATTTTGACTTTATTTGCTTTTGACATTTCATGTTTTACCAGAATAAAATAGGAGGTCATGGATAAGCATGTAAGAGTGGCTCTATGTATGTATTAAAAAAAAAAAAAGAAAGAAAAGAAGAAAGAAAAAAAAAAAGTATTTTTTGCTACTCTTTTCCAGCGGTGCCCATCTTTTATTTAAATAGAATAGAATAGCAAATATGCAAAGATGCTTTTAAATTGATCCTAATATTGTTCAAAGAGCACAGCACACACTGGAGACTAGGGCTTGTGTGGTCAAAACCTCCTTTGAAAGATTTAAAGCACGCTATCTATGTTTATCTCTCTTGCAATTACTCCTTCCATTTCTGAGCACAGAGGCAGATGAGGGTAGTGATTTGGGAGGAACCCTGACCCTCACCTCTCCTTATCTTTAATTAAAACTCGACTAATCCCTGTGCTGTTTGTACTGCTGGTTAGCGAAAATGCGCTGTGTGGGAACGGCTGCTGGCCTTGATTCCAACACAGATTTATATCAGTGTGTGATCTTCTGGGGATGCCATAGCAGATTCAGTGGTCCCCTTTTTCCATGCTCTGGGCCATACACAATCAAAGCTTTATAGGGGTCGGCAAGCTGAATTGAAGCCACATTTCATATGTGTTCCCTGGGCATTGAGTGAGAAGCAGAAGGGGGAGGCTGTTGGCTTGTGTTGGAGGAGCTGTGAGCATGCTCTCAGCTGGGGTGTGAGGGGACTAGTGCCTGATGTGCTGCCTGTATGGATGGAGCCCTCTGTAAACCAGATTCTCTCCAGAGTCGTGCCATACTGTAGTAAATCAGGAGCTAGACTCTAAAAGTTGTGACCCTAGCAAAGTATGGCTTTGGACAGATTTAAATGCAGTTTGGTTAAGTGTGAATCTGTCCTTTATTCTGATTTGAAAACCCAACCATTGATGTTTTTTGTGAACTTTTTTATTTTATTATAATGCATAACAATAACAACCTTTATTATGACCGCTGTAACCTCATGTGTTTGACATTGTGTGTTTTTTTTTTTTGTTTGTTTGTTTGTTTGTTTGTATGTTTGTATGTTTTTTTGTGGACTAAACTGCTGAATAAATCTGTCAGCTCTGTTCTTATAGATAGCGTCTGTACTAAGAAATAAATGCTGCTTTGTTAGGCTGTAACGGTTTCTACAAACTAAAAAGAGACACTTGTTTAAAAAATTTAAACTGAGAATACTGGATTTTATAGTACACAGAATAAATCAAACATATTATTATTATTATTATTATTATTATTACATAAATGTACAGTTTAATAGGAAGGATGCAGGTTTGCTCTGTCTTTATTTGCCAGGCTACATAATCTGGTTGGGTTTTCCTCACATGTGTTCTCACTGTGGGATTGACAAATACTTTTGTACCCTTTCTCAAGCATTAGCAAAAAGGCCCAAAGTTTCTATTCTTTAGCTTGTGTAAACACAAGTTAACAGAATCAAACCAAGAGATATTGTGCCTTTTTTTTTATGATTATAATCACAGGTTCACTTATAAGTAATAGTGAATAAAAATGATAAAGTGCTTCTCTCTGATTATATTCAATATTGAAAACCAGTCTTTGTTGTTTGTGTGATGTAGGTGATGCAGGTGGTGAGAGAACAGATCACACGTGCCCTAACAGCCAAGCCTAACTCTCTGGACCAGTTTAAGAGCCGCCTGCAAAACCTGAGCTACACAGAGATCCTCAAGATTCGGCAGTCTGAAAGAATGAACCAGGAGGACTTCCAGTCTCGGCCTATCCTGTAAGCACAACCAGTACACACAACCATACACATACACTGCATTCTCTAAAAAGCACATATAAAACAAACCTATACAAATACATCTCCAACCTATGCTTCTCTTAAAAACATCTAAATCACTTTTTATAAATGCCAGTTTCATTGCAAATAAACTGTAAGAAATATAATGTGTTGGTGGCTGTAGGCTATAAAAGATCAGGAACATTTTAGAATACATCTACAACATTGTGTGGGCCAGCAGTGAACTAGTGCTTGGGGAGTTGGCCCCGGATCTGAAGATTGTGGGTTCGAACCTCTTCCCGGTGGGTCGCCCTGAGGTACCCTTGAGCAAGGTGCCGTCCCCGTCAGTTCACTCCTCCCTCTGATAAGCTGGTGACCTGTCCAGGGTGTGTCCCCTCCCTGACTGAGCTGGGATGGACTCCAGCACCCCTCCGCGACCCTAATTAGGACAAGCGGCCCAGAAAATGACTGACTGACTGACTCTACAACATTGTATAGGATTCCACAATAATTTAGTTAGCTTAGTAGCCATTACAGTAAAATTCTTCCCACAGTCCGAAAACCTGCACATCAGGTGGAGAAGCGATGTGCATGTGTTTGTCTGTGTGATGGACTGGCAGCTTTTTCAAGGTGTTTCTTTGCGTCTAGTAGGGTCCAGCAACCACCACAAACCTGGTTAGGATAATGAAGGCTTGAATGTTCAGTCTATTTTTAATGTAAAATAATAACATTACAAGACAACATAAATTAATTAAATACATATTCTGTTGTCTAGTTTCTAATGTTTAAATAGACAGCACAGGATTTGTTGGAGCACAAAACCTGAAAAGTGTGTACCCAGTTATAAAGGAACTGCACTTTTGGCCTCTGGTTGCTGCATCTTTTTGCAGATGATGATTAAAATCAAAAGGATTTCTACTCAAAAGGCAATGGGACGAAGGAACCATTGACAGACTAAACCTCATTATGCTAAGAGGACCCTCAATTAAAGAGGTTTTTTTTTTGCTCCTGGCATGCCATTTGCAATACTCAGTGCCAGAAAACATGCTGGTGAGTCTCCATGCAACATTTACAATTATTTTCACAAAAAAATAGCAACAATCTCATTGCACATGCCATAAAAAATTTCATTTCAGCTCAAACAAAAATCTCTAAAGCTATTTTGCAATTCCCAAGTTCTGTAGAAAAACTGTGACCACCAATGTCCATAACTACCCAAGTGTCATCCACTATTGTCACAGAGTAGTAAACAAGTATTCGATGTATCTCATATGTGATTGTGTAGACTTAGAAGGCTTTTTTAACTGTTTTTCCTTATCTTTTACATATATGAAGTGAATTTACATATTATCTTTTGATAGCCTCAGACTACATAGACATGGCATCAAACCAATTATCAGTTTAATAAAGCTCTATGCTGCAGACCTGAAAGCAGTAAGACAGTGAACCGGTGACTGTGCCACATTAAAGGAGCATCATCACAGTTCTGACCCCTATCCCCTCAATTCTCAAAACCATGCATAATTCAGTTCTATGATAGCTTAATGCATACAAGGCACTCAGGACATTGATCAGGAAGGCAGGCTGAATATAAAGAACAAGAATATGAAGTGAAGGCTTCATATCGCACTCCTGTATAGCTTTTAAAGGCAGTTACTTTAAATTCATTGTTTTGTAATTTCACGAAAATCAAGCACTCACTGCGTATTGAATGAGGCTCAAATACAGGCAGTCTGTACTGAGATCATTTACATGTTTCAGTACATGTTTTAATTTTACATTTCTTAGGGTTTGCAAGTTGTCTCAGCTGTTTTTCAAACTATATATTTCATGATGTAGATTTTTATGATGTATATGTGCGTGTGTGTATATTTAACTTTTGTTTATGGGTGTGTGTGTGTGTGTGTGTTGCACAGGGAGCTTAGGGAGAAGATCCAGCCAGAGATCATGGAGCTGATCAAACAGCAACGCCTGAACCGTTTGTGTGAGGGCACCTGCTTTAGAAAGATCAGCAGCCGCAGAAGACAGGGTAGGAAGTTCTGACACACTACACAAAATTTTCACACTTTTTTTTTTTTGTTTCTGTGTGTGAACTGTTAACATTTTCTTCACTGTAGACTGCAACAGTTTCCCACTAGCTGTGCAGGAATCAATCACACTAATTGAAGAATTGCTTAATTAAATTCTCCTGCTTCTAAAGGAGTCCACCTCAGAATCCAACTAAAGCTGGCCACAGAGACTAACAGCAAATCACTGATCTGCATTAAAAGGAGATGCTTCTCTTAGAGAATTATTATGGTTGTGTGTTTGCATGGCGAGGAGAGGATGGTGCCCTCGCAATAACAGCTCTATCCCTCTATTCCTACATGAATAGCTTCTTGGTTTCTATTGTTAGTCTGGCAAGGAGGTTTTACGGGTGTAAAAATAGTCTAGGCTGAGAGAGCCCAGGCTGCTGGCTCGTGCTTTATGTGAAAGCCGAGTGGTGGGAGTGCTGAAGCTTGTGCAGTACAGAGCAGAGATGCTGAAAGTAATATCGGCTTTCACGCCAGCTTGCAAGAGAGGGGAGCTGTCTGGAGCTTTGAGGGAGGCTTTATCAGTTAGGCCGGATAATTTAATGCTTTTCACACTACCAGATTAGATCACTGTGAGGGTAGGCACTTTTCCGTCTGCCCTCTTCTTCTCCATCCCTCTCTCACTTTCCTACTTGTCTTCCCTCCTTTCACTCCTTCTTATCATTCTCTCGCCCTCATTCAGGTGCTCAAAGGTTGTCTCCTCTCTCTTATTACATTTGGATTAACTCTAAGCAACGCCTGTCACTTTTAACCTGTTACTTATTGTCAATGTCAGAATAAAACTACATATTCCCAAAAAAAGTAAGATTTCAGAAGAAAGGAAATAAATTAACAATAAATTTTGTGTGGTGGTGGTTTAGTGGTAGGATACTCACCTATAGACCAGGAGGTTGAAGGTTTGAATCCCACTTCTAATACTACCACCATTGGGTTCCTGAGCAAGACCCTTAATCCCAAATTGCTCCAGAGAGACTGTCCCTGTAGTTAAGAAATGTAAGATGTAAATCGCTCTGGATAAGAGCATCTGCTAAATGCTGTAAAATAAAAATAAATAAATAAAAAGTTATGTAAAAGGTTTTATTTTAAAGTATTAATTAAAAATTTAAATCAGTTCTGTTAATCCCATCATCAGCAAATTTTGGTTTTGGTAAGATGGTAAGCTTACAAAGGTGGTGAACCAAACCTGCGACTGTCATGTAAAAGCCAGCAATATTACCCTCTTTGTAACACCAACCACTGTATTTTCTCTTTTTCCAACTTAAAATTCAGAGACCCACATTAGTTTCGCACTTTTGTGACTACACAAATTGCAAATTTAAAAAAAAAATAGTTGGCAAGTAATGAAAAGCTATTGAACTATTGAAACTATTGAGCTATTGAAGATTTAAGTTAATGGAAGGCTATAGCTGAAAGGGTTCATTCTAAATGTGCCTTTTATTATGTGTATAATGGTCACTGCACTGCATCCGCATAGGGCCATTAAGCTCATATCAAATTTATTCTCCACATATCACAGAGTCCTTGACATTCTCATAGTCTAAACATGCTCTTTCCACAAATGCCATCTTTATGATGAGCCTTGCTCTAGGATGCACAAAATCCATCAGCTGGACAGAATTCAGATAGATGTTATCTCCACATGACCCCAGACCAGGGACATGCTGTCTTTGCCTGTCTAACCTTTTTCAGCAGAGCAGAGTGAAACACAAACTAACCCAGGCCTGTCATTGTAGCAAGTCCTGCTCCATATATTTCACACTGACATTATGTATTATCATTCTTTTGTTCTGTATTCCTGATTAATTCGTATCTATATTAATTAAACCCACAGGTCTGACTAAGCCCTGTTACTAACAGTTATGTTAGTCTAGTAACCTGTTTCAATATCAAATGTAAAATGCAAGGGTGATGTAGTGAAATGATTAGTGTGGTCCCATCACTGTGAAAAGATTCTGGGTTTAATTCCCAGGCAGGACAGTCAAAGTCCTTTCTGGGTGAAGTTTGCCTGTTCTTCCAGTGTTTGTGTGGGTTTTCTTGATGTTTCCTCCCAGAGTTTAAAGACATGCACATCCTGTGGATTGGAGATGCTAAATTGCTCTCTAGGTGTGTGTGTGTGTGTGTGTGTGTATCTGCCCTGTGTGCTTGTGTATGTGACCCGGTTGTTGCTCTGCCTTTCACCTGTGAGTGCTGGGATAGGCTCCAGCACCATGAGCTTTTCAGAGAATCCAGCATATTCTGTTGGAAAATATATATTTTGTTGATGAACTAAAAAGTCTGTCAAAGACTTTACAACAAAGCATGTTCATCGGACTGTTTCTTGCTTTAATAGGAAACATTTGAAGAAAGTAAAATGCATTGAAATACTTGCTAGCTAAAAACGACTGATTCCTTTGGAACGCAAATCTTAATCAGTGATTTATTTTATGCACATTTGTTTTTAATCAAGTAAGTGTGAAGGTCCTACTTTAATTAATTTGCTGTGTGCTCAGTTAATAGATATATAAAGAGCCTCCTCCCTTGATTCTTTACCCAAAAGATGTCATTTCAAGGCTGCTTGCGTAAAGCTGAACAGCCATTCACGAGAATGTGAAACTCATAAGTGTTTTAGCTTTGCTTCACTGTCTTGAAGAAATTTCTAGTATTGTGATGAGTTATGTTTATGGTCACTCTTCTGAGTTATTTGATGGCGTGCTCAAGCATGTGCACCCACACATCACTTTATATTCACTGCCTTTTCTCTCTTTTTTGGGTCTTCATGGATTTGTTGGATGTTGATTAGAATAAAGAGGCTTATTTAATGTTATGTCCACACTATCACAAATGCATCTTTATTTTGCAAGCATGTGTGTGCATATGTGTGCTAAGAGGGCGGTTTATTTTTGGCTAATTCCGCTCTCTCTCTCTCTCTCTCTCTCTCTCTCACACACATTCTTGCACACACCCTTCCTCTCTGTCTCCTTCTCCTGCACTTTGTTTCTCACTTCTCTCTCTCCACATGTTAAATGGGAAAGAATAGATTCAACGAGATGAAAACTTTTTACAGACTGTCAAAAGGCAAGCCATCTGGATGACTGAAGAAACAACTGCCTTTAATAGGGGAAACTGTTAAGCCAGAACCAAAGCACTCTCTCTCTCTCTCTCTCTCTCTCTCTCTCTCTCTCTCTCTCTCTCTCTCTCTCTCTCTCTCTGTCTCTCTCTGTCTCTCTCGGTCTCACATTTCTGTTCCTTTCTCTTATCCCTCATAGTCATCTTTTTCATTCTCTCTCATGCTGTTAGTCTAGAGAATTTTGAGAATGAATTTTCATATGGAACCAAATAATCAGTCCGAAATGTTAATAAACCTGAAACATCATACCACTTCAACTTTTACCACTTTAACATCTGTTAAAGATAGAATAGTAAATAAACACCTCAAAAGTACAAATAAACATTTCTGACATTTCTGACAAAAAAATCAGTGACCAGTAAGTCATAATCCTTCCATTCATGGAGTCAGTCAGTTTCTTGATCTGTTGATGATCATCTTTTTGTGCAGCAGCAACAACAGCCTCCCAGACTCTGTTCAGAGAGGTGGAATGTTTTCTTTCCCCATAAATCTTCCATTTAAGACGGTTCACAAGTTCTCAATAGGGTTTAGATCAGGTGGGTTTAGAAAGTGGGGGCCCATGTCATTATTCTTTCATCTTTAAGGTCTTATCTGGCCATGCAGTGGAGAACTTCCATGCATGTGATGGAGTATCGTCCTGCATAAAAATCATGGTCTTCTTGGAAGATGCAGACTTTTTCATGAACCACTGCTTGAGGAAAGTGTCTAATAACTGGCAGTAGGTTTGGGAGTTGATTTTGATTCCATCTTCAACCCGAAAAGGTCAGACTAGCTGATCTTTAATACCACCACCCATACCACGTGTCCATCCATCTGGTCCATCAAGAGTCACATCAAGAATCTCATCTCATCAGTCCATAAAACCTTGAGATATTCCTTGGCCCAGTCTTGACGCTTCAACTTTTGTGTCATGTTCGGTGGTGGTCAGGTTTCAGCCTTCCTTATTTTGGCCATGTCTCTGATCACTGAACACCTTGTATTTCTGGACACTCCAGGTAGGTTGAAATTCTGGAATATGACAGCACTGGAGGATCATGGGTTCCTGGTAGCTTTGCGTTTGATTCTTCTCAAATCTTTGGCAGCTAATTTGCATATTTTTTTTTTTCTCAACATGTTTCTTGCGATCCTGTTGACTATTTGCAACAAACCGTTTGATGGTTCTGTGATCACAACCAATATCTTGGCGATTTCAAGAGTGCTGCGTGCCTCTGAAAGACTTTTTACTTTTCAGAAACAGTTCTCTCTCTTTTTTGGTCCATTTTGCCTGAGTAAATGAAGCTGCCTAATAATTCTGCACACCTTGATATATAGGGTGTTGATCACCTTAGGCCACACCCTTCCTCATTACACAAATACACATGATCTGCTTAAATCCAAAAAGTATTCAAGTTTTTCCAGCTTGGAGTTGGAATATATGCATAAAAATTATATGATCAAAATACTCACTTGCCTAATAATTGTGCACAAAGTGTATTTCTCCACCTTTGTATACGAATCTAAGAATCTGTCCCTTAGCAAAGAAGACCCTGCTGGGGAAACCCTCTTTGGAAACCTTTTTTCATTGTGCTTTCACCTCAGGCAAATCGGTGCTGTGATGCTGTCTGACATATTGTATGCACACACTGATGCTTGGAGGTTCCACCAATTTCCGTCATCTGTTAACTTTTGTGGGTGTAGATAAACAAGCTTCAGTTAGACGATTTTGTTTTGTTGGGGTGGGGGTGTGGTATGGCCAGGTCATTTATTCCTCCTTGTCCTATGCCACAGGAGCCCCCCCTTCAAAACCCATATCCTGGCATCTTGCCAAGTTCCTCTTTCCAGCAATTAGCTTTTGGATAGAGTCACCAGGGCAAGTGCCAGCCATCGGCCTCTATTCAGTGCCTGACTAGCAGCAATAGCATCTTATGCCAGCCTTCTGCCAGGTGCAGAAGGTGCCTCGCAGGGGGTTACAGAGCCTGTGTGCCAGTCACAGCTTTAACCAATCAGCAAGATGCTGATGCACATAAACTCTTCCTCTTCCACAGCTTAACCCTAAGATCCCTCCCCTTCACATAGGCCATTAGTTTTTCTGTGGTTTTTGCATATATGGTAATTCAGTAGTACGTAGATTGGTCCTTGTTTTATATTAATCACTTTCATAATTGTTGGTGTTTAACAAATCAGAACTCAAATAGCAAGTATCATAAATTGTTTCCGATAAAGAAAATACAATATCTCCAAAATGGTAACATTATAAAAGAAGGGAGAAGAATGAACTTATGTTTACATTAGAATGAAAAACGTGTTTTTTGGCCATATAGAAATTTTAGGTTTTTACTGTATAACACTGTTATGTATAGAACTTTAGAGATTTACTACATTTTGTGAGTTTTTTTAGCCTGACATTGATATTTAATTAAAATAGCAACGCAAAAAAGGAACAGTGTGAAAAGCAACCCGCATTTTCAAATGTAAAAACAGGAAGCCAAGATTTTATCACTGCAGGGAAATTAGATTTATTTGCATTTTATTGTTTGCTGATGAGGTTTTTAAGTCCTTGCACTTTTTTGCACACTGTAGTCCAGTCCATACTTTGTCTTTTGCTATGTTGCACCGTGATCTTCGGGCTTGTTGTTTTGTCCCACTGTCTACTGTAGTTCAAATGACAAACACCTTCTTGAAAGTGTCTTGACTTGGCAAAACAGATACTGCCACACTGCCGAAATAGTTAGTATATCAGGTGGAATGAGTGTCTGTCCCTCTGTTGTTCTCACAGATAAGTTCTGGTACTGCCGTTTATCACCCAATCATAAAGTGCTGCACTATGGGGACCTGGAGGAGAGCCCTCAGGGGGAGGTGCCTCATGACTCTCTTCAGGAAAAATGTAAGTGTGACATATCAAAATAGAGAAGACTTCTGATTGCTAAGGCAGGCCCGGCTCATTGTTGCTTTCTCCCTTCGGCAGTGCCTGTGGCTGACATCAAAGCTGTTGTCACCGGCAAGGACTGTCCACACATGAAGGAGAAGGGAGCACTGAAGCAAAACAAGGTGAGTGTATGTGTTTATGTATCTGGGAGAAACTGGTAGATTCATCAGTTTTTGTCTCTAGATAAACCACATATACTCTGGCCATTACTTAATCTCTCTTAAACACATTGCCTTCGAAATCATACGCAGATGCTAAGTTCAGTGCACAATGACAAAGGATGTTGATCAGAGAAAAGGTGTGAATTTTTATGGTTATAGGTCCTCTATCCTGATTCCAGGGCTGACACAAAGACAAACACAGTCACAGCTTGGGGGCAATTTTGCATCTCCAGTCCACCAGACTTTGTGTCTTTGAACTGTAAGATGTAACCGGAGCTCATGTAAGAATCCCAGGCATACACTGGGAGAACATATAAACTCCACACAGAAAGGACCTGGAAATACAAAAATACAAAGTGCAATGACAGAGGAGTGCATAATAAGTGCTATTCTAGACACTTTCAGCTGAGACTCTGAATGCACTTTAGTCATGGGTTTAAGCATCACAGACAATTCATAATATATGTTATAAAGTTTAAAATAAAGATTCTCATAAAGTTGCTGTGAATGGTGTTTACTCAATTAAACCCAGGTGCTCTGGCCGCCACCATGCCTGCATCCTCACATCGCTGCTGAGTGATAGAGGCCAATAAATTTAGCAAGGAAGACAAAGGAGCGGCGCACCTCTGTCTCAGCTCGCTTTATAGCCTGGTCGATAAGCTCGCAGTAGAAGAATTGCTGAGGGGTTCAGGGAGAGCCACATCCCACCCACTGCCTTAGACCATTAAGACATGAACCAGTCAAACCTGCAGCCATTATTGTTTTTGGACAATAATCAGAGATGCCTATGCAAATTTTAATCTCAGACCTTACAATGATTTGATATTAAAATATTTTGGTTTCCTGATTATTTTTAAGAATTCACCTATTGAATTAATGTGATTGTAGGAACTGTTTACAAGCATGTGTACTAAAGAATATGAAAGGATATCAAAATAAAAACTTAACAGCAAGTGCACCAATGTTACAACTGAATGAATGCAAAAGACCTTCAGCATGCAACTACTAAAGAAGTTGCAGAGATGTCACTTCTGCTCTGGGTGTGAATACTGACAGCGCTTCAGTAAGCTAAGGGTTTGCTTTGAGTCCCAGTGTTTGGATGCACAGAGGCAAATTGGCTCAAACCGGCACTTTCTGGATACTTGAGGAAAAACAAAATATTTTTTTAAAAAGATACCTCATGGGAGATGAGTGTTCTTAGGATTTCGTCTGACAGGCTGACAGTGTTTTTATCCAGGAACATTGCCTGTGGTGGTGGATGGATCCCCTGATGGCTATCCTAAAAAACTTTTTTTGTTGTACTTTGTCAGGAGCTGAGCCACAGCACTGAAGCATGTTACAGTAAAGTGGTGAAACACATCTTTGCCGATTGTCCTAGCACTATCCCCTGGTGCCCAGCAGGAGATGCGGCACGCACACACACGGCAGATTAGCCATCTGTTGTAGTAATATGTGCTGAGGAGACGTGTGAAAGGCGCGCGGTAGGAGGTGCGCAAACACAGCAGCCCCATTAGCATCTGACTGATTCTCCCTTTCTGTCTCTCCCTCTCAGGAAGTGCTAGAGCTGGCCTTCTCTATCCTCTATGAGTCTGACGAATATTTAAACTTCATCGCTCCTGACAAACATGAGGTGAACAAACCACACTTGCATTACAGCTGCATCTATTGCATCTGTACTTACATGTGTTGTCATTGCTTAAAACATTTATAAATGACAGTCAACATTATAAATGATTTTGAATACTAGAGTTTAGAATCACCTGTATTCATTTTAATTGTATTCAGTTAAATCTGGAGAAAAAAAATGCTGTATTGCAGCTCTTATCATCACTCTGCACTGCTATTTAGGTTGTGTAACATATAGATATATATATAGATATAGATATACAGTACTGTGCAAAAGTTTTAGGCAGGTGTGAAAAATCCTGTAAACAAAGAATGCTTTCAGAAATATAAATAATGATTGTTTATTTTTATCAATTTACAAAATGCAAAGTGAGCAAACAAAAGAAAAATCTAAATCAAATCAATATTTGGTGTCACTACCCTTTGCCTTCAAAACAGCATCAGTTCTTCTAGGTACACTTGCACAAAGTCAGGGATTTTGTAGGATTATAGTCAGGTGATAAACCAATTTTACCAAACAGGTGCTGATGATCATCAATGTCACACGGAGGTTGAAACACAGTCATGTTCTGAACAACCGACCAGCCGAGTTCCTTCAAAAACTGTGTGCAAGTGTACCTAGAAGAATTGATGCTGTTTTGAAGGCAAAGGGTGGTCACACCAAATATTGCTTTGATTTAGATTTCTCTTTTGTTCATTCACTGCATTTTGTTGATTGATGAAAATAAAACTTCCATTTTTGAAAGCATTCTTTGTTTACAACATGTGCACCTGATGTGCTACACCCATGTGTGATTTGAGCCATTTTTATTGGGAATAAAGGTGGAGGTGTCCTAATTTATTCCTCACCAGAATTACATTTTGCCAAAGATTTTGAAAAGTCTTTTCTTCAGTTTAAATTGTTTAGCCTTATTACTTGAATATCCCAGTATTTTTACATTTGAGATTAAATCCAAGAATGTTACAAAAACACACAGGCTTTCATAGGGTGTCCTAATATTTTCACATGACTGTACATACAGAAAGACTCTATTGATCCTGGGGGAAATTTAAATACCAGTAGCCAAGAATTATAAAAAGATGACATAAGTACACACAACATAAGTACACAGATGATTAAATAGCCAGTACAAATGGAATTGTGTGAAAAACATTGTATTATTAAAGTGACATAATATTACACATGACAATATTAAGCTGAGAAGGCACGTCAGGATCAGATCTCAACCTCCCATCCCTGCTAAGAAGAGTTAAAGAGCCTGGTAGCTCAAGGGCTAAAAGATCTTTTATATCTGTCTGTATGGTATTTGTTTGAAAGCAGCTGACCACTGAACACACTCCTCTGCTTAGTTATTGAGGGGTATAGTGGGTGCTGTTGATAGGCAGGTGTGCAGCACAGCAGTATAGCAGGTTTATCTGATATGTTTGTGTGTGTGGCTCTCTTTAGTATTGTGTGTGGACAGATGGGCTAAATGCTCTGTTGGGGAAGGAGATGACCAGCGAATTCACCCGCTCTGACTTGGACACTCTTCTAAACATGGAGATGAAGCTCCGCCTCCTGGACTTGGAGAACATCCAGATACCAGAGGCTCCACCCCCAATCCCCAAAGAACCCAGTAATTATGACTTTGTCTATGACTGCAACTAACCCCTCCACTGGACCAAGTGATTTTTTTTCTTAATTGCAAACTGGAAGAAGAACAAAAACTTTTAGAAAACTGTCAAAGAAAAAGAACAAAAAAAAGGATAATTTTTTTCTTTCCTTTCGCTATTCTTGCTAAACTTATTTTTTTTAGAGGTGTCTGATCACAGTGAGTTTGCTGGACTTTTGCTCTTGGGGCCACTGAACCATCCTGTCTGTTTGGGTAGACCCAGGTCCTCAGGTCCAAAAACCTTTGCCGCACAAAAACCTTTTGCTGTCAGCTTGCAAACACCTTCTCACCTCATACTCTGTTTTAACGCTCAATCCATTCCAAAGCTTTCGTTTTTTATCCACATCCTGCCAGGCTGTATGAGGTGAGAGCCGTTCCTGCTGAGCGTGTGCAGAGCCTGGGGACTTTGGCTTTTAGCACTTACTGCAGCATTACGTCTCTGAATCACACAGACGGCAGCTAAAGGCACAGAAAAAATAGATAGTCCAAGAACATCCACCACTGTCTTCAAGCATCTAATCCATGCTTCACAAATTGTAGACTGTTACCTGAATGGGGCAGTTTCATGAAGGAGGCTGCCTCCTATGTCTTATGCTAGTCCTGCTTTGACTGGGTGCGCCCACGCTGGCCTAGCCGGCCGGTGCAACTATATCACAAGCTTGCAAATACAGCCCTCTGTTCTACTTGATACCCACCAGACTTGTGGTAGACTGCTGTAACATTCCAAAGCAATATTGAGCTTCTGTTTTTGTAAGATGGTGTAAACATTAGTGATATTTGTGCTGCCAAGTAGTCAGTATTAGACGGTTTTATGTCATTTAAGGGATCTTGTTTTTTGTTTTTGTTCTTGTTTAGTTTTTTTTTTTGTTACAGGACCATACAGGATAAATTTGATTATTCATGTTAATTTAAGTTAAAAGATATAATTTGTCATTATTAAATCTACTATGGTTTATTTTTTATCCCACCAGATGTTTGTTATGAATTTAAGATGCCCTACATCATGCTGTTTACATTAAAGATTGATTCCAATTCAAGCCTCTGGTTGCATTTCTATCAGGATAACAAATTACAAACCCATTTATTCTGATTGTTTGCCTATGCATGTTGAAGTAGTCAAACAAATGTCATTTAGGTAAGTTTTCCCAGATAGCGTTAGCCAATTGCTAAGTTTGGTTTTGAGCTCAAGGGCACAGTGAGTGCAGCAGGGATTGAACCCTTTACCCATAACTGATGGTTGAGTGCTCATAGTTTACTCAACACTCCACCACTGGCAGGCTGAACATGGGTTGGAAAAGTGGTCTCATTCGAGAAAATCCTTCTGATGAAGTAATATCTTTGTTCCAATCCTTAAATTATGTATGTATTCAGGTATGGTTCTCAAGGGAAAGAAATGTCTGACATGAAAAAGACAAGATAGTTGGAGGCACATGGCTGACTGTTAAGAGAGGCTTTACAGTGGTGGCAGAAGTCTTGTAGTCCCTGGACTCAGTCGCTCAACTGCAGTGAAGTTTGCAAAATCCCACAAAGCCTGCAGCTTTCCATAACCTAGATTTTCAAAATCTTTCCAAAAAATGAGAACTTTAATACTAAATATGTAATGCAAACAGATTTTTGAGTAAAATAATAAAGTTCAACATTTGTTAGACAACAAGAAAAGTCAACAGCTATAATTCCAACACTCCCTGTCATTGGGAATGGTGAGCCATTGTGAAAATTGTGCATTTTCATATCCCCTGTAAGCAAGTAAATGTGGTGAACCATTTAATAGACTCTTGAAAGATTATTTGTATTAAATATCATTTTATCTCTATTTACATTTTACTGATTTTTGGAAGTTCAGTGCAGACAATGCATTTCTGGTAAGTTGTCCTTGTAACCCATCTACTTTGAATTGAATTGAATTGAATTGAATTGAAGCTTCAAGACAAAAATGTTGCCAACAACACTAAAAGTCAAGAATCACCCAAGACGCCAAAACTAAGTCATTTCACAATCATCTGCCCTTAATAAAAAACTGTATGTAGTATAAGCAGACCTAGAGAAGCTTTGTAGGTGTATTTTTACTGAAAAATGTAGGGTGATTATTGAAATTTAGTGTTTATTAGTAATGATTGCGTCACGACTTCAGTTCCGAACATGATCCATGACTGTCTAATGTATAGTCAGATACTTGCTCTATCATTCACAGGACTGACTGGGAGAAGTGGGTCACTCCTAATTGCATTACACTGCTCATTGAAGAAGTTGAAGTGGATTAGGTCTATCCTCTGTGTGTCTACCTAATAATCTCTTAATGTGTCAGGAGTCCAGTGGAGCCAGAAAGCCCTGGGAAAGAACATGGCCAACTCCCACCACATGCAATGACCAGAGCCAGAGAGCTGGACATTTGTGTGAATACATAAGTGTGAATGATGTAAGCTTGCAGAAACATTTGTGTGAATGGCTCAACCTTTGTCTGCCTCTCTTTCAAGGTCATTCTTTTTCTTTTGGTTGCTTTCATTAGAGGTCACCATCATGGATCAACTGTTCCATTTCTCCTGGTCCTCTTGATCTTTGTCCTTCAACCCAGATGTCTGCATTTCCTCTCTCACCACATCTATAAATCTCCTCTTTGGCCTTCTTCTTTTCCCTCTTTCTTGGCAGTTCCATCCTCAATATCCTTCTCCCAATATAATCCTTGTCTGTCCTCTGTATGTCCAAACCAACGAAACCTTGCTTCTATAACTTTGTCTCCAAAATGTCCAACCTGAGCTGTCCCTCTACTATGCTCATTTCAGCAACAAGCTCTGTATCTTTACCTCTTTTTTTTACTAGATAAGACATCTGGACAGAAGAAGGAGAATAAGGAAACCAGGTGGTGGAAATCAGAAGTCCAGGAGCTTCAGTCTCATCACCCTGTCTGACACTCTCTTCACCTCCAAAACACTCTTCACATACTCTTCCTTCAGGATAACACCTACCCCATTCCTTCTTCTATCCACACCATGGTAGAACAATGTAAACCCTACTCCAGTACACCTGGCCTTACTACCCTTCCATCTTGTCTCTCACATACAAAATATCAACCTTCCTTCTCTCCATCATATTCTCTAAATTTTCTACCTTTACCAGTCATGCAGCCACCGTTCAAAGTTCCAACCATCACTTCCACTCTCCTACACTTCCTTCTCTCCTCCTGCCTTCCTCTTCTTCTTCTCCTTTGACCAACAGTAGCCCAGTTTCTACCTGCGCCCTGTTGGCTAACAGTACAGGTGGCGGTTGTTGTTAACGGGCCTTGACCAGTCTTGTATGGGAATCTCTTTCAGTGTCCGCATATTGATTTGGCAAAGGTTTTACACTGGATGCCCTTCCTGATGTAACTCTCCACATTTATCCGGGCTTGGGCCCGGCATGAAGAAATACACTGGCTTGTGCATCCCTAGTAGTGGGGTTTCTCAAGGTCATTCTCTCATGTCAAAACTGCTTCAGAATTACAGGCAGAATTTAAACATTGCCACACAAATGGAAGTAGACAAAAATGTCATTTGTCTATCAACTGTGTTTTTTAAAACATGTAGAAGTTCAGTTTACAATTGACATCCAACATAGGCACAGAACACCGACCCCCAAAAATTTATTAGAGCAATATATAGATTTAATAGAAAAAAAGGCCTGAATTAATCATTTACAGCACTTCAGCCTCCCTGAGGCTCTCTCCTGCCTGAGAGTGAAGTTGTTGGGCTTAATTCAGCTCCAGATGCCATCATATTGCTGTAGGGTCTTTGGGAAGCAACTACTCCCTCCAACCCAGATGAGCACAGTAATCAAACTAGATTAAAAGTGACAACTATATAATGACTGACAATCTTCAGCTTCATGTCACAACACACAACCAGTTTTTCACCTCAAACTCTAACCATGCGATATGACACCCTGCCAGAAACCATCTATACCTACAGGACTTCTATGATTCTAACCCATGAGGAGTAAAGCTGTTCAGATACAACCATCTGTTGTATTCCTTCTGGAGGACTCACACGCTTCATCCTTTGACATTCTTCTCTCATGGACATATTACTTTTTTCCTCCATTGCCAAATGTACCTTAGAGACTACAACACAAAATCCTTGCCTCCAGGAAGCTTCACAAGCCTGACTGAACAGATTATTGGCTAAAGCAACTGGAACATATGAAAGTGACTATTTTTTCAGTGAAAACAGACAACACAACACTCAACCCCAATAAATGTCTGCATTTGACCAATCCACCTGTCCAGGATGCAAACCCATGATCCTTCACTCATGAGGACAAGTGCCTAAACAATGGGCTAACACTGCTTACAATGATGAATTAATCATGGTGCCTCCATTTGTTTTTATCAGTGGGCAAAATAGATAAATCCCCATGTTGTGCTCTACTGGACAAACAGTTAGTTTTCCTTATTGGTCAACCTGCCTGTTAGTGGCACTTAAAATATATTTCAGATTTATTGAAAAAAATTGCCTCTGTAGTCAGTGTTACCCATTCACAAGGACCAATTAGCTGGCTTTGCAGCTGTGCTGTGTGAGCAATTGTAATTATTACCATTTAGGTTACTTTATTCTGTTGCAATGTTAAATGGTCTAGAGCCATTTCACCTGGCATTTCTCAAGTCTGTTTCATGATGAGTGTTTTGTATGTTGGTAGGGCTTTATTCAGAGCCACAGGATGCCTTATTATGACCTTGATATTCTCTGTCACTTGTTTTACACTAATGTTTATTATCATGTTTTTGTCATAATTACTATTATTATTATTTAAAGCTAGGTTCAGCAGATAGGGCCTTCAATTCTCATATGCATGTTTATCTGCCACCTCTGGCTCATGCAAGTGGCTGTAGGATTTGAATCAATCATTATTGATCTCTAGCAACATATACAGTCTCAGAGCTCAGAGTGAGCTTTTTGACAGATACCAGCATTGTGGTGACAAATACACGTTTGACTACTTAAAATGCCACTTAAGCACTCGTTCTGTTTTGCCTGATTATAAGGCTTATAGACTGAGGTTGTGAAAGTTGTAGTTTGGGTTGGGTTTGTGTGTCATTAGCCTAAGGGCAAGATTAACAGAGCAGAATGATTTCATTATGTAAGATTCAGCTCATCCCAACCGAGACGTCATCTCTCTCTTAAACAGAAGATAACGGATGACACTCGCATTCTCTGTACACTCATTTCATTTCCTTCTGTACAGGGCTGCTTTTGCTGCTGAGACTTAAATAGTCTTTTTTTTTTTTCCCCCCCAAAGAAAGAACCCCATTTTGAAATTGGCTCAAATTTTTGTTTACTCTGTTGCAAGTGAATAACACGCTCAGGAATGTTTTCTAATTGTAGTCATTTCAGTCATCCTGCCCTTTCAATGATAAACTATTTTCTAAGCTTTATGTGTGGGGTGTAATTTCCTCAAGTACTTAGCAGAGCACATTTCATTGTCAGATCCTCAGCTAGCTGCTTAGTACAGTTTTGCAGGCTATGGAGTGCTCGTCCTCAGCTGACAATTCCTAATGACTCTTGAATTGTCTTACCAATAAACAATTTAACTGTACATTTACAACTGCAGATTTGCAGAGTTGTTTTTTCTGTAATTGTTTGATGATGCTGGAATAAAAATATATGATTTCACAGTTGATGTTGTAAATCAGAGCAAAAGAAATAAAACTTAGACTTGTGAGGTAGGACACTGGGAGAGTAATCAGGATAGTGGGACATCTAGATACAGAGAAAACAGAACACTCCTGAGTGTAAAAACCTTTTCCAGAGCACACAGAATCTCAGATTGGACTAAGGTTTGCAATTTCCCATAGCAAGGTACAGTACTGTGCAAAAGTTTTAGGCAGGTGTGGAAAGAATGCTGTAAACAAAGAACGCTTTCAAAAATATAAATAATGATTGTTTATTTTGATCAATTTACAAAATGCAAAGTGAGCGAACAAAAGAAAAATCTAAATCAAACCAATATTTGGTGTTGTTACCTTTTGCCTTCAAACCAGCATCAGTTCTTCTGGCCCCCACAGAGCCCTGATCTCAACATCTTCCAGTGTGTCTGGATTACATGAAGAGACAGAAGGATGTGAGGAAGCCTACATCCACAGAAGATCTGTGCTTAGTTCTCCAAGATGTTTGGAATAACCTACCAGCCAAGTTCCTTCAAAAACTGTGCAAGTGTACCTAGAAGAATTGATGCTGTTTTGAAGGCAAAGGGTGGTCACACCAAATATTGATTTGATTTAGATTTCTCTTTTGAAAATAAATGATTAACACTTCCATGGGTGGGGCAGTGGTGGCCTAGTGGTTAGGGAGTTGCCAACCCATCGGAAGATTGTGGGTTCGATTCCCTCACAAGTAGGTTGCCCTGAGGTACCCCTGAGCAAGGTACCATCCCCGTTACTTTCAATAGCTGCCCACTGCTGCATGGTGTTTGTGTGCATGGGTTAAAAGCAGAGGTCCAATTTTGTTGTGGTTCACACTTGCTGTGCTGTGACGTGACCTCGCAATGACAAGGGTTGTCACTTTCACTTTTTTCACTTTCATTTCTGAAAGCATTCTTTGTTTACAGCATTTTTTCACACCTGCCTAAAACTTTTGCACAGTACTGTATATCAAGAAAATCCAGAAGAAGCTTTAGGAAAAACAATGTAAAAGTCCAGGAGTGGCCCAGTCTATTAAGAAAGACCTGAAAATACTTTGCTCAGATTCCCCAACCCAACGTCCTTGAGCTTATACGATCAGTCAAGAAAAATGGGCTCCACAAACTCAACAAAAAGGAGTACACAGCTTCTGGGGACGCTTTCCATAAGACATCAGGCGGTCATGCTAGTAAGACTAATTGCTTTAACCAAGTCCTAAGTGAAGGTTTAAATTACATAATTTACTATAATATTCCATTTGTTTATTTTAAATATATTTACAAAAAACATTTTTGCTTTGTCATAGTGGGATCCTAAGGTAGAAAGTTGAGAAAACTAAACTTTTCATATGCTTTTCATGTACTTCTGCTTTCACAATTTTTCTCAAAGACCTTAAATACAGTACAATTTATAAAATCTCAGTAATTTAGAATAATAATTAGAATACGTCCATGGATATTATCTATGTAAAGAAGGTTTTCAGAACATTTCATATATTTAATTTATTTCAATTTACATTTGCACATTTATTATGAACAAAGTTCAACTGTAAGTACATTTTCCTCCAAAGCACGTTTTCAATCCCTGTAAACTAATTATCAGAGGTTAGGTCATTTGTAATGGATTATTAGTATGATGCAAATCCCATCCATTTTGGTTTTTTTTTTACAGTGATTTCGCTGATTATCCCAAAAGCTGGCCTGTCAACACTCAAATACCAAAGCGCTGTTTAATAGTGCAGTGCTTTTGGTTTGTTCTGATGTTCACTTCCCTTGTAATCTCTCTCAATGGAACATCAAACAGAGACCGTCTTTCCTAAGAACCTGTCTGAAGGATCTTGGGAGCAAAGAAAGCTTTATTTTTAGCAGATGCTGTGCCCTCCCTGGGAGTCTGATTTGATTTGTCACACAGACTTGCCCTTACTTGTCAGCGAATATGTCTCTCACGGTGATGTAAACAGCAATGCCCCCCACCCCCCACATGAAGGCAATTCACTGAGCTTTTGTTTCAAAGTCAGTTTGTGTTATTCTCAAACTACAGCAATTGTCTGCCTACTGAAGTCGGGAAATTGACAATCATCCTCCATGCAACAAAGGCAGAGAGCTGCTTTGAACATTCAGCTCAAGGAAGGATAAAGAGGAACCGGTGAGAAAAATTAGACATGGCAGCCCCTGGACCTCAGTTGAGGGAAAATGCTTGCTTAAAGCCTCCCCTGTCAGAGCTGTTCTTTTTTCCCCCCCGTCTGAAGCTCCCCTCTCGTCTTTTCAAGTGAGAACCCTTCAAAGTCAGATTGGTTGGAGTATGCATTAACAATGGGCTGAAAACACAGCCTCAACTTCTGAGGAGAAACATGTCCAATTCGTCCTACATAAGAATGCTGTAGCAGCTGTAAACCAAGAAACTTCCCATCCCAGAGAGAACACTCACAGCTTTTGCAGGCATTCCCTCAGGCTCGTACACAAACTTATACACTTATTTAGCACCCAAAATCTTCCACAGGGAGACTCCAAGGGCGGGCTTGGCGGCAGGCCTGAAATGCAGTCATGCAGGATCACAACCAATCACCCTTGCTCAGTCGGTCTTCAGACAATTGGTGAGTTATGAGGTGTGCTCCTGTTTGGTCAAAAAAAACCTGCACCAACCCTGGCCTGCTGCAGACAAGAGTGGTAATCCCAGAACTTGCTGGAAAGTTTATTTGAAGCATCAGTCTTTTAGGTACACCTTAGATGTGTAATTTTTTCTTTGATTAGTGTCCCATTGCACTGTTGGATGGGGCAACACTCAGCAACTGATTAAAGTTAGTTATAAGCTTATGTTAAATTACATAGCTTGATTTTTAAATGGAACTGAAAAGTAAGAGATCTCTTAAAAATGTTAACACACAATTACTTTTACATGCTTGATTATCTGATTACTATCACTCTCCCAGTGCAGACAGCTCTGGCCAGATTCATGTGTCTTGTGCTGCAAATTGCTCTTCCACTTTTTCAGCGAAAGACATGTTGATGAACAAACCCTGGGAGCACGTGCACGGCTCTCCTGGGCTCTAGAACGTCTCCCACTGTTCTCAGGAATTGCCCACTCCCTGTTCTGATAGCAGAGGCCAGAACAAAGGCTCACTATATATAAGTCTGCAGCACCTCCCATATCAATGTGTAGGCTGCTTTATGTTATCCATTCCAGCAGCACAGTAAACTCAGCTAAAAGATGCCAAAAACAAGGCAGACATAATAAAGAGTCTGCCCGGAAAGGTTTCTGGCAATCAGAAACGCGCAGACATATTCTGCTGCAGAGTATCATAAATGGCTCATGATGGAGAAGAGAACTCTGATGCGCTCAGAGAGTCCAGCAAGATTATTCAGCACCCATGCTGTTATTTCAACTAAGATAGGTGTCATGAGGTCAGCTATGGTAAGGGTATAAGAAGAAGAGATCAAGTCCAGTGGGTTTTCAGAACTGAAAACCTAAAGCAGTGGATAAACCCAACAGATACTTCAAACTACAGAATCAGAATGCTGATAACCCAACACATATTATAAATTCTGCTCTCACATTATTTGCAATATACTGCCATCTACTGCTCAGAATAAGCATGGAGATAAGTTTCTAATGGGTGTCAGGTTTGTAAACTGATGTCTATTAAGTAATTGGTTTTGGCTCAGTAATAGCATGAATTACAGACTGGCATGTTTAACGTAAATGGAAACATGTTTTTAACAGGTTATATGCAAAAACATTTTATGATAAAGGTATACTCAATCATTTAATACAAATATTTAAGCCACACCTATTATCAGAGGTATATACAATCGACGGCCCAGCCATGCAGTCAAGCTTACAAACATTTGTGAAGGAATGGGTCAAAAAGAGCTTAGTGAATTGTAACATGCTATTGTAGGATGCCACCACCCCAGTGCAGAGCGCATAAAGACATGGTTGGGTGAGTTAAGTGTGAAAGAATACTGACCTCAACCCTGCCGAACACATTTTGATGAACTATAGAAAGGAGACTGTTAGCTAAGCCTTCTAATCCATTAGTGCCTGACCTCAGATTTCTGGATGTGCAAAAATGGATGCCCATTGGTGAATCGGAGGCCATTAGTATGTCACAATAAATATATTTTTGTTTCTTACTTATCTGGGAGTAAAATAAGTGCAGAGGACCACTGGAAAAAAATACAGTAGTAAATTTATTATTTTAATTCAGTTAAAGCATTGACATTTTTACATTCCAACACATTTTACTTCTGCAATTATAAAGAAATGTTACCAAAATCATTTTTAAATAAATAACAATTGCTAAAATTTCAATTAGATATTAAAGAAAAGAATATTCATTTACCAACCTTAAGGAATTCTAAATCAATATGTACAGATTTTACAACTTAAATGATCAAGAAACGTGAAATATAATTTTCAATAGGTTTACTGTTACAGTTGAAACTCTTGTTTCTTTATGGCAAAGGGAACCCATGTCTTTGTAGAAGGTAAAAGCCCCAAATAAAATGGTTGAGTTTGTTACTTGCGTAAATAATTCATTCAGACTACACATCAAAATAGCCCACCCACACCATGGCTGCTATTCTCTCTAGAGCACTAAATCAAAAGTGAGTGAAAGTGGGGCGAGTCCTCATTAGGCCAGGGTTACCCGCTGACCTGGTGTAAACAGGCTTGTACTCTGAGGTTTGCCTTCCTTTGAAACTCCAAAGGACTCATACCTGAGAAAATTTTTTTTTTAAATAATCACCAGAAATTAAGTAATTAAGAAAAAAATTAATATTTTCCACTTTGAATACTTACAGTTCAGTGTACCTCCTCCAGTCCTGTCTGCTGATGGAGGCTCTAGTGCTGGCCAGTGCTCCCATTAGGTGAGTCTGACATATCAGCAGACCAGCCTTGCTGGGGCCTGCCTGCATTAGTGAGGAGTCCTCCTAAAACATGAACACATACATGTTTTAAGATGTGTATGACAACTTGTATGGCATCTGTGGACTGTTTTGCAGGATAGGTCTCTGACTGACTGGGTTTCTGTGATAGCTGCTTTTGATGGTGTAGATATCAGCTCGAAGATGCTCAGCTTGTTCTTGACTCAGTTCCTGAAAGCCCTCCTGCAGAGAGGACATGACGACCGGACCATGGAGACAGCTTGTGTCCCTCATTGATGTACCCGTCAAATCTTGAGTGGTAGAGTTCTGAGCGGATAGGCATTGTGAATTCTAGGAGCAGAGAACACAGAATTACAAGGTAACACATCACGCTGTGAGCATGTAAATAATCTCCACCTGTTCCCAAAAATGCTCACAGTGTCGTTATTACATATACTGCCATTTGGGCCCCCCTATTTTTCATTTATTTATTTATTTATTTTATTTACTTAAGTCTGTAAAATGTCTCTTACAAGCTCAGAAGGGGATTGGTTGCCCAGTTCCAATTCAAAGGAGCTCCCAAAGTAAAGGCGCCAGATGTTGTGGCGAGGGTCCTCAGGGGGGAGCTCACTGTGATCTAGCAGCCCTGCAGAGGATTCCAGCCCAGTCTCACCTTCCCCTGCAGAGTCATCAGAGCCACTGCTGTGGTTCAGGAAGATCAACGAGGACAAGCTTACATCACTGTCTGACCCTGAGCCCAGGTCCTGAATCACAAAGGAGAGAATACTCACTTCAGCAGAAACGTAGAGCTTTCATTTACTCCACCTACATTCAACTTTTACTTCATCAATACAATTATTGACTAAATCCCATTATAAAAGCATTATGAAGTACTGTGTCTATCTGTGACTCACAGGTTGAAGGCTAGGTCCCAGGCTGCTATGAATGGCCTCCAGCTGGGCATTGTACAGCAGAGCTTTGAGGTCTGCTCCAGTGAACAGCTCAGTGGCTTCAGCGATCTGTTCCAGGTCCACATCTGCAGCTAGTGGCAATGAGTGAGTCAGGGCCTTGAGAATCTCCACTCGTGCTTCCTGAAAGCCACACCACTGACCATTATGTTATTATTAATGCTGACATTGTGGCAAATGATTATGATTAAGCATTAAGAGAAAGAGCTCTAATGCTACTTATGCTAATACATATTTAGGTAAAACGTTTTTTGTTTTTTTTTAGGAAAAAGTGCACAGATAACCTATATGTTTAAGAACAATGAATCACATTGATTAATGGAACTGTTTTAGGGATAAAAACTGCCTCAAGGAACAAGGAAGACATTTTGATTATATATTTTAATATGCTAGCCAGGAACTTAACTTTACTTGATGCAAGGATCTTGATCATATACATGAAACAAAATTCATAATTATTTTATGCAACAGCTCGTGCTATGCTGAATTCCTTATATGCAGAAAAAAAGTGTGGTACTTTAATATTGATACATTTTCAGTACATAAATCAAATCTCTGGTATCATAGGCCTGCAATAGAAGGGAAACCAAGGCAAGACCTGTCCTTTCTCTTCATTAGGGGGGGGGAGCATTTACTCACGCATCCTCTTTCACATGCAATGACTAAAACAAAAAAGCAGTTTTCCCCCAAATACATAATTTAATACTGACCCGGTCAGGAGGTGGGCAGTAGATGGACTTGTCCAACCGCCCAGGTCTCAGCAGGGCAGGGTCGATCAGGTCAGGACGACTAGTGGCTGCCAGTACATACACTCCTGAAGAAGCAAAGAGCAGTTCCAAATGATACTGCAGGCTACAGTTTGAGGTTCTATTCCTCCAATTTGCTCTCCAAGACATATTTATAACACAACTTGTGATACAGCAGAAATATACAGCATAACACGCAGTGAACCACAACTTAATTTACACATGCACTCACTCGTGTGCAGCAGGGAGAAGCTATTGAAATCACCCGAGGAGCAGTGACTGGGACAGTACCTTGCTCAAGGGTACCTCAGGGCAACCTACTGGTCTGGGATTTAAACCCATGACCTTCTGATCCTGGGGCCAACTCCCTAACCACTAAGCCACCGCTGCCTAGTAAAAAAATCTGCAAAATGTTCAGAGCAAATATCAATATCAGCAGGACAGAGTAAGAACTTGTGGAACTAAGAGAAAAACATGTTGGTTTTTCCGCTTTCAATAAGGTTCAATATTGTGCTTAAGTTAATACATGGTGTACATTCCAATATGAAGACAAAGATGTTTTCTGCTCTGGAATTAATGCCTGATATAATCATTAAAATCCCTTAAAATAAAGACATATTTGAATGCATACCCTGCAGTCCTTCTACTCCATCAAGCTGTGTAAGCAATTGGTTAACCACTCGATCAGTGACTCCTGTGCTATCATGACCTCTGCGTGGAGCCAGTGAGTCAAATTCATCAAAGAACAAAACACAGGGCTTAGCTGCTTGTGCTCTGTTATGAGAAAGATAATTTAAAAATTGATTAATATAAGCATAGAGATAGAAGATAGAAATGAATCAAGTCTGATGAACAACTCTTAATAATCTTTAATGTGTAGTTATGCAAGTTGAGTTTGAATGTATAATTCTTAAACACAAACCTCTGAAACACATCCCTCACAGCCTGCTCGCTGGCACCTATGTACTTGCTGAGGAGCTCAGGACCCTAAGGAAACACACCCCTTAAAGGCTTAATTTTTGTTATGACTAACAATATTTTTCAAAACACATGCACACACACACACACAAATTCATACAATTAAATGAACACATACACACAAACACTGTAATGGGACCTGTTCAGATGTGGTTAGAAGGCTATGTGTAGAACCACACTGTTGACACATGCTTAAACCAGTCAGGAACAGTAAAACAGCCTTTAGGGAAAATAAATTATAATAACCAAAAGTGATCAGACCTTTAAAATGAAAACAAAAGTCCAAACTCATGTCTTGTCAGTAATCATTACATTTAATTTTACTTTCAGAGGATTCCACTCGGTGGCTATAATCATGTAACTATTTGGCAGTACCAGCGGCTTTTGGTCAGCTAAGATGCAACATAAATTGAAAAATAAATAAATAAACAAATAAATAAATACAAACAATTATATATATATATATATATATATATATATATATATATATATATATATTTCTGAGGAAAATGCAAAATGAATATAAGAATACACAGAAAAATGCAAGATATAGATTGTTTAAGTCACACAGTTTTATTAATCACATTCATATGACCAGGCACCTAAAATAGGCAGGTAAAAAATATTTCTAAAAATTGTTATGTTTAATGCCGATACATTAACAGAGGTACAAGTGCAAACAAACCAACACACCTTAATGCTAATGAAATTCATCCCACTCTCCTTGGCCACAGCCCCTGCCAATAGAGTCTTGCCTGTCCCAGGAGCTCCATAGAGCAGAACCCCAGAGCGCTGGCGAATGGGCAGACTAGAGAACAGCTTTGGGTACTAGAATGCAACATAAAGGACAACTTTTTAAAGCACTGACAACTAAAAAAAAAAAACTTGCTGCTAATACATATTTTTTTTTATTTAGCTGCTAGAATAGTGAGTGGCTAAATAATAGTATCTGTCCTTATTGTAAACGTACCTTATCCCTGGAATGACTAACAAATTCAATGTTTCAAAACCAATAATGCATTTATTAATGCTTTATTTTTTAAATTTGAAAGTGAGATTTTATAATTATAGTCAAATCTAGGTGAAAAGTGAACAAAGCATGACAAAAGTGTAACAAAGTAACAACGCTTGCAGACTGACTAGCCTCTAGCTCTGCCTTACCTTGGCAGGCAATAGAATAGTGTCCATCAGCAGCTGGCGTGCCTGATGAAGGCCTCCTACACGCTCCATGCCCATCCCACTAGGCTTCTGCAGCCGCACCCCCCACAAGGTGGGAGGCGTGAAACCTTGCATGGCTTGCTGGAAATCCTTACTGTTCAAACACACACCTATGGGAAACACATAGCTAAATATATTGGGGAAAATAACAGCTATGTATTCATGAAAAAGTGTGACATGACCAAATGTTTACCCTGAATGTCGCCATTGCCCCTGTTATGTTCAATGTTGGCATGGATTGCTCTGTCCAGTAGAAGGTTTAGATCTTGAGGAAGGTAGCCCTCAGTTTTCATGGCAATGGTGTCGAGATCATGACTCCTTGGACTGTCTTCATCGATTAATTTCTTACTGACCATCAAGTTTCTCAGGATGTCCAGTCTCTGGGCCTGTACACACACCATATTGCTTTTAGTGAAAACAACTAAACTGTAACTAAAATTTTAACATAATTTTCATTGTCTTCAAAGTACATTATCAACATCATTACACTAGCCTCCAAAATAATTTTTAGTCTTATTAATCTTATATTTCATAGTAAAACAGCAGTGGCCTAGTAGTTAGACACTAGGCCCCAGGATTGGAAGGTTGTGGGTTTGAATCCCAGACCAGTAAGTTGCCCTCGAATACCCCTGACCGAGGTACCTTCCCCTTCAATGCTTCCCAGGTGCTTTAAATCACCGCCCCCTGTATGGTGTTGTATGAATTAAAAGCAGAGGCTGCATTTCGTTGTGGTTCAATGTTCTGTGCGGTGTTTCACAATGACAAACAGTCCCTTTCACTTTTTGAACTATTACTAAAATACCATGAAAACTTTTTGTAAAGGTAACTGCGACTTCTGAGGGTTAAATTAAACCCATGTGAAGGTGTATAGTAAAAGTGCACAGTACGTTTGTGAGCTAACCTGGTCTGGTGTCTGGATCTTACAGAAGCTCTGGAAGAAGTGTGTCCCCTGCACTTTGGTCAGTGCTGGGTGAAGGGAGCTCTCACTCTTTGCAGTGACCAGAAGAGCTACAAGACTGGAACGCACCACTATTTCATCTACTAAATCCTTCAGACCTGGGTAACACACACACACACACACACACACACACACACACACACACACACACACACTCCATTAAATCACAGTTTTGGGGATACGAATATGTTCACAATTCTGGGCTAATGTGGCTTTTTGGGGGGGATCTGACTGCTTACACTAATAATATACATGGGTCATCTTAATTCCGAAAGTTTGAATCAGAATATAAATAAATAAAATCACTGCAACTGTGCACGAATGACTGAAACATTAACATAGATGGTTGTCATACTCTGTGCAATGTGTTGGCGCAGCACCGCCTCCGCTCCCTGCTCTTGCCCAGGTGAGGTGGCTGCACCCGTGATGTGGTCCAGATCATCCAACAAGACCACTGAAGGTTGTCTCCATACTGCTTGCTCAAAAACCTCCTCCAACCTCTGCCTAACTGTGTCTGCCCTCTTACCTGAGAGAATTAGGAAAAATCTAATCACTCAAATCACAACAATTAAACTGATCATTCTCAGCACAGCAGAAATACACAAAAGGCTTTCTTCTACCTCTGAGCCTCTTGCAGTCCACCACCTCTATATGGGCATCCAGCTCTTCTGCTGCCTTTCTGCAGAGGGCCTTGGATAGTGCAGACCTTCCGCTGCCCTTTAAACAATTACAGAATTTTTCACACTTCATTCAAGACAATCAATAGAAGTTTATTTCCTTTACTTATACATGCTAGGAAATAATAATTTGCTCACCTTGGCTCCTGTGATGAGCAGAGCACCACTCCGGAGACCTCGGCCAGTGGATACCAACTCACAGGAGAGAGGACCTCCAACCAAACTGTGGTAGATGTGCTCAAATGCAGATGCACTAATGACTTCCACCCCACTAAACAGGCAAGTTTGCAGTCCGAACAAATTTGCATAAATGAATATCTAGACAGATTCTTATCATATGTGTTACTAAACTGTTACAAAAATATAATAGTGTTACTACACAAATACTTTAGAATTTTATTTTTTTTTCCACAAAGGTCAAGCAGAAAAACTTGGCTAAAATATTTATTCTTTGGTTCTATGATGTTTGGTACCTGTGCGTTTTGGTTTAATTAAATGTTCCTATAAAGGTACTGAAAACATACCCTAAAGAGCTGAGGGCAGGAAAGCCAGCACAAGGTGACTCATATGCAGTGTGTTCTGAAATTGTGTGGCTTGAACTGTGTGGTACCATGACAACCTAGATAAAAATATTAAATAGGAGACTTTAATACCAGTCAAATGCATATTTTTATTACAACAAGAAGAAAAATAATTAAAAGGCTAAGTTAAAAGACTAGGACACTAAAAGAGGTGAAGAGGTGAGGTGAAGTAGGTAACTTAAGTTCGGGAACTGTAAGCAAGCCAGATCCAGAGAAACTGTGTGCATGTGTGAAAATGATTATGCAAGGAGTTTAGTCAACATACCTGAATGTCTGGATTGGAAAGAACACTAGTAGATAATAGAAAGATCTCATCCACTTCTTTTGGTTCATCTTTAGGTTTTAGTACCGTTAAGACAAATTCATAATTTCCTGAAAATAGAGTGGCACAAAATGTAAAAGAAAACTGTGTTAAATGCTGCACTGCCCGGCTAAATAAATAAATAAATTCCAATAAAAATGATAAAAAATCCAGGAAAGAAACAAATCAATTAATGGGATAACCTGGTTCTGCAGTCAATGCAGGTTCTCAGCTGATTATTCTATTGCTACAATGTTGCTAAGCAAAGAATTAACCAACTGAAACAGCCCCTGATCATAGCACTGCCTCTAGAGGCCTGTATAGAATGCACTATGCATGATGGATACCTCACTTTATGCCCTTCCCTGCCTACTTTGACATGTCCAGTGCCCTCGAGTCAGTAATCAGGACTCATCAGAGCACGAGTTCAGTTTTTTCTCCCAAGCAAACTGAAGCCTTTTTTATTAGATTGAGTAATGATCCTGAAAGTTCTCATTGCAACATGGGTGTGAAAACACTTCCACTTTCACTGTTTAAAATAACTGGCATAAAGTTGTACTTTCTCTGTGTTGTGCAGGCCAATAATTTGACCCTTCTGAATCACATTGACCTCTTTTCCATGAGTGCAGGATGTTTTTTGACATGGTTGTTTAAACAAATGAGAAGCTACTCACTGCATCAGTTAGAATAAAGATAAGGTACAATTAAATTTGCACAGTAACTTGTTTGTCCATACCTTCAGTACAATGAAGCAGGATGATGTTAGTCCGACCTGTCAGACAAGCTAAGGGCTGGTGGCTTAGAGAATGCAGCCAGCCAAGGAATGCTGACTGAACATCCTCCTCTCTCTCAGCCTACAGTAGTGGGAGAAGAAGATACATGGCATGGAAAAAGTTATGGAGGCATGCCTTAAGTTGCCTATATTGCTGGCATTTAGAGGACAAATAAATAAACAAACAAACAAACAAACAATTAGATAGATAGATAGATAGATAGATAGATAGATAGATAGATAGATAGATCTGTTATAGTCTTTCGGCCAAGGAATGTTTAGACTCCAGATATTGCCTTTAACAGTTGAGCTATTGACAATCCTCTTTTTATTTCATTTTAATCAGTCTTGAGGATTGAGCACTAAATGCAATGAATGCCAGTTCCCAAGCTTTACATTTTAGATATAATAAATATTATACTTCCCTAGTTACAACTTGTTGATACTGGATAATGCAGGAGATCATTGAAAATGCAGCCCAAGCGATTTGAAATATCAAACTGCTATTTTAATTTAAAAATGATTAATTTCTCAGCCCTCATTCAAATACGATGTTTTGAGGTTACGCATAGTAGATAAAAGATATACTCACCATTGCTTGTAATGGCTGAAGGGAGACAGCCAGTGCTACTTTAGGTGTACACTCTATGGGAGAAACTTTCACAGCTGAGTGTGGGCCTATTCTCAGCCTACTCCATAAAATGCTTGGAATCTTAAGAGAAAACAGAAATTTTTTTTTAGTACAATTTCCAAAAATATATTTTTTACAAATTTAAAAGAATCAAAATCAATGAGAGAATAAAATTCTTATGTGAGCTGCAAAAATGTATTTTGTGTCTACCCAAACAATGAGGCAATGTTATGGAATTTACGATCAAGTAGTCTCATAAATTGTAGTACTAAGTAGTCTTAATCAGATTTAATCATGTCTTTTCTAACACCGTATGATATACTATTATCTCATGTGATTTACTGTTATACAGTAAGTGGTTTTGCTTACTCAATGTGCTTTCAGGCTTAAGTTTCATTTTAGTGGGTTTCATGGCCATAATTCCATTCCATCTCTAAATAACAGTAAAATTCTGTGCACGTGACAATACTTACCCACACCCTCCCACAGTAGATTTCTCCCATTCTGGAGGAACTTTGTTCCATTTGCAGTTTCTTCACATTATGGCAAAGCATCCTGACCACCATATATTCTTCCCTGTGTTCCTTTGAATTTTTTTCTGTTTGTTGGCCATTTCCACTCTTTTTCTTCTCCCTTGCTTGCTTGGCTTGCGCTCTTGCTTCTTTAGGAGAAAGAATCTTAGTCAGTCTACTGTACGTTAATACTGGCTCTCCTGTTCTCCAATAGTTATATTGAAACTGGTCCCAAGGTAACAGGTGAACATCTCCATGACTTGAGTCAAGATGGCCCATTTCTCTAGGGGGAGACCCACACACTCGAACGACACACTCTGGGAAAATGGCAGGGATAGCAGGAACTTCAGGAATGTCCTTCACAGCCTCAGATTTCCCTGTGAACAAATATCTCACCAGACTCCTCAGGTCAGCTATTCCACCCCACTGACCACAGTGGCTCTCACTACCCTGCAGTGGATTGTTTAAGGGCTTATCGACAGAATCCATGGAAGAGGTGGTGAAAGATGAAGTGAGGTCAAAGTTCTGCTGCCTCTGCAGTACTTGGCTCTTTTGATCTGATGGAAGGTGAATGTCTCCACATCGAAATTTGGGGGAGACAACCAACTCAGTGAACTGCTCCAGTCGACCATATGGGACAGACGGAGAGAGGGAGACTATAACGACAAGAGGGAAAGTGTTTTACAGGCAGTACTGAGAGGTTATGATTAAGGTGCTTTACAACAAGGTTTCCAAACACCAACCTATTGTAATGTAGATGACAGTGTGCTGGTTCACCCACACAGGGAACACTCCATTACTGTAGACAACACGAATCTGGTCTAAAAGCTGCTGTTCCAAAGCTGTGCTGTGAAGTTCCTGGAAACAACAGCATTAGACTTATTTTGGTTAAGTTACAACATGTTTAACATTAATTATGGCACCATTTTATTAATTTCCCTATGTTGCTATTTGCAATTTGTGTTAACCTTTCCAGCTAATAATAATAATAATAATAATAATAATAATCCTTTATTTATAATCCCACAAATGGGAAATTCGCTCTCTGCATTTCACCCATACACACTTGTGCAGCAGTGGGCTGCTATTGAAAGCGCCCGGGGAGCAGTGATGGGGACGGCACCTTGCTCAAGGGTACCTCAGGGCAACCTATTGGGAAGGGGTTTGAACCCCTGATCCTCCGATCATGTGGCTGACACCCTAACCACTAGGCCACCGCTGCCCATAATCATCTTGTTTCCTTTCATCAGTGCTCTTTTTCTGACCACAGACTTGACCTGGACTGTATATGTTTGGATGAGAGTAAAGGATAAAATCATCAGGAGCCATAAAATGTTAACAACAGCCAATTGCTCAAATAACATCTGGTCAAAAGCAGTCCCAACAGTAATATCCAATGACCTATGAGGTATTGTGACTTAAAATTACTTATGTGTGTAAGAACAAGATATTAAGCGGACAGCAACTGTATATGAAAAGCAGCAGCTTCTTGACAGCAACTGGATTTATGTGACAACTCTAGGTCCAAAAGACAATATGACAAAAGAATGATATTGCCATTTGGGACTCACCAGGATCTCCCAGTCATCTGAGGAAAGAGGCTCAACAGACACCTGCTGCACAGACTGCACCTGACCACAAGGCCGCAGGAATCCCTAAAAGGTGTCAGGTTATAGATCATCCTGCTTTCACGCCCAGCTTCACAAGGTTAAGTGCATAAGTGGCATTTTCAACTCACTACCCTTACCTGCTCTCCCTCCTGAAGTCCCAGCTTCTCCCCCAGCTGTCTGCTCAGCTCCACCCTGTCCTCCTGAGATGCTGCATGGCTTCTTATCCAGCTGAGGAACACTGGTGCAGCAGATCCCCATGAGAGCTCTAAGGCCTGGGACTACATTGATAAGGCCAGTTAGGGGCACGCTTAATAAAACAGCAAGGACAGCTTATCATGCAACCAGTCAATCAGTCAATCAATCTCTCTCTCTCTCTCTCTCTCTCACACACACTCACACACACACACTCCTACCTCTTGGAGAGAAAGCTGAGAGACTAAGTTAGATGGCAGGTGGAGGAAGCAGTTTTTGGACTTGTTGAAGACCAGCGTGACTGGCTGGATTCCGGAGTTTCCCAACATTGCACGCCGATGAGTCTGAAAGAAACTGTTGTTACTGAAAGACTGTGTGAAGGAATATTTCTTTCATTAAACAGCTGACTGAGGTGGACGCGACGCCATGTTGGACACGCTAGTGGTCGTAGGCAGACCTGATCAATCGAGCTGCCAAAAGTGCGTTGCATCTCGCAGAGCTTTTCAGACGAACAAATGTGCACCTTATATTTATTAGATATAATTTATAGTAATACAGAAAGCATTTGACCAGATCTTTTTAAATCATACCGGTGCATTTGTGCAAAACAAGTTTTTTTCTCGATGCAAATGAATGTATCCTCTTTTAGGATCGATTAGTTTAGTCTTATCGACAGATCTGCTGTGGAAACATGGCGACTCCGAGCTCAGTGTGGGACCCACCGAAGGTGTACAAACATCATGAGCAGCACAGCGTCTGTCTCTCTCGACCAAAGTACAGAGAGGGGAGGAGGGCGAGAGCTGTGAAGGTCAGTGTGGTCTTGTCTCCAGAGGAGTCTGCGTGTTACACTGTTCAAACGGGCACACCAGCCTGTCAGGGAAACGGACAGAGATGGAAAAGTGCACACATTCTGTACAAGTGTAGAAGCCTCTGTTGATATTCGCCTAAACCTTGGCTGCTAGTCATGTCGTATTATTATTAATAAATAAATACTGTGCAAGAATAGCAACATGAGGAACTGAAATATGTAAATGTGTGCGGAGCATGAATATATGTGTGTGTCAGTTTCGGTTCAGGAGTCTGATGTCCAGGGGAAGAAAGTGTTTCCCATGCTTGTAGCTGAGGCCGGTGTGCTTTGTAATCTCCTGGACAGCACGAGGGAGAAGAGTGTGCGTGGTCGCGCTTACTCTTGCTCACAACCAGCTGTAGGGACTTGCAGTCAGAGACATTGCTGTTCCTGTACCAGGCAGGGATGCAGCTGCTCTGGATGCACTCTATAGTTGAACATGGTGATGGGTGGAGGAAGATGGAGATGAAGTAAAGATGTTGTTGGCTTTTCATGTTGAGGATGTTAGTTTTGAGGCTCCACGTGATGTGATGTGGACACCAAGGACTTGGTGCTCTGGACCATCTCCACGGGGGAGCTGTTGATGTTTAGTGGAGAGTGGTCATGACCTCCAGCTGCTGTACTTCCACTCTGTACACCACCTCATCATCACCTCTGACTGGACCCACCACAGTTCTGTCATCAGCAAATGTGATGTGGTTGGAACTGTGTGTAATGTGAACATAAGTGGCCCTGAGAGGCCTCTATTCTCAGGGAGATGGAGCTGGAGGTGCTGCTCCCATTCCTGTCTGACTGGGGTCTACCAGTCAGGAAGTCCAAAAGCTGGGGAATGATGGATGGTGTTGAACACTGAACTGAAGCCTATGAACAGCATTCTTACATAACCCTCCTTTCTGTCCAGATGGGAAAGGGCCAGATGGAGGGTGGTGGTGATGGGATCGTCTGTTGAGCAGTTGGGGTGATGCACAAATGGCAGGGGGTGCAGTAAGGGTGAAAGTTGAGTCTTTATGTGCTTCATGACCAGCCCTTCAAAGCCCTTCATGATGATCTGTGTGAGTGCCATTGGATGATAGTCATTGAGGCAGAGAGATTTGGAGCTTGCTGATAACTCCGTGAAGCTCTGCCAATGCGTTGTTAGCATTACCAACATTCCCAAATTGCTCATTTCCAATGACCTAAAAGGCATGGAGACTTCTTAAAAATGTGCAAGGACTAAGTGCTAAATGGTGAGTGACTTTGTATGTAAAACAGCAGCTTCTCGACAGCCACTTCTCTGTCAGTTGGATTTGGGTCCAAAAGACTGGGTAAGTATGGTAAACATAAAGTAGAGAATCTGAAATGTATTCAGAGTAGAAAGGTTCAAAATAACTGGCTGTTTGTAAAAGCTGACTGAATCTCACACTGCACATTTCTAAGACTTCATATAATCTTCAAATACAATAAAAAACCATATGAAAATAATTAACTTCACTGATTCAGTTTCATCACCTCTGCTAGTTTTGTTTCCGGACACAGAGATTACACTCAATACATTTTCCATTTAGGCTTGTCTTTAAAGTGAAGGAAATGTAAAGTACAGATATTTGTATTAAAATGTAAAGTAGTAAAATAAGTACTTGAAATCTATAGTAATACCATAAACTACGAACATTTACACTACAAAGTATTTGTACTTCCTAACTTTTGGAACACTTTTTTTTCAGCTTTAGAAATGGCTGTACTTAAATTATCTAATAATATATCCTTTGGAAGCAGTGTAAACACAATTTAGTAGATATTGTTAATATTCTTGTCATTCTCCAGGTATACACGATTAACCTGGAGTCTCGGTTCCTGCTGGTGCAAGGAGTGCCTGCGGTGGGGGTGATGAGTGAGCTGGTGCAGCTCTTTGCTCTCTATGGAGTGGTTGAAGAATACAGAGTCCTGGATGAGTATCCTGCAGAACAATTCACTGAAGTTTATCTCATCAAGTTTCAAAAGCTTACTAGTGCAAGGTGAAAAAAGTGCCTGATACTCAATATGACAAAATTCATCAGGCAGCCAGGTTGGATATATTAAAGAGATACTAACATAAATCATTTCAGGGCAGCCAAAAGGAATACAGATGAGAAAAGCTTCTATGGTGGGCTACTTCATGTGTGTTATGCTCCTGAATATGAGACTGTTGAAGATACAAGAAAAAAATTACAGGATAGGAGAAGATATGTTAACCGAGCAAGTCAAAGAACTGGTATTTTATTATCTTTTATAGTTTCTTTTATAGAGTTCTTTTTCATATTGTGAGCAACCACTTGCAAATTGTGTGCAAAACATTTGTTACAGAGAAGGAGCAAGAACAAACCATTGAGACCTCAAAGACTGCTTTTGTCGAGTCACCAGCTCAGTTATCTCCTCCAAGTGAAGAGACGGCACATACTCCAAGAACTCAAGGGGACATCTCTAGTTCTAGCACTTATTTTGACTTTCCATTGCTGCCCTTACCGCCACGAGAGACATCTCACCAGCATTTGTCAGCGAAGGACTCATTTCAGCCTCATAACATAGCTACAGATGACAAGATGGGATCTTTATATACTGTCATCCCTAATCCTCTGGGGCTGGTGTCCTCAGGCTGTGATGAACAAAAAAAGACTAAAAAATTCAAAGGTCCTCCAACATTTGCACCAAGGTTTATACCAAGGACTACACACTTGGAAAACAGGAAAAGGAAAATGGAGGAAAATACAGACTTGTTAGTAGTGGCAGACAAAAATGCCCCTTTGTTTGGACCCAAATTGCCAGAACCACCAAAGATGGACATGGAAGATGATTCATTAAACAAAACTGCAAACCTAATCAGGCAAACCATGGCAAAGGTTGGCAGATCAATTATTTTATCATTTCTTGCAATTATGGGGCATAAAAAATATGGGGTGTTTTTGACAACCAGAATGTACATTGTTGGAAATTTGCTCTTTTTTTTTCTTTTCAGGTTGCATCTGTTCCATCTGAGAAAAAGAAGACCACAGCAAAGCCCAGGCGAAGAATTTAAACACATTTATTGTGTGCTTGATACAACAATACATTACTCAGGACCCGTGTACAGTATGCAGTGGAGCAGTAATTTGTTTTTCTTTTTTAATTTGTTGAGTAATTCAGTGCTCTGATGGTTCCTGGAATGCATGTTTCTCAAATGCCAGAATCCTCTGGAAAACATCAGAAAACATATTTATTTGTTAGTACATTTTTAATAGCATAGAAAAGTTAAATCATTATAAGAAGCAGCAAGTAGAAATAGTGGCGCACTGTATGTAACAAGAATATTAAATGATTACAACACGTTTAGTTCATCTCCTGCTGCTGTCATTGTGTAAAGTATGATTTTATTTTGATACCTTTGCATCGGGAAGACAGGTTCCAAAAGCCTCTAATAAAAGATTTTCTTCCCTCACAGCCTTCTCGAAGTCAGCATATGAAAGTCTGCTGTCATGGTCATAATCCTGAACATCAACACCAAAGTCAGTTTCGCCGTTAAATCTCCACATTATGCTTGACCACCTCACTATTTTGCACTCACCATTTTCTTAAGTGTTATTTCCACGAGGTCCTTAATTCCTTCATCAGGGTCTTCCTCAGTGGGCTGCCTAATCAAGCTGTTCTTTAACATGTGGAACATTTCCTCCCTCGATATATATCCGTCTCCATTCAGGTCATACACATCAAAACAATCTGGTGGGAATCTTCATAGTTTGAAAACAATCATTTGAAAGCAAACCATTTCCATCATCACACAAAAATCTTACATTTAATCTTTTCCTCCATGGTGCCCCGAAGAAACACGGCCAGTCCCTCCACCCATTCTTTAACACTGATGCAGCTGTCGTTGTCCTTGTCGAAGGCACGGAAAACTGGGAAAGAGAAATGAAATCCTTATAGAAGTGGTATCAGCTTGAGCATATGCAGAGCACATGTTGCCCTCTAACTTGATGAAGACTAAGATGAAGGATCCTACCTCTATCCATAATCATGTCATCAGTCAGTCCAAATGTGTTGTGCAGGATGGTTCGGAATCTGCTTCGGTCCAGGCCGAGCCCTGTTCTCCTGTCAGACGGTTCTCCAAGCAGGCCATTAAACAGTCGAATGAGGCATTCTGCTTCATTTTTATTAACTGTATAGTGGGAACAGATCTTCAGTTTATAGACTTAGCTAGAAGCAGAGGTGGGCAGAATAGCCATGCTAAGCAATGGTATGTAAATGTATTTTTATTAAAGTACAATAAAGCACTGTAAGCAGCTTACTACTCAACAAGCCTCTATCAGCACAGAAGTGTAGTGAAAATAAATACATGAACCTCAGAAATGAGCAACGTGATCAATGACAAAGCAGTCTCTGGGTGGAACAGAGTTGAATTAAAGGCAGAAAGTAATAACTGAAGGTTAATGTCTGCAGTGAGCAGTAAAATGATAGCTAGCAGGTAACAGGTGAGGTAACACTGGGAGTGAGACTGCTAGCGTGCTAAGTGCCTGCTAAGTGAGAAATAAGGCAGTGATTCGGTTACTTACAATGTTTAACTTGTTTAGCCAGTGTTTCAGCCAAGTTTTGAATGTTTTTCCTGCTCATTGCTGACATCCCTAACATTTTAAAAGTGCTCGCTTCCCATTGCGAACTGTTGACAACGGGCTGCCATGGAAACCCCAATCAGCAAGCTCGGGGGCGGCGCTGGGAAACAGGAACAAAAGTATCCCCAATCAGCAACAGGCGGATTCAGAAAGCAGTTCAGAAAGAGGCTGTCATGAGAAACATTTTCCATAAAAACTCATTAAATTAATTTCAATATATTAATTAGATATATATCTGCCAGGTTGCTCATGGCAGCCATTAGGTGTGGCATCCTCCCACATGTTCAACCTCTCCTACTTACATCTGCCCCTCAGTGCTACTCTGGGAATTATTGGGGTAAAATAAATAGATGAACTTCAAAAATGAGCAGTGTAACCATGTGGACATAATGGAATTAATAACAGGAACTAATAACTAGGGCGGCATGGTGGGTCAGTGGATCAGCAAAATTATTAGGGTACCCACATTTTTGCACAGGCGGTTTTTCACTTTTGTTTGAACTAAATACTGCTTCGCTAAAAATCTTTGTTCAGAAAACACCCCAGTACTCAGACGTTCCTAGGTTCCTAGGTAACAGATAACCACTGTTATCCTTTTTGTTGAAAGTAGAGTAAATTATTTTGCAGGCTGAGAGGAGTTCCCAAACTTTTCTGTATGACTGTATCTTCTAGCATTACTCAAGCTCTACTCTCCTATTCAGTTTTGGATTTTCATCTTCTGGTCCAAAAGATTTTAACTGACCATGTAACAGTTATGGCAACGAATACTGTCAAAGCACTTATATACTGAAATCTGGACCCATGTGAATAATTAATATATATTTAATGTTAAAAGGATCTATAAGTTGCTTCTCCTGGCATTTTGGTGTCAGTCTTCTGGTACTTCACATTCACCACTCTTAGATTTTGTATGGACGAATGGTCAAAAATACCTCCATCCAGACTCCAGACACTCATCAAAGGCTACAGGAGGCTTCTAGAGCCTGTTATATTTGTAAAAGGAGGCTCAACTAAGTACTGATGTCATATCTCTGTTGGGGTGCCCAAATTTATGCACCTGTCTAATTTTGTTATGATGCATATTGCATATTTTCTGTTAATCCAATAAACTTAATGTCACTGTTGAAATACTACTGTTTCCAGAAGGCATGTCATATATTAAAAGGAAGTTGCTACTTTGAAAGCTCAGCTAATGATAAACCAAAATCCAAAGAATTAAGAGGGGTTCCCGAACTTTTTCATATGACTGTATAAATCTTTTGGCATATTTTTAAAGCAGCAGTGCTTTTCCCAAGGAATATAGGAAAAGTAAGTAAGAATATTTATTTCTCTTTTTATGCAGTTGAGTATTGTTGAGTAGTAGTTGTATCCATATTCACAGTGGTGCTTTGCAAATGCAGTACAAAACTTTACCTCCGACTCCAGATTCCACTTTTGTAGAGGCCACCTTTACTGAAGGTTACCTAGTCAACCTACAAAGCAGCTTGATAATAATACAAAGTAATATAATGTAACTTTTCGTTTAAGACTAAATTCAGTTAATCATAAAAATCATGCACTGGAAGAGTTTCTTCATTGAATATGCTCACAGATCCAATCTCTGTTGGGTTTGACATCAAGCCATAGGTGCACGTCCATTCCCATCATTCATCTAACAAGTTTGTCCTGCTCAATAAAGAGTCAAGTGACAAATCTGTTAAAGCTACCCTGGTCAGAGGATATCCATAAAAGTGACGGATATCCTAGGCAATCTTAAGCTTTTAGTTAGCCACTGGTATGACAAGATAATTATTCATCTAGGGCTTATTGACATTCATCTGCAGCAATCAGAATTGTAATGTTAAAGATGTGTGGAAATTAGTCCAGACAAATCCAATGCTTTACTATGCTCTAACCCCATACCAAGCCTACAGCTTGGGAATTTAGTGACTTTAGTGACAAACCTAGTGGTATATAGTGAACATTTTATATTTGCTGGACATTTTAATATCTAATTGAAAAAAAAAACATTATCTGCTGAAAAAGCAAAACTAAAGAACTGGTGTTTGACCTGAAAAGATCACAATCTCCAGCCAAACCGCTGTTGGGAGACCTGCCAATCAGGCACGGTGATCAACGGTGATTCGGTTCACCTGTGCTTTGGCTTATTAAAAGGGAGAGCCGTTACATTGTGCAGAACTAAAAGTACCTGGGGGTGCACATGGGCAGTAACTTCAGTGTACAGTGCTACAGAGTAAAGACCTTCAGTGCTGTGCCCTGCTGGAGTGGCAGCATGAAGGTGGTAAACAAACTGATCCAGAAGGCTGGCTTTGTCATAGGAGTGGAACTTGACTCCTTGAAAACAGTAATGGATCTGAGAATGCTGCCCTCACAATATTATGGTTGGACAGATAAGCATTTTTAGCTGCAGACTGACCTTGATAAAGTGCTCCAATGAATGCCACAGAAAATCCTTTTCTCTTTCTCATCTTACTTTTTCTCTTAGTTCATCCTTACTCTCACTCAGTTAAGTGCAATAACGTGTTTGCTGCTGCATTCATTTTAAATGATATTACATTTATACTACTCAAATGTAATTTTTCCATCTCCAAGAATGTGCAATAACTTATCTAAGTGCAGTTTTATCATGTACAATTACTTTTGGCTCAGTGAGCAAAAACTCTTCCTGGAAAACATTCAGATGTAGAGTATTTACCATGTTTAAGTTCATTACTTATCTATAAAGAATATTATGTACACTACAGTTGATTTAGCATATAGTAAACATATTTTATATACAGCTGCCACGGTTTCGTGATGTGATGCCCTGAATGGTGCCTCATTAGAACATCAGGTGTTCCTCATTGGTTCAGCGGAACAAAGATCTCAATGAGTCAGAGCAGAGGTTCTGTCATTTTGGATCCATATTTGGTTCATGTGTGAGTATCATATTTGTTTAGTACTTGTATGTCTGTACGTTTAAGTTTATGTTTATGTTTAGTAAACTCCAGTTCCTGAATCCCAACTTACATCCAGTCCAAGCCACAACACTTTAACAACATAGTGCATAAATGAGTTTTTATACATTAGAGGAAACAATTGATGCTAAGAAATTTCCCTTGGGATCAATACAATTATTTCTACTGCTTCTGGTACACATAGCAGGTATTTCAGGTATTAACTAAAAAGAAAGTAGTGGATTTTATTAAGAAAACCATCAAATCATGGACCCGACACACAAAGGAAGAAGGTAGAAGATAATAAAAAAAACTCAATGCATATTATTAAAGGATCAATGCATTCTCCTTGGGACGAGCAGGAACACTTGTTTCTCCTTTCAGACACGTAGTAAATGTTGAGTCACAGTTGTAGCCATATTCACAGCAATGCTTTCCATCCTTACAGCACTGACCCTTTTGAAGAAAATCAACAAATGAAAAATATCAACCATGGAGCGAAAACAAAGGAAAAATAATGTGTACAGTAATTAATATTAATCACTTTACCAGAGGATATGGACAACATCCCCACTCGCCAGTTGGTGCCCTGCAGCAGGAGTTCCCAGCTGGACAATAGACTTGGCCATTGCAGCGTATTACCCCAGGTTGGATCTCATTCTCTTCAGCCTGCATCAGGGAAACCACTGGAGTGGCCAGACCAAAATCAGCCACACAGGCTCTGCTCTCCTCATCGCAGTGAAACCCAGTGGAACAACAGCCTGACTCGCTCAGACAGCACAGGTCCTGCACAGATCAGATGATGTTAATATATTTAAACATTTAATGTATGAAGTCTGATCTAACCTTTGAATTATGCAAGGAGCAATCCAAGTAATACATAAATAGCTTTGTAAATTCAACCTCCATCCATAAAGGTCTCTGTTATTTGATATTTGTTTATTATTATTTGTTAATAATTTGTTACTTGTTATTTGGACGTCACAACATAGTTGTACTACATTGAATATATACATTTCTAAAAGGAAAAAAAACATTTTAATATCACTATTTGATCTAGATCAGCAGAACTGCTGAATGTGGTAACAAAGGTTTTATAAATAATGTAGGTAAACAGATTGACTACAGTCTGTAACTGTAAACTACTAAAACATGCAGTTTGTACTAAGAGAAGCTCTTAACATTTACAATGTGTGTAGATATCAGCAAAGTGTACTGAATGAAGTGACGGTGTAATATCACTGTTCTTTCATGTACCTCCTTGGTACTGATGAGCATGGCAGGAAGTGGGCGAGACGCAGGCAGACTCAGAGCTCCACGCAGGCAGTGTGTTGATGTGCTGTCACAGTGGTAACCGTATGGACAGCAGTGGAGACCATCAGGACAGCACTGACCCTAGAAAAGCAGAATTTATGTGAAAGATGTCAAATCTTGCTGAAGTTCATCCTCTTGCTGAAGTATACTCACTATACTGTAGGGGCAGCAGGTCCACTGGCCATAGCGAGACCTGCAGCAGGTTGTCCCATCAGGGCAGACGTTGGTCCTGTTGCAATATATCACAGACACAGAGGAGCTGGAAAACTCTGCTGCAGGAGAGAGCGGCTTTTCATCTGTCTGCTCTGCCGTTATCTGAGGGGACATTGGGAACTTGTACCACAGCAGTCCTTGCCTCTCACAGTGCTGAGTCCGCTGATTACACTGGAAGTTCTGTGGACAGCAGTGGGTCTTGTCCAAACAACAGACAGCCTAAAAATGAGACATAAATCAAGTTGCACTTTTAATATAGTGACATGTGGAAGCGTTATATGGGATGTTTTTAAATTGTGCTAACTCAAAGATGCAGCATATACTCTAAAGCACTGATACACTTTCTGTTAATAAATCATCCTATGGCTCTTTTAAATAAAAATAAAAAGGGTTACTTGTCATGCCACAGAAGAACCTTCTTTGGTTCCTCGTAGCTCCATCTTATTTGCCTGACTTAATCCTAACGCTAGTCCTTTAATAATTTCAACATTTCCTTTTACTTAAAATGCAATCCTTAAAGTTGACTAATCACTAAATGAGAGTCAGGTCTTCTTACATTAGGATACTGGCAGCAGCCGTATCCTGTCTCAGTTGGACAGCAGGTATTTCTGTCTTGACATTGCCTTCCATCAGGACAGATTACAGTGCTGGAGACCAGGCTTGCCAGGAGCAGCACTGACACAGCAATCATCTAGATGATGAGAACCGAGCAAAGCACTGTTTAATATAGTGTCTGAAACAGATTTAATAAAGTCATCAAGAAAACAATGGTGCACTAAACTGTGTTGATTTCCCTACAACCTTTATCCCACTTTACCATGAAATACAGTTCTGTCAGTGTGATATGGGTGGCGGTGGTCTAGTGGTAGGGTACTTGGCTACGGACCTCTGGATCAAGAGGTCCCCGGTTCGAATCCCACCACTAGCACTACCACCACTGGGTCCCTGAGCAAGACCCTTAACCCTGAGTTGCTCCAGGGGGACTGTCCCTGTAACTAGGACATGGAAGTCGCTCTGGAAAAGAGCGTCTGCTAAATGCCGTAAATGTAAATGTAAATGTGATGCAATACTCACAATATACTCTATACAGCTTAATAAATATATTTCAGAAATGAAATTTATTTAAATTTTCCCCCAGTTACCAACTAAACATGTTCTAATCAGTCCTGCCTAGTGTTTAGAGTTTGAAATTTGAAAACAACTTTAAATGTAAGAAACAACAATTTAATACTTGCCTTGTTCTAGTGACGAATCTCTATGCAAGGGGTCTGGATGCGTTTCCGTCCAAGCTCTGCTTTTGACTGCAATGACTTATAACTGCACTAAGCAAGCACAAATGAACCTCCCTTAAACTGAAATGAGGAAGCGATACTTTCATGTCTCCAATGTTAGATTTATATTCCAAATGAGCGTGACCAAATGAGCAATGATTGGTTGAAAATGGGGAAATTATGAGTTTTGAGAAGTACAGCAAACGGCTTTATTGTTTGTCGAAAAGTTCATTTAATCAAGGGTAGTTACTGAATGTCACAGCATGACTGAAAACAATCAGGTTTGTGTATGTATAGCATGAAAGGGCCAGGTGGGTGTTGTAAAACATTTTCCACGTATATATTAAGACCATATTTTGTGTTTACTTGTTTATTTTTAATTTATATTACATATTTATAAATAAAAATATAATAGATAATATTTTTTTTTATCAGACTGTAAGCACTTTACAAAAAAGACTAATTGTTAGTGCTTATGAGCAACGATTGGTTGAAAATAGGGAAATGATGAGTTTTGAGAAGTACAGTAAATGGCTACATTGTATGTTGAAAAGGTCATTTAATCAAGGGTTGTTACTGAATGTTGCATGCAGTTCTTCTCATTAACCTTTTTTATTATACTATTCACCTCAAGAGTTTACCTTTAAAGAATTTGCAAACAAATATACAAATCACCTGCAACTGAACACTTCCTATTACAAAAGATCAGTCTTATGATTCGCAGTGAAATTTCTGGCCCACGTTACCTTACAGAATAGGGTAAAAGGTCAGACATTTGGCATTTTGATAAGACCGCTCCAAAACCTTCTAAAGCCCATTTCGATCTAAAGTTGTACTGCTCTTCAGATCACAGACCAATGGCAGGATATTCTCCTACAGGAAATTCTAGGCAAAGAGTATCATTTATGTTTTAGTGAATTAAAGCTGGTCACCCAAGTCAACAGTGAATCCCAACACCATCACACTAGCACCACCTAGTGTGATGCTTGAGCTGTTTGACTTTCACCCTGACATTCCTCTCTCCCATTAAAGCAGTTGTTCCCAAACTGGGGGGCGAATTGCAAAGGTAGTTGCGGGGGGAGGGGGGGTGCATTCGCATCTACCCATTTTTGTGGAAACAGTTGTTTATTCTTGTTTATAACTTCAGTATGCTCTTTATTTCTCCTACAGTGGTGGAATTGCACCATTTGTAATTGCATTTGTTTCGCTCACTTAGAAAAGGGAGTTGTGTTTTAAATAAAATTTGAATCAAATGGCTACATTGTTTGTCGAAGAGATCATGTAATCAAGGGTTGTTACTGAATGCTGCATGCGGTTGTTCTCATTAACCTTATTTATTATACTATTCACCTCAAGAGTTCACATTTTAGGAATTTGCATACACAAATTTCTTTATAAAAGACTAATATCATAAGATTCAGATTTTTATTTTCATTGTAAAAATGAAGAAACAACTGTTGAAAGTCCTGGTTTGGATTATGTCAGGAAAAAAGTGCTTGAGCCAGTAATAGGTAAGGTGCAGTCAAGAATTTATATATAAAAAAATAGTGATGTATAGAAAGGAGAAGAAAGAGAAGAAGAAGAAGAAGAAGAAGAAGAAGAAGAAGAAGAAGAAGAAGAAGAAGAAGATGGAGGAGAAGATGAAAAAGACAGAGGGCCTTCATTTTCAGCTGGAATGTTTAAATCAAGTCAGTTTTATTTATATAGCACTTTTTACAACTATTGTTTTCACAAAGCAGCTTTATAGAAATTCAGATCTGAATCCCTGTCGAGTCACTAATGTGGAGAAACACATTTACCATCATACCAAGGAAGACACTTTAATAATGATGAAAATGACAAAATACACACAGATTTTAAAAGCATAATTGATTTCTGTATCTTTTCAGGTCAAAGTTGTTGTCTTACTGAAGTCAAATTAAGGGGGAACTTTCAAAAGAAGTCAAGATATCCCAATATTTTCGAAAGACAATGTTAGGTCATGTGTGGTAGTGCCACATTGTGTTGCACTTCTACCAATTTTGTTTCCCTTTTTGGATTCTGAGTCGTTAAATGAACTTCTTTTGGTGTTCACACTCTGTACCTTACCTCCTAGCAGGCACCTTCTGTGTGTGTGTGTGTCGGGGGTGTAGGGGGGGTCCCAGAAAACCTTAATATAGAGGACATATTGACCATCGTTCTGGTGTATTGGGTATTGAAAACGTAATGTGTGATTTTAATACATACCAGAGAGTAATGTATCGGATTTTTAAAAACATCTTTATAGTAAGTGGTAGTCAAGTGGTGCGATGGTTCAGTGATGGTAGAGGGTGCCTTGCTCTGATTGTGCACACCTTGGCCTTGGGTGCCAGGTGTGCCTCATCGGGGGTTGGCGTTATAAACCCCAATGAATCAGAGCAGGGCGCTGGTCATTCTGTGTGCTTACCTTTGTGTTTATTTATGTTATCTTTTACACATGTTATTTTCAGTATGTTTAGCTTATGAGTTCTGTGCACGTTATTAGTTATTGAAGTTCAGTACGAAGCTCTTGGCTCTGCATTGATGTCCAACCCTTGACACCCCATCGTTAACGGCAGTGCAGAGTTTCTCATTTTAAATAAAGACAGGTACATGCAAAGTAAATATAAGCATTGCATTTTTCACTGCAATTCAAGCTACAGAACATAAGTGGAATCTGGTACATAATCATACCTACAATGCAGGGACTATGAATTTTATCTCCCTCCTGATTTTCACTTCTAAGGCAAGAAGAACATGAAGAAATGCAAAATACAAATCCTTTGGTCATTTCATTTATTGAAAGAAAAAGGTTTGTTGCACCTTAACCACAGCATGAAAAGTCCTTCCCCTGAACTCAATAAGTGGCTTGTCAGCTTTAACGAATCACCTGCAACTGAACACTTCCTATTACAAAAGATCAGTCTTATGCACCATTTGTAATTGCATTTGTTTCGCTCACTTAGAAAAGGGAGTTGTGTTTTAAACAAAATTTGAATCAAATGGCTACATTGTTTGTCGAAGAGATCATGTAATCAAGGGTTGTTACTGAATGCTGCATGCGGTTCTTCTCATTAACCTTTTTTATTATACTATTCACCACAAGAGTTCACATTTTAGGAATTTGCATATATACATTTCTTTATAAAGGATTAATATCATAAGTGTCACATGTGGGGTGTTTTGGGCACGCTAGAGGGCGCTCTCTGTCACATGTGTTGTGTTTTGGGCACGCTAGAGGGCGCTCTCTATCACGTATAAGGTGTTTGTCACAGGAGGTGTTTTGGGTACGCTAGAGGGCGCGCTGTTCTGACTGAGCACACCTGAGCCCCTGCAGGCAGATGTGCATCATTGGGGCTGACTATTTAAGCCCCGATGAGTCAGAACAGAGCGCGGCTCATTAGGTAGGTCAAGCCTATGCGTAGCGGTGGTTTTGTCTGGTGTCACTAGGTATCCTGATTGTGGACTGCAGTTCCTTTGCACTCGGATCTGGATTTGAACTGCAGTCCTGGTTTCTTGTTTGTTTGTTTTGTCACTGTGGATAATAAACTTCTGTTCTGAACCCCTGGCTCTGAACTGACGTCCCTCTGGTACCCCACCACCGTTACAATAAGATTCAGATTTTTATTTTAGTTGTAAAAATGAAGAAACAACTGTTGAAAGTCCTGGTTTGGATTATGTCAGTGTCACATGTGGGGTGTTTTGGGCATGTTAGAGGGCGCTCTGTTCTGACTGAGCACACCTGAGCCCAAGCAGGCACAGGTGTGCATCATTGGGGCTGACTATTTAAGCCCCGATGAGTCAGAGCAGAGCGCGGCTCATTAGGTAGGCTAAGCCTATGTGTAAGGGTGGTTTTGGTTTGGGTTTTGGATTTGGATAACTTGGTTTAGGCTGCAGTTCTCCTGTTCTTAGGTTCTGATTCGAACTGCAGCCCTTGCGTCTTGTATTTGTAATCTGTGGACAATAAAACAGTGCTCCGAACTCCTGGCTCCACACTGGCGTCCTTCCGGTACCCCGCCACCGTTACAGAAATGAGCCGCCAAAACCGGGACGTCAGGAGCCGTGAGGAGTGGCTGGAGGAGATAGAGCAAGCTCTGGGAGCCCAGATTGAGGACCTCCGAGCAGCGCTGCCATTGTGGCAGCTGGGGCGTGGCAAGCGGAGCGGTGAAGTGCAGAGAGTCACCGCCACTGAGCTCTCGTGACGCCTGGACCTGCAGGATTGCTCAATCCAGCTCGCTCCCTCGCTGGAGTTCAACCAACGGCTGAAGGAGTGCTGTCGAGCGGAGAGGGCGGAGAGGGCCGTGGTAGAGGTGATGTCATTGGGGCGACCCCTCGCGGAAGAGGCTTCGTTTGCGCCCCTTTCTTTACCCCTTTCTTTTTCGGCTCCCGCTCTCCACCAACCACAACGCTGGGTGTCGGCAGAATCCGCCTCCTTCACCGATCACAGCGGTCCGTCCGCGGAGACAGCGCTGTGCACCAATCACAGCAGTCCGTCCGCGGAGACCCCGCTCTATGTGAAACACGGTCAGAAGATGGCGAAAACCCAGCAAAAACAAAGAAAAAAGGGGCGATTCCTCGAGGAAGAGGCTTCGTTCGCGCCCCTTTCATTTCCGGCTCCTGCTCTCCACCAACCACAACGCTGGGTGTCGGCGGAACCCGCCTCCTTCACCAATCACAGCGCCCTATTCGCGAAGACAGCACTCTGCTCCAATCACAGCGCCCCATCAGCGAAAGTGGTGCCAAACAAGGAAGCTACGGTAAGGAATTCTCTCTGCACAGCGAATAGAGACGTTATGGTAAAGAATTCTCCCAGCTCAGAGGAGCCATTTCAGGCAGGAGAATTAACTGCAAGAATCCAGGATTTAGAACACGACCTACAGGAATCTCAGAAGGTCTGGCTGTCTGTTCTGGGCGCAGAAAGACAGAACAAGAACATGTTAGTCGAGCAGCCCCAGGAAATGGAGGCGGAGCTCCTCACCAAGAATCAAGAAATCAGTACACGAAGTCTGAATCTGGCTGCCTTGAAAACGAAGTGTGAAAAATTAGAGGAGGACAACGCCTCTCTTCAGGCTGTGACACACCAGCTGCAGGTGAGTCACCAATCTCAAATACGTTCCCTTCAGGAGGAGATAGCTTCAGTAAAGGGGGAACTTCAGGAAAAGCAGGCTAGACACCTTGAACGTGAGAACACAACCAGAGTGAGTAGCAACAACATAGTGGAAAAAAACGCATCCGGCAACCGGGGAGGTCGACCAAGAAGGCCCTTCGCAGCAGCGAGAGTGGCATCACGGAGTCGACCCCCAAACCCAGCACCACAAACCAGTCTGCTGCACCGAAGAGGAGGAAAATTCGGGCACAGAGGAAAATCGAACATGAGGCTGCAGTAACCCTTCAGGCGCAGGTAAGGAAACACATAAACAGAAAGTACTACCTGAGGCTACGATGGGCAGCCAAGACTGTTCAGCGATATTATAGAGCTAGCAAGAGTATGAGGCAAGAAATGAAGTCTTTGAAGGAGAAAAAAAAGGCTGCCGTTGTTCTCCAAGCTGCATTCCGAGGGATGAAGACCAGACAGACTCTGAGACAGAAGCACCAGGCTGCCTCTGCGATACAAAGTGCTTACAGGGCGCACTGTGCTCGGGCATGATACTTATACATCAAACAGACTGTTGTTGCAATCCAGCTGAGGTATCGTTCCACACGTGATGCCAGAAAACAGAGAGAGGAATTTTTGAAATTGCGCTCTGCTGCAATGTTCCTGCAAGCCTGCTTCAGAGGTCAGAGGGTCAGAAAGGCGGTGATCCTGCACCATCAGGCAGCTTCCCTGATTCAGGCTGCGTTCAGAAGACAAAGGGAGGTAGTAAAGTACCAGGCCATAAGGATGTCAGCCATCTTCATTCAAAGATATTATAGGTCCTACATCAGGGGCAAAAGTGAACATGAAAAATTCCAGGTGTTGAGAAGGTCTGCGATACGCATCCAGGCAGCTTTTAGAGGTTATTTGGTTCGAAAAAATATTGATGCTATGAACAAAGCTGCTGTCATTATTCAGGCTGCTGTGAGAGTGCACCAGCGGGGATCTGTCTTCAAGAGGCCGCGCTGGGCAACAGGTGGTCGTCTGAGGAGGTTCGGAAGGTGGAAACCGGGACTTCAACAAGGACAGAGGTATCAGATGTGTAAACATGCTGCGATTTGCTTGCAAAAGACATTCAGAGAGGAGCCGGTGAGGGATCTGGCCGTGCGGCGCAGAGAGGCGAGGACAATCCAGTCCCACCTCAGAGGTGAGCAGATCAGGTGCGGAAATGTTTGGATCGCAGAACAGGAGGAGTTGTTGACAGGACTCTACCAGCAGCTGACCGAAAGAGCCTCTATGCCACAGGTGAATGCCTCGGTCTCGAATGACGGGGAAATGGAAAAAGAAGAGGCTTTGGCTCAAGACAAAGGTGAGCGTCATGGAAGGAGCAGCAAATTCAGAGAAGACAGAGAGGTCTCCAGATTTGAGATAAAAGTTGTGATGGTTTTCCAAAGAGAGGGACTGAGGAGAACATCAGAGTGAGTTGAGAATCCAACCGCTCAGGAGAAACTGGAGGCCAAAATAGCCACTATGGAAGAGCAGTTGAATCAGAGCAGGGCAGAGCTGAGACGGGTGCAGGACCACAACATTGCTCTGCAGGCTGACCTGAGAGAGGTCCGTTATGAGGCCAGCAAGCTCACCGAGCTAGAGAAACAGGTCAGAGGTATGGAAGTAAAATTGGCAATCATCAAATCTCAACTCACTTCCCCGACAACAGTGCCTGCTGGAACCCAGAGGGTAAAAGCCAAAACAGAGCAACTGGAGAACAGTCCAACGGAGAAACAGGTAACGATTTCAGAGAGGGAGCAGCTGCCTTCGGACCCCCTACCGTCAGCTCACCCTCACAATTCAGCAAACCCAGAACAAGGTGACTCGTGGAGGGATCCAAGTAGAACTTCTCATAGTGGAACCAGGAGCTGGGACACTGCGTCACTGGGCCCCAAGCGACCAGGAAGTACGACCAAGAAAAAGAAAAAGCAAAAGACATCAGCAATAATCAGTTCAAGGAAGTGAACGAGGACTTCGGCACTGTAGATTCGGGGATGAGAGACGTGAGGAACAAGGCTGACAGGGGTAGGAAGCAGAGTTTGGACTCGTTGAGAAAGACTTCCTCTTTGAACCCTTTCACAGGGAACAGAATTCATAATTGAATTCTGTATCTTTTCAAGTCAAAGTTGTTGTCTTACTGAAGTCAAATTAAGGGGGAACTTTCAAAAGAAGTCAAGATATCCCAATATTTTCGAAAGACAATGTTAGGTCATGTGTGGTAGTGCCACATTGTGTTGCACTTCTACCTTTGTTTCCCTTTTTGGATTCTGAGTCGTTAAATGAAGTTCCTTCAGTGTTCACACTCTGTACCTTCCCTCCAGGCAGACACGTTCGGTGTGTGTGTGTGTGGGGGTGCCAGGTGTGCACCCAAACAAGAATAAACAACTGTCTCGACAAAAATGGCCCACCCACCGCTGCAATACGCCCCCCAGTTTGGGAACCACTGCTTTAATGGAAGAGAGGAATGTCAGGGTGACAGTCAAACAGCTCAAGCATCACATTAGGTGGTGCTAGTGTGATGGTGTAGGGATTCACGGTTGACTTGGGTGATCTGCTTTAATTCGCAATAACATAAATTATACTCTTTGCCTAGAATTTCCTGTAGGAGAATATCCTGCCATTGGTCTGTGATCTGAAGAGCAGTAGAACTTTGGCTCGAAACGGGTTTTAGAAGGTTTTGGAGCGGTCTTATCAAAATTCCAAATATCTGACCTTTTTTGAGATACTGTGGCAGGACATGTTCAATGCCCTAAACTGTCTTTATATTTTACCGTATTCTGTAAGGTAATGTGGGCCAGAAATTTCACTGCGAAGCATAAGACTGATCTTTTGTAATAGGAAGTGTTTAGTTGCAGGTGATTCGTTAAAGCTGACACAGCCACTTATTGAGTTCAGGGGAAGGACTTTTCATGCTGTGATTAAGGTGCAACAAACCTTTTTCTTTCAATAAATGAAATGACCAAAGGATTTATATTGTGCATTTCCTCATGTTCTTCTTGCCTTAGAAGTGAAAATCAGGAGGGAGATAAAATTCATAGTCCCTGCATTGTAGGTATGATTATGTACCAGATTCCACTTATGTTCTGTAGCTTGAATTGCAGTGAAAAATGCAATGCTTATATTTACTTTGCATGTACCTCTGCACTGCCGCAGAGTTCGGATCATAGTTTTATTAGCTATATTAACAAAACAAAACCAAGGACTGCAGTCCTAACTAAAATCAAGGAACTGCAGCCTAAAACAAGATACAAAGTTACCAAATACCAAAACCACCACAGAGTGTGTAGGCTGAGCCTAACAAATGAGCCGCGCTCTTTTCTGACTCATCGGGGCTTAAATAGTCAGCCCCAATGAGGCACACCTGTGCCTTCATTAGCTCAGGTGTGCTCAGTCAGAACAGAGCGCCCTCTATCGTGCCCAAAACACCTCATCCGTGACAAATGCAGAGCCAAGAGCTTCATACTGAACTTTAATAACTAATAATGTGCACAGAACTCATAAGCTAAACATACTGAAAATAACATTTGTAAAAGATAACATCAATAAACACAAAGGTAAGCACACAGAATGACCAGCTCCCTGCTCTGATTCATTGGGGTTTATAACGCCAACCCCCGATGAGGCACACCTGGCACCCAAGGCCAAGGTGTGCACAATCAGAGCAAGGCACCCTCTACTGTCACTGAACCATCGCACCACTTGACTACCACTTACTATAAAGATGTTTTTAAAAATCCGATACATTACTCTCTGGTATGTATTAAAATCACACATTACGTTTTCAATAACCAATACACCAGAAAGATGGTCAATATGTCCTATATTTTAAGGTTGTCTGGGACACCCCCCCCACACACACAGAACGTGCCTGCTAGGAGGGAAGGTACAGAGTGTGAACACCGAAGGAAGTTCATTTAACGACTCAGAATCCAAAAAGGGAAACAAAATTGGTAGAAGTGCAACACAATGTGGCACTACCACACATGACCTAACATTGTCTTTCGAAAATATTGGGATATCTTGACTTCTTTTGAAAGTTCCTCCTTAATTGGACTTCAGTAAGGCAACAACTGTGACTTGAAAAGATACAGAAATCAATTATGCATTTAAAATCTGTGTGTATTTTGTCATTTTTATCATTATTAAAGTGTCTTCCTTGGTATGATGGTGTCACAGTCTGTCGTGCCTGTGGTTCCCGCCGGGCATGACAGATGGCGCTTTTTTCTGACTGAGCACACCTGGGATTGTTCAGACATAGGTGTGCTTTATTGGGGCTGCTATTTAAGCCCCAGTGAGTCGGAACAGAGCGTGGTTCATTAACAAGGCTACGCCTTACAGTTAATGGTGGCACGTTTGGTTTATGTTACATTTACAAGTTACATTTTTGACTACTGGCTCTGTGTTGGCATCCATCACACTCCACGCCACCGTTACAGAATGAACCGCCAGTACCTGGACGTCGTGAGCCATGAGGGCGAGCAGGAGCATGTGTTGTGGGCAGCAGCGAACGTTGTCGAGCAGACGCTGCAGCTGATAAAGACCTGGAAGATGGAGGCAGCTTCTCCGGATCTCCGTGAGCAGTTGAAGGGTGAGGGATGGGTGTGACGGATGCCGACGGCCACGGCCAAGGAACTCGAGTGCCGTCTGAAGAATGTGACGTCACTGCTCCCACTCGATCCCACCCCGGATCCCGAGCTGTGCTTGGATCGGTTCGCGCTGTTCCTCCGGGTGCTGGTCTCCATAGCTGCAAGGGCACAGCGCTACCTCTACACGCTGAACCGCGTGTTTTTTTCCCCACGCGACATGGAAGGCGGGGCTTCATTGACGCCTGAGGTTTGGGGCGAGGTTGTGTTTTAATGCATCGGGAGTTGCGTTTTTTTGGGGGGCTACTGTCACAGTCTATCGTGCCTGTGGTTCTGGCCGGGCACGACAGATGGCGCTGTGTTCTAACTGAGCACACCTGGGTTTGTTCAGACACAGGTGTGCTTCATTGGGGCTGCTATTTAAGCCCCAGTGAGTCCGAACAGAGCACGGTTCATTTACGAGGCTACGCCTTACAGTTAATGGTGGCACTTTTGGTTTATGTTAATAAAGTTACGTTTTCAACTACTGGCTCTGGTTGGCATCCTTCTCGCAGCCCACCACCGTTACAGATGGTAGATTGGTTTGTCCACGTTAGTGACTCGACAGGGATTCAGAACTGAATTTCTATAAAGCTATAGAAAGCTACATATAAAGCTATAATTTCTATAAAGCTGCTTTGTGAAAACAATAGTCGTAAAATGTGCGATAAAAATAAACCTGACTTGACCACATAAAAAATAACTCAACTATGGTAAAAACATTCCAGCTGAAAATGAAGGCCCTCTCTCTTCTTCTACTTTCTATATATAATTTTTTAAAATATAAATTCCCCCGATGAGTTGTGTTTTAAATAAAATTTGATTCTGAACCTGTGTGGTTTGAATCGGGGGTGGGGGGCAATAATGTTCCTATCTAGAAAAGGGGGGCCCTGCCGAGAAGGTTTGGGAACCACTGCATTAATGGATGGATTGTCACTGAACTCATGTAGAAATTGTATAGGTTAACTGCTCCTGGGAGGACTCACCTCTCCCTTAAGAGAAAATAATCATTCTCATCGCCTTACACTGGAGTCCTGGAGCAATAAAAATTACTTTCCATACCTTTCCACATAAATTTATGTAACTGTGCATCTAATCTCCTTCCAAAATATATATAATCACAGCATAGCGTGCTGCTTGTTGAGACCTTTTAATCTGCTTGGCATTTCTAAAAATATTCCGTTTAACTAATTTAAAATGACTGTGATGGGCTGGCGACCTGTCCAGGGTGTGTCCTCCGTCCTTCACCCTGTGTGAGCTAGGATGAACTCCAGCACGCCCCCCGAGACCCCACTTGGGACAAGCGGCAGAAAATGACTGACTGACTGACTTTCGATTGATTGATTGAGACTATTGATTTTTGTGCCAGTCCTAAACCCAGAGAAATTAGGAGGATTATTTAAGGAAGGGCATCCGATGTTAAACATTTGCCAAATCAATTTGTGTACAATGAAACAGACTTGAAAGTGAAAGTGACTATTCTTGTCATTGTGAGGTCACAGCACACAGTGAACCACAACGAAATTGGACCTCCATTTAACCCATGCACACAAACACCGTGCAGCAGGGGGCAGATATGAAAGCATCCGGGTAGCAGTGATAGGGACAGTACCTTGCTCAAGGGTACCTCAGGGCAACCTACTGGTAAGGGGTTTGAACCCACAATCTTCCAATCTTGTAGCCAACTCCTTAACCACCACTGCCCGTGTGATAGGTTTCTTTATTGGACGAGTCGAGTCCCTTTTTAACAAAGGAGAAGAAGAATAAGAAAAGGAGGAAGGCATGTCTGGAGGCAGAAGGAGAGAAGGAAGGGTAGTAGAGTGGAAGTGAGGGTAGGAACTTTTAATGTTGGCAGCATGACTGGAAAAGAGAGAATGTTAGCTGATATGATAGTGAGAAAGAAGATGGATATATGTATGCATAAGATGTGATGGAAGGGTAGTAAGGACAGATGTATTGGAGGTTTAAATTGTTTTACTATGGTGTGGATGGAAGGAGGAAGGGGGGAGGTGTTATTCTGAAAGGAGAGAATGTCAAAAGGGTTTTGGAGATGAAGAAAGTGTCAGATAGGGTGATGAGTTTGAAGCTGGAAGCTGAAGGTGTGATAATGAGTATTGTTAGTGCTTATGCCCCACAAGTTGGTTGTGAGTTGGAGGCGAAAGAAGAATTCTAGAGTCAGTCAAATGAAGTGATAGGGAGTGTACCCAGGGGAGAGAGAGAGTTGTTTGGTGCTGACTTAAATGGACATGTTAGTGAAGAGTACAGAGGTGATAGGAAGGTATATCAAGGAGAGGAATGCAAAAGGTCAAATGATTATAGATTTTTGCTGAAAGGATGGAAATGGCTGTAGTTAATACATATTTTAAGAAGAGGGAGGAGCATAGGGTGACGTGTAAGAGTGGAGGAAGATGCACACAGGTGGATTATATCCTTTGCAGGAGGGCCAGTCTGGAGGAGATTGGAGACTGCAAAGCAGTGACAGAGGAGAGTGTAGCTAAAAAGCACAGAATGATGGTCTGTAGGATGACCTTGGAGGTGAAGCAGAGGAAGAAAGTGCAGGCATCAAATTGTGGAAGCTGAAGAAGGAAGACTGCAAGGTGGAATTCAGGTAGGAGTTAACACAGGCTCTGGGGGATAGTGAAGAGTTACCAGATTGCTGGGCAAATACTGCAATAGTGGTAATGGAGACAGTTAGAAAGATATTTGGTGTGACATCTAGACAGAAGAAGGAAGATTTGGAAACCTGGTGGTGGAACCTAGAGGTTCAGGCATGTATACAGAAGAAAAGGCAGTCAAAGAAGAAATGGGATGGTAAGATAGATGAAGAAAGTAGACAGCAGTACAAGGCGATGAAGCGCAGGGTGAAGAAAGCAGTGGCGAAGGCTAAAGATAATGTGTTTTGTGAATTGTATGAGAGGTTGAACAGCAAGGAGGGAGAAAAAGACCTATACCGATTAGCTAGACAGAGTGGCAGAGCTGGGAAAGATGTGATAAGGTTAGAGTGATAAAGGATAGAAAGGGAAACATACTCACAAATGAGCAGAGCCTGTTGAGGATGTTGGAAAGGATGTTGGTCCAGATAATACACTTGTGGAAGCATGGAGGTGTGTAGGAGAGATGACAGTGAGGTTTCTAACCAGATTGTTTAACACAATCCTAGACAGGTGGAGATATGGAGTGTGGAATATAGGTGATGAAGAGAGTGCAGGCAGGGTGGAATGGGTGGAGAAGAGTGGCAGGAGTGATCTGTAACAGATGGGTACCAGCAAGAGTGAAAGGACAGGTTTACAGGATGATAGAGAGACCAGCTGAGTTATACGGGTTGGAGACGGTGGGGCTGATATAAAGACAGGCAGCAGAGCTTAAAGATGCTAAGTTTTTTGTTGGGTATGACAAGGATGGAGGTTTGAAAGTGGAAGATCAGAGCAGCAGAAAGAAGAAGAAGAGGAAGATTAAGCATGAGCATATTTCTAATTCCAAAATGAGCCAATATGAGCTCTTTTGATTTCATTGTTCAGTAGCATCAATATCAGCATCATGAAACCTATTCCTGATGTACTGTATAGTGAGCTGGTATTAAAGGTACAAACTGTAAGAGCCGTACCCCGACGGGGCACTAGGGGGAACCAGACCGCTGTTGGGAGACCAGCGAATCAGGCGCAGTAATCAACAGTAATTCGGTTCAGCTGTGCTGTTGCCTATTTAAAGGAAAGGAAAACGGTGTATAGCCGCTGGGTCATTTTACGACACAGACGGTAATTTTGTAAAGAAGTAAAGAGCCGCTCGCTCGCTCGCTCGCTCGCTCGCTCTCTCTCTCTCTCTCTCTCTCTCTCTCTCTCTCTCTCTCTCTCTCTCTCTCACCCCCTCCCCTCTCTTTCTCTCTCACCCCTCTCTCTCTTTCCCTCTCTCCCCACAAAATTTTGAACACTTTGTTTTCCACCCCTTTTGAGCTGTCTGTTTTGGGGTTTGTTTTGGGTTGATTGTGGTGGCTCTGGTTTTCTGTATTTTGGGTAATGCGCCAGGTACTGCATTTGGGTCCTAACCTGTGTGGCTCTGCGCCGAGTGGGTCACACACTGCACATAAAATGTAATAGCCGTACATAAACATTTATTTAATATATTTAAATGAATGGCTTTGCCATTATGCTGTTGTGAAGCCTACCTACTACTCTTAAAATGTTCATTAGAGTAGCTGGGGCTTATTTAATTCCTTTGGTGGTTATTTAAGGTTTAAAGAGAAATGGATGGATTTATTAATTAATTAATTAATTAAGTCACATTTAACAAGATGTACAAGAGCAACTTGTACAAGAGCAAAGGGCAGCAGTGACCTAGTGGTTTGGGAGTTGGCCCTGGATCAGAAGATTTTGGGTTTGATTCACCAGTAGGTTGCCCTGAGGTACCCTTGAGCAATGTACCGTCCCCGTCACTGCTTCCCAGGAACTTTCAATAGCTGCCCCCTGCTGCATGTGTGTGTATGTGTGAAACGCAGAGGTTGAATTTCGTTGTGTTGTGCTTTGCTGCGTTTCATAATGACAAGGGTTGTCACTTTTCCTTTCAACTGTAGCACCTTTATTTAGGTATATATACATTTTCAAACACTAGATGACGCTGTTGGATAGTATTAGAGGGGAATATCTTTGAACAATGATGCCCTGTGTCCGGAACAGTCAACCTGGGGGTTTAAACTGGATACTTGATAGAATCAGAATCATAACAAAATTACACGTGGTACACAGTTAATATTAAGATTTGGCTGTGTAAGTATTAAACTGGATGAAAGTGTGGGTTTGCTTGCTTATGTGGGTTTGGTGCTGGAGCATGCACCCTGTGACACCCGCTGGGCTGTCTGTGTGAAGCATGGCTCCTCTGGGCTGACACAGTGCAGAATGGAAAGATGTGGCCTGAGCCAGACGAGTCTGGAAAGAGGCCATTGTGACACTGCAGCACAGCCACAGTCTCTGAGAGGGAGCTGCACACAAACACCCACACACGCAAATGTCTCCTACCAGCCCACTCAAGATTGTGAAAATCGAGAATATTTCCAAAAATTTTCTGCTTATATGTAGCAGAAAGGAAAATCATAATGTAAGGTGAAAATGAAAATGCATGCATTTTGGTATCATAACTGCTGTATTATATTGCCTTTGTATACCATAATAGTACCAAATAGGGCAGTGGTGGTCTAGTGGTTAGGGAGTTGGCCCTGGATTGGAAGATTGTGGGTTTGATTCATTTACCAGTAGGTTGCCCTGAGTTACCCTTAAGGAAGGTACTGTCCCCTCAAAAACTGGGCGCTTTTACTACATTCACATTTACGGCATTTAGCAGATGCTCTTATCCAGAGCAACTTACATGTCCTAATTATATGGAAAGTCCCCCTGGAACAATTCAGGTTTAAGGGTCTTGCTCAGGGACCTTATTTAAGGTTTAAAGAGAAATGGATTTATTTATTTATTTGGTCACATTTAACAAGATGTACAAGAGAAACTTGTACAAGAGCAAAGGGCAGCGGTGACCTAGTGGTTTGGGAGTTGGCCCTGGATCAGAAGATTTTGGGTTTGATTCACCAGTAGGTTGCCCTGAGGTACCCTTGAGCAATGTACCGTCCCCGTCACTGCTTCCCAGGAACTTTCTATAGCTGCCCCCTGCTGCATGTGTGCGTATGGGTGAAACACAGAGGTTTTATTTCATTGTGTAGTGCTGTGCTGCGTTTCACTATGACAATGGTTGTCACTTTCACTTTCAAATAGGAATTATACATTACATTATCTGTGGTGTCAGAGTGGTACAGGATAAAGGCTTAGGAATGAGCATATTAAAGGGACAGCTGAAGTTGGACAATGTGGAGACAAAGGCAGAAAAACGAGATTGCATTGGTAGAGGAAAGACAAAGGTTATATCAGTAGAAGGATGTTAAAGGTGGTGCTGCCAAGCAAGAGGAGAGGAGGAAGGTCAAAAAGAGGTTTGTGGATGTAGTATGAGAAGACAAGCAGGCAGTCAGTGTGAAAGAGAAAGATGGTGAGAACAGGAAGAAACAGATACAGGTGATCTGCTGTGGCGACCACTAATGGGAGATTATTTTTGGTTCTTTGGCGCTATTGCGAATGAAGTTTGTGAATTCTATGACATCTAATGACATTTGAATTCTATATAGACTTTTTTCATTTAGTTAGTACATATACCTGCTCATTATTATGCTGAACATGATCTCTGATGGAAGTGCAATAACTGGTTTTTAATTACATCATGATGCACCAGTAGAGGGGGAAAAATGAACATGGAAAAAAAATACTGAGAAAAGACTAAGAATAAAAGACAAAAGACTTATCTGAAGGATTACTTCACACTGAAATTAGTTAACTGAACCAAAATGTGAAATTTGAGCTTTAATGATACACAAATTGTTTCATGTGAAAAATATATTAAAGCTGAATATAAATGAATGAAACTGAATCTTCTTCTGTTGCTTTTGGCTGCTCCCATTTAGGGGTCTCTACAGCAGCTCAACCGTCTCCATTTCTTCTGGTCCTCTGCATCTTCCTTCAAACCAACCATTTGCATGTCCTCTCTCACCACGTCAATAAACCTCCTCTTTGGTCTTCCTCTTTTCCTCTTTCCTGGCAGGTCAATCTTCAACATCCTCCTTCCAATATTATCCTCATCTCTTCTCTGGACATATCCAAACCAACGCAAACTTGCTTCTCTAACTTTGTCTCTAAAACGTCTAACCTGAGCTGTCCCTCTCATATACTCCTGTCCATCCTCGTCACACCCAATGAAAATCTCAGCATCTTTAACTCTGACACCTCCGGCTCTGCCTCCTGTCCTCTCCTCCTTGCCACCGTCTACAACCCATACAACATAGTTTGTCTCACTACTGTCCTGTAGACCTTCCCTTTTACTCTTGCTGGTACCCATCTGTCACAAATCACTTCTGCCACTCTTCTCCACCCATTCTAAACTGCCTGTACTCTCTTCTTCACCTCTCTTCCACACTTCCTTTTAAACTGAACTGTTGATCCTAAGTATTTAAACTCCTCCATCTTTGTCACCTTTACTCCCTGCATCGTTACCACTCCACTTTCCTCCATTTAATTCACACTCATGTATTCTGCCTTTGACCTACTCACTTTCATTTCTCTCCTCTCTGGAGCATATCTCTATTTCTCCAGGTTCTCCTCAAGCTGCTCCCTACTCTCACTGCAGATCAGCAAATAACATCATCCACGGAGACTCCTGTCTAACCTCGTCCCTCAACCTGTCCATTACTATTGCAAACCAGAATCGGCTCAACACTGATCCTTGATGTAAGCCAACCTCCACCTTAAATGCATCCGTCACTCCCACTGCAGATCTGACCACTGTTACACTGCCATCATACATACCCTGAATTACTCTCACATACTTCTCTGTAACACCTGACCTCCTAATAAAAAAACCACAACTCCTCTCTAGGCACAATGTAAGTCCTTCTGGCCTTCTCTGTACTTCTCCATCATCAAGCTCAGAGAAAACATTGCATCTGTAGTGCTCTTTCTTGGCATAAAACCATACTGCTGTTCACTAATCCTCACCTCTTTTCTTAACCTTGCTTCCACTATTCTTTCCCATAACTTCATGCTGTGGCTGATCAACTTTATCCCTCTATAGCTTCCACGGCTATGTGCATCACCCTTATTCTTAAAAATCGGGACCAGTGCACTTCGTCTCCACTCCTCAGTCATCCTGTTAAATATTTTGGTCAGAAATTCAACTGCCATCTCCCCTAAACACCCCCATGCTTACCCTGGTATGTACATCTTTCCCAGCTCTGTCACTCTGTCTAGCCAATTGATATAGGTCCTTTTCTCTCTCTTTACTGTCCTACCTCTCATACTTCCACTTATCTTTGGCCTTCACCACTGCTTTCTTCACCCTGCGGTTCATCTCCTTGTACACCTGTCTACTTTCTTCATCTCTCTGACTGTCCCACTTTTTCTTTGCCTCCCTCTTATTTTGTTTACACTCCTGGACTTCTTGGTTCCACCACCAGGTTTTCAAATCTTCCTTCTTCCTTCCAGATGTCACTCCAAGTACATTTCTAGCTGTCTGCCTTATCACTTCAGCAGTAGTTTCCCAGCAATCCGGTAGATCTTCAACACCTCCCAGTGTCCGTGTTAACTCCTGCCTGAATTCCACCCTGCACCCTCCTTCAGCTTCCACCACTTGATCCTCAACTCTGCTCTCACTTTCCTCCTCTTCTTGACCTCCAAAGTCATCCTACAGACAACCCTCCTAAGCTGTTTAGCTACTCTCTCCCCTGTCACTACTTTGCAGTCTCCAATCTCCTTCAGACTGGCCCTCCTGAAAAGGATATAATCCACCTAAAAGAATGAAACTGCATAAATGAAATAAATACTAAAGGGCACTTTACTCATTGCCAATTCCAACCACTAGTAAAGGCTAACACATGCTTAATTGAGACACATGAAGCACTTCATCTTTTCAAACTGCTGTTCTAACATACAGTACCAACAGTTTTGTCACATTAGGCAGCAGATGCAGTAGAGCTGCAATGCTGTTGTATCAAACAAGTGGCAGTGGTCTAGTGGTAGGGTACTTGTCTATGGACCTCTTGGATGAAGTGGTCCCAGGTTCGAATTTCACCTCTAGCACTACCACCACTGGGTCCCTGAGCAAGACTCTTAACCCTGAGAGGGAAGACCCATGGAAGTCACTCTGGATAAGAGCGTCTGCTAAATGCCACAAATGTAAATGTAAACAAGTAATGGCAACTTATGTTTAAACTGTGTCATATACCTTAAAACTTGACATCTTGAAGCCTGAACAATGTTCATACTTTTATCCATTTTAAACATATTACTGTGTCATAAACTCTTACAGAACATAGATGATGTAGATAGTGTGTCATACAAAAACCACATGCAGAGGTCTATTTGTGATGCTTAGCAACTTGATATGGTTTGAGGCAAGTGTGTGATGATTTAGTCATGCAATTTGCACAATGCTGAACAGTGAGATAGCAATACATGCTTTTTATATTAGCCATGTAGTTCCAGAAGAACCTAAAAACCAAAATTTAGACACCAAACATGTTTTAATTTACTGAGTACTTAAGAAAGATGGGGGTACCCCCTACCCCCATCTTTCTTAAGTACTCAGTAAATTAAATATCTAGTTTGTCACTGAGTTGTTCACTATGAGAAGATTAATATCACCATCAGACCTTTACTGAAGCATGCTGCTACTTCATACCCTGTTAGGGATTATCTTTAAGACTAAATACATTACAATAACTGTTGGTGCAGGTGGCAGCTTTATTGTTATCATCACTATCCTGTTGCCATGAGGAACAAGAAGATTCAGTGCTCCCCTGTTCAAACCACAGCTTCTTCCAAGCAAACGTGCAACACTCAGATAATCTCCCCACATGCCCTCTCACAGTGACAAGTCAGCATATTTACAGACAGCAGTTAGAAGGTGTGCATGTGTTTCTCTAGTTGGTATTTCTAGGACACTGGTGGTCAGCTTCAAGACTTATAGACAGGGATCTGTTAAATGGATCTTTGCAACGAAAAGTATCTTAATAATATTACTAACAATAATTAATAATAATACTTACCCTGTAACATTTATCATAAAACCGTCTGGTGAAAACATAAAAACGCGTCTGGTTACTAAATGTGATTACAGGGAGGCACAGAGGTTAGATTTTCCTATAACTGTCTCCCCTTTATCGAGGCCTAACTTTCAGTTCCTCATTGTCACAACTTTAGTTGAGTGCTAAGGTTTGCATATCCCTTGTCAAATTGTTGAATTTATAAGTGAAAATGAAATGTGCTCTTTCCCTGGTGACACATTGCACTGCATACTTGCCACCCTGCCATTACAAACATGCATTGTCAGGGGTGTGCAGACTTTAGTACTTTTCACTTTCACTTTCACTTCAACTATAGAGCTTACATGTTCCACAGGTAACCGCATGTTCCACAACATGATCCACAGGTAACAGCACCAGTCTGCCTGATCTGCGGTGTTGCATGTACTAGTGCAGGGCTCTGCCTCTACTGTTTGCATAAAACATTTCCTCCTATTTTTGCCCTTTTTGCATGTCTGAAATGTACCAGTCTTTTCTTCACCTTCACCAGGAAAGAATGAGAGAGAGAGAGAGAGTGAGAGTGAGTGAGTGTGTGTATCTAAGTGCATTAGGGGAGATTGTGTGGCGGCCTCGCCCCTTTAACGCATTTTGCTTTCACTCAGCTATCTCGCCCACGCACTCACCATGTGACTCTTGCCAGTGACAGGAAATCAAGGATGTCAAATCCTGCTCCGCGCACTCTCTCTCTTTCACTCTGTTTCTCAGAGCACTGTTGCACTGTGGCCTAGCCTAGAAGTCTCCCACGCTGAGCACTAACATATGTGTCCATGCACACGATCTCCAGTCAACCACATTCTGTGAGCTTCTTCCAACTCAACCCGACAGCTTTTATATACATATACAAATACATATACATACACACACACACACACACACACACACACACACACACTTAAATCAGCATTTTGGGGAACAAAATGTGGCGGTTACAAATGTTATTGTGCATTTCACGATTTATTTAAAATAAATAAAAAATTTACTCAAAAAATTGCAGAAAATGTTATATTTAAGTATGTTCAACATAAAAGATGCATAAACTTGTTTCATTTAGAAACAGAATAAAATATGCAATTTGACTGGATGTGTTTACAGTTTTGGAGACAGTGGTTTATATAAATATGCGGTACAAATATTAAATTACTGCAAATGTACAGTTAAGACTTTCTTAAAAATGTAGCAGTTTTCTGTTTCTGACATTATGCTTTCTCTAAAAATAGGCAATGACAATGACTAATTACAAACAAGATGCCTGCCACTACTAATTTTATCTAGGCAGTATATTTTTTGTTTTTAATTCCTACTCAAAAAGTCAGAAACCACAACAGCAAGTTTCTTGTTATACAGTGCAGGTTTTTGTATAACTGCCTCATTAAAATCTTTAGCTTTCAGGATGATTCTACAACCTCGATTTTCTGTGAGTCCAGCAGGGTGGGCTGGTAAAGTGAGGTGCAGTGATCAGGCATGATGTCAGTGCTTTTGGGTTTGCTGAACTGTTACTGAGGCAGACTGAGAGGCGAGGCAGAGTGAACTCTGGCCAGCAGCACTGTCTTCACTCACCTGGGGCATGCAGAACTCAGTGACCCTAAACAAGCATGCAACAGCCATTTCTCTGTAGTTTTTGGTGAACAGTGCTGTGCAGAAGCCTTTCTCACGCTTAAAAAATATATATTTAAGGCTGAGCTTGCAACTAAATACAAGCAAATATTTATACAGTAATTTTAAGTGTGTGTTAGCATTATCATTTCCAAACCTTTATTTAACCTGTATTTACAGTTACTAGCCATTATTTTTCTTGCTAATCAGTGCATCATTAAGTAAATCAACTGTGCTGATGGGCGTGGTCCAACAACCAAACCTATGTTCTTCTATTCATTTCAATGTTATTTTTAAACAGTGACACTGTGGTTACATGTTAGGCTGTTGAAGACTCTTCTTATGTTAATGTTTTCCCTGTGCAGTTTATGTACAAAGACATCATTCACCTTAACATGGTCAGTTTCCAATCGCTCATTAATAAATTACACTGATTGTTTTTTTTTGTGTGTTAGTGGGTTCAGTTCTGATTGGCTATGTGGTATTAGGTAGATATGTAAACATCTTGGGTGTCTTGACTTCACAAAAATAATGAATTCCCGTTGTTCACTGGGGAGTGAATATGGTGCTAAACCATCAACATTTGCATATTCCATCAAAATATGTCATTAAAAAAGCGATCCTTTTAATGTTTATTAGATTATATTTATATATTTACTTATAAGCCAAAACCTCACTTGGTTTTACACCATGCTGTATTTTAGGTTTTGCAGTGGATACATTAGTTCTGCTCTTCTGTTTATAAAATTATTGAGCCTTCTCTTCTGATGGAGAGTTCTACTAGGTGATGTATATGATGTACTTAAGTACTTCTGTGTGTTCCAGAGTAGCATCATGTAGCCAGTGTTAGAGGGAGGACAAGTCACGTCTGAAACGAGGTGTGTGGCACATGTGCTGTCTCCCCTGCTGTTGGTGCAATAAATCATTTAACCAGGATAAGTAATCTTTCTCAGCTGGGTGCATTTGACTTATACATGCACACCCACATACACTCTGTGTTGTGGGTTTCCTCACGTGTTGTCCTCCCCATCTGCTGGCAGGCCATGTTTAAGCTCAGATGATGTAATTTAAAGAACTATTTTTTCCAAATACGCAGTGTGCTATACAGACTCATGTATTAGACGCCAGACAGACAGACGGAGCCAGAAGTATGCTGGCTTAAGCACTTTGCTCTGTCACCAAAGTATTCACTAAGACTAGTCACATGAGATCTCAGCTATACACACACACATACACGAGAAGAAAGAGTGGTGAAAGCAGAATTGAAAATCTAAGGTGAAGATGTGTTGAAAAGTGTTTTGGATTGTAATATAGCTTCCCAAGTCTCCACTCTTAAATGTAAACTTTCCTTAGTGGTGCTTTGCATACAGCACAAAAATATCTAGTTATTATTGAAATTATTATTATTATTGAAATTTTAGGAAGGCTTAGCCCAAGGCTTTACTAAGGGCAGCCATCATAAGCCTGTCATGACAACTGACATAATCCTTCAGGAACATTCATAAAGGCTTGCAGAGGTGAAAGGACTTAAAATGGACAAAAGCAGCCTTTGTGATGACTGACTATCTTTTATAAAAGGATTTTTTATGTAGGGTTATGCCAGTTGTCACAAATGCCTGGGTTAACTATGACCACCAGGAAGGGTAGGAGAGTAGAAGTGATGGTAGGAACTTTGAATGTTGGCAGCATGACTGGTAAAGGGAGATAATTAGCTGATGTGATGGAGTGAAGAAAGGCTGAAATTTAGTGTGTGCAAGAGACTAGATGTATGGGTGGTAAGGCCAAGTGTATTGGAGGTGGGTTTAAAATGTTTTGCCATGGTGTGGATGGAAGGATAAATGGGGTAGGTCTATGTGAAAGAAATGTATGTGAAGAATGTTTTGGAGGTGAAGAGGGTGTCAGATAGGATGATGATTTTGATCCTAGAAGCTGAAGGTGTGATAGTGAATGCTGTTAGTGTTGATGCCTTTTTAAGTCATTTTAATCCCAACTACGGCTAGTCCCCTCACTGCTCAATAAAACTAATCAACCTAAATTTCAAATGCTACCTGAAACTGATCTGAAACTGGATTGATCCCAAAATTGTCAAGGATCACATGACTTGCAAAGGTCTCACAAGTTACAATATGCATTGCAGCTTAATACAATTAGAAGAAACGGAAGTATCAGTAGGTGTATTCTGTGTACAGTTCCTGGAAAATGTATTCTAATGTTTTCTATAGTTACTCTAATAACATGTAATCTGGTACTTTCTACTATTGGCACATACAGTCTGGTGCTTTCTCCCACAGCCACAAAGCAAATGTCAAATAAGAGGTTTCACTTTTTTTGTTTTTGCTATGAGAAAAGTACAACACATCATTTGAACTCTCTGATTGAGGCACACTGCACAGGTGAATTCCATGGGAATTAAGTGATTGAATTACATAAACTAAAGAGAGAGAGGGACTGAGAGACGTGGCTATGAGAGACGTGGCTATGAAGACGGCTTTGAAACAGCCTTTTGATGATTGGTGAATCGAAGAGAAGGTCCAAAGTGAGAGCTTCGGCATCTTCAAAGACTTAATCAAAGTCCTTGTCTTGTAAAGATAAAGTGACCTTTCAACTCAATCTTAGGCCAGTATAAAGCTTGATTTGATTATGGATGTGCGGCTACAATATTAAGGACTTATGGCTAAATGATGTTAGACACATGATGTTTCACACTATGGTCAGTGAGATATTACAAGGTAAGTGAAACTTTGTGCATAGCCAAAACGACCAATAACAGAATGGGTTGCTAAGCAACAAAGTCAGATATTTTACAAATGATTAAAAAAGGATGTCACCACATTTCCTTCTTAGCAACTTCAAAACAGATACTAACTGCCACAATGTTCAGGAAACTAGAAAAAAGTGAACCCCAAATATTGAATGCAGATGAATCTTCACTAGCGGAAATATTCTTTAGTGTGTTTTCTGGCCCTGCTGTGGTGGCTCACTAATAACTTCACTAGTAACATTTTTACCCAGTAAGCATTCCATACAATTTTTTTTATAGATTGTAAACATAATTTGAAATTGTAATACCTTAAACTATAATGATATTTGTCAGAAATGAGTCCTTAACTTTTAGTTACTAGAGACATTTTTGATTAACATTAGTAAAAAAAAAAAAGCCTCTGTACTACTCTGAGACTTCATATCTCCTCCTTTTAACATTTATTATTCATTTTAGACCAACACATATTCAAAACAGAGAAGATATACTGATACATGCTTGATGGAAGAAGTCTGATCACAATCCACTGAGTACTTATATTAGTACTTATTGACTGCTACTTTTTTAGAAAATTATTTGGAAAGAAATGTTTCTATCTGGAAAAAATGCAGAGTCATAAAATGACCACATGAATAACACAATTAATTCAGTATGGGCTTAGGTGACTCTACATATGATTTGATTGTAATATGTCCTGCTGCTGACCCCAAATGAACTTTCCTGCACAACATTTTTCGAATGAGATTAGAGTACAGTAGCCTATATGTGGCTCCCAGCATGCTTTGCACAGGGAACAGTAGTTCATTTTCACATGAATGTGAGAGGCAGCTGTCAGTTGAGCACATAAAAAGGCCATGGGACATGAAGGGCACAGAGTTGGATAAACAGTAGACAGCTGGGCTGAGACAATGGCACCTCAGTTAATCATTAATACTGTTAATGAACAGAGCACGAGAGCTCCCGGTACTTTCCATGAAGCTCTGCTTCCAGCCAGCTAAGAGCTGACCCTGAGTTGGCACCAATTGCAGGTTTAAGGGGGCGCTTAGGGACAGAGTGGACATAATAATTCATTTTTATGGCTATAAAGATTTTAATGCAGTGTCAAAAATGTTTTTGGTGCATCCAATCTGAATAAAGTGGGGAGAGGGGTTATAAGCTATGTATGCAACTCTCAAATAAACGATTCTCAATCTCTCAAATTAATTAATTTTTTCTGAAGTGGCTTATAAAATGATTATCTTTTTTGAAAAAAGAAAATTTAAAGTAAACCTAAGACCCACATTATCTCTGTTCACATTAAATGTCCTTATGAACATCATTATATATATATGTCATTTATTAATTAGCTCCCATTCTATCTGAACTCTTTCTGTATTCACTATGTGCAATCCCAACTAACAACATCCATGACAAGTGACAAGTTACTAATGTAGTGATAAACCGACAATGGAAAATCCATTTGTTAGTTCCACCATAATGGACAGTGCTGGCTAAGACATCTGCTCAGAGTTTGCATCATGCCATCCCAACCGTGTGTATCTGAACAGTATAATAAATTAGTAATAAATGGCCATTAATGGAAGTGATAACAGATGTGAAGGTCTTATTGGGAGCCAGTGAAATTGTTTTGTGTGACGTGTAAATGCGTAGTGTGTTGGGGTGTCCATTTGCAGAGGTGGCAGGTGTTCCTCCTTTCTCTACAGAGCAGGTTTTTATGTCCCTCCTCAAGTTAGTTGCTTGGTTTCCATGGAAATGCCCAACAGAAAGAGTCTTGTCTTAAGGGGCCTGTTCTGGGGACGGCTTTACTAGCTGCCTGACCTGGACTTCAGTGAAGACAGAAGAGAGGGAAAAAAGAGAAAAGAAAAAGAAAAATCAAGCCAGCAAACTAACAACCTAGCATTGTCTCTAATGTGATGATCAGACTAAATGGAGATGATTTCAACAGATGTTTTAGATTAACTAGCTCTGTACTCTTCACAGTGGGCCAGAATTTAAACTCAATGCCTTATTTCATCCTAACAGGAACATTTCAATTGATTCTTCCAGTATTATTGGAAATGCTACTTTTCTACATTTTTCATAACTGAGCACATGATAAGCAATTCTTCACAGACATTAAACTGTGATAATTAATTAATTGTGTAATTGATTTTAGGAGCTGCCCCAGTTGTTATTATTATTATTATTATTGTTGTTGTTGTTGTTGTTGTTGCTGCTGTTATCATCATCAGTTTTTATTATTATTATTATTATTATTGTTGTTGCTGTTGCTGTTATCATCATAATCATTATTATTGTATCAATAATAATAATAATAATTATTATTATTGTTGTTGTTTTATATGAATAATAATATTATTTGTATATATTAATAATACTTATTATTATTGTTGTTGTTGTTGTTATTGCTATTACTATTATTATATCAATATTACTACTACTACCACCACCAATAATAATAACAATAACAACAATAATAATACTACTAATAATTATTATTATTGTCATTGTTGTTGTTGTTATTATTATTATTATTATTATTATTATTACTATTACTATTATTATTATTATTAGTAGTAGTAGTAGTATTATAACTGATACCTGATAAATTATAACAATAATAACTGGTGGTTCAAACTAAATATTGCATACAAGATTTGTTCCATACATACATACATAAGTAAAAACTGCATCAAAAAAGGAAAGGAGGCACAATATTTACAGTTTAATGCATTAATAACATAACTGATTACAGTAATAGGATTTCTCTGTTTTTTCTTTGAATTATTTTCAGTTGCTTTTGGATTATTGCTGCATCCTACCAATCTAGCCACTGTATATAAATATGTAATAAAGTTACAAAAGTATATTCTAGGGTCTCTGTTTTAAGACAACAATTATTTTTGTTCATTTGACAGTTAGCATTTATTATTAAACATTATTAATTACTATTATTAAACATTATTAAACTTTTTATTAAACATGAAAAAAAATTGTTATGACAGTGTATTTTTATGACAATGAGAATTAACTTTAAACTATTTTATGCTCTTTCAGAAAATGCTTTCTTAAAATAAGCATGCACTTGTGTTGGAAACCACACCACATGACACTAACTAAATCCTTCATAACAACAAGCTAAATCCTTCATAACACATATGACCCAGACACAATTTCTCAGCAATAAATTACTGCAATTTAGCTTGAAGATACATATGTGACTCTAACAGAGTGTACACCTCGCAATCATGGTTAAGTTACTTAAATTACACTTTAATTTGGGCCTAAAATGGACAATGCTTTCATATGTTAGGTTTCGCAATGATCTTGCCAGATATGTGATTCCCCTTATTTACCCCTTAGAATCTCAGTGGTTCACTGATGCATGTGCACTACAGTTCAAAAGTTCTGAATTATCTTTGAAAAGGTTATAGTAAAATAATCATTTTTTACAATTATATTGTTACAATTTTATGCCAAAAATGCTTGAAGTCTTCATCTTCATAGGTCTTCATCTTCAGATTCAAATTCAGATTCAGATTCAGATTCAGTACCGTGCAAATGTTTTAGGCAGAAATATAAATAATGATTGTTTATTTTTATCAATTTACAAAATGCAAAGTGAGCGAACGAAAGAAAAATCAGCATCAATTCTCATAGGTACACTTGCACAAAGTCAGGGATTTTGTAGGATTATAGTTGGTGTATGATCAACCAATTTTACCAGACAGGTGCTGATGATCATCAATGTCACACAGTCATGTTTGGAACAACCTACCAGCCGAGTTCCTTCAAAAACTGTGTGCAAGTGTACCTAGAAGAATTGATGCTGTTTTGAAGACAAAGGGTGGTCACACCACATATGGATTTGATTTAGATTTCTCTTTTGTTCATTCACTGCATTTTATTGATTGATGAAAATAAATGATTAACACTTCCATTTTTGAAAGCATTCTTTGTTTACAGCATTTTTTCACACCCACCTAAAACTTTTGCACAGTACTGTACATTGCCTCAAGAAAGGAAAAGTCACTCTGTCTGACCTATTTGGGGTTAAAGGCTTTGCTCAAAGGCTCAAATGATGCAAATGATGCAAATGATGCAAATGATGCAATATCTTGGCCTGTAGCTGGGCATCCCATTGAGTTTGAAGTTGAAAGTTTTTTAATGGAAGATGTTGATGAAGGGAACAGAGGTGATGAGGAAGTGATGGGAAGATATGGTATTAAGGAGAGGAATGCTGAAGGTTGTAGATTTTGCAAAAAGGATGGAAATGGCTGTAGTTACTTATTTTAAGAAGAGGGAAGAGCACAGGGTGATGTATAAGAGTGGAGGAAGATGCACACAGGTGGTTTATATCCTTTGCAGGAGGGCCAGTCTGAAGAAGATTGGAGACTGCAAAGTAGTGACAGGGGAGAGTGTAGCTAAACAGCATAGGATGGTGGTCTCTAGGATGACCATGGAGGTCAAGAAGAGGAGAAAAGTAAGGGCAGAGTTGAGGATCAAGTGGTGGAAGCTGAAGGAGGACTGCAAGGTGGAATTCAGGACACTGGGAGGTGTTGAAGATCTACCGGATTGCTGGGAAACTACTGCCGAAGTGATAAGGCGGACAGCTAGAAATGTACTTGGAGTGACAGCTGGAAGGAAGAAGGAGAACAAGGAAACCTGATGGTGGAACCGAGAAGTCCAGGAGTGTAAACAAAATAAGAGGGAGGCAAAGAAGAAGTGGGACAGTCAGAGAGATGAAGAAAGTAGACAGGTGTACAAGGAGATGAACCGCAGGGTGAAGAAAGCAGTGGCAAAGGCCAAAGATAGGTGTTTGGTGAATTGTATGAGAGGTAGGGAGAAACAAACCTATACCGATTGGCTAGACAGAGCTGGGAAAGATGTGCTGGGAAAAAGATATATGCTCCAGAGAGGAAAGGAATGAAAGTGAGTAGGTCAAAGACAGAATGCATGAGTGTGAATGAAAGGGAGGAAAGTGGAGTGGTAAGGCTGCAGGGTGTAGAGGTGACAAAGGTGAAGGAGTTTAGTGTTTAAATGCTTGGGATCAGCGGTTCAGTGTAACGGTGAGTGTGGAAGAGAGGTGAAGAAGCAAGTGCAGGCAGGTTGGAATGGGTGGAGAAGAGTGGCTGGAGTGATTTGTGACAGACAGATACCAGCTAGAGTAAATGGGAAAGTCTACAGGACAGTAGTGAGACCAGCTATGTTGTATGGGTTGGAGAGGGTGACACTGACAAGAAGACAGGAGGCAGAGCTGGAGGTGTCAGAGTTAAAGATGCTGAGGTTTTCGTTGGGTGTGACGAGGATGGACAGGATTAGAAATAAGTATATTAGAGGTTAGACGTCAGGATAGACGTCTTGGAGACAAAGTTAGAGAAGCAAGGTTGCGTTGGTTTGGACATGTCCAGAGGAGAGACGAGGATTATATTGGGTGGAGAATTTGAAAATGGAGCTGCCAGGAAAGAGGAGAAGAGGAAGACCAAAGAGGAGGTTTATGGATGTGGTGAGAGAGGACATGCAGGTGGTTGGTTTGAAACAGGAAGATGCAGAGGACCGTCAGAAATGGAGACGGTGGATCCGCTGTAGCGACCCCTAAACGGGAGCAGCCGAAAGAAAAAGAAGAAGATGAAGCTGGACATCCCATACCTAGGCTACCACTTTTAGCTCATTATAAGTTACAAAAGCATTTTATTTCTCCTGAAAGGGAGATACAGGGATTATTCTGCTAGTGATAATATTTTCAGAATAATAAACAGAGCTGCAGAAGAATCCACAACAACAGAGAACCACTGCAAGTTTTTGCATAAAAAAATGAAAATAAATGATTACAAATAGCATACCGACTACCTTGTATTGCATCTAAATATCTATAGAAATTACTTTAAATATAGGGTTCAGAACTAAAGATTATAATTTCATCTACACTGCATTTGTCATTATTGAATAAAACAAAGTTTGCAACTGATTGCAAACATCCTTGAAGCAGCTAAAGGGGCACACCCTGTTAAAATGCAATGTGAGGACGTTAGCATGCCTTTCACACCTGCTGCCATTGTGAGGAGGTGAGTGTGATCTGAGAAAGGTGATCTTAGAGGCGGCTGAACTGACGAGCTCTGCCTGGATGTGTCTGGAGCTGAAAGGGAATATGGGCAGTGTGTCACCTGTTTTGTGCTGGCACTGGACTGGAAAAAGTCTCTTTTACATGGACAGACAGCTCTCCATCTGTGACTAAAGCTTCTCAAGTAACCCCAGTGTTTGTCATTTATGAGGCTCTGATTATCCAAGAGGGGCTTTTCCACCCACACAGCAACATCTGGACCTACATATTGTTGCATTTACATCGCTAATAGTTAACAATAGTACAAAAAGGTTTAAGCAGGTATATTTGTGCACAAAAAATATAAAGGTTCTCATTAAATAAAGGCTGACATGCCTATTAATGTCAAATAGTGTTTTTAACATGATTTTTAAAGCTAAAATACAGTTACAATTTTTTACATGGTTATCTTATAAATTCAAGGAGAAAAATGAATGATAATTGTAAAGTCAAGACAGTTTGTAGAGAATATTATATATAGAATATTATATTGCACATAATAAAATTAGAATTCTTAAGAATCAAGATTTTTAATAAACAAAATATGACGGATTAAATTAAACCTTGACCTTGAAATGATATAAAACTGATCATTACATCCCTAGTTCACACATCAGCAGTTGGTGAAAAAACTATACTAAAAATAAATACTAGTTTGACATTCTGGGTAAAGGTGCTAATGGATCGTGAATGTTGTACAGCCTTTGTTATCTTGTATTGGGATAATGGCCTTTTATATCACATCAGCAGCAGTAAGACGTTAAGGAAGCACATCCCACTTTATCATGCCAGCATTCAGTTAACAGAATCTGGCACACGCAGCAGACTGTTTAGTCTTCACCTTATCAATAACTGCCAAATGTGTCTTGCTAAGCTCCTTGTACACAGGCCAATCAGGATAGATCTCACACAAGGCACAGGGAGAGATTGAGAGGACATTTGCACATATGGTTGTTTTGTTCTCCAAAAGTTTCAAATATAATGGCTGTTTTTAAAAACAAGGCTCTCATGTTTACCTTTTCAGGCATGCTGTTTTGCACGTTGATTTGCATGAACTGTTAAAGTTGTCGTTGGGACACATTTTTGTGCTTCGGCAAGGCATAATTAACTGAACCACAAAACCCCCTTTTCATTGTTGCACAGAAACAAATACAAAAACAAGTCAGTGTTGTGCACATGTATTGCAGCATAATGTTTATTCACCAACTGACTGTTTCGTATGACTGTATTACAGCAATGCTGTTTTCAATCGACAGGCAGTCATCATTTTCCTGTCCTTGTCTTTATGACACAACTCGTATCTTATTTCAAATCCAGTCGGCTGCTCTCTTACTTTTCACAATGACTGTTCGCCATGCCTTGAGAGGTATGTGTGAGTACCACACACAACCGCTTTAATTGGTTTTACTTTTCCATGTCAGATCAGGAGTTCGTATGCTAATGTATTCTGCACGATGGCTTTCAGAGTTGATTTAAGATGAACAAAGATGATACATAAATGTAAAGCAAGGCATTTACAGTTATTGGTTCAGAAGCCATTGTCTGCAAAGTGTGCTTTGTGATGCAAATGTTGAATTTTGGGTTGGTTGAGGGGGGGGGGGTCAGGATGGGGTAACCATATGGCTGCATAAGCCCATCTTCAGTTCGCCACCCTACTCTCATTGAAATTAATACCCTTCAGTTTCTCAGGGTATTTAAGAGCAGGGGATTCATTCGCACACACCTCCCAATGCTACCCCTAACTTGCCCAACTCCTCAACAACAAGCCTCATCCTTTTAGCATCTGTGATCACAGATCAAGCTGGGAAAAAGTTCTGAAGTCTGTGCTTTATCCCAGATGCCTGTTCATGAACTTTAGGCTGACCGCTGAAAAAGCTCATCAGCAGAAAAATGTTACTCAAAAAGAAACTGAATTCTTTACAGGATCATGAACTTTTCTTCATCCAGGTCTTGTCTTTTCATTATTATCTTATGATCAAGCAAAAGGAGTGTTTGCAAGGAGCTCTGACAATCATTTTTTTACTTAAACCTCCACAATAAAAAAAGACTTTTGAATAAAGGGAAGGGAGCTATGAATAAACATCTCCTGTAACTTTTACTGTGTCACATTCACAATCACATGCTTTGAATAACTTAAATTACTTTAAAACTACTTTAATCATAATCCTGCAGATCTTTCTTCTGCACTAGTGAAAAATATACTTTTGCTTTCATGTGGATTTTTTGCATTTTTAGCCCCTTTCTCAAACTGAATGCTGGAGCTGCATTTTGCAAAATGCTGAATGCATTTTTATTCTTTTATGCCATTATACACTTTTGATTTAATCTTTGTGCATTTCTGAAATTGTACAGTTCTGTCAGCATTTTCAGTTCTTTCCTCAAATTTCCCTTTCATCGGCATTATTACCCTTTATCACCACCTTTTTTTTCCATTTTACACTTCTTTGATTTGCTAACGCATGTCATTTCCAGGAGCACTGGTGCAGATCATGTTATTGGAAAAGCTGCAGTGCTGTTTTGCCTGCAGGGTTTGATGGTCTACAGTGTGGAGGAGCGATTCCCAGCGTTTAGATGACCCCCCCACCCCCCACCCCCGCGGTGATCCTGTTTTAACACGGAGAGAGAAAAGGGGGCGAGAGAGAGAGAGAGAGAGAGAGAGAGTGAGAGAGAGAGAGAGTCTTTGTAGTCGGTGAGGAATGCGGAAACGTCCTGCTCTGTGTCGGAGCTCTGTGGAGGGTCAGGCCGGCGTGGGAAAGCGGAGCGCAGCGCAGCGCGAGCTCAGCGGAGAGGCGGCCGCGTGGAAAAACGGGGCAGCGCGTGCACGTCCTGCTCACTGCGGCTTCTCAGGAAGAGGAGGAGAGGAGAAGGAGAAGAAGGAGAAGGGGAGAAGCGGAGCAGGATGGCTAAAGCATGCATGCACTAGCCGACTACCTGTGTGGCCCGCCAGGACACTGGGAGATCTGTGATGTAGGTGCAGGGTCCCGGAGGGGGAAACACACATACACACGCACGCGCGCGCGCACACACACGCGCGCACACTCCCGGGCGCTGCTACTTCTCCGCAGCTCGTAGCGGGATTCCCGTCTCCGTCTCAGGCCAGATGAATGGGTAAATAGAATACTGGCATATTTGATCGCTTTATACCTAATAAGGTTTTGCAGCCGTGTTTGTTTTTCTTTACTTTTTTTTTTCTTTTTTGGATATCGTTTTTGCACACGCCACCCAACACTTACCGTGCATTGCTCATTAAAGGCAGTTTATTGCCTTTTTTGCGGGGGGGTTGGCGATTCTGATAGTCCCTGTAGGCTGAGACGGGACGGGCACGCGCGCGGAGCGTGCTGGCGCAACTCTCCTGGCTCCGCGTAAAGACAATGAGCTGAGCGCAGGGCAGAGCCACGTGCTCGGGCACAAAGCAGCGCGCGAGCATCCCTGTGCGCGCGGGGTCAGGAGGAAACACAAAGCTAGAACCCGGCTCTGGATTCATTAGTGTCCCCACACCATCCCACCTCGCCAGAGCTGAACACCAGCCTCGCGCACTCACGACCTCCGGAGTCTGCCTTTATTTACGAGACGCGCCTGACTGGACTCCAGATGCGCGCGCGGTAACGGTGGTCCGGCTGGCCGGAGGGGGGGAGAAGCGTGTGCTGGCGACCAGGCTGCCCTTAAACAGGGACCTCAGAGCCTCTGCTCTCCTGGCCAAGGCAGCCTGAAGCAAACTCTGGGATTCCCCCTGCAACCCTCACACCCCCCTCCCCCCCCTCCACCACAGCAACAGGCAGCAGAGAGAGAGGAACACGTGCTGGGAGACTCAACAGCATGGACAAGGACAGCATGATCCAGCATTACGAGCCCGTGGCCGAGATCGGCGAAGGCGCCTACGGGAAGGTGTACAAGGCGCGCGACCTGAAGAACGGAGGGCGCTTCGTAGCCCTGAAGAGAGTGCGCGTGCAGACGGAGGAAGAGGGGATGCCACTGTCCACCATCCGCGAGGTGGCGGTGCTGAGGCAGCTGGAATCTTTCGAGCACCCCAATGTTGTCAGGTAAATCCTCCTACAAACGTTTCAGGAGCAGTCAGCGACTTCTCCTGACTAGATTCAAAATGATTGCCATTCTGCAATTACTGCTTGTAACTTTAACATAAACAGCTACATGATGAACCGATTCCTATAAGTTATTATAATAAGTTATTCCAATGGAATTTGCTATACAGCCGCATGGTACTGCATACGAAAGTGAAACTGGCACACAGTGCATCACTACATTCTTATTTAACCAATTCAAGAAATGAAGCAGTACATCCCACGTTCCAATCAAGGTCACTTCAGGGTAACCTACTGGACTGGGACTCAAAACAACAACCTTCCTATTAAGGGTGCCTCAGGGTAAACCTCTGGACTGGCACTCCAACCCACAACACATTTACCTCAATGTCCAGACCTGGTCTGTATATTTAGCTCACAATCTTCCAATCAAGGGTACTTCAGGGTAACCTTCTGGGCTGGGACTTCAACCCATGACCTTCCGATCATGAGGTTGAGTGGCTAACCACTAGGCCACCTCTGCCTAATTGTACTGAACTTTAGGAAAGCTGTCCATTCTTCAATGTGCTGCAGAGGTCTCACAGTCTGGGTTTAGTTTCTTATTGTTCACCATTTTCTGGTCACTGGTAATTCATTGAACCCTTCATATAATTGTCTACCAGGCTTGATTCTAGAGCTGTAGATTGTGGGATCTAAATAAATTTGCATTACTGCAGTACTGCATTACATTTAAATGCATTACAGCAAACATACTCTCACTGTGATTTTAATGTTGTACAGTAAAATTACAGTAAATTGTCAGCATATTTGCAGTATTTTGCCTTTTATTGTGAAATTGGCAGCATTTTAGCCTACTGAGTTTAATAGGTTAGTGGATGGAAAATGTGGCACATATAGGTTATAACTGACAGTTAACAGGCCTTACTAGTTGTGCTGATTTAAAAAACATTCCTATTTCTTTTGTCCTGTTACAGCTTACATTCATTATACCTCTTTTTAGGCACTGAAGGTATTTCCTGCCAGATGGAGTTTTATACTGAGCTTTGCACAAAATGGCACTTTTTGGGATGTTGTGTAGCTGATGATCTGCAGCTGCAACATTTAATGTCCTACTCAGGAGCCCAAGAACAGCAAGGGACTGACACTTTGTCCACCGTGAACCTGCAGTGACTTCAGACCACTAGTGAAAATATTGTGAATGCTACTTCTCTTTGGTCACTTCGTGCCAAAGCCTGTGCTATTGGGATCACAGATAATGCTGTAAAAGTGCCATTCTTAAAGCCAGGTATAGCTGGTCAGCAGGTCACTCTATATTAGGAATGATGGCTAATGATATTAAGACTACTTGGCTATGATGTATTCTAGTTTGATATGCTTAGTTTGATGAAGAGACATAAGTAATTGTGTTTCAGTAGCTTTCGTTTCTGTTTTCTGAAAAATGGCGAAGGAAATTTAGCAGCAAAGAGAGGGGTTCTAAACAATATACTAAATATAGTCTCTGTTCTCTGATGTTAAGCTGCAGGGGGGCCCAGGAATCCTAAAGTGCAGTATATTCAGGGCCTTGTTTAAGTACAGGCACCGCTTGAACATTTCTCATGAGGTGATTATTCATTCCATATGTTTTATATCTGTTCAGAGATTTTGTTGTGAAGAAACAGTTTGGGTTCTTGGAGAAAACTTTCTCAGAGAAATCTAATCAATGATGTCATGAGAAGTGGAGAAGTTTTGCTATCAAAGTTTCAGTCTGCAAGATATTCAACATCATCTCATGATTTATAGTGCCCAGCACAGCGAGTCATCAGAACCCTAGCAGAAATCCAAAAGCGCAGCTTTGTCAACACTTTCCTCACAGTGACTGTAGGTAATGGCTACACTACAGCTATATAAATCAATGGATTGAACTGGCACTACCGTACAGCTTCTGTGTATTGACAGCATGGGTGCTGACCAATCGTTTCACATTCAGGCATTGCTTTGACGCAAGATACTGGTCACCACCGGTCTCAGCTTGAGTTACCATGGCGCATCACGAGTTTCTATGGTGCTGAGAAAGGAATGTTTTTTTGTGGTCCTTGGATCTTGACTGGGGACACTAGATGTTTGTTCTTCCTAATTCTTACCAAGCTTGTCTAATTTACAGAGGCATATATTGTCTATGTGGTTGGCCTTTGTATTAAATACACTCACTTAACTGTATGGATTTCATTGACATTGAATGCAGTGTGGCAGTTCTCAGAACAGTTTTTATGCACTGCTTTGTTGTGGAAACAAATAACTTGTTTTACATCTGAAAGACCAGGCTAATATCTAATAAAATGTATCTCCAGACTCCAGATTCCAGACTTAAGTAACTTGTGTCATTTATAAAGCTACAGTGTCAGACTCCACTTCATAATGAAGTGAAAACATAATCCTTTCTCCATAGTAATAAGCAAACTAATAGCAGCTAATGAATTAATATTTTACCCTACAAATATAATTGTATATATCTCAGGATTTGGTGTTAATTACTATTAAAGTAAATTAGCTTTACTGTCTTTTTGGGGATAAAGGGATAGCTTTAAGTGATGATAAGGAGCAGTAGGACGAAAAAGGGTGTTATGTTTTCCCATCTCCAGAAGAGAAGCTAATGTAACAAATAGAAAACTAGGGTTTTTGGAATCACAATTTTAATTCAGTATCTCTAAATGAACACCTGGTGAACAGATTTTATACCTAAACAAAGTCTTCCAGTATTGCAGTATCATTCCAATCATAGCCTGATAATGTTGGAATACAAGAGAGTGTTTTGTATCTAAGTTGATCGGTCATGAGGTTTGCTGAAGACCCTCATTGGTTCTTTTCCCTTTGCCAACTAAACTCTGGTGTTTAAAGCATAGCAAGCATTCTTTCAAACAGTCAAGAAAACTAGTCTGGACAGTTAGCTGATTCTTTAGGATTTTCCCTCTGAGCTACATCGTTTGGCTCATTTAACTTTTGAAATCTCAGGAAATGAGCAGTCCCTGAAAAAACGAGTGGCAGTGTGAACAATTCATTTTTACCTGCTCAAAATAAAATTAGCATTGCAGGCTTGACAGGGTTAAGATGAACAACGAAACTTTGAATCGTTTAATGATCTTTCTTAATGCTATATTCTCTCTAGGTTGTTTGATGTCTGTACGGTTTCTAGAACGGATCGGGAGACCAAACTTACCCTGGTATTTGAGCATGTGGACCAAGACTTAACAACATACTTGGAGAAAGCACCTGATCCAGGAGTGCCACCTGAAACAATAAAGGTACTTTAAGACATTAAGATGTTAACATTCTGTACGTGAGCTCATAATCATGGTCAGTTACAAGCTATTTTGATGCCCTCGGGTAACTCACAAAAATAGCCATATTTCTTATTTTTCCAGTTCCCACCGATTGTACATTTTCTATGCACATGTATCATACATTTCATCTAGGTTGCTCATCCATATTACAAAAGTTAACCTCGTGTTCTGGTTTTGCACTCTGAGGCTCATGAATAAGAATATAAATGGAGTTGTTTGGCATGCTCTAAGGAAGCAGATGGAGGATGGAACTCCCTAAGATCAGGGTGAGGCCTTGCCTTTTGATGGGCAGTGCATGTGGTAGATGGGCTTCTAATTAAAGAGCTAGGCTGTTGTGTGTGCCTCTATTTTCATTCAGTTCTGGCTTTCACTGAAGACCAGCCAGAGGAATGTTGTTTCAGAGTGTGTGTGTGTGTGTGTGTGTGTGTCTGTGTGGTTCTGTCTGCAATGGCCCTCTCAGCTGCTCGCTTTTTTGTTGTGAATAGAGAGGCTTCCTTAAGGGGAAGTATGTAAGTGATCCTTATTTAGCATGGATATGGTTTTCATTAGTACATGGACAATACTATAGGGCTAACAGTGTCCGTTTTTTCTTACCTTCATCCAAAACCACTGTGTGGAAATGCAGGATATTTGTCTTGATCAACTGCTCTCCTATCTTCTATTCAGACTCGTTCCCACACGCTAGTCTTACAAATCCATTTATCTTATTTCTCTCTCCTTTGCCTAAAGGATATGTTGCATTAAGTCCTGAAAAGAGTCATATCTCCTCTTTACAATTGTGTTGTACTGAAGTGGAAACTGAGATGTTTCTAAACTGTTTATTGATACCCGAAGGATTTCCTTTGCTAGTTTTGTGTGTCAGTGTGATGAGAAAATTTAGACATGCATCACATTATTTGCAGTACATCCATTCAATTCAAAGGCTTATGGGCTCATATGTTTCTCATCACCCACCTATTTATTAAACATAAAACATTTGACAAATCCATTAAGCAAGTTTTAAAAAAAACATTTTTACAAAAATGTTTTAACACATCAAAACACATTCAGCAGAGTCTGTGTGGAAATTATCAGCTATATTTAATGAAAAAATAATTTCATTCAACTTAATAGGGTACATTATAAACATAGCATCAGGTGACAGATGTCAATCATATGCAGACAGGTGCTGGACAGAGGATCATAATAATATTATATTATTATTATATGATAATATATATAATATAAATATATATATATATATATATATATTATATATATATATATATATATATATATATATATATATATATATATATATATATATGATAATATTTTTTTAATTAATGGTGCATTTTTAGCACTTGAAGAGATATACTGGAACATATACACATATATTCTTAATGGAAAGTTTTTAAACATTTCCGGAAAGATGAACCCTTTTCACTACAAAGTTTTTGACAAAGAGTTTTCTACGAAAATATGATCCCATTCAGATTAGAATGTTATATTTTACTGTTAATAAAGAAATAAATAGATAGATAGATAGATAGATAGATAGATAGATAGATAGATAGATAGATAGATAGATGAGAAAACTGAAATAGGAGTCATTGCATTATAGAAATGGCCATTACAATATCATGTGTAAAGAGAAAAACAAAAAGGAAAGAAGTGAGAAGCCACCAACAAACTTGAGTTAGTAATGCATAATTATTTTGTACACTTGCCATGGTTGTCCTTTGCAAATAAATAAAGTCAGGTTTCATTTGGATGGGCATGCAGATTGGATTTTCTTTAAGAAGTCCAGATAATGGCCATCAGAGACAGATGATGTGCTCTTGTGCAGTTTTCCAAAAGACCCCCCAACAACTATTTTAGCCACCCGAAAGGACGCAGATTGCAGTGGTCCCAGCCCCCCAGCCCATTCCAAAGCCCCCGTCCTGTCCACTCCTGCCCCATTTTAGACCCACCACATGCTAATTGATGAAAGAGGCCCCGGGAATCAAACGAGCTGGAAGGACATCAAGTGGCTGGCGCTGTGCTGGGAAGTCTTGGCTATTCCCTCAGCCCCTCACTTCCTGCAGATGGCCCCTGCATAAAGGAGAGCCTGTGAGCATGGGAGAATTACCTAACATAACTGGCAGATGTGCACATTGTGCCCAGCTACAATAAACAATATGGCCAACTCTCATGAATTAGCATGAGAAAGGGGAGTGCCTTCTGGAGGCTCTGTTTTGACTGCTTTTTTTTTTTTTTTTGGGATGGTGTTTTCCTTTCTTTTTCCATTTCTATCTATGTCTTTTTAGAGAGGTACAGATGAGGACAGGTGTCTGATTTGGACATTGGAAGGTGCATAGCCTTTAGAGGTTTGCCCGCCTTGCCCAGCTGTTTAAGCTACTGTCAATTAGAACCTTCACAAAAAGAGATAAGATTGGAAATCCACAGGCTGCAAAAATCATTTCAAAAATACTTCCCAGAATTCTATGTTTGAATTTCACTTTGGAATTCATGTAAAGATGTTTTAATATAGCTCCTTATGAATTTCATAGAATGTTCTTCTGTTTTCCTTGTTTCTTTGTTTTGGTGCGTTTTTAATTCTTATTTAATGCAGATTAAAAACACAGGTCATCCCCATTAACCCTTAAATGACAGGTTCATGACAGACTCAGTGCTGCCTCAAGTTAACTCATCTATGACAATAAAGGAGAGCTGGGGAGAGTGTTTGTGTGTTTGCCCTTGGGTCATTGTGCTGTAATTGTGTTTTTTTCCCCATTTCTTTTTTTCGTGGGGAGGAAACGTGGCAATAGGCCCAAGCCAACATGGAGGAACTGGTGAGGGGTTGGTGAGGCGAGTGCGCCAGACTGCCTGTGCCACGGCAGGTTGGTGGGTCTGGTAGGTCATGGCTGGATGGGCATTCAGAAAGGGCCCTTGTTTATGCTGGCTGCCAGGCACACAGGCCTCACTCTCACACACACGTTTCCTGGGCCCTAGCCTCTTTTATACACATTGTCACAGCTACCCCTCTCCCAACCCCACCCCCAAGTCCCCTTCCTCGGGCACGGCCAGATCTGCGCCGTTTGCAAATGTTTTCTGCTTGAGTGTGCACCCCGTTGTTTCAGTGCTTTTAATCACTCACCAGCTGGTTGGGGAGTGAATGGAGCCTGGGGCCCGGATCCATGTCACTTGTGAGGTCTTGGAGGCAGGTTGGAGGGTTAGCCTGCCACTGCTTGATGCTTCCAATTTGGAGCAATTCATGCAGCAACTGTGCACAAACACCTCTCTCTCTTTATAGCTCCCTCATTCTCACCCGTCAACTGCCATTTGTTTTTTTTATCTATCACTCAGGCAGCTCCCAGCAGCCTCCATGGCTGTGGCTTCTGTTGTGTTTCACCAGAGGAAATGGCAGTTGAGCCATTCTCTGTCTGTCTCTCTCTCTCTCTCTTTTCTCTGTTTCTCCTCTATCTTTCTTTCCCATGTCAGTGGCATTAGGGGTGCTCTCTGTTTGGCCCACAGACAGTACAAGTGACTGGGACAGCTGCAGGGAAGTGGAAACCCAGTAGAACAGGGCCTTAAATGCTTTTATGTCTTTCTGGCTTTGCATTCATGTTAACATCGCCTCAACATCTGCCACACTCCAGATTTAAAGGGACAATCAATTTTCCATGATCCAGATCCCAAACCTCCCACAGTTATTATTATTTTGTTGTCTTAGCCCATCTATTATTACATGTCTTTTTCATTTTTGTCTCATTTGCTCACTACTGTTTCATCCAGCTGTTTTGATGTCTTTTGGGCCTAAATTGTTGAATAGTCCTGGTGTTTTTGATTTTGCAGGATATGATGTACCAGCTGCTGCAGGGTCTGGACTTCCTACACTCTCACCGTGTGGTTCACCGAGACCTGAGAAGCCTCCAGAGCATTCTGGTCTGCGGAGGACAGATCAAACTGGCTGATTTTTGGCCCCTGCTGCCGCATATACAGCTTTCAGATGGCACTTACATCAGTGGTAAGACATCTAGCACAACCGTTTCTTAACTGCTTAGTTTTCTTGGCTATCAAAAACATGTTTAATGTTGTACTATCACCCAAAAACCTCAGCATAATTATAATAAGTTTTAATTTATTAACTGAAGACAAACAGTCTGACCTTTCAGAGCACTAACTCACCTATATAGGGATGCATCAATACGGAGTTTCTAGACTTATAGTTAATGTAACTTGTTTGCATACTTTGTTCCATGAGCGTTCAATTCCCTGCTAAAACACACCTGTGTATCTCGTTATACACCTCTTAATCGCCAGTTTTTGTCCAGTTTCTTGTGTTTGAGACAATCGTGTTTATCAACATGCTATATATTTGGATGGGCTGCAATAGAATAAAAACTAATGCTCCTAATTGTGTTTAGCTTGTGCCTAATTGCCTGTACAAGCTAAAATTGGGACACTAAATTTTCAGTTGTCCTATACCTGTCATAATAATAACATGTTATCATTTACAAGCTAATAATAATTTGTCTGCTGACATTTTATGTACCCCTATCCCCCTCTCATCTTTTACTGCCTGACTCTGGCTAAGGTGCATTCTCCAGATATCACTCTTCCTACCCATCTTTTTATTTCATATGTTCTTTTGCTTTGCTAGGACATGGAAAACATATTGCTAGTTAGTACTTAGTTATTTGGTTTAACATATTTTCTACTGCTACTCTGATGTGTTTGAGAGAGTATCTTCCATTGAAGTATAAAGACCAGTCAGTCCTTGGTGGAAATGGGCTAGCTCCCAGCAAGGAGTGGCCTGCAGTGAAAGGCCACCCATCAGCTGCAAGTAAAAAAGCAGGTGCATAACGTGTAAATTGAGACCCACTGCTGTCTAAAACTGTCTAGGGATGAAATGGGTAATACGATCGAGTCCCTGAATTCTCCTGTGTCATCCTTTGAAGTCTTAGTCCATTGAAAAAGGCTCTGATATCAAGAGATAGCGTATGGCCTCTGAATGGATGTTGTAGCCTTCTACTTAGCATAAAATTAAAAGAGATATTTCACAGCGAAATGTCAGTCAAATACAGCATGTGAGACTTACACCATTTTCTGCATGTTGACAAGTTTATTTTCTACTAAAAATCAAGTATTTAAAAGAAAATTTGAATATATTGTGGTATATAAATATATGAATATATATACCACAAGAGCACATCCTAACCCTATCCATATCACTAGTAATTAAATTTGTGAAATTTGAATGGCTGCTACAACTTGCTGTCAGTTGTGTGGTTTCAGTGGTTAGGCAGTTGAGCCTCTGTAGGTTCACCTGGGAATTCACCAGAGGCATTAGAAAATCCCTCCTCCACCCTAACCCCTGTTTCCGTGCTTCAGTTCTGCTATGAAACAAGCATAGTGAGAGAGAGTTCAAGAGGTAGGGACAACACTGAGAGAGAAAGAGAACAAGTCAGAGGGTGAGAGAGAGAGTCTTAAGGAAGACAGAAGAGATAAGGAGAGAATGATATGTAAGAGATAGAGCGATTTGTGGGTGAGAGAGAGAGTGGAAGACAAAGGAAGAGAAAGAAAGAAGACAGAGAGAGAGAGACAGAGAGAGAGAGAGTGAGAGAGAGAGAGAGAGAGAGAGAGAGAGAGAGAGAGAGAGAGAGAGAGGGAGAGAGAGATTGTTAGTGAATAGTAAGCATGGGTCCTCCATCTCCCTGATGAATTTTCCTGCATCTGGAATCCCCCTCATCACCCGGCTTCAGTGTGGCTAAAAAAACACTTCCTCTCTGTCTCTTGCCAGATAAAGAAATACCGTTATTGTGTATGCAAAACAGGCAATGAGACTCCTTGTGTGATTTTTTTTTTTTTTTTTTTTTTTTTTTGCTTTTACTGAGAAATATTGCCAACTACCTGTTGCTAGCTACCTGTGGAAAAATACACAGTAACTGCATCATACCACTGAAATCATTATAGGAGAGAGAGGTTTAGCAGTACCAGACTGTAGACAATTCTGATAGCTTTCTACACAAAGAAAACAGAAGATGTTTAAAATACATACCACGGAATAATGTCTACCACTCATGATGAATCATTCAATGAAGGGGTGTTTTTTAACTGTAATGGTTGTGTTGATCTGCATAAAGTATGAAGGAATAGTTCTTGGGGATTTTGACATGACCAGAAAGAGCCATATTTAGTCAGTTTTTGCTTTACAAGAAATGCAGGGAATTTTTACATTATACTGAAAGATTTCCAGTAAATATAGAAGATGTGTTAATGCAATGTGTAAATGAAGTATCTCTAAATACGTATTGGATTATTTCTCCTTTTCTGATAGTAAACTAATCAAACAATTAGTTTAATAACCTTTGTTGTTAAAATGCTAATTAGACACGGGTGTGTTTGATAACTTACATGGTAACTTACTGTTAGTCTAAATTAAAGCTTACTCTGGACAGCACTTATATCCTATTCGTTTATATGTATAAATCAACAGCTAGCATACAGGGCTACAGAGATGTTTCACCCTGGGAAGTTATAGTTATTGTCATTTAATTTTGGAATTATATACATTCATATTTTTTTATTAATAATTATCTAATTAACATTAATAATTATGGAATCATTAATTGCATTGATAGTTGCACAATTGCCTAACTACAAATAGAAAAAAAATTTTCCCTTTATCTGTCCACCCAACAGAAGCTTGGCATGAGTTTTAAATTGTACTGAAATAGCTGCATCTTTAAGGGTTAATGGAGAAAAGAAGTTTTGTTTCTTATGAGCACAATTCTTCATGTAGTAGCTCATTTGCCGAACTTGATGGGAGACAGAGAGTGAGAGAGGCAGAGTGAGAGAGTGCAAGCTGGGTAGACCACCCATTGGGTGCTACAGAGGTTAAGATTAGCCTGACCCTACAAATCTCATGGGTGCACTGCATTGTTGATCATTAGAAAGTCTCCCCTCTCCTGGCGGCCATTGTCTGCTTCTGATTGACAGCACTAAGCTGCTGGGCAAAGGCTAAAACGCAGCAATGTTTCTTTCTCCTTCTATTGCCTTTTTGGGTACATTAGCTGGCCTTTATCCCAGGTCATGTACAGACAGAAGAGAGGGGAAGTTGCTATTGTTACTAGGATACAACAGTCCAAGGCATTCTGCTTCTCCATGGTGGTGATATTGTACCTAGAGCTGCCTTCCCCTGTCCCACATGCTATCCTCTCTGAGAACAGAAGTAATGGTAATGCTTAAGTTAATGTTTAAAAACAAGCAGACTGGATTGTCCCATGAAAGTGATTAGGATAGCTCTCAAGCAAGCATCATGTGCACCATGATGCTCATGAAATTAGATTTGTTTAAAAGAAGGCAAACTCCCTGAATCATTTTATTTTAATGAATTATTGTAGCATTTTTTCACTTGCTAAAACACAGTAAATGTTCTTGTGTGATGAAGGGCCACTTACTAGTGCAAGATTCTAATCATATGGAAGTTGAAATCTTCTGATATTCTAGCTCATGGTGACTCAAGTGAATGAACGAGCTGAGGCAACACACATCCGTACATTAACAAGGCTTTAAGACTCTCTTATTTAGCACTTTCAATTTCTCAAAAAGACTTGGACCTCATCAGAAGATGCTAGTGCTTGAAACTGCAAGCTGCTTCTGTTGCATTTGGCACATTGTACAGTTTGAATGGCTGATGCAGCCCATGTTGTGTTGTGTTAAAAAGAATTCCTCCTTACAGCAAGTGTTTTTCTGCATACCACAAACTCCACAGCAGCCTTTACTGTGGGTCCTCTGGGTCTTGACGCTTCCTTCCCCTCTGCCAGTGGAATGAATTCCTCATGTTGGCAACACCTAGCAACCATCTCTCCATTCGTCTCTTTTCTCCAGCGTCCCACTCACTCTTGGCTTGTCTGAACTGAACTGCCCTGACTGTCAGGTCTGATAGCTTTTGGAAGGAGAGTGATTAATGAAAATGAAGCAATGTGAGACTTGCAAGCATTTTGACAGCATTTAACATTTATGTCAATGTTATGCAGCAGGGTTCAAGTAATGTGTAACCAAAAAAATTAATAAATAAAGCAAACCATTTTAACAATGGCAGAAGACACTGTAATACAGGACAATAAGGAAATATGCCAGGGTTCACAGATGTGTGATGTTCAGGCAGGAATCTGGGAAGGTGGATGTTGAGGATGGAGTTGGAGGATGTGGTGAGAGAGAACATGCAGGCCATTGGCGTTAAAGAGGAAGATGCAGAGGACGAGATGTGGTGCCGTGGCGATCTCTAATGGAAGCAGGCAAAAAATAAGAAAAATAAAAAAAATAACAAAAAGAACAAATGTTTCATGAAATGTCCATCTTAAACACTGGGGAAAAAATTTTCCAAAAAGAAAAGGTCAATATTATTTTTTCAAGCAAATATCTGCCAATGCCAATATGATTCAGATACCATTGTGCATCACTAGAAATATTGCCTAGCATGACAAAATAAGAACCAGAAACAAGCAAATGATGTAAATTATTATAATCAGAGTGTTGCATTATTGGGAATTATGAGTATTTGGATTATAGTGTTCATGATGGCTTAAAAACTGCTATTTGAAGAGAGTTTAGAGGATTGGTTTCTGAGAACGGAAGTTTTATACTGAGCTGATTACTGCCTTAATCTTTGCTCAAAATGGTCATGTAAACAATGTGACAGGAACTCGTTTTTCAATTCCATCTGTTGTCTTAAAGGCTTTCTGGTTAGGATAGTATACTCTGGAGAGATTCTTTACTGTCATTTACTTTGAAAGTGGCCACAAATGCGGATGGCAATGGGTTAATGGCTCTGGGATTTTAAATGAGTAATTGAAATTGAAGTTTTACCTGCTGACCTTTAGATTTTAAAGTTCTTGAGCTGATGACAAAAACCTAATTTAAATATCCCTAAATGAGCATGCTGCACTGTTTTATGGGTGGGAGAAATGACTCATCGTTGAACACCAGTAATCTCAAGAAAGGAGTTTTCACTCAAAGGTTTTTGTATGACTGTACTTGCGGCTATACTGATCGAGTTCAGTCTGCCAGTGACAGTGTTATGTATCAGAACAGCCTGCCCCTGAAACTACCACTTAGAAAAAGGGGATTCAATGGGGAGAATGTTGAGTAAGAATGGAAAGGCAGTGTCATCTCTTCCTGTGATGGGAAATACGAAGAGGTAAGTTGGAGACTGAGTAACAGTACAGTAGCATATTATTAGCACATTATACATAAGTCTGTGGGAGTCCTTGAGAAAAGTGCATATGCAGAAGTTTTCCTTGCTTGGTGTGTTTTGGTCAGGCCTCAGCCTTGATTTACATCCAGTTTCTCTTCCACCATTTTAGCAGTATTCTCTGTTCTATTTTTTCATCAACACTCAATTTTGCACTTGACACTGTCATACCTAGTATCTTGATGACATCTATCACCAGATTAGTGCAAATTCAGCAGCATAAAAGCTATCAGGATGTGGAATCAAAGTGTTTTGTGTGTTACATTGTTTTATCGTTACATATTTTTAACACTGTGCTGCCTTTTTTGTTGGATGGACTGCAATAACCTCTGAGCAAGTATTCACATTCTTTCAGTAATTTCAGTTGCAATGGAAAATACTCGTATGTCTGTTTGTTCGGCTTCATAGATTGAAACACAAAATAAAAAATTTGGCTTTGTGATAGTGTGATCTTTACATGAGAAAATGAGGGTCAATGAGATGAGTTAAAATATAGACACTTTGATACTTGCAAAAACCGTTTCATTTTACGAGGCATACACTAGTTTGGATCTTCTGAAAAAGATAGCGTAGTACAGAGTGTGGAAACAGTTGCTGAAAATCTTTGAGAGGCTGATACAAAACAGGTGAGCAGTAATTTGAGTTCATGGGGCTCCTGTTGTTACACCTGGAATAATAAGTGAGGCAGTGTCTTGTACAAATGATTTTTGAGCAGTTCTCAACTGAGGTCATGGAACACAGGTGATCACCTAAATCACTATCTTTGTGTCTTGTGTGTTTTCCAAGAAAGACCAAAGTGGAAACCCATGTAGTGGGGTTTAAGCTTCAGAATGTTTCTCCCGTAAAGATTTTTTACACTAGTAAAACTTTAATGTACAGCTGTAGAAAACAGCACATTGAATTGAATTGATTTAATGGTATGCCTTTTTAAATGAGATAAATAATGCATTGCGCCATGATTTTGCTCACTTTTCAGTTTTTTAAATTCAGCTACTATATGTAATGTTTCTGTAATGCATTTTATTCCTGTCAAAAGTCAAGTATAAAATGCATTTCTTTCAAAATTATCTCCACAGATGTAAAAGCAGTCTTTGTCAAAAAGTTCACTTTTGCAGCAATTTTGCTTCTTACCAAACTTACAGTATGCTGGCTATGCAAAAAAGTCAAAACTAAAGTGAAGTGAGATTTGCAGCATGGTCCTGTGGTGAGGTAAGAGCAGCCTGGGCTTTGCCAGACAATGTGCTTCCACTCTGGACAGACACAGAGGCAGCAAGCATGACTGGGGGAAAAAAAGGAAAACATGGCACGCAGGAGAGCACGTGCGGCACACTCTGGGAATGTTTAGATATCTCCCCCAGTATTCCAAAAAGGAAGAAGCAGGAAGGACAAAAAGACCCTTAGTGAGAGAGAAAAGGAGGGAGGGCCACTCTGAAAATGCAATAGACACACAAACAGAGGCGCAGGCGCAGCATGATGTGCGGCAAGCTTCTTATTTGGTATTTCCGGCGTGACCCTCGCCATTGGCCATCCACACGGGAGAGGTGCACCCTTGTTCTCAGACCCCGTCTGAATTAATTGTCGATAGCTATTGGCTGCAAGCCAATCTGGGAGGAAGGCTGTTTTGGGGAGCATCTGGATATTAAAGCTTTGCCTGTACCAGAAAAAAATTACAGCATATATCAGGAATTTTCCAACTAATGATGTGCGGATGTGGTAGCACAGGGGAAAGAGAGGCTGACTGTGCTCTCTTTGTTCACTCAGAGAGGGCCCCATACAGCATTCCTGTAAGCTCTGCATACTTTGGCAGCAGTTGTGGAGCTTTTTTTTCTTAACTGTATACAGTTTACACGCTCCGCTCACTTGTGACTTCATATATCTGTCTCTGCTTTTGGCCGGCCCTTACAGTATTGTTGCCATTGTAAATGAGCTTTTAAAAGAGTTGGGAAAATCCCATTCAATGACTCTGGGGCTTCACAATAATAGTGTTTACAGCCCATTTGACTGTGAGGCAAAGAATGGCTCGCCTGGAAACACGGCAGGATGGGAGATGGTAGGCTGATCCATTCTCATGGGTTTGCTGAGTGTTAGCTCATTGTGCATGGACAGTAATCAGTGATGCAATGCAAAACATTGCTTATAAGCTTGCATTCAAAGGCAGTGTTATATTCATGTCCATTATTGTTTGCGGAGCACAGAGCTTTTTGTTACAAAATCACATAGTGATAAATGACACTAGGGAACTTATTGTAACGATGTAAACACCTCTCTACAAAAAGCAAGCTAATCAATTCACATTACCTCAAGGTCTATTTAAGAGGACAAATTCTTCTTGAGTGTCCCTTTAAAAGATATACTACCATGATGGATTGTTGACCTGTCCTGGGTGTTTTTCTGTCTTTCAGCCAATTAGCACTAGGATAGGCTCCAGCACTACCTGCAACCTTACTTGGGATAAGTGATTTAGATAATGAATATTAAATGAATACTGCAGTTTTTTTTAAACACCAGTCCTAGTGACTCACTAGCCTTTACCTTTCATAAATTCCTCACCTGAAACTGCTGATTTAGCTAGAAATAGGTCATTGTCATGGTCTTCATAAGTCAGATCATGTGTATTGGGGAGCAGAGAATTTTTAAAACTGTGCATTGCAGTATGTCCAAATGACTGGAGATGAAAACTACATTGCTGTGGACCCTTGAGTACTTTTTATAATGTTTTTGCAGCCATCAATTGAAAAGCTAAAACAGGCAGGAATTCTCAAGGACTGATCTTGGATCAGTTTTCTCAACATAAATGGCACTTTGGCTACAAAGCTAAAAGAATGTTTGGGGATGAAATAAGCTGAATAAAGTTTGGTCATAGTTCCATAAACGATTTGGGTGACTATTGACTTCTAATGTTTGCTAACATCATAGTTCAAGCATTAAACTGTTTTAAGAAGCTGTGTTTGGAAATGTTTTAACTGATCTATAGCATTTATGTACTTTTGCTATTTTTTGCTATTTCATAAAGATACCATTAAATGCATTAAGTGACTAAAATGATGCTTTAAGCTAAGATACAACAGCGTAGCAATTCTAAAAGTACCAAAATGTCTTTGTCGGGGTACCACTTAAGCAAAAAGCCATTTGGGACCGGCAGGTAGCTAAAGTGGTGGTGGTCTAGTGGTAGGGTACTTGCATATGGAGCAATGGCTCAAGAGGTCACAGATTCAAATCCCACCTCAAGCACTACCATCACTGGGTCCCTGAGCAAGACCCTTAACCCTGAGTTGCTCCAGGGGGACTGTCCATGTAATTAGGACATGTAAGTCGCTCTGGATAAGAGCGTTTGCTAAATGCCACAAATGTAAATAAAGAAAAGACTAACACTAGTATTTCTTTATTTTAAATCCTTCATACGATTTTCTTTTCAGTTGTTTTTGGAGGTTACAACAAATTATCTGTGCCTCAGAACCTGGTTTACATGATTTACAATAAATACCACAGTGTGTAGACTTCAACAGTCCTTCTGACAGAGCAGTGGGCTTGTGAGCATGGATTAATGATTCCACTGTTCCAATATGTTATTAACAGAATGAGAGGCCATCACTGAGGCTCATTTTTCCCAAAGAGTATTTTTCCTTCACCAAGTTAGCTGAGTTATCCCTTTAAAAGTGTCCAGAGGCAGCCTGAAAGAATGCGGATGAAGGTCTTGTGTTGAAGGGGCTTTTCATCCTTCGCTTCCTTTGAGAGAGAGAATGTAAACACGGGCTCCCAGCCAAGCCTGTCAGCCAGTCTTATTCTTAATCACATTGTGTCTCTATTGTTTTAAATCCAGTGGCTTTGGGTGGTGGTGGGGGGTGAGTATGAGACTTGAGTGTGTTGGTTGAAATGTAGTGGCTGAAGCACAGGGTGGTACAGTTCAGTGGCTGTACTGCTTGTTGGACTGAGGGCTGTTTGGGCAGTGTAGCAAAGCAGAACTTGCAGAGCTGCTGTTTCCCCTCGTGCTGAGTGGGCCTGCACTGTCTCACCAGACAGGAATGCACAGAATGCTGTCCTTTAATCTGGAGGCAGTCAGGATCACTTTATCTGACCCTTTTTAGTGGCCTGTGCTGCACAATGCTCTAAAGCCTCAGCCTGAGAACCAAAAGTGACAGATCATTATTGCATCAGAATCATACTAAATAACAGACACGTGCTATGCAGTATATGGAAATATTATATAAAAAGATGTGGTAGCAGAGTGCAGACTGACCACTAACATTCTACAAATAAAATTGTGTATGCTGTTAATAATACCTAAAAAAGCATGTACCTTTATATGCTATGAATCATTTGAATTGCATTACTGAATCAATTTAAAAAAACTGAAGTAGCTGTAGCTGTTAAAGTATAATAATATTTATTTATATTTTATTAATATTTAAAATTTCAAAATAAATGGAGATTCACATATTAACCTGCTGGTTGCACCCACCACTCTAGTAGGCTCTTCTCAGCTCCAGTGGTTTTCTCCACTAATTGTTTAATGTCAATTTTTTATTTTTACAATTCAAGAAATTCTGTTTCAAAACTGTATTTAAATTTCAATTTGTTTCAATTTAAAAAATTAGTTTTGTCATTTATATATACAAAAGTCATGGTTCAATATGTATCTAAATTTTGAAGTCACTAATTAATTTGGTAAATTTTTCCCTAATAATTTTTTTTCCCTCATCACTTGTATTTCTAAACAATAACAAACATTTTCTTTTTGTAAGCAGAGACTTTTTAGTCATCAATCTGCAGACAGTGGCAATGTCATTAGACAGAGGAAACCTTCTCTGGGGTCCTGATATGTGTGTGACTTGTGACAGTTTTACTGTCAAGTGACAAACTGAATTGGTAATATGTTAATGCCTGATGACTTTTCAGTCTTTCTAGAGCAGGTTGGTTCAGCATGTTTCAAGGTTGCAGACTCTTTTCATAATAACAGCTTTAAATCCTTGCACTCTCCTTGTTACTAAAAGAGCGATGAGCAACTGCTCAGTTACTCTTCTCTTCACCTCATTCTTCAAAGCAGTACCATCTATAAATGAAAGGGCCTTGTGTGTGGGGGTGTTTGTGCTTGCGTGTGTGTGTGTGTGTGTGTGTTAATAGAAGGTCATACCACAAACACAGCGTTGAGAAAAGCGGATATACTTCAGCTGCGGTTCTTCCTAGAAGTTGTGCAGCATCCCCCCCAAATGTATGTAAATGGCTTTCAAGCTATAGGTAGCCCTGTCTCATTGTAGTATTGAATAAACTCTATTGTATGTTACTCCTATAAGACTATAGACTATAGACTAACAACGGGTGCAGTGTAGGTCATCAGTCTTTCTCTCATGTAAATGGAGCTAATTTCTGAATGTTTAGAGTGGATTAACTGAGGCTAACATTAAGAGTAAAGTTTTCATCACTAAAGCAAGTCCAGCCACCATGATGAACGACCTGCCTGTGTATGAAATGGGACATTGTGTTGGCCTTGAGCGGTGTGTCATGCGAATCAGGAACTGTACTGTGCCAATGGCGATACCCAGCACTATCTGAATGAATGTCGGATTTTGAATGATAAAATGAGGGGTGAGGTTATTTTAGAATGAATCACGTGCCTCTGCTGATGTCATGTGACAACAGAAACACCAAAATATTTCATTCTTTTGAGTTCATCTTTGACTTCCTCTCCAGTTCCGCTTAATCAGGAAGACTGAGATGAGAAAGTGTCAGCATAGCACATGCTACCCACCCCTAAAAATAACCCATTTTGCACTTGAAAAACGTGAGCTTAATTTAATTCCATTGACACTGATCTTCCACCGCGACCTTGAAATAGAAGTAGTAAGTCAACTTATAAAACCTTTGGTCGGTAAGTGGGGGACTAAATCAAGAGATTATCAAGGCAGTTCATGGCTGTTCCTTCCGATTGTTGAAATTACATCAGTTCTTAAAATATTATTTCATGCCTTTTTTCCCATTTTTAAGATACTTTTGGTTTTTTGTTCCAAAAAATCATTCATCATTCCAACTGTCTTTTTTCCTACAACTGACACATGAATCTGATCCAATTTGCCAAACTTTGGTATGCCATGTTAAAAATAAAACCTTGGCTGAATGTATGGAACAAACTGGAAAATGTGGACATTCTTCAAACTCTTTGGAAAAAGGTCACTTCTTTGGGGTGTCTGGATCATTTGGAGGGCTCAAACAATGCATTTACTTTCTTGGCAGCCAGTTTTCCCCATGAAGAACATTTATTCACTTGCATGAATTCAAGCTTAAGGATAAATTAGCGTTCATATTTAAACTATCAAGGTCAATCGATTTTGTATCAACGGTTTCATTTTGTGAACACTGAATGCTAGACACATAATTTTATTTCTTCCTTTTACCAGTCGATTTGTCTTGTGCTATTCCATAGAGCTATTTGATGCAATTGTATCATATTAAGTGTTTTTGCATATTTATCAATTTCTCGTTGTTGTACAGAAATACTATTGTTGATAGCAATGTTGTTAGATGTCTAATAACAATTGTATGAGGCCTTTGGTTGAGCCTGTTGAGCAGAAACTGTTGGGTGTGTGTGTGGCACCTGAAATATACCCTTTTCTCCTATGTATTTTTTGTCAATTCTATGAGAGCAGCAACTGAAATAATAATTTAAACGCAATTAACAGTGTGCTCAGATAGTTGAATGCATTTAAGATTATTAAATGTCAAGTTTTCATGCATATAACACTATATGCAACTATGTAAATCTATGTAAAGCAGCAAAGCAGCTTTATAGATTTACAGTCCAAGCCTGAAATGAGGGACCCAAATGTGACAAAGCAAGGAAACACTTCCTCAAGCTAGAGGGAGAAACCTTGGGAAATCCATGTACTTCTGGTCGATACTGGATAGCAAAAGAAAATGCTCAATATAACTAAGGGGATGTCTTACAATATGACAGAAGCAATACCCACCAATGTAGTCTTTAAATTTTTAAACTGATTTAATGAGATTTGCTGCTCCAAATGAGGACTCTTACTGCCCCATTCTTTAATAGCTGACATTTTTAGGTTCTTGTGGGAACTTCCCAATGAGAGTATATTGCAGTAATACAGTCATTAAGTAATAAAGGTGTAAATAACTTTTTTTTCTGTATGAAGTAAGGGTTCTGGGTTTTCTACACTTAACACTATTTAGAAGATTAAGAAAGGCTAGTTTAGTAGCATTAACTATGTGTGCGTTGATAGATACATCCAAGTCAACAGTGATGCCAAGTATTTTCACTGTTAACATAGGAGTAACTGGGAGATTTGTCTCTGGTAGCTTTTGAACCCATTTTTTCTGAAATGAAGGTGATGCGACAGTCATTTCTGTCTGAGTTTGTTGCTTGTCTGACATATATCACAACATCACTAGTATGATGCATTCAAAACGGAATATTTGTTTCAGTTTTGTTTCAATTTATGAACTGTATAGACCAGGAATTAAAACATCTGGTTTATTTTTGAAGGATCAAATTTTCTTTTTATTTTCAGTTGTTATGTAATTTACTATGCATCACTGTATTAGTTCTCCTCACTTGACATCATAATGCTTTACTCCAATTAGTGTCTAATCAGCAGCATGTATCACTATCAGCAGGTCTGTCCACTAGTTATAGTTTAATTCCTACACCAATGCTCATTAAGGATGATGCTCTTTTGGAGCTATGTCCTTTGGCCATGTGCCAGTGTGTTTTGCTTTTTATGATACATGCCCCCAATATAGGCCTCAGGCTTTGCTTACAAACACAGGGATGGCTGATTTGGCTGATAAGCCAGAGGGTTTCTGGGCCCAGAGCCCACAGGGAGGACAGCATGCCGGAGAGGGAAAGCACCTGGAAGCTGTCCACTTTCTGGAGCAGGGTCACTGAGTTTCGTCTGGAGGCTTTCTCTACTGTAGCTGTTAACAATGCTCCTCTGCTACATGCCCGGTCTGCTATGGATCCTGCAGGCCTCTAACCGAGCCTTACTTCAAATGTAGTTGATCTGCCACGGCATTTTTTCTGTTTAAAATACTAAAATTTTCAAAAGCGGCGACAGTATGGGCAAGATTAACATGTCTGGAGAAAGGTTACATGTTTTGAGATATTTAGGAAACCACCAACAATGTCATGGCTAAATGATGACAACTGGGATAGAATTTGGCAATTGCAAGAAAAAAAATGATTTTACATCAAAAAAGATTTAAAAGATTTGCAAGCTACTTCATGACGCTGTTTCAAGAAAAGCCAGAGATCAGATTTAGGCTGATTTGTTGGTAAGCCATTGAAGGCCAAAGGCCCTGTGTTCCACAGAGGCACATGGAGACTATGGGAGATGTCCCCATTGGCCTGCTGTGGAAATTTAGTGCGATCTTGGTATACCAAAATGGGAGCGTGGAAGCTTGCATTTCCAGATGTGTTCTCAAACCTTATGCAATTCAGTTTAAAGGGCACAAAAACATTTTTGCATCTTCCAGTACAGAAATAGTTGATTCCTTAATAGACTATGTGTCCATCAGTATTATGCCTATTAATAAAGACAGTAGGGGTGGAGGTTTTATATCGAAATTACATTTTAAAGGAGTGCATTTTTTAGGTCGCGGAATTGTGTTTTTTTGCACATTATTTAGCTTTACCCTAATACATTTTAACCGAACAATAAGAAAAATTGTGATAATGAACATTTATATAATAATAAACATTTTGTTTTGCCTTAAGTCAGAAAAAATGTATTTGTCCTCTTAGCAAAAAAGGCCTGAAGCTTAATTCTTAATCCATAATCATATTTGAATTGTAAATGCTTCACCGGCTAGAAAAAATGTAGATATTTTTCCCAAATCTTTCAGGTCTAAAAGGTGACAATTGAGTACCAGAATGAGCTGTTGTCATACCAAAACCTGATCATATTCTATGTGTGTCTGATATTTATCTTTGTATGATGGCTTCAGCATATGTTAACTTGTTCATTTGATTGTGTGTTTTAGGTGGTCACGCTATGGTATAGAGCTCCAGAAGTGCTCCTGCAGTCCAGCTATGCTACCCCAGTGGATCTGTGGAGTGTGGGCTGCATCTTTGCTGAGATGTTCAGAAGAAGGTGAGAGCTTTCATCACAGTACACCTCACCTCACACTCTATTCACCACTGTACTCAAAAATGCTGCATATGTAACTGATTTGAATGAGATTAAGAATGACAGTTATGACACATTTGTTTAGAGTATAAAGAACAAGTCAAACTTGGGCAACCTGATTGCTTGGTTGTGCCCCCATAGCTAGAAGTTCCATAGTGCTTATGTGTCACGTTCTAGGTTTTGCTCAATAATGATGCAAGAGCAAAGAGTGAGCATTCATAGACTCAATTTCAACCAAACACCAAATGTTCACTTATTCAGTGTATGCTTATTATTTACCAACTTATGCACTAAGTGATGAGTCTAATAAAAATAACAAATAATGGAAGTTAACTGCCCACAAATTATAACTGCACAAACAGCGTTCCTAAAAACGACCACACATGCCTATAAACATAACAGTTTGTTCTGTATTCTTGATTAGCATTGCCTGTAATGATGTATGTATCAATTAAAATTGACAGTCTGGATAAAATTCAGATTTCAAGAGTAACTTTGACATTCTTATATTCATTCACATGGGCCACATGAGCATCTGAGCTTCAAAACACTTCAAGTGGCGAGTTCAGATACTATTGCTTCTTCATTTTTCTCAAACATAAGTCCCTGTAAAAGTGATTGTAAAAAAAAAACAACTCCATCAGCGTAATAACAGCCTCAGGCACTTGCAGTGGATAGTGTGCATGCATTTTTGACTGAAGGCCTGAAATGGACATTTTCACTCGAGAGTTCAGTGCCGTTTATCAAGCTTATTTTGAAGGATTTGGGTCAGACTTTATTTGCAGAGCAGCAAATACAAGCTGTCGCAGGCATTTTTATTAGTAACTGTTCCTCCAGTGTTTCACAATGTGTGGTAAGCAGACAAAATGTAGAAAGAGTTTTTTAAATGCCCTTTCCTTCACTGTGACCACATTTTTGCAGTCAGTTGGGGTTGTTAAACAGTTGGGGAAATGCTCTTGCTGTTTGCTGTGGTTGCAGAAGGCATCTGAGGCCCCTGTATGCCATGTTCCTCTATGGTGACTGTAACAAATACGTCTATACTTCTGCTCAGATGACTCAGAAGCCTTTGCAATGGTTGTTAGGCCTGTGAGTTAACTGCAAAATGTCTTCTGACCTATGAAAAATCTGCACCATTGGTCATATCATCTTAAAACTTACCAAAAAGCTTAAGGGTGCCTGATGTGAGTCATTATGCACTAGGAAAAAAGGGTGGTGAAAAGCAGGTTTAATCTACAATCTTAATTTTCTTCACTTAACCACAACCAATAAGGCATGTCCCCAGTGTATAACGGCAGGAAGACCACAGGTGGGTTTCAGCCGATAATATAAAACTGTAAGTGTTGCACGTGTTTCCTAATTCATCACAAGTGCAGCTGATGGCTGGCTGATTGTCCCTCATTGTACAGAGGAGGATGTGTGGGCTGATGTCTTCCTCTCCATATAGTAGGATGACGAGGGAGAGGTGTTTGCAATGGGGAGCACAGATCCACACACATCCTGTGTTTCACATCCTAACAGGCACACCTGTCTGTTTATTCATGCAGACCTCCATCCGGTATCTGCTCATGAGCTCAAAAATATCTGATAAAAAAAAAGAGAATCAAATTCTTGTTTTTCTCTCTCTCTACCTTATTAACTGCATTCCATAGATTGTTCCTTAATCTTGAATTGAGTACTTATCCCTGCTGGTGTAATAGACACCCTTTTTTCTCCCAAAAAAGTTCTAAACAATTCAGTAGTTGAAAAATTAAATTGTAGAGAAGCTTACATTTGTTGCTGGAACCAAGCGACCCTACATACGTCTTTTTTATATAGTATTGTTACTTTAAGTCCTCTATGTCTCCATCCATCCATTTTCTGCCGCTTGTCCCAAACGGGGTCGCGGGGGGGGGAGTGCTGGTGTCCAACCCAGTGCACACAGTGCACACGGGGGACGCCCCCTGGACAGGTTGCCAGCCCATCGCAGGGAGGAGCGGGACGGGGACGGCACCTTGCTCAAGGGTACCTCAGGGCAACCTATTGGGAAGGGGCTCAAACCCCCGATCCTCCGATCATGTGGCCGACGCCCTAACCACTAGGCCACCGCTGCCCCTTCCTCTATGTCTCTCCACCCAAAAGTGGAAATATGTTCAGACCTCATGTCAAAACTATCAAAAGTCAATTTCACAGACGTTAGATGAAATATTCATACCAGTTTTTGCAATAGGTTTTCTGTAAGACAGTGACATAGCAAAGCAAGAGTTTCTATAGAACGGTGCATTAAAAAATCTAACTACTCTGAACAATAGAAAAAACATTGGAATTTCCCTTTAACATGGGGGGACATTTGGCTTACTTGCCAAATAGCCAACCACAGACCATTGTTTTTGTTAGACATGTTGAAATAGGGGATGGTTAAAACAAAAATAGGCATACATGAACAAAATCGGCATGCAATGACTCACAAAGAAATGCTGCATCAGCATTGAATAAAAAACTATAAAGATAAAATACTGTGCAGGAAAAGCTTCACCAGGAACATCACTGGCAAACACTGGTATGTCTGATCTTTAACTGGCAGTAAGTTAATAGTGTGGTCAGATGACACCGGAGGTCAGCACTTGATCGGATCTGACTCAGGGAATGTGAGTTAGATCATCAGGTTGTGTAATGCGAGGTGCTGTACTACTCTCTCTCTCTCTCTCTCTCTCTCTCTCTCTCTCTCTCATTCTCTCACTCTTTCTCTCTCTCCCTCTCTTTGACACAATGCCCTGTAAAAAGCCACTGTGCTGGGCTCCTGGCCCACCTCCAATAGTGCCTGAGGGCGGAAAGAAGGTGCTTTGATCCCTGCTAACAGTGCACCTCCTTTTCTCTCTCTCCTGGAGGTGATTAAGAATACGGTTTAAAAGGCCACCTGTTGCAGATTAAAAGGCACCTGGGAACAGCTTTTTCAAGGCTTCCACTCTGATCTGTGAGAAGAGCACTGCACCATGAGAGCCAAGCCATTAATGGGGGTTTAAGATTCAACAGAGAATGATAAAGAGATGGCACACCTGAGCTAGTGGTACACACTGCAGGTTAATGAAGAGGTTGCTTCATACTTTTAATAGAGCAAACCATGGAACCTTTAGGGATGATCTGTTGATTGACCCAGAGCAGCATCTTAGCACTACTACTGACCATAGCTTAATGTATCTACTGCACTTATCTGTCCTCTTTGTTTTACAGTCTGATATTTAAGCTTTGCATCTGAGTCTATGCATAATTTCAAGAGAGTGCATCATTAAGTCAAAGTGGGAATTCTACCTCCATGTCTGTCGGCATCTCTGAGATGGCGGAACAATTAGACATTGCATTTATGAATGACTTTGTAAGTGCTGTTGCCATTCCACAATCCAAAGGTCGAATGCACTGAGTTGGCACAGTCCACCGAAGAAAGCACTGACATCCATGTTTACTTTCTCATGGTGCACGTGTATGATTTTATGCGTTTGTTAGTGTGTTCTTCAATTCTTCAAAAATCAATGCTTTTTACAAAGCACAAACACACACACACACACACACACACACATGCACACACACACACACATTCAAGCATTCCAGAGGCTATCAGAGTGGAATGTGGATGGAGGGACTGGCACTTGGAGGGTGACTCAGCTGCATGTGCAGGCCTGGCTGTGCCCACTCACTCAGGAAGCCTGCCCGCAGCATAATATCAGCCTTGTGCAAAAAGCCCGTACTTCATTCAGACTAACAAGTAGCCCTGGGGCAAAGGGAGAATGTAGCTCCAGAGAATTTCAGCCATACTTGTTTTGGCATGACATGGCTTTAGGGCTTTTTTCCTACTGTTAGAAAATAGAACTGGTTTTGTTCATTTTGCCCAGTTAGACTTTAAATGCTTTGAAGGTTTCACATTTCAAACCCACAGATTTCTCTCTATGGCGAATGAATGGTATGTAGTGTTGCACTTCTCAAATAACAGTGTGACATGAAGACAGTACTGCTCCAAATACTGACCTGCCGCTGACAGGCGGTAAGATTTTGTGAAAGGATAATTAATTTTTTTCAGAAGCTAGATGGAAACATTTATGTCTGAGACTAATCTTCAAAGTCAGAAAGAGCTTTTTAAAATGAAGGAAGGCAGTTAGAGTGAAGGCACAGTGCGAACATGTATCCACAGCTGTCTCTCTCTCTTTTTTTCACAAATGAGGGTGAATTGAGTTCCATACAACCATGGCCTGGATCAAGGGCCTTGTGTTGCTCCCTGTTTTGCTGCAGTAGAGTGACCTCTGGTGATGATAGACTGTGTTGCAGACCCCTTGTGTTTTGGAGTACCCCTGTCCAATTTAGCTTGCTCTGGCATACATTTACTTTTCACCTTAATAACAAGCTGTTGCATAGTATAAGGGATGAAACACAGAAACACATGAACACACAGAAGCTTAAGGACAATTTGCAAAATTCAACTATTGGCATCCAAAACTGCTTCAGTTTATCATAAAATGCCCAAAACCTCACCCCTACCAGCAGCCATTTCAAGCAACACCACATAGACGAGTCTGTGCACCTTAATAAGTGGAGACATGTCTTTGTGGTGCATTTTAAAGAAAAAATTTGGATATCTATTGAGTTTTTTGTCAATGTTTGTCTCTTAGCTACAGATATACACAAAGAAGCAATATTTGGACACCTAACATGAATTGGCTGATCAACTACATGTGGAGTTAGTGGAAAATATGTGTAAATTTGAATATTCTCCAGATTTTTCCTTTGAAAGAATTCCCTCTCCATGCTGGAATGCCAGAAGCACACCAGTAAGATTTCTAGGGCAAGACCATATGCTTTATTATAAATTACTGTTATACAGTATAAGCCATTGCTAGGTTGGAGCAAGTTGAAACACAAAATGTGTAGTTCGGACCACAACAGCGATCAACTTTGTCAAGTCCAGTAAACTGTAAAATACTGCCTAAGAAGCAGATCATTGTACAAAGTTGCCTAAAAAGACAAAGGATTATGATTAGCCATTAGATAAGTTACTCTAAAAGGTTAATTTTATGAGATATTCACTTCTCTAGTTGACCCTTGTCCTTGTAGTGTGTGAGTGGCAAATAGCAAGGCTTAGAAGAGCTGCTCCATGATTCTGTCTCACACTCGGATAAATTAAGCCATTCTTTCACATGGCTCATTGCTGTTCACCCACACAGGGGCATATAGACAGCCAAAGCAGACACCAGAAATAAATAGTGTTCTTCCCCCTCGTGCCTCTTCTGGAGGTGGTTGTGGTTTGGAGATGGTTCTGCTGGAATTTGTACACGTGCCTGAGGAAAAGCATGCCCGTCGAAGGCCTAAAGCATCAGCAAGATTTAAGCATGTGAACAACTTCTCTATGTCTCAGCATGAGCTGAAAAAGCCCTCAATTCACTCCTCTTTCAGCTTAGCTTTCAATCAGCCTGGACAAGAAGCTAAAATGTTTACAGTGGCACTGCCTATCACACCAATACTGCTCGCTGACCTTGTTGGCCAATTACAGAGTTAGAGGATGTTACATTTCTTTCTTTCTTTCTTTCTTTCTTTCTTTTTCTTTGCACAAACAAAAACATATGAAAGCCACTGGACTGATATTTTTAGAGCAAACATTATTACCTTATTCAATTCAAATGCTTCATTTTTGATGCTGAAGTCTTTGATGATATAGCAAATCTCATTACCAATTACCTTGTTTAATTTTTCTCTCTTTTTAGACCGCTTTTCCGTGGAAATTCTGATGTTGACCAACTGGGCAAAATTTTTGAGTGAGTACTGTTTCATAGAAAAATGGTATATCTGTGAATGGCAGTACAGTTAAAGTAACAGGTAGTGATGATAATAATGATAATGTTGTTGATTCTAGTGTGGTTGGAGTCCCTTCTGCTGAAGACTGGCCCCAGGAGGTGGGCTTGCCGCAGAGTGCCTTTTCCCCTCGCCCTCCTCAGCCAATTGGAGACTTGGTGCCAGACATAGATGAGCTCGGCAAATCCCTCTTACTTGTGAGTCCAAAGTCTCAGCAGCTATTTTATAATCAAAGTATTTTAAAGGAATAATTTAGCAAATCAAATTTACATAATTATCCAGCGTCTGATGTTAACAGGTTCTGTTTTCCTTCGTTCCTTCGTCCACACAGCAATTCCTGTCGTTCAACCCAGCTAGAAGGATATCAGCTTATGAAGCTCTGTCTCACCCATACTTCCAGAGCCTGGACAGCACCAGCAAAAGTCTGTATGCCCAGCCCTTACCCAGCAAAAAGCCCTCCCTGGAGGAGAGAGCCACCTAAAGACTTTTACCCTGCTCCCATTTTTAAAGACTCGCTATGCCCAAGGCTCTGAACCCTAGCCCCCTTTTAAACTTGTCTGCCATTGCAACATTACATGCTGCTTTTAGGTCTCTTTGAAGTATTACAGCAGTTCTTGGTTGATGTGTTTCCACTGCTGCCAGGCACCGCAAGCCCTGCAGAGAATAGGTGCACTCACTGCCTGGAGTATTTAAAAGAAAAGAAAATTGTCAGAAGCTGCTTTACTGCCTGCCTGTCATCCCTAACAGGAAGTCTCTCTGCTCAGAGGAAAATCCACTGCCAACTAACTGATACAGAGGCTGCTACACCACCATGTCAGGGATCACTGTGCTAATTAGAGTGTCATTAAGAGAAAACTGCCAGAGAACCGCCTTTCAGTGCCCTGAATCAGCAATCTTGGACTGATACTTCAGACCCTGCAGAACATTGAATGGTCAATGATAATGTGGCTCTGTTGAACAGAACCTCAGAAGAAACCATGTAATCGCACACTCTTTATCTCTTACTCATGCTTCTAAAAAGGCCTATGGTTATGGGCCAAATGGTTCAGTTGTATTTCCAAGGCTGAGGACTGGGCTTTGTGGACTTTACCATTGATACACATTCACTGCCTTATTGAGGATATCAAATCATATGACATTACACTCTGCTATTGTAAAGGTTTTTGTGATACTGCCCACTGTGTCCTGAGAGATCCAGCACTGCAGGCTGATTTTCTGGACACAATCTGAGCCTAGTCCTCATTGGCACTGTAATGTAGTCCAAGGCTAGGCTTAATCTGTGCCTGGAAAGAAAACCTTTTGATGTCTAGCAATATGTACCCATTAGTTATAGCCTTATTCTACAGAATTTGTTCCTTCTACTTTTTACACTGTTCATTTATTATTATTTTTATAATATCAGTGTTGACTGTTGACAACGTATTGTGGTTTTGTTTATGTCTTAATTTTAGCTGACTTGAAAGTGTAGGGACTTGTTAGAGTATGCTATATCCCATATATGATTTTAAACAGTGTGGACCCTGGGGTAAGGGATATGCTATAATAGCTCTTATATGTAGTTAGAGAGGAGCCCCTCTTTGATTAGCAGGTTGTTTTTAGAATGAATTGGTGTTAAGACAAGAGGAGATGGATGAATGGCAGGTGGTTTGACATATTTCTAGTGTAGTAATGCATAAGCAGAAAAAAGGTCTAGCTTTAGAGATGAGAGAGGTTAGGTTGTGAGAAAGATTTTTGCAAAGACTTAGAAGGGTAATGTGATAACTGCATAACAGCGTGTGTTCAGGACATTGTATATACAATTTAGATGATATCCTTCCATGTTTTATTTCTCTTAGAAGTCCAGATAAATGACCTAGCCTCTTGTCTGGCTCTTCACATGTGTGCAAAGAGAGAAAGGAAAGAAGGAAGGAGCAAAGGATGCTGCTTTTTTAACCATGTGGTCCAGGACTAAGACTAAATTGAGGAGAAGCTACACACAAGCACTGTATCGTCAACCTAAATACACAGGAAAAGAAAAGCACTGGTGCTTCCTTCATATGCTCAGGATCTTGGTAGATTCATTGGTAGGTATTTATCAGTTAGCTCAGAGTATGGCCTACAGGTTTTGCGTTTCATAGTGAACAACACAACAACTGATAAGTACAACTCACTCTATCCAACTCTCCACTCTCAGGTCTATTTATGGTTGTAGTTTTAGTTTCAGGTTGGACTGTTATAACATTAGTGCTAATGAAATGAAGTCTGCAAACAATTCACTGTACGCACTCCACAGTAATCATCTATTACAATAATTGTTGCTCTATTTATGACTATATTTTACACACATGGTCATCACATTACAGCCATTTTAACACTGTAACACTCACATTTGAACTGATAATAAACATGGGGACAGTTGTGTCTTCTTTCCTGATTGCTATTGTAACAGTTCCTCAATCCCTGACATTTTTCCTTTGTTGTCTCTCTTGGTCATTTTTTCATTTTCTTTACCACTGTTTTCCGGCTACCTTTCATACAGTTGTTACAGTGAAGTGTTTCTGTCTTCCAAAAGGACAGTGAAACAAATGGGATGCTAAGAAGTTTGCTGCGGGCATTAGATGTGAGGATGTACATGTGTTTGGTTGATCAATTGCAATTGTATGCCTTTTGTTTTTGGCTTTCCCTCAGCCTTTACTGTGCTCAAACAGATTGAAACTTAAAACTGTTAGAGGGTCATGCTTTTGGAATGTCAAATGTTAAGTTAGTTATAAAATGTAAAAGTTGACATGATATAGTTATGTTGACAAAAAAATAGCACCTTGAAGTCACCCGTCTTATTGTTTTTTCCCAATTAAACATACAAAGAAACTTTGGAGTAGTTTTCCGAATGTTTCACATTTTCTTCCATTTGAAATACATGAGGGTGACATAAACAATAAACTGAAATCTTTCTCATTGTTTGTACTCCTTTGCTTTAATGGGAATTTTAAATATAATCTGTTTTACTTTATTTTATTTAATCAGTTTTTTCTTTGAAAAAAATATCATATTGCTGGAAGGTTGTACTTTGCATTTGTTTTAAATCCTCTTAAGTTCTTTTAACTTTGCTTCCACTTTCATTTGAATTCACTTTTATTTATTGGCTTTTTGATGGTTATACTTTGAAAAAAGACTATGAGAAGAATCAAGTTTGTAACTGGGTGGTGGTGCGCTGATGGTGCTATAAGTATTGCTTAAACTTGAAAAGTTTCCTTTGTAGTGTTTAAAGGGCGTTTCAAAAATAAGTAATGGTGATCTGAGGCTTTTCAGGTGTATTCACAAGCCTTTTGCCTTCAAGAACAAACTAAACCAGAGGCCTTACATAGCTGGAATGTTTGAGCTGGTTTGTGTTAAAGGGTAAAACTGCTAAAGGACCCACGTCATGTATACTTAAATGCGACATAGAGCCACTGAATCACTCTGTGTGCAAGGAACAGAAATAGTTCAGGGCTGAAGTTTTCATTCTTCTGTATCTTTTTTTCTCAACTGCCTAAAGCTGTATTGAGTGGGGATTCTCTTGTATAACTCACTGCTAATCATGTTGTATATCATTGTAGTGTACACCACACTTATGGGGTTCATTTTACTTTGTACTTCACTGGAAAATTAAGCAAACTGTGTTAAAATATCTGTATTTTGTATTTTTCCAGCTATCCACTTTTTAACCAGAATTGTAACCAGATACGACTGTTATTGTTGCATTTATGGATTTACCTAACTGGTCTTTCTAATATTAACAGATCAATTTAATTGTTTTTATTTTCTTCTTTTTTTTGCTACATAGCAGTCATTGAAACATATGCATTGAATAGATGTTAGTTTTGGCCAGTGCTTTATGTGTGTTATGTAGCTATTAGGAGCTTGGCTCTCAAAGCTGGTCTGCAGTCTTTATTTCCACAGATGATGTTGGCGTTCATCAAATTCATAAAAAAAAGTTACTTGCTTAATGGGATTTGGGTTGTTACTGCTTTCATTTCTTCGATTTTCTCAAGGCTTCCTGTCCAGTTTTTTTTTTGTTACATTTTTTGTTAATTTGGCCTAAAATGTAATGATTTTATGAGTGTTTTCTTCTTTAATAGATTATTAAGTTGAACTGTTAGGTTTAGGTTTTTGAGCATGGAGGGCAGTTTAAGTAGCTTAATTAATGTCACATAAAACGTCTTTAATCCAATAAGCACTGCACCTACAAAATCAAATACTCAAATGAACTTAACCCCAGTCAGTATCAGTGAATCTGATTATATTGCAGCTTACCTGAGACAAAACCCTAACAGCTTCTGGTCTGTACCATCTGTTCAACACAATAACACTGAATCACAGACAAATGCTGTATTGCTACCTTTATTTCCCTAGTTCAGTTTTGACTGAAGAACCTTCTCACATTTCCTGAAACCAAATTAAGCATTGATATTCCTCATTGCACCTTTTTTTTCTCTTTCTTTTATTCTTTTTGGGGTGGGGGAGGTATAAATGAGGTACGGGTGGGGTTTGTGGCTATGTATATTTGTGTTTTACTTTGAACTGGTTTGCTGCTAATTTTTTTTGTAGGCTCTGCTCAAAAGTGCGAGGAATGATGATGGTCCATATGAAATTGTTCTAAATTGATGCGATTGAAAAATAGAAAAATAAAGCTGCTTGTGCTGTGTGTTTAATTTGTAACTGCCTGTCATTGTTTTTACATTTTTCTTTAAATAAATATTTTAGTAAGTAATTTTGGTTGGTCCAAAATCTGTTTAATACAGGTACACAACATGTACCTCCAACCCATGTCAGCTATAGAATATATATTATACATTAAAGAATTACATGAAACAATAATTGTAAAAAGGGATAGAATCAAACCTGTCACACAAGTGTGTAGACTAATTGTTTTAAATTGAAAAAAAAAAGTTTAGTATATGGGCAAATAGATATATGTATATTTATGTAAGTGAGTGTATGCATACAAATGAGTTCAGGGTAATAAATCATCATAAGCTGCATCTCGTTTGGCCTGCTATTGGGATTATGACAAACATACTTTGTTCAAAAAAGTAATTAGCTTGCTCTTGCTCCTCCAAGAGGCAAAGTTTTAAAGGTCTCTCTGTGCCAGAGGGCATCAGTTGGTGGGGTCTCTGCTTGCCAGGTATGCAAAACACACTTCCAAGCAGAAGGCATGTCTAGAGTAGTTTCTTTTGTATAATAAGGAATCACAATTCCCTGGAAAGAAGGCCCATGAGGAAAACACTGGAGTCTTTTTTTTAAATATCCTCCAATATCACCTTGGAAGAACCTTCCTTGGAAGAACCTTGGAAATGCAAACTTAGAAATTAGTTTACACTCCCAAAACGTTTTCTACATTGGATGTTTTTATTATGTCAGAGAAAGAAACCAGGTCTGTTTTAAACTCATTGTACAGACCATAAGTTTAAAGAATGTAGTAATGTGATTCTGGCAAACTCTGGCAAACTCGCTATTACAACCTGACTAAAAAAAAAAGGACTGATCCTGACTAAAATGGACAGATCCAGGGGTTTCACAAACACAAGAGCACCCTGTGACACTGGCGTCCCCCTACACCACCCTCAACAAATCTGAATTTACTGATCTGTCTGGGCCAGGTTTGTCAGGTTTGTCACATGGTGGCAGAACCTAGTGGTCAATGAGTGCATACAGAAAAAGAGGCAAGTGAAGAAGGATTGGGATAGTCAGAGAGATGAAGAAAGTACACAGGAGTGCAAGGAGATGAAGTGAATGGCAAAGAAAGCAGTGGCAAAGGCTAAAGATAAGTAAAGTCAAGTCAAGTAGGATTTTGTCATTTCAGCCATATACACAGTACATAGTGAAATGAAATAACGTTCCTCCAGGACCCTGGTGCTACACACAAGACAACAGAAGACACAACATAATACACAAAACAAGGCGACAACAACAGACAGCACAGCAGACAGTACATTCATCCGTAAGAGGGCCGCAGTGTAATAGAACAAAGCAGCCCAGGTTGTTCGGCAGTGTAACAGTGTGGCGGAGCAGCGTTATTGTTAAAGTGCAGAGTGCAACAAGAAATAAATAAATAGATAATGATGGAATGAGAAGACGGAATGAGGAGACATTAACGGTTTAAGAGTCTGATGGCCAGGGGGAAGAAACTATTTCCCATCCTGGAAGTGGAGGCCCGTATGCTGCGGGACCTTTTCCCGGATGGCAGGAGGGAGAAGAGAGTGTGGGACGGGTGGGAGGGATCATCCACAATGCTGGTTGCTTTGCGGATGCAGCGAGCGGTGAAGATGTCCTGTACAGAGGGCAGAGAGACCTGATCTTCTCAGCTGTTCTCACTACCCGTTGTAGGGACTTGTGGTCTAAGACGTTACAGTTCCTGTACCAGGCAGTAATGCAGCCGCTCAGGATGCTCTCTCGATGGTTCCTCTGTAAAAGATGGTGAGGATGGAAGATGGGAGATGGGCTTTCCTCAGTTTACGTAGGAAGTAGAGACGCTGCTGGGCTCTCTTCGTGATGGAGTTGGTGTTGAGGGTCCACGTGAAGTTTTCAGTTATGTGAACACCAAGAAACTTGGTGCTCTGGACCATCTCCACAGGTGAGGTGTTGATAATAAGTGGAGCGTGGTCCCCACGTGGTCTCTTGAAGTCAGCAACCATCTCTTTAGTCTTGCCGATGTTCAGGCTAAAGAGATGTTTGTTGACTTCAGGAGCCCATGTCGGGACCACGCTCCACTTATTATCAACACCTCACCTGTGGAGATAAGGTGTACAGTGAGTTCTATGAGAGGCTGGAAAGTAACGGGGGAGAAAAGGACCTAGAAATAGACCTTCAGAAGGAGTTGCATTGTGCCTTTGTGGACTTGGAGAAAGCCTATGACAGGGTGCCAAAAGAAGAGTTGTGGTTTTGTGAAGTAAAAGTTAAGAGCAGCTGAGAAGTATGTGGTACAGATACAGTACAGGGTATGTATAAGGGCAGTGTGACAGTGGTGAGGTTTGCAGGAGGATTGACAGATCCATTTAAAGCAGAGCTGAGATTACATCAAGCTGGAGCTGGAGGAGGGAGGTGGTGGTCTAGTGGTAAGATACTTGCCTGTGGACCAATGGCTCAAGAAGTCCCAGGTTTGAATCCAACTTCTGGTACTGCCACCACTGGGTCCCTGAGCCCCTTAACCCTGAATTGCTCCTGGGAGGACTGTCCCTGCAATAAGGGTATGGAAGTCACTCTGGATAAGAGCGTCTGCTAAATGCTTTAAATGTAAACGTGTCAGATTTAAAGATGCTAAGACTTTTGTTGGGTGTGACAAGGATCGGAAATATATAGTATATTAGAGAACAGCTCAGGGAGGACACTTTGGACACATTTTTTTACAAGATTGCAATTGTTTGGACATGTACAAAGGAGAGATGAGGATTGTATCAGGAGGAGGATGCTGATGAAGGATCTGTCTGGAAAGAGGAAAAGAGGAAGGTCAAAAAGGAGATTTAAGGACGTGGAGAGAGAGGACATGCTGGTTGAATGAGGAATTTGCAGAGGACAGGAAGCAATAGAGACGGTTAATCCGCTGTGGTGACCCCTATATGGTATCAGCCAAAAGAAGAAGAAAGAAGTTGGAGAGTAGGATGGATGGGTAGACGGATGGATGGAAGGATGGACGAAGCGCAGACAGATTATCGAACGATTTGGCACCGTCAGGTAGATTTATTCAGTCCCATCAGCCCATTTCATGTTTATTTATTTGAAACTAAGTTGTAACAATGAGAGAGTCAAGTCGTAATCACAAGAAAGTTTCTCGTAATTGTGAGTTCGTTTGTAAAAATGAGAAAGCAGCTCGTTAAAATGAGATGTTACGTCATAATTATGACAAAGTTTCCTGTTTTTATTTTTCCCTTCGTGCGCTTCCAAAAAAAAGTGCGGTTTTCACTCGTTTTGCTGGTGGTTCCCAACACTGTAATTAATGAGATTCAGCGGCGCCTCTACGCGGCCAGGGAGAGCCGTCAGTACCGCTTGTTCGCCGCCAGGGGGCAGACACGACCGGGAAGAACCGTCAGTACCGCTTGCTCGCCGCCAGAGGGCGGATGCGGCCGGGGAGAACCGTTAGTACCGCTTGTTCGCCACCAGGGGGCAGACACGACCGGGAAGAACCGTTAGTATCGCTTGCTCGCCGCCAGAGAGCAGACTCGGCCGGGACAACCGTCAGTACCGCTTGTTCACCGCCAGAGGGCAGATGCGGCCGGGGAGAACCGTTAGTATCGCTTGTTCGCCGCCAGGGAGCAGACTCGACCGGGGAGAACCGTTAGTATCGCTTGTTCGCCGCCAGGGGGCAGACTCTTCCAGCTTGTCAGAGGCTCAGTTGCCGCGGGATCGCTATTAGTCATGTAAACAAAAGAGTCCAAGTTGCGCTCTGCGGGTGAAATTAAAACCTCTTCAGTGATGGGGAAGCGGGATAACAGAGTGGTAAGCTAAACTGCAGAGCAGTTCATCAAACGGTGTAGTGGGCCGCTGAGACGAGCCTTAGGTTTGTGTTGGGCCTGGCTAACAGTGATAGCATTAGCGTCGGGCTAGCACATGCGGGGTGTGGGATGTAACGCTATTCATCACGTTTTGGCAGATTTACACTGAACTGAGGCTTAACATCAACACTGCACGAATTAAATTCCCATTACTCTACATTCGCCTGGTTAGTTTTTGTGCGTAAGGTGAAATTGTCTTTGAAAACAGCTAATTTTAGATACCAGTTGGAAAAGCAGGGAGACCTGGGCTGATTTTAGTTACCAGCTCGAAATGTTTACTTCCCCTCAGTGTTAAATCTCTCACCTCTGCCGCAACTGCACATCCTTCTCGCTGGCTGTAGACGGGGCCGTTAAATAAAGTAAATGCCGTTGGTCAGAACGCCCTCGTGTCCGGAGTCTTCAGGTTTCGGTGTGCGGGAAACATTGTGTCATGCAGCGCTGAGGATGAAGCTTCATCACCAGCGAGCTGTGTGGGACTGGGAGAAAAGGCTGGCCTGACGTCTCAGTGAAGTTAGCAGAGGTTTATTTTCTCTGTGTTGACGTGGCTGACAGAATCGGATATACAGTGCCTTGCAAAAGTATTCACCCCCTTGGCATTTTTCATGTTTTGTTGCCTCACACCCTGGAATTAAAATGGATTGTTTGAGAGTTCGCACCACTTCATTTACAAAATGCCTACAACTTTGAAGATGGTGTTTTTTTATTGTATTGTGAAGCAAACAAATGGGACACAATAACAAAACTGCTCCAGCTCCTTCATATTAGATGGTTTTCACTTGAACAGCAATTTGACCACAGATTCTCAGTTGGATTGAGGTCTGGACTTTGACTAGGCCATTCCAGCACATTTAAATGTTTCTCCTTAAACCACTGGAGTGTTGCTTTAGCAGTATGCTTCGGGTCATTGTCCTGCTGGTAGGTGAACCTCCGTTCCGGTCTCAAATCAGAGGCAGACTGACAGGTTTTGCTCAAGAATATTCCTGTATTTAGCACCATCCATCTTTCCCTCGACTCGGACCAGTTTCCCAGTCCCTGCTGCTGAAAAACATCCCCACAGCATGATGCTGCCACCACCATGTTTCACTGTGGTGATGGTGTTCTTGGGGTGATGGGATGTGTTGGGTCTGCACCAGACATAGTTCTTTTCCTTGGTGACTGAAAAGTTCAATCTGACCAGAGCACCTTCCTCCATAGTTTTGGGGATTCGCCCACATGTCTTTTGGTAAACTCTAAACATACCTTCTTATTTTTAGCGTTAAGTAATGGCTTTTTTTCTGCCACTCTTCCATAAAGCCCAGCTCTATGGAGTGTATGGCTTATTGTGGTCCTATGGACAGATACTCCAGTCTCTGCTGTGAAACTCTGCCACTCCTTCAGGATTACCGTTGGTCTCTGTGCTGCCTCCCTGATTAATGCCCTCCTTGCCCGGTCTGTGAGTTTTGGTGGGTGGCCCTCTCTTGGCAGGTTTGTTGTGGTACCATGTTCTTTCCATTTGAAGATGATGGATTTGATGGTGCTCTGGGGGGAAAAATCAAATTTTTTGATATTTTTTACAACCCAACCCTTACTTGTACTTCTCAACAACTTTGTTCCTGACTTGTTTGGAGAACTCCTTGGTCTTCATGGCGCGATGCCTCTTGCTTAGTGATGTTGCAGCCTCTGGGGCCTTTCCGAAAAGGTGTGTTTATACTGAGAGATAATGTGACACTTAGATTGCACACAGGTGGACTTCATTTCACTAATTGCTGTGACTTTTGAAGTTAATTGATTGCACCAGGACTTTTTAGGGGCTTCATGGCAAAGGGGATGTATGTATACATGTGCCAATTTTTTCTTTTCTTTTATATATATAATTTTCTCATTTCACTTCACCAACTTTGACTATTTTGAGCATATCAATCACTTAAAATAAGAGTCAGAAACATTTAAATTACAAGTTGGAATGTAACAAAATGGGTAAAAAGCCAAGGGGGGTGAATAATTTTGCAAGGCACTGTACCTGCTGGTAAAACTGCGGTCCATCAGACTAACATTCACATCACTACTATTCAAATCTTACTTGTTTACTTTCACTTTTCTTATCACTGCTTTGAACTATACTCATTATAGCTGTTCTGCCATTCTGTTAACCTTTTTTTTTTCTTAATTAAACACATTTGTTTTATTTGCATTTTGTTTAGCATTATTTTTTGTGAATGCTGGTGGATCTGTCAGTCTGTTTTTTGCAGTTGAAATCTATAAAGTGTTTCTGATTCTGATGTATGCCTTGTTACTGACCCCTGTTTCAGTATTTACATCCTTAATCATCCTTTTATATTATGTTTTATACCTTTTTAAATCTGTGTAAAGACACCGATGTATGAGAGTAACACATTCTGATCCTCTGTATCTCCAGTACTCATGAATGGACAAAGTTGACTCTTGCAGTCTTAATTTAAAGCATTAATCACTCTCTCACTTGTTCTGCTATTGGCTGTTGGTCTTGCTATTCTTGCAGCATCACTTTTCATGTAAACCTTCTAGTGAAAGTGAAAATTCTTGTCATTAACAGCACAGCACACAGTGAACCACAACGAAATTACATTTCTGCATTTTACCTGCAACACTCAGACACCATGCAGAAGGGGGCAACTATTGAAAGCGCCAGGGGAGCAGTGATGGGGACGGTACCTTGCTCAAGGGTACCTCAGTGCAACCTACTGGTCTGGGATTTGAACCCATGACCTTCTGATCCTGGGGCCAACTCCCTAACCAAAAAAGTTGTGCAGAGTGATCGAGATCATCTATGGTGTTCAAAAGCCAGGCCCTCAGGTTTGGACATACTTCTGATCATGGGCTTCAACCTTTTGCAGGGTTTTGAATTTTAAAAGCTGTGGTGTTATGGTTTCTCCATGCTTAGGTTCTTTGACCTGTGCATGTCTGATTTCTGTAATTGTGTTTCATTACAGGCATACTTGAATCCAATAGCTGCTGCCAGAGCCAGAGGACCTGCACCAGTCTCTGGACCCACCATACAAGATTATCTCAGCAGGCCTCGACCAACATGGTATGGACACTTGTCAGAGGTCTACATTAAGTAAACCCTTTGTTAATAGAATTTAACCGTTGTTCAGGGTACCCATTGCTACCGCTCTAGATTGACCTGTTAAGATCTAACACATCCAAAAATCCATGATATAATTTTTTTCATTTACATGCATGTATTCAGTGGACACTCCAGATAAATTTACATTAAGCAAGGTTTAATTTAGTAAGGTAAGTGCTAACCATGAAGATGTTTTAGATATATGGGCCAGGATTATGCTGAGAATTCATCAGCTCGGATTATATAAACTGTTGGTTTGCCTCCACCTGTGTCAGATAAAGTTATCAGATAAATAGCAGAATAGGACATTGATCTCTGAGACAAAGCTGGATTAGGGATTAATTTAAAAATGTATAATAACACTAAGTGACCCAGATTTACAAAAGTAGCACATAGCTAGTTTGTACCCTCAGAAGACAAAATTGCAGCTATACTGACTTAAAAAAAATGCATTGAAATAACGTACTTGAAACATTTAACCAAGCTGAGTGATGAGCTATAGAAACAGCATATGTTCCACTTGTTACCTTGTTCGGAAGTTCTTACTCTAGTGAAACCCATAAATACATTTCTTAAGTCTATTTCCATTTCTTAAGCTGTCTTCTTTCTTTGGGCATTAAATAAGTGTAATCAGTAGCCCTGACATTTCAGTGCCTTCACATAATACCACTAAAGGAAAGGTTACTTAAAAATAAACAGTGCTCATTACCTCGATTACCTCAATGCTTAGCTGTAAAGGATATAAAAAAAAAATAAAAGGTGAAAGTGACCACCTTTGTTATTGTGAAACGCAGCGCAGTACAACACAACGAAATTCAATCTCTGCGTTTCACCCATGCACACACGTGCAGCAGGGGGCAGCTATTGAAAGCGCCCGGGGAGCAGTGGCAGGGACAGTACCTTACTCAAGGGTACCTCAGGTCAACTTACAGGTAAGGGAATTGAAGCCCCAATCTTCTGATCCAGGGCTAACTCCCGAACCACTAGGCCGCCGCTGCCCGGAGATACTGCAGTACCGGGTCGATGCGTGGAGTGGACGGAGCGAGCCCCTATTCCATCATTTAGCTTTAATTTTTAAGTTTTAATTAAAAACACCTTTGGTGACACAGGCATCTTTTATATTGGCCATGTAGCTACGGTACAAAAAAATTTAACCATTGCTTTAAGGTTTCAAAACTTTCCACTGTGACCTGTCTGAGGCTATAACTGGCGCTGATATTGCATCTTCCTACCACAGGGAGGAGGTAAAGGAGCAGCTGGAGAAGAAGAAAAAAGGCTCAAGAGCTTTGGCTGACTTTGAGGATAAAATGAATGAGGTAAAGTCAAATTAGGCAAATGTCTGCTAAATCCTCTTTTTTCAATGACAAAAACCATACATCACCAGCACCTTTTTAAATTCTCAGCGATGGAGGAAGGAGCTGGAAAAAAACAGAGAGAAATTACTCAGTGGAGGTGAGAAGAAGGAAAAGGACAAGAAAGAGAAAGACAAAGAGAAGAAAGAAAAGGAGAAAGATAAAGACAAGAAAGAGGTAACTTCTCATGAAGGAACAATCATAATGGTAATAATCTGCTTATTGTTACCATTTAAAGGCAATGTTGCTCTTTTTTTGCAGAGAAAGAAGAAGGAAAAGAAAAAGTCAAGTAGGGTGAGAAAAGCTCTCCATTTCCATTCCCACACAACTGTTCTGAAAACTTGTCCTAGTTTCAGTTGTCTTGTTGCAAGAAGCACCAGATTAAATGAAGGATTTCTCCTAGTACATCTCTCTGTCATGTATTTTCCCCAGCAAGTTGTTTGATATCTAATGAGCTCTGCTTTTGTTGTGTGTGGTCAAGCATTCTTCGTCTTCTTCCTCCTCCTCATCGAGTTCTGATTCCTCCAGCAGTTTATCGTCCGAGGGGGAAGATGAGGTACAGCACATTTGACTTTTAAACTCTCTGGTTTTGTGCTTTGTAAACACATCCCTTGTTATTAATTGAAATCATAGTAAAATGTGGTGGTGCTTTTGGTTTGTTGCTCATGTCAGGAAGAAAAGAAGAGTGTAAAGAAAAAACGAAAACGAAAGCGATCCTCAGCACGGAAAGCATCTGATGATTCTGATGTAGAGTCAGACACAGACAGCAAGGTAATGTTGCCACGTCTTGACTCCTTCCTATGGTTCTCAAAGTTAAGCACTTTACACTTTTTAGTGGTATTCAGTCTAATAGAAAACACTCAGTTTTTATAAGTTGGTATTTAGTTTAGTGAAATATTGTAAACTGTGTTCTGGCTCTGAAAATCTTAGTCTTAGAACTGTTACATTCTGAAAGCTCTCCTCTTTTCATTTTACCTATGAAATACAGACGTTCTCTGTTGCTATGATGGATTTCTGTTAGTTAGATGTGGCTGTCATGTGACTCCACTTCTTGACATTCCTGTCACTGAAATTTCCTTAGTGATTACTTTTCCTACTTTAAGCTCTACATCTGTGCTTACACATTGTTTTAATGTGTGTTAATGAAATTTACTACGAACCAGGATCAGTTTTTAGCATGCAATTTGTTTTTAGGGATCATCTAAAAAGAAGAAGAAAAAACTCAGGGAAGAGGGAGAGAAAGATAAGGTGATGTGAATTTGCCTGTTTAGGCCAAGCATTTTTTCAAATGTACTATTTTACTTTATTTTGATGAATGCAATTCTTTTATCATTGCAAAGGATGAAAAGGAAAGTCGAAAGAAGAAGAAGTCTGAGAAAAGCCACTCAGAGTCGTCAGATGATTCAGAATTAGATGAAGATGTAAGGAGATTACTGTCATCTCACTTGACCAAATCAGCATGATTTTGGTTGCATACTATATGGTGTTTATGTCCAAAATGTTCATTACATTGGTTATAAAGAACTGTTTACTCCATGTAGGTGGAATCCAAAAAGAAAAAGCGCAGTAGTGAAGAGAGAGAGAAGACCACAGTAAGTGTCTGATTCACACATATCTTGATTTGATAAAGAAAACTATTAAGGGAATTTGGAAAGAGCTGTAACAAAAGGTTAGTGCATGATCATCCCCATATATGATGCCAAAAGGCAGCACCAGCCATCATAAATTAGGGAGAAAAATAAAAGAAGGATAGGGGCCTCTGATGTCATCATACTGCATCATCTGTAGCTGCGTCTTTCTAAAAGTTATTGCAGACTATCCATTGTTTACCTGATTCATCTATTGGAAATTAGGAAAAATAAATGGGGAAAAGTAATCATGACCTTTGCAAAAGTACAGCTACCTACAGTTTTCTTAAACTGCACCTCACATTAAACCTACCCACATAGCAGGGCAGGTTGCAAAAACAAAACCCTTTGTATTGCTATAAACTTGCTTATTAGCACTGTTTTTATTTTGAACAGACAGATGTAAGTAAATTATATAGAGTTGAAATGTATAGCACAATAATAGTCTGAAACAATCTCATATTTTCTAGGATAAATCAAAGAAAAAGAAGAAGAAGAAGAGACACAAGAAACACAGCAAGAAGAAGAAAAAGAAGACAACATCAGGATCAGAATTAGATTAGAGAGTAATTGTGTGGCATCGAGTATGAGGAAGCTGGACGACTAAGTGTGTTTGGAGCATTTGCAAGAACTGCTGCAAAACCCAACAAAGGTCTGCTAGAGGGACTCTGAAATCTGAAGTCTGTGGAGCAGTGTGTCTTTCTGCTTAAGCAGGCTGGTGATATGGATGAATGAATGGAACGGGGGAGGGGGGTTCATATGAGGGCTTTGACACCCTGTGGGTTTTTTATTTTTTGCTTGTCTTTTTTTTTTTTTTTTTTTTTTTTTTTTTTTTTTTTTTTTTTTTCTTCTTTCTAGCAGAAGATTTTCTGTCTGAATGAATAAAGCTCCGTTATTCAATTGGACATCAGTTGTGGTGCTAATGTAATTTGCACATACTATAGTTTCAGTCCTTTAATGAACCCAGGCTAACCACATCAAAGGCTTTTACTCAGTTATTAGGGGACTGCAGTGATCCATAGGTTATAGAACGATACTGAAAGGTTGGATGTAGAAAAGTTTCTCGGGTATTTAAAAGGGTTAAAGAAACGGGAATTTTGGAGGCACTGAAAGCATCCTTTACGTTTCAACCTTTGTTTTAGCTAATATAAGTTACATTCAGTTTTTCAAAGGAAGTAGAAAGATACATTAAAATATTCTTCTAGATCACTATCCTCGTGTCTGATAGCTGGTCTGTGTTAATCAATGTACTGTCAAAACATGTGTTTAATTCTGTTTTAATTCACCTTTCATGGTCTTGTTCCTGACTGTGAAAATGAAGTTAATTGAAACCGAGAGATGACTGAAGAGAAGCAAGGGGGAATTTGAAGAAAATTTCTGGTGTACTGCATGGAGAAAAAGCGACACTTTGCATATCCTTGTGTACATTGTCTGTATCAACAGCTGGTTAGGGCTCAGCCGTCTGTGTGCAGTACTATCTACACAATTGCTCTGTCGGTGTGTCAAAGTCTTCTTACAAATAGGTACTTTTTTCTCTTCTTTTATTTTCAAATTCCTCTGCATTTTTGCCATGAATATCTCAGTCAGAGCTTTTCGATGGAGCTGGATGTGGCCCTAGAGGAGGCAGTGGCTTTTCAGAGCTTCTGTCAGGTGTATGTTCTCTTTTCATGGGAGGGGCCTCATTTCCCTAACAAATCCTGTCACCAGTTCTACATTTCTTGTCACAGTGCTAGACCCTCTGGATCACAGCAAGTAGAAATGGAATCGGTAGAAGTTGCTGTGTTTCTGCTCTTATGTGCCATGATTCAGATAACAGGTAAGATTTTCTCCTAATGTTTTTTTTTAAAGCTCTAATCTCAACACAACTTGTACTGAATGAAGTTTTTAAAGGATGATAGGTCATAATTACATATGTTACGAGTTAAATATAATATCTATAGTAGAGAAAGTGCTACTTCCCCCCCAAAAAAAATTTAAGACCGATTCTTTGCTGTATCTGTGTATAAGCAGGTGTCATTAATAGTGTTAATTTAAATTTAAGCCTCTCAGTTTTGTAAAAACTGGCTGTAAAACTTACAAAGTGTTATTCTTTATTTATCCCCTTTTATCACTTTTTTCTTTTCACTGAATAATTCCAGCTTTGTGGATTTAGTGCATCTGTCTTTATTTGCTGCGGATTTTATGCATATGCATACATTTTAATCTAACCTCTGAAAAGTTGTCGTAATGCAGTGCACCACTGTACACTTTTAAAGTGTCTATATTGAAATGCCCAAATAGAAATAGTCAGAATTTCTTTTACAGTAACTTCATTGTTAGGTTTTGAATGGGTTTTCTTCTTTTCCAGAGATACAAGCTTTTTCCTCTGAGATATATATTGTCTTTACACCTCCATCCTTAATAGGCACTAAATATTCATAAATTACTCACCCAGGCACTGTTGCGATAACTCGACCAGTTCCCTTATCTCATGAGCCGTCACATGCTGCTCCAGTTCAACCCCAGACTTGACTCAGTAGATTATTCATGTGCAGGACTTTGCTATTTTCCAGCATGGAAACTACAGTGGTTCTACTCGGTTTAATTATTTTTATTTATTTCAGCCTCAGTTGCTTCTCAGTGTGAGTAATCTAACTCGTATTATTGTTAGGATATTGTTTGCATAATTGAATGTGCTTAAGATTAATGTCCATTGTCCTGCGGATCTCTTAGTCACTACTGTTATCACCACAACAATCTCTGGTTTGTTTAGAGACAACAGGAGTGAAGGGGGCCCAGCACACTTCACAGTATTCAACAAGTGTGCTAAGGATAGCATGCAGTAAACAGTGGCACACTTCTAAGCTCCAAGCCTCCTCCGCCTCTGGGCTGTTTCATATGCAATAGGGGTGTCCTTATTTATTATTTAGGACACAACACAAACTGCACAGTTGTCTATTGTAATGCACTGAGTAGGCAACAGGCAGGGAGAGGGGCTAGTTGTAGCAGTAAAAGATGTGTGTGTGTGTGTGTGTGTGTGTGTGTCCAAGTCCACGTCCACCACCTACCTTCCTGCTGCCACATAGTCTCTCCTAGCAACGTAGTACAATTAGTAGCTATCAGTTAAGGCTAGGTAACAGATCTGTTCCTGTTTATGTTTCACAATTGCTGTCTGTTAATACAGAATACATTGTTTTGCTAAACCAAAAAAAAAAGTTTTACTTCAGTTACAAGAATTTGAGTGCTTTTATATTTACTAATTTATCACTTTCCCCCCATAATTAAATGTGGTGAAATATCAGTTTTCGAACAAAAGGAACACAACTTCATGTAATACTCTACAGTTTCTTCAGGCTGCCCTGATGTTTGCTCAAAGACCAGTTTGGACAATTTAGAAAGGATCTTGTGTTTGGCTACAATCATCCAGTTTAGCCTGTCAATATTTGCTCACAGCCGTTACAGGACAGATCAACTTGTGATTACACTGGAGAATCTGTAAATCGGCTAATGCAGCAATCTAGAGTGGAACTCTAGACATCGAATCCAGTTTCCGGTCTTAGATTCTGTAATTATTTATTAAATTAACACTGATGAGGTACCTGGTTGACCACCTAGTTTAATATCACCAGAGTTAAAAAAAAAAAACAAAAACCAACAACAAAAAAAACAGACAAGAAACTGAAAAATGAAATGAAAGTGACAATTTGTCATTGTGAGTACACAGCACAACACTCAGTGAACCCCAACAAAATGCATCCTCTACATTTAATCCATACACACCATGCAGCAGGGGGCAGCTATTTAAAGAGCCCAGGGAGCAGTGACAGGAACGGTACCTTGCTCAAGGTTACCTCACTAATCCACGACTTTCATTTGAGGACAGTACAGTACAGTACATTGGAAATACCGTTGCCTACTGTTACAGTTCCTAGGGGGCCGGAGTCCTTTCTTTATGGGGTGTTTTCTCATATCTGCATGTCAGGTGGATTGTAGATCACCCTGTGGGCTTGAATATGTGTGAGAGATTCTGAGATTCAGGTGTCTGCCCTGTGATTTCCTGGTGACCCATCCAGAATGATTTTCTGCCTTTTGCTTTATGAGTGTTGAGAGGTTCCAGCACCCCTGTGAGCCTAATTAAGATTATTAAGATTATTATTATTAAAATAACAGGTAGAAGGATGATGTTGGTTTGATTGTGGAATTGATAAAACTGGTGACATTGTAAATTCTGTCAATTCAGTTGAGGTTTTAAATGTTTGCTCTCCTTTCACTCAGCATAAATGTAACCAGCATGGGCAGATTAGGTGGTGGTCTAGTGGTAGGATACGTGCCTACAGACCAAGAGCTCACAGGTTAGAATCCCACCTCCAGCACCACCATCATTGGGTTCCTGAGCAAAACCCTTAACCCCAAGTTGGTCCAGGAGGACTCTTCCTGTAATTAAGAAATGTAAGTTGCTCTGGATAAGACCATCAGCTAAATGCCATAAATGCAGCTTATAGAACATAAATGCAGTTGGTATAGTCTAGAAGGAAGTATGGTTCACTGTGTGCTGTGCCACGTTTCACAATGACAAGTACTCACTTTCACTTCATAAAATGGTTTTCCAAGCAGTAAGCGCTCTCCTTCAAACATATTGTGCTATTTAAATATGATGTATTAATAGCAGCAACTTTTAATGAGACACTGTACAAAAGACAAGAGTTTCCAAAAATTCCTGTATAATAAGTGTCCCTAATGAACCATTAAATTAAGTACTTAATAAATAAATAAATAAAGAAAGATGTTTAAATGTTTAAAAAATCAGTTATTTCTTTAAGGCACCTACATTTTTAAGAATGTAGCTCAGACTGCATAATATATTTATTGTTTCTGTTTCAAAGGTGTGAACACAGAGCGCATTTTGATGCCTTCTGTCATCCATGGGATAAAGGGAAGGTCACTTCACATACCTGTGCAGCCTCAATTTGAGATGAATAAGATGGAGTTCCAGGGTAGCTGGTCCAAGACCAGTCCCCAGCATTGCAACCTGGTCAACTTTAATAATGGCTCAGTTATTCATGACCTACGGTGGAAGGACATGCTAACCTTCAATCCAGCCACCTTTTCCCTGACCTTGAAGCAATTGGATGAGGCAGCTGAGGGAGACTACCAGCTAGAAGTCAACATCAAATTGCCTGGGCAAAAAAAAAGAGAACCTCTGACCATTACCAAGAACGTGAGCGTAACTGTGAATGGTGAGGAGCTTGGAGCTTGTTTATGTTGTCCTTTAGAATGTTTATATATGAATAGACCCTTGGAACAGTTCCCTTTAATCAGGATTACATCAGGAATCAGCACTGAGTATTTTCTTGTTTGCAATGGTAATGGACAGGTTGGAAGATGAGATTAGGCAGGAAACCCCATGAATTATGATGTTTACGGATTAAATTGTGATCTGTAGCAAGAGTAGAGAGCAACTAGAGGAGACCCTGGAGATGTGATGCTCTAGTGAGGAGAGGTGACAGATACCAGCAAGAGTGAAAGGAAAGGTTTACAAGATGGTAGTGAGCCTTGCAATGTTATATGGGTTGGAGATGGTGGAACTGGTGAAAAGTCAGGCAGACGAGCTAGACGTGGCAGAGTTAAAGATTTGCATTGGGAGTGACTAGGTTTATGAGAGGAACAGCTCAGGCTGGATGGTTTGGAGACAAAGTCTGAGAAGTGACCACACCCACATTAAAATAATGTTCTGAAATATTTACAAAATATATTACCTACACTCAAAATGTTTTCACTTGTCATTTGTATTATTTTACCTTAGTGACATGTTGTTTGATTGTTTGGGGTGGTGGTGGTCTAGTGGTAGGATACTTGCCTACAGACTAAGAGGTTGCAAGTTCAAAAACCACCTCAAGCACTAGCACCAATGAGTTCCTGAGCAAGATCCTTCATCCCAAGCGTCTCCAGGGGGACCGTCCATGTAATCAGGAATTGGAGTTCACTCTGGATAAGAGCGTCTTCTAAATGCTGTAAATGTAAATTGCAGAATAGACACTATAGAATGAATTAGAAAGATGTTGGATCTTTTGATATTGTGAATGTTTGTGCTCAATTAACAATCCCAAATGGGTATTTTAGCTTTAAGAATAAAAAATATCTGTGGTTATATGTGTTGCTGGTGACAGCTTCTTTAGAATAATTTGAACATGTGTGATTTTAGTGAATCTCCCCCCCCCTGTGGTGCACAAGAGCTCAGAGGGGACACTTATGGAAGACCAGGACAATGTCACTCTGACCTGCATTGTGGAGAACAATCCTAAGGCTTGGTACCAGTGGCTAAAAAACAACAAACCAATAAGCCCTAGAGAGCATCATGTGTTTTCCCAGAACAACAACACCCTGCTCATCAACCCAGTGAAGAAGGAGGACATTGGCATGTATAGCTGTGTGATCAAAAATTTCATCAGTCAAGCACAAAGCAAACCCATGGAGCTCAGTGTGTTTTGTGAGTGTTTTCGTTTTCTTTCTTAATCAGATTGTGTGTGAAATCAAGCTGACCTAAACCAACCATTTCTGTTTCATATCCTCATTTATGGCATCTAACATCCTCTAGAGATGCTTGCTTTGTTTATGTCATCCTGTTACCTGGCGGTATACACAACAGCCTCATGATTTTGCCTGATGAACATGTGTGTGTATGGGTAAAATGCAGAGGAAGCGTTTCGTTGTGGTTCACTGTGTGCTTTGTAATTTTACTTTTTAAACATCTTCATAAACTGCTTCATATACTACTTTTTTTCCATATACAATGAAAACTGTCTGTCTGTCCATCTCTTAATCTGTTTATCTCATTCCATCCATTTTATTTCTTTGATTCTGAATATCATATTTACATATAAATAGCATGGACACTAGATCATCACACCTATATGAACGTGAAGTGAAAATGACTAACTGTCATTGTGAAACACAGCACACGGTGAACCCCCAACGAAACGCGACCACTGCATTTCATCCACACACACACACACACGTGCAGCAATAATGGGGACAGTACTTTGCTCAAGGGTACCTACTGGTCTGGGATTTGAACCCACAACCTTCCGGTCCTGGGACCTAGTCCCTGATCAATAGGCCTCCATTGCCCCGATATGAGGTTGTTTGCCATTACATTCCAAAATGATGAACAATGTAATGAAGTTAGACATTTAAGAAAACAAAACATTAACAGAAACAATTATTATCCTTCAGATGGTCCTTATAACCTGGAAGTGAATTCGGACCAGGGTCTGAGAATTGGAGAGGTATTCACTGTAAATCAAGGAGAGCTGATCTTTTTTGACTGCCTGGCTGATTCAAACCCCCCCAACACCTGTGTGTGGATCTCCAGAACTGACAACAACACAGAAGTCCTCATGACCGGCTCCCGCTTTGAGGTGCCTTTGGACAAGTTTGCCTGGCCCACAAAGTTCTTGTGCAGGGCCTTCAACAATATTACAAAGAAGCAAGATGAAAGACACTTCACACTGGTGGTGGCTAATCTTGGCAAAGGTATAAATGAGATTCTGTGTAAAATTTAGCTTTTGGGCAAGACTTTAGATAGTTCTACTTTTGAACACAGAAATATTCCCAGTTACAAGCTTTTAATAATTTCAGTGCTTGATGAGTATTTGCTGTATGCTCTACAGTAAGTGCTGTGCTGTAGCTGTTTTTAGTTGCTAAACAGATATCACTGCACCTTGAGTGAAAGTTACCCTGCATGACTGAAAAGGAAATCGGGTCCCGCAGCTTGTTGTATGAACTGGCAAAGATAAATTTCATTAATTGTTTAATTGTAGTCTTGACCCTGAATCTCATATTGCTGAGGAATCATTGGACAGTAATCAGCTGACTTTATGCTGGCCATCTGACATGACATAGAAACAGGATTAACCTGAAGTGTGTCCTCAACCAATGTTGACAGACATTTTCTCAGTTTATTCACCTCCGCTTTCAGATCCTTGCCAATAAGAAGTAAAATAAAACCTCTAAACTCACATTTTGATTCAATTAAAATTGCTCACACTCTTACAGATGTCAGACATTATCCTTTGAAAGTACCCTATAACATAACTTTTTAACGTGCCCTTTGTCGCACTCCCTTATTTTAAGGGTGATGTAATTGGTTCAGTACGTCACATATTCTTATATTTCAATGTAATTGTATTCACTATTATTGGTGCAAATGCTTTTTGAATCCACAGAATGCAGAACTGGGAGAGGAGGAACATTTTATTTATTGATTATAGAATAAAGCCAGTCCATAAGGTTGCTACCTTGTCTGATGGGGGGCAAATTAACTTTAGTTTAGTTTAGTTTTTTGTTATATTTTACATACATTCAACAAATTCATTATTAATTGGTAAAAATATGCTACTCCTGTAAGAATCCTGGGTCAGTTTGCAGCTTGTAGAGAGACATTTGGACAGTGATCCACAACAGATTAGTGTATTCAATATCACATTATTTGTCAGCACTGATCAGTAAACCCTGATTAGTTAACTTCAAAATGTTGAACCATTCAGGCATTGGGAAGTAAAAATAAAGAAGAGTTTATTTTTATTGCGACTTACATATGTGCCTGTGTTTTAATAAAGTAAATGGAGATGGTAGAGTTATATCAAGATGCATAAGGGATTGAATGAATTTAATACATGAAAAGACCAGTAAAAGTTTAAAAGCATTTTCCTGTCAGATTTCTGTAATGTGGTGCTCTGTAGCCATTGCATCGTCACAAACAAACCTAAACTGCTCTTTTGTAGCAAACCAGCTGGCTGAAAAAAAAAACCGCCTCGGTTGTTAAAATAATTCCTTAGTAAAATATTATTTAAAAAATGAGCATGTGATTTATTTTGTATTCTAGTCATAAAATCTAAATTCCAACAGTCTGAAATCAATGCTGCTGATCACTTTTGGTCATCATTCTGGCTAAAATCAACTAAAATATGGTATTAGCCATGTCTGAACTGAACCATACTCTGACATTTTGTTTTTTCCGTTTGCATGTATTCATTATTCCAAACCCTACCAGTACACCTTTTCTTTATCTGTGAAAAGGTGTGTGTGCACTACAGGTAACTAAACACCAAGGCTTTCCATAAAGGTGGTGTTGCTATGGCCCAGGTAGTAAAAATATTTTCACTTTCATTTTGTCATTTAAAAGTTTTAGGTTCCCTTTCAAGTCAAGTCAAGTAGGTTTTATTGTCATTTCAACCATATACATAGTACACAGTGAAACGAAATAACGTTCCTCCAGGACCCTGGTGCTACACATAAGAACCTTTTTAAATGTTATTTATTTATTTATTTTTTTACAACAACAAAAAAACCCATTGCATGTTTATTTGTTTGTTTATTTTTATAATTAGGCTTAAATGTAGTATCCAAAGTAGTACAATATCTAACACAAAGTTACTGAGTGATGTCATGTGTTACTCTGTAGGATAAATGGCTTTTCCTGGTGTTAAAATAAGATGATCTGAAGCTAAATAATACCCTTAAAACAAGAGCACTATTCTGTTTCTTATATATGAAAATAAAGATAATAAAACTCAAATAAGGCAATAAAAGTGATCATATTTTCACCACACCCTGAGTATCTGAGCCTGTAGCAGGACCACCTACTACAGGAAAGTGATGATGTTTGGTGACCTGTAGTGCACATCCCTTACCAGATATTGGTGAGATACCAAGTGCAGTTGTATTGAAGGTTTGAATATATGTCAAAAAATGCTTGGTGTCCATGCTTACAATACTGAATGAGAAACCCACTTAGAATATCACAGTAACTGTGGGACACACATTTAGAGTGTTTTCTTTTTTTTTGCCGTTAAACCAAAGCAAATGAAGGAATAATCTCCTTAGATTTCAAGCTGGTGTAACTTTTACACAATATCAGCTAGTCCTGAGGAATTTTTAATATTTTGGGGGAAAAAAAAAGCCACAAAATGGTCGAATTGTTAGAAGTTTGAGAATGGATAATTTGCCAAATTGAGCCAGAATTACACCAGTTTCCGTTTGGGGCTTTGTAATACTCTCGATTGTACCTTTTTACTTTCAGCTCACAGCGAGAAATCGGTTCTTATAACATTGCAATCTGTTTACAGGTCATGAAAAGCTGCATGGAGAGAGTGGGTTTTCTCCTTTAGCTGCCATTACCATCTCTTCACTACTGATTATACTGTGCATGCTGTTCGTACTATTCAGGAAATCATGCCATCCTAAAAGAGGTTTGTTTTTTTGTGTTTTTTTTTTTTTGTATTAAATTGTCAAAAACATTCTGTTTTTCTCACTTTACAGTGAGGCAAAAAAAAAAGGGCAGCCAGTTACAATGTTTACATATATCTTATATCAAGTATTATAAGTACACTACTAAAAACAACTTGCTTATTATGAGTAAAATAGAGAGACTGGAAATGGCCACATAAAACTATTTTTTACCTTTAAGAGATTAAAATACCAACCATATGGAATTATTCTTAGATTTCAGGTAAAGAGACTAAAAATTAGGAAAATAGTAGAATAGGTAAATACACAGAATATACAAACGGGACTGGGCTCTCATTGGTTCTCAAGTTTAAGTCCATCCTTCAATTTGTGGCGTGTCCTTTTAACATTTATACACTTTTACCTTGGATAAAATCTCACTCTCACTGGATGGAGAAACCTTGACCCTGTTATAGCATTCATATTTAATCAAATGTATTCATTAATTTGACTGTAGTTTGGCGCAATTTCAGAAATACTGGCTTTATTCAAATTATCTCGAGTTCTTGGGAAAAGGAAATTCTCAGAAGTATCAGTCTCGATAATGGGTTCAAATGTGTAATTGAAACTGCTGATGAACTGTAGCTTTTTCAGTAGCTGTATACTATAATGATACATCGTGGGTTTAATCATTACATACTTTTGCTTCCACAGTGTTGATGAAAATCTACAGCAGGTAAGTAGAAAAAGGCTTGGATATTTTTTCCTAAGACAAATATTTACTTTATGTCCATGCTTAAATAACATCTGATTTGGCCCCTCCCCTCTAGGCCTATTCCAGAACCAAAAGGTCTACATCGTTCAGGTAAGTGCCCTACATGGTTAATACTCCAATGTGACTGGTGTTTGCTGTCAAGCAGTCCTGTGTGCACAGCCTCTGATCAAACAAACTTCAGCCCTGCTATCAGCTCAAAACAATTACTATAATTATATCAGGCTGCACTTATTCCACTAATGAATTTCTTGTACAGACATCTGTTTAGTCTGTGGTTCAAGTCTGTGCTCGGTTGACAGAATACAACCATAACTAAGGGCTACTGATCGTTCAGGGGGAGTCAATGATGTTTGGAGGGCCAGTAGTACCTTCAGGGCCAAGTAATAAGTGAAAAGGCTGAAATTTGAAATCTTAAAAAGTAGTACTCTACTAATACAACTACTACTGTTACTATTATTACTACTACTTCTAATTATAATAAAAATACCTTTTAGCACCTTTCACTTTATATGGCTGTGGATTTGTAATGGGTAGTCATGTAGGATCCTTTAGTTTTGTGATCGCTTGTTGTGTGGTGCCTTGCAGTCCTTCATTTATGTAGGCCGTCAAGTAACAATGATCCTTTTCTGGTAGGCCATGAGGATGCTACTGAAGACTTTGGCATCTACGAGTTTGTATCTATACCTGGGAAAATGGAGTCTAACCATGTGAGTTTTTCTTCTAAATAAACTCCTTAACTGTGTGTAACTTGTAAAACAAGTTGTTTTTTGCAAGAGTAACTGGGATGTGTTTCTTTTTTTGTTGTTGTTGCTCCACAGCCTTCATGCAGATCCCTGGCGCGGCTCGACTCTGTCAGAGATTTGCATACCACCATCTATGATGTCATCAGACATGTTCCTGAAACTCCCACGCTAGGTCTACTGAAGTGAGGTTGTTGAACACACACACTCACAAGTAGACAAAGGTTGAATTTGGTAGAATGTAAAAAAGAAAGTGTAAAAATACAAGCCATTTTTCAGGAGGGCATGCTGGTTAATGCCCTCACTTCTTTAATTTTCTCCTAGAGTTACTTGAACTTGATTACGCTTGTTAGCATTTGATGAAGAAGCTTAACCTGGAAACCTAATCATTATCAGTTCTTCTACTGAAACTGATATTTATTCATTTCACATGGTTCCTCGCAGTTCTGTATATAGTGTGCATTTTTTGTTTATTTTCTTTTCACAAGTTTTACACATTTGTAGCAGAACTGATATTCTGTTTCAGTGGTATTAATAATAACTATTTAAAAAACATTGCAAGAACATGTAATTGTTTGCTCATATATGTTACCAGCCACGTGATACAGTATTTATGTATACATACAGATTTACCAACGTTGCCTATCCTTTTCCCTTTGCTTTGTCTGACATGAATATAAATAATATGCAATGTTGTATTCTTATACTGTATATTTGCACTCTGCAATGATGTATTCTATGACATAGAAAGGAGACTGTTCTTTATTTTGGACTGTTGAAGCATGGGTTTCTATTGTAAAGCTAAATTTCAGCTAATTACAGTTAATAAAAGGATCTCTATTTTGAAAAAAAAAATCAGCACATTGATTTTCTTGGATTAGATTATTTGTCCATATTTTAGATTTGGCTAAAAGTGTTTTGTCAGCAGTCTGGACAAATAAAGCGTGTGTGTGTGTTTAAGAACCAAAGAAATTTTGAGATTTCAGATACTGATATTACACAACAATAAATAAGAAGTGAAGATGCATCATGACGGTGGAACAATATCATTACTTTTTTCCTTGAAAAAAATACTAGTGATTTGTGGAAGGATATTTAACCCAATTTTTTTATAAATTAATTTATTGCACTCCGGAATAACAAAATTTATGTAATGTTGGAATACTGTACTAAAATGTGTGGGGTTTTTTTACATTTTTTTTACTGAATTTTTAAGCTTCTAGAAATAAATGTAAGATATATGTGTGACCTTATTTCCTAATTCATGTAAACCCAGCCTCCACATTTCCTTTAATGTTTCATGCATCGGTATCTGTTTATATCAGATATAAGCCTACATATCCCACATCTTTGTATAACTGTAATGAAGAAAACTGTTGGCCCCCAAGGCTCTGTTAATATACAGAGTTACTGCACTTTAGATTAAAAACATGCTTGATTATTTATTTGAATAACCACTCTGAGTTCCTGGGGCAAGTGATCAACTGCTGAACCCCATCACAAATCCTGTCTCTAAAAGTGAAAGTGACTATTCTTGACACGCAGCACAACACTATGAAATTCAACCTCTGCATTTCACCCATACACACATGCAGCAGGGGCAGCTATTGGAAGCTGCCTGGGAAGCAGTGACCGGACTGGTACCTTGCTCAAGGGTAGCTCCTGGCAACCTACTGGTGAGGGAATCAAACCCACATTCTTCCGATCTAGGGCCAACTCCCTAACCACTAGGCTAGTGGTCAGATAGTAGGTATATATATTCATTCATTCACTGTCTGCCGCTTGTCCCAAACGGGGTCGCAGGGGAGTGCTGGAGTCCAACCCAGCGCACACAGGGCGAAGGACGGGGGGGGACACACACCCCTGGACAGGTCGCCAGCCCATCGCAGGGAGTAGGTATATATAGTTCAGTGGATGTGAGACATTACCCACATTATCCACTGACTGGATGTTTTTATGAACTGCCTTTATGGTGGGAGACCATCTGTTCAGTGTGTATTTTGCAGGAGGAGCAGAGAAGTCACAACAGCCGCTCCACTGTCCAGAGGCCCTACCGCTCCCTCATTTGGCAGGGAAATCAGCAGTAATGTCACTGACTTTTATTAACCAGAAAGTTCACAGTTTCTGTAGACTGTGCTGGAAATGGTGCTTTATCTGCTGAATCTTCTTTAGAAGAACTCATTAAAAAAAAAAAGAAATGGAATATCACTACTTCCGTAAATGTGTTTTGTGTAAACACTTCCTGAAATGATGAGACGTGTTGTGAACATGGTGAGGCTTATAATGTTGATCAGGATCATTTTCACATTAACAGCCACCGATGCCCTTTATTATCCTGAAAAGCCAGGAGCACAACTGCTGAGTGTGAATGTTTGCTTTTTAAAGGTGGTGAGCACTTTCAAAGGTTTGTCACCTCCACCGCCGCCATAGATTCCTGTATGAAATGATGGTGGTGCTCAGGCTGGCCTTGAACGTTTTAGGATGTATCATGTCAGCAAGCACTTTTGCTTCTGACATTTGTCTGTGCTGATAAGGACTTAGCAAGCTTTTCTGGCCTTCACCAGGATAGTCTTTGCATGACTGGTCAACCCTCATGACCGGTCCGTGTATCTGTGCAGTTACCATAGGGGGAGGACCATCCATCTTTAATAAAAAACAGAGGGAAGTTCTTGTTAGTAGGTTTATTTATTTATTTATAATTTTTTTGCTTTCGGTTTTTAAAACACATTTTCACAAATACATGCACTTTTCACCTGTAGTCCAAACTTTTATTTCTGCACATTAATATTTGTTCAGTTTATGCATTTCACATGTACTTTCATCCTTTCGTGGAAGATTCCTACATCCCCACATGGGAAGAAATAAAATACAGATAGCACTACACTGAAGGAGACTTTTACTTGAGTTAGTTTTTATTCTTGGATGACTTTAAATGTACTTTTTACCACAAACATCTACACTTTCTACTTCTAGCATTTTCAAAACAGGCAGGTAAGAGGGATTATCTCTTCTTTTGCCCGCCTTCCTCAAATCCACACTGGTTTCAGCCTAAATGGACAACAAAACCGAACAAAAGCGGATCCTTTGCTGTGCCCGTCGGTGCAGATCGCATGACCGAGATAAGGAGAGGGAAAAGGAGAAGGTGACACTCGCCTGATAAGGAGGAAGTTGAACCTGGTGGCGGAACAAATCCTTTCATTCAGTTAAACAGAAGTTTCACCCTGCTGTGTTAGTTTCTGCTTTTTCAGATGGCAATAGGGAGGGATTTTGACCCAGATGTGAACAGTTCCCGAGCTTTCCCCTGTGTGTTAAAGAAAACTATAATAATAATATAATAATAATAATAATAATTATTTTCTGTTTTTTATAATATTAAACGAGTGAAGCGCCCCCTCGTGGCGCCGCTGGGAAACCGTGTGTAACCGTTGAATCTGCACCAACCGGACATTGACTACATTTTAAACATCTCAGCTAGTGATGTGACTGCTTCTTTAAAGGTATCTAAGTGAGTGTTTTCGACACTAAAACGTTATGCACAAAACCTGCATCCCAAACTGCATGTGATGTAAATCTTGTGTGGAAGAGGAGTGTGAAGAATGGTTAATAAACTACAGTCTAAATAAACGAGACCCATACTTCATAACTGGGTGCATGCTCAATAAATGTGCATTTGGACTGTGCAGGTCAGTCACCAGATCTAAACCCAAATGAAAGGTGCTGTGGTAAAAGCCTGGAAAACCATGACCAAGGAAGACCGCATCAGTTTTCTTCCGTGGGTTGCCGAGATGATACTTTTGTTACATTAAGCAGAGGATATCCAAACAAGCTCATTAAAGCTTCCTGTTGCAACTTGTGGTCAGATACACTGATACACTATGTTGTAGGCACTAAGCTCAATGTCATTTAACATGTTTAGATGTAAATACCAGGAAATAAAGCTGAAAGTCATATTAATAACCCAGATATTTTCAGGGCATAGCAAAAAAATGTAATAAATAAAAAAAGCTTTGCTTTTGCAATACTTTTAGAGAGGACTGAACATTTTTTCCCTAATAAAAAAAACTGTACTTTAAACGAGACTAGTTTTTACGCAAAGGGAGCATGTTTACATCTGCACTCACGTTTTTAAACTCGTCAGTAAAGAGTAATACGAAACAGATTCTTTGGCCGAAAGCAGCGCTTAGACGTAAAATCTGTTCCTACAGGTAAACTACATTTCCCAGGATGCACCCTGCCCTGTCACCTGAGCAAAAAAAACATGGCAGCTGTCTCTCGTAGCAGCAACTGATTCGTTGCTTGACATAAATTAGTGTCCAAACACCGGCGTTGTTCCACGTTTCTATAAATCTCTTTTTCCAAGATGCAGAAAATCAAATCTCTTATGTCCCGACAGGTGAGTGACTTTGGTTTATTAACTGTTCTGTTTATCTGCAGCTGTTAAACGTGCTAAACGCCCGGAAGTGCAGGTTAGATTAGCGAGCTGGTAAACAAGCTAGTGGCGGCTAGCTACTAATAAAGCTGCACGGCCGAGGTAAATCAAGTCTGGCTGAAGTGACACGGTACGAATGAAAACACATAGCCACGTTCACGACTGTATTTATCTTAGCAGAATAAATGAACGGTAAAAGCTCGCAGCGTTAGTGAGCGAGCCGAGGAGAGCCGAGTCTCCAACGGCATCCTCATCCAGGAGCCAGATTTCACATTCCCTTTAACCAGCCGGGCTTAATAATAACGTAACGAAGCCATAGTGCACAGTGCGTACAGGTGTTAATGCGGGGCATGGTTCGCTGGTTCGGCCTTTGCTGGTTCTTTTGGTTGTATGCTCAGCCATCTATTGCTGTAGACCTGCTGTGGTTTCTAACTGATGCTCAGTTCTCCATGTCTGTCACCTCGGATCATCTCTGACGGACTCTGTCGTCGTCGTCGTCGTCGTCGTCGTCGTTGTTGTTGTTGTTGTTGTGTTACAAACTGCTTTGGATTTTTTCCCATGACACCTTTTTATAACGGCTTTTTTTGTTTGTTTTTTTATTGTTTGTTTTTCGAGCAGGGCTTGAAAAGCCCTCAAGAAAGCATGGCAGATTTGAGCCCCGTGGAGAGCTTCAGGATCCCCAACAAGGTGAGCAGGCCTACTGGGTGGGAATGATGTTTATACATACAATCTTAAGACTCTGAATGATGAAGAAACAACAAAATAATCATTCTTCATGTGATATTTGGTAAATTCTTTTATAAAGATTTTTACTTTTTTTTTTTTTTTTTAATGAAAGTGACTACCCTTGTCATTGTGAAACGCAGCACAGCACAACACAACGAAATTCAATTTCTGCGTTTCACCCATACACACACGTGCAGCAGGGGGCAGCTATTGAAAGTGCCCGGGGAGCAGTGACAGGCACGGTACCTTGCTCAAGGGCAACCTGTGGGTTCAAATCCCTCACCCATAATCTTCCGATCTGTGGCCAACTCCCGAACCACTAGGCCACCGCTGCCCTTTTGTTGTTCCAGTGTGATGCATCTTAGGATTTAGAGCCCAGTCAAAATCAGTAACATTTACCATAAGGTAACATTATTGTACTGTTGTGTTATTGAGGGATAGCTTTAGACACTTATCACTATTCAGTGAAGTTATGCCAAGGCCTTATTAGTCTAATTTTAAGCTTTGTTGGGAATGCTGGTGCATTTAACTTTTTATCCTAATATTTAATGCAACATTGATTTTGGGATATTTAGTCTGGCTTGTTATTAAACACCTATTTTCCTGTCTTTGTTTCACTCTTTTCTCTGCTCTAACATAGTCAACAAAGAGGAGATTTTCAATGCACAAATAACTTTAGTTCATTGTATTTTTCTTAGTGGTGAAAATACTACATAGGAAACTTGATTTGAGAAACATATCCCTGATGTGTTTTTCAGTCTTAACACTAACACATTCTAGCTGCTTCAAAATTCCTACCTACTGGCCTCATGTGCTGATGGGTTGCTTTCTTAGTATTGTAATTATTGTTTATAGCAAACTCTCCTTACGATAAGGGGTGACTAGCTCCCAGCCTAAAGCAGCAATTGAGACGCATCATAGTTTAGTGTTCTTATACACACGCAACTCGGGTGTTAGACGTGTATTGCACTGTGCCAGACACCAAGTGAGCGTGACTTTGCCTAGTCACAATGGCAGTCAGCTGCAGACTTTGCACCTTATCAACAGCAAAACTGTTCATCTAAAAAAAAAGAGGAACTTGCAGAAACTGCAAGCAACCCACTGGATCTCAACCCCTACTTGCTGCTATGGTGCTCTGTTCTAAGTAGCAACATGCTGGTTTTAATTCTTGATGGATTGATTAGTACTTCCTAGTGCATAGGATCCTAACTTTTGAGCATTTGCTCAAGCTTGAAGGTGAACTATATATTTTTCAGGTAATTGACACAGTGAGGCATCAATTTAAGTGCACTTATTTCTTTTCATCCAAATGTCCTTGTGGGTGGTTTTGTGTTCCTTCAGCAAGCTGAGCTGATTTTTTTTTCATTGCTTGCTTATGTTTGCATAGCTTTTTTGTGTAGCTGGTTATGTCCATGTGAATAAAATCCATTATGCAGTTTTTGTGTGTTCATGTCGCTTCAATACTAACATTCTCGGTTGAGGTGGTTTATGATGAAACAAATGGAATCTTCTTGTTTGTTCGAAGTGGTTCGTTCATTGTGCTGTCTGTGAGTCATGAAAAACAGAAATATTTCGAAAGTTTTTCAGGACCGCCTGGCCTGAGTTTCCAACAGATTTACTTCACACGTTGTTTGGAGTCCCAGAGACACAGAAGAAGTGTTCGATTGCCTGAATGAATCATTTATCCATTAACAAAGTTTCTGAATGTTTATGCTTCATCTTTGTAAACAACGTTGGTGCACTCATACTTTTCTGCATAATATTAGTCTGCAAATTGTAAATTGGTCCAAGTAGTTGGTGCAGCTAGAGGGCAGTCTCACCTCACCTAGGATATGAGTTTTAGCAGAGGACACATTTGCAGAGTTCAGTTTTTTTGGCACACACATACTTCTTGCTCAATTTCGATCTCTTAAGAATGGAAACATAATCATATAGCAGTTTGGATGCTTTAAATACTGGTTGCTGTTTTTTTAAACGAACACTACAGTACTTACTCCTAGAATCCCCCTAATAATACTTACAATTTCTAATTAACAATAATTTGAAGTATTTATATTACTTAAGGTCTAAATATATCCAGTGATGGCAGCGCTCATGAACCACTTAATTTATTGAGGTGTGAAGGAGGGCTGAACAGTTAATCCTTTTTTATTAAAGCAGTTTGAAAGAGTACAATCTGGAAATCACCATGACTGTAATATTAAGGATATTAATTTTTTTTTTTTTTTTATATATAAAAGATTAGAACCAATACGTGTTCTGATCTGGGCTTATTAATTGTAATAAAATCAAATTATCCAAAGCTTTTGAATTGGCAGCCCATTACAATTGGTGCTTTGGCCTCAAGTCTTTAAAAAAAAAAAAAAAAAAAACTTTTGGTAAAGTGAAGGATTTGTGTGAAATATTCCTTTATTTATCACCATCATGATTTAAGATAAGACAGGAAGTAGACGGTAGCATTCACACATTTAATCATTCTTCCTTCCTTTTGTAATGCAGTAGAACCTAAAAGCTGTTGGTCCAGTTACTCCAAGCATTTCTGGTACATCTAAGACAGATTCTCTGTCAATTAGTTAAAAACAATAAAGAACATTGTTAGAACTTTTTAAACCTGTAAATAATTTCTCATGTGGCACTCTGGATCAACCTGTTGACATTCCAGACATTTGTTCCTCTTTCCTGTAGCTTAATATTTTACCACAAATTGTTTGTGTAGTGGTAAATGTGAGTGGTTGAGAAGCAATTTGTGTGAGAGTATCATAGACCATACCTTCAATATCTTTCAAAAGTCCTGCACAATTTTAGGGAGATATTTTTATCTTGTGAAGTAACAAACACTTTTATTCTGTTTTTTGTTGAATTGGAAATTAAAGCTAAAATGAGATTTCATAACAAAACCATCACGCTTGATGTACCTTCAGATATTGCCACTAGTGTGCGAATTATAGTCACAGGGCCCTCTTGTGGACTGATGTTAAATTGCTTTGCATAGTTTTCTATGAATGGTTATGTCAAATTTTACGCTGGTCATTTTTCTTGCTGGGCAATAATTTTACTTGTGATGTCTCAGGCATATGTACTGCTTAGCAGGGATGTGAGATGAGCTTTGTCCTTAAACTAAACCAACTTTAATTTAGATTTTTAACATTTCCCAATTTATTATCAATCACCTTGCCTTTTGAAAGCATTTGCCAATGTGCTGTAGTTGACACTATGAATGTGTCAAAACCTTTGAATCCATAAAAAGTCTGTTTGTTTAGTGAATTAATTCTAAGAGAGAAATTCTAATAATCAGCCATTTTCCCTAAATGTGTTATAACTATATAATATGTCATTAGTTCATTAAGGAGGTTGGTGGGTAAATAAAATACTTCTATACTTTTAGAAGAGGACAATTGTTGATACAGTCTTATTTTTTTCCAAGTAATGTTTTTTCAAAGCACTCATCTCATGCTGTCTGAAATTGTACTGCTGTGTATCTCTCAGCAATTCTATGAAAGTGAATTTAACGCTTACTCTTAAACCACATTCTAAATGTGTTTGTAATAGGCTACACTTTGGAGGGATTACAGAGCTGCACAATGCATGCATGTAGGGAGTACAAATAAAGCATGCTTTGCAAATCTTTTGTTTTAAATTTTAGCCTTTTCCTTGCCTCTGTCACCCTCTGCTTACCCAATTGGGGCTCGGACCCAGATTCTGTAAAGCTACTTTGTGACAACAACAGTTGTAAAAAGCGCTATATAAATAAAGTTGACTTGTCTTGACTTTTGGATGTGAATGGGCAGAGTCTGCTGTCAGCTGCTGCTCCTGTTTTAGAATCTTCAACCTCCTTTGGGCTTAAAGGTTAGACCAAGCAGACAGCCTGGGCCTATGAGCTTGTGTCCGCATCAATTTGATCCAGCATGTTAAGTGTCCAGCCAAATCTCAGGCAGATGTGTTCAAGCCAGACCTGGCACTGATTAATTAGTGCATCACCAGCAGAGGCTGTGTGCTGTGAGTTTATTTACTGATGTGATTAATTTAATTTGTGATTTATTCTTCTTTATTCTTTTTTATTCTTTGGTAAAAATGAATTGTGTGCTCAGGGCTTGTTTGCTGCATGAGCAAAGTTTCTTTTTTTTGATACAGTTCATGGACAGATGTCCCACCATTTTCTTATTGCAGTTTTTGATTTAGATTCTGAATTCATTCTTCCATCAAGAATGGCAAACTGTCCTAGTTCATATGTAGCTAAACAGGCCCTTTGAATTATTGTACAACATGCTCTTGGTGTCCTGTTTGGTTGACCAGTACTTGTGAGGAAGCAGTGCTTTTGAATTCCCTCAGTTTCTACAAGATCTGTTTAACTGTGGACTCCACACACTTTAGAGATGGATTTGTAACCTACAAAGGAACACTCTTTCTGTGATCGTGAGAAATCGAATTTTTTCCCTTGTTGCACTACCTCAAATGTGTTGTAAATATAAAAACAGACCATCCAGTTCTGATTGTCTTCCCCTTGATTGAAAACATCTGACTCTAATTTACCCTTCAAATTCAATGGCAATCATAAACAGACTTTTACCACTGTGTGTGTGTTTATTCATTCATATATATATATATATATATATATATATATATATATATATATATATATATATATATATATATATATATATATATATATATACACAGTACTGTGCAAAGGTTTTAGGCAGGTGTGAAAAAATGTGTGAATGCTTTCAGAAATATAAATAATGATTGTTTTTATCAATTTACAAAATGCAAAGTGAGCGAACAAAAGAAAAATCTAAATCAAATCCATATTTGGTGTTCTTATAGGCACACTTATACCAGGTGATTATAGTCAGGTGATCAACCAATTTTACCAATAGGGTGTGTGATCATCAATGTCTGCAGTGAGTTGAAACAGTGTTGCTCAGAAACAGCAGTGTAGGAGGCTTAAGACTTTAGGTGAGGAACAGCCAAACTCTGCTACCAAGGTGAGGTTGTGGAAGACAGTTTCATGTCATGGCAAAGGCTGGAGAGCGGTACAATAATAAGTGTCTGCAGGCAACAGTGAAGCATGGTGGAGGTTCCTTGAATGTTTGGGGTTGCATTTCTGCAAATGGAGTTGGAGATTTGGTCAGGATTATTGGTGTTCTCAATGCTAGAAATACAGGCAGATACTTATCCATCATGCAATACCATCATGGAGGCATGATTGGCCCCAAATTTATTCTGCAGCAGGACAACGACCCCAAACATACAGCCAAAGTCATTAAGAACTATCTTCAGTGTAAAGAAGAACAAGAAGTCAGGAAGTGATGGTGGCCTCCACACAGCCTGATCTCAACATCATCCAGTGTTTCTGGATTACTGTGAAGAACAGGAGGATGTGAAGGAAGCCTACATTCTAGAGAAGATCTGTGGATTAGTTCTCCAGAGGTTTGGAACAACCTACCAGCCGAGTTCCTTCAAAACTGTGTGCAAGTGTACCTAGAAGAATTGATGCTGTTTTTTGAAGGCAAAATTCAGTCACACCAGATATTGATTTGATTTAGATTTCTCTTTTGTTCATTCACTGCATTTGTTGATTTGATGAAAATAAATGAATATTGTAACATTTCCACCTGCCTAAAACTTTTCACAGTTCTCTCCATATATATAATATGGATGGGTGGATTTGTATGAAAATCTGATGTTTCAAACAACAGGCATGAGAAAAATCAAATCGCAGAGGTCCTCTTTATTTCACTGCGCATTTAGATAGGCTGATGGGCTGATAGATATTACTATGTTCACATTGTTTAATGCTTTAATATTCTTTTTAAAATGTCATATTTGATATCATTTTATAGAAAGATAAACATGTTAGGATGAGAGATACTGATATACTGGAATGACGTGAGTCAGAAGTACTGTAATTTACTTGGTTTAAGAAATAATTGCAATTCAAATGCAAATACATTCTAAAAAGATTCAGGGAGACCCATGTTGATAGGTATGAAATCCATCACAACAGCCTAGGCTGAAAAACAAGAAACAAGCCAACAAGAGGCTTATTCTGAAGGTCGCACTTTCGTTGGTGGTGCTGCACATTATGTGAATGGCTGAGTTTGATTGCATAAGTGCAATGGCTGCTTTGTGAGTGTCGAGTCAAGTCAAATAGGTTTTATTGTTGTTTCAGCCATGTACACAGTAATGAAACAACTTTTTCCACTAGGACTATGCTGCTACACATGCGATAACATAGGACATGACATGGAACACACCAAAGGACCAGAGACTGAATGAGTGCAAACAGAGCAAAATTGTTTTGGAAGTCATAAGACAAAGGCCAGCTGTCTGAAATTTTTTTTCTGTATCTTCACCAGTGACTCATTACTGCAACACCCCCCCCACTTCTCCAACATCTCTCTCATCTCCTCCCATTCAATGCGCCCACTGCGCGCCCACTGCTCACCCACACACTTTTTTTCGAGGACTCTGCCTACACAAGTCCAAAAAGATATGTACTGCATTTGTGCCACAGCATATTTTTAATGAGTAAAATTAACAAGGGCCACATTAGACGCTGTTAGGCATAGTGTAGATGAGTCAACAAGTAACCTAATTTTTCAGGTCCTTCACCTGCAATGCAGATGTTAGTCTCTCAGTTAGTTTATCTGGGTTAGATACTAAAATTATGTCAAACCAGGACTTTTGTTTCTTTTGAGTCTCCTGATAATTGTTTTTTCGTTCTTCATGTAGTTGATATATTGTAGCTGTAATTATGCACCAGTCAGCTGTAATACTGAGAAGTGGATAACATTGATTCTCTCATTATATAATGATAATCTCATCTCATTACAGCAGATGGGATACATTTGTCAGCAATTGAACAATAAATTCTTAACATTGATTGGTTGAAAGGAAAGAAAATGGTAAACCAGGCAAATTTGACATGGCAATCAGTGATAGCCTGATGACTGGATCAGAGCACTTCTGGCTAGGCATCCCATCTACTCTGTAGAAGTTAGTACCTGCAAAAACTGGTCAAAGGAAGAATACGTCTAAACTAATCTGGACAAATGAATCATGCATCCATTATTATGATGCTAGACATTTAGAGGACAGTGTATATCTTTTCTATCCTCTTTATGGTTCTCTGTGGTAGAACAGTTGGAATTTAACCAATCAGATTATAAGGAGAATTCATGCTTTTTATATATATATATATATGTGTGTGTATACATGTATTTGCCCTGAGAAACTGCCTCCACATTCCTATAGGGAGGAACATGAGCTGGGAATTGATGAAATAATAAAATCATAATTTTAAAAAATCCTAGTTTATCTCTTGGTCTAAATTTAGAATTGACTTCCTATAGCGTCGAAAGGATACAGTGAAAATCGGGCTCGTTACAAAGGAGTTGTCATTTCTTTGTTTTAGCTTCCTTTCTTTCTCTTGTTGCTGAGTGAAGGTTTCCTTCCTGCTCTTTCCTTCTGCTGCTCCCTGTGTTGCTGACATGTTTCCCCTTTTATATTGTTCCAGTTAAAAGGAATACTTTCCTTTATCTTATCAGCAGTTGTATCCACTGCTGGACCTGACCTACAGTGAAAGGTACCGAGGGTTGGTGTGAGTTAGTTAACACCATATCCGTCTGTAAACACCCATATAAATCATATTTTATTAATAGGCTGGGAATCCAGTAAACCACAGCTAAGGCGACACAGAGTCCAGCAGTCTTCAGCTGTGTTGTGGGTTGCAGAGTAAACAGGAAATTAGAGTACAGACTAGCTAAAATTAGCACACTAGTGAAAATTGAAAAGCCTTAAGCCCTAATCCTGTTCTTGCCTAATATGTAGCGTAACATACATATGTGTGTGTGTATATCTAAATATGTTACACCTTATTATATTATTGTTATAAGTAGGGCCACAATAAACTTTCCTGGGGACATCACATCGTTGGCTCATTGCAGAAGACAAAGATAAATAAAAATGTTGAATAAAACGAACCATTTCACTATGCACTATATTACAGTTTTGTACTATGCCTGTGAACATCTCATAAACAGCTAGTGCCATTACACTGTCAATTTCTAACTGAAGTAAAAAGAAGCTGTACTATAATCTTTTTCAATAAATGTTCGTTTTTTTTCTTATTTCACTAATAAAAATGTCAATCATTGAACATTTTTTTTTCGTATTTTCTGTTGAAGCAAAAACAAAATGGTATTGAATTTGTTCAGGATTTTAAAATCAATATTTTGGAAAGTAAAATCATTCTCTTTTTTTTTTTTTTTTTTTAAAATATGTAAAATTACTAATTTGATAGATTAGCAACCTGTTAAATGATTACAGGACAACTCTCAAACTTTATCCAATGGACTATGGAATAGAGAGTGAATATGTACCCATTTCCTAAACCAGTGAGGGGCTGTGTAGGATTTGTATTGAAAAGCTTTAAGGAATTTTTGACATGTCAAATGAAAAGAGCTCAAGTGTATAGATTAAGATTGTATAATGATTGCAGAAACGTAAGCATAACGATATTTTTGCCATATTGCTCACTACTGCAAATCACAAATTGTGAGAGAGGAACATGCTCATAGCCTAGTGTTTTTTTTTTTGGGCTTAGTCTGGCTCAGTCTGGCTCAAGCTCGCATCACCTCTTGTCAGAAGGTTTTTGCAGGATTGCTTCATGTCATGTAAAATCATGTGCCGTCTCTGCCTCTTTGTGTCAGTCTTTAGATTCTACAAGAAAGCTCTCTATCTGCTTCCCTTCATTTGTTTTCAATGATGGTGATCATTTAATTTTCAATAAGGCTGTTGGTAGCATTATCCTTTGGGCGAAGTACTCATGTGCATAATCGGGTGGTCTTAAGTGCAATATGACTCCAATCCATATATCACAGTTTGGTATGAAGTCAGCATTCTCTCACATAGTTTCCCCCCAAAAAATAGTAATTGATAATGGTTTAGATTGTCAATATATATTCACTAGAAGTTCTTCCTCTCCCCCCCCCCACTCTTTTTCAGGAGGAGTTAAGAGAGCTGAGAGAGCAGCCCATTGATCCTCAGGCGGAACAGGAGCTCATTGACAGTATAGAGGAGGTTTACTTCAACAACGACTCCTTTGATATGGTGCAGCATGAACTTGAGGTGAGTTTGTGCTATGGATGTGTTTTGGATCCCTGATATTAGGTTAGATTATCATTTTCCTCCAGTTCATCCACCCAAGGCCTTCAAACAAGTCTTATGCAGCGAACTAAAGTTAGTTAAAAGGTCCATGTTCTTTATTTGCGTCTTTGCTGATAAAGCCCATGCAGCTCTTTTTTGCCCAACTGCGTTTAAGCCAGCATCATTGAACAGCCACTCAAGCATGTCTGTGTGTACAGACTGTAACCCAGCACAGAGTGCTAGATTATCCTTCTATTGTGGGAAGGAAATCTCTTAGATTTGTTGATACATCAACCCCCATCAGAAATGAGAGTTGGGAGAGGGATGGCATTTACCTTTTTTAATACCTCATTTTCACCTCACTTTAGTTTTTTTTTTGTATAGTATTAGTATTATTTACAAAATGGCTCATGAATTACATATTGCATTTGTCACTCTTTGGAGAAAGTCTGAATTTTGGAAATTTCCTGGGCCATTTTACTTCCCTCCTCAAAAAACATGTGAAAACCTGTTTTCAGAATTGCCTTTTCATTTACTAAATTTAGTATAATCCAGGTGCCATCTTTCTTTGTGTGTATGCTTTCAGAAGCTTTCCCCAGATCTGAACCTGCAGGAACTGGAAGAGTACAGGGATAAGCTGAAAAGACAGCAAGCAGCTGTAAGTATGGATTTTCTTGGTTTATTGTCAACCTAAATACTACCATGATGGGGAAAAAAATGGCTTGAGACTCTCTCAACCTTCAAGTGAAGTTAAGTCAGATATAGTCAAAGACAGAAATGTTAGTGATTCTTTAGAATTCAAAGTTGAAAATGTGACAGGAGACTATTCTGAAAGGCGCTTGCATATCCAATATAAGAATAAAAGGTTTTTGACACTAAACTCCCCTTTTCTAAGAACCATTTATACTGAGATCTCCTTTGCTGCCACAGCTAAAGAGGTTGCCTGTGCATTCGAACCTCTTGACCCAATATTAAACATGTTACAAGTAGGCATATTGGTACATTTCTTAACATCAAAATGGTAGCTCCTCATTAAATGCATAGAAATCTCCCTCTCCATCCCTAAGACTTACTTTGTCTAATGTACATTTTGTTGTGGAACGGTGTGCACTGAAATGTTAAAGCATATGTGATTCAAGTGGAGAGCAGTTTATTTGCATTTCTGTTTAAATAAAGAAAATCCATCGAGTACCTCTTTTCCCATATCTGTTCTAAAAAATAATAGGGATGTAAAAATGCATTTGAAGATGGCTGCATACATTTTGCAGTATTCGAGTCAATTGTAATTATGTTGTACAAACTAAAGTACCTACTCATACCACCAGCAACCAGAATGTATTTTGGGAATGCACAATTGGCATAAACAAATTCTTAAAATATTTTTGTATCTACACTTTTTTGCGGGGCCAAATAAGAGAAGCAGACTCAATAGAAATTGCTTTATTGTAGGGATGCTCTTAAAAATCATAATCTCAATTATTTTGATCAATATTGAGATCACAATTATTTAACACAGAAACGTATTTGCTTGGGAATCATTATTAGTTATTGAGGTTTATTTTTAGGCAATAGCTTAAATTTTATACATTTTCTTTTAGTCTCTAACTTTTAGATTGAAACGACTCTAAAAAAAAATCTAAAGAATAATTACGTTTATATGAATAATACTCAAATTACCTCAAATTTGAACTGTGATTGTAATTCTCAACTGAATGTCAATAGTATTCAAAATAAAATGCGATTAATTGATTGGCCTAGGGCTAGGTTCATTATTCATGTGATCCTATTTTGTGTAAATATTACTCTGGTCACTAACTCCAGTGTTACTCATTAAATAAATTTATTTTCTTAATTGTACCAAACAGCTAGTTTAACCCTCCTGATGCATTGACCGCATTCTGCCACAAAAGAGTTACTATCTCTCCCTAAAGTATTGCCTACCTTTTTACCTTTTTCAACCATTTTCTATATTCTATCCACATTCTGTCTCTTTCATGTGCTTCTTAAATGGTTTTTTGCAAAAAAATACATAAAAAGCACTTGTCTTAACAATGGGTGTGTGAATCAAGCTGTTGTAGCTGCTTTAGGATGGAGTGTGTTCCATCTGTTCTCACTCAATTAGCTACAGCACATGGCAATGCTGAGAATATAAACCCATATTTTTACAAAGGATGCAAGCAGGGGGTGTTTTACTGTTTGTGCCACTTGGGGGCAGTATGGACTTGGCTTTATTTTTGCCTTTACCCCAGCCTTTCTACCAATAGATCATGGTCAGTATGTTGTCATCGTCACAGTTTCTAAGTTACAGCTTGAGTCCTTAATCTGCTGAATGTGAAGTAGCTATTTCATGCATTGAATTTTGGGCCAGGCTGTACGTGTCGTGCTCTGTGTTCTCAGTCTGTCATTCTAGATTATGTGCTTGCATGCTGCATGTGCATGTATAGGACAAGAATGGCTTTTCTCTTGATTCAGGGTGATCCTAAGTTCACTCAAGGCTAGCAGTTAGATCTGGGTAGATCAGAGATAAGGATGGGGTTTCCTTTTTGGTGCATTATTTTTTTAAGAATATGTCAATCTTCCTTCTGGCTTGTGACAGTCTGAGGCCATTTCTCACACACTGCTGCATAGGGTTCAGGCAGCTCTATGCAGGGTGACAAAGACCCCAGGGTTTTCTGGGGAGCCTGAGTGTGATTTTTTATGAATGTGTTGCCAGCAGACTGCTCTGAGCTAGAAAGCCACTGGGGTAGTATCTCCAGCTTTGCGTTTCTTCTCTTTAAGCAACACTATTTTTAATGCAATTTTATCTGCCGTCATGCTGCATAATATTACTTCTAGGCCTGAACGATTGGGAAATTTTAGCATATGATTACCGCATTTATAGATTCAGTTGTCTTTTTTTTTTCTTCTTCTTCATCGTATGAAACATTTCAAATATAAGCAATTGGCCTTTGATCAGCTCACACAATTTGTGATCAGATGTTTAACAAGGTTAAATAAAATCCAGCTTTTACATAACATTTAACAATTAAAAAAAAAATCCATCTGTGTCCAGAAATGTTGTTTTTGCTTCATATTTCATTTGTCATTTTATCAGGATTATTTAGTTAACTAAAGTTTATTACTTTGCTACTGATGAGCAGCTGTGAGTTTATTTGTCTATTTTTATATTGCTTTGGTGGTTATTCCTAATTCACCTTTTCTCATGCTGACTATGCATTTGTTATTAACAACACATTTCTGGTATTATTATTATTATTATTATTATTATTATTTTTTTTTTTTCCAGCTTATTTCTCATTGCTTGACCTGTGATGGAGCATCAGCAGACAAAACATTGGTATCATATGAGAGCTGGAAGCTTTTTGTTCAGCCAAGCTAACAGACACTTCTGACACCACTCTGGCAACAACTTTTCAGCAAGCTAATTGTTTAATTTATAACTGTCTCTCTGATTCATGAAGTTCATCAGAAGCTTCTTTTTAGATGGAGGGCGTCATACTCCTTAGAAACATCCAGCTAAATGTTTCTGCTTCTTCTGCAATTTGTAGAAGTGTAAGGATTTCTGTGACAGGCATCATGTACTACTTCTGTAATTTACTGAGAATGAAGATTGGAACAAAGAGCGCTTCTAACTGTTCTTGAGAGAAAGGATTAACTTAATCACCTCAAAGTGAATCGCCTTAAAGTGATTCCTTGACACTCCTCCTGTGCCAGAGTGCCTACAATGGGCATATGGATTATTATTTATTTACTTTTTTTAACACACATCCTTGGGAGCAATAGTTGCATGGGAAGAAGAATGTCAAAGAGTCTAAAGTATTGGCTTGACTTTCAAATTCCTCAGATTCTGGTCAAGCATCTGTAGGATGGGAAAGATAAACCTGTCTAATCCATGGAGACCCCATCTCACAGCAGGAATTAAAAGATTTGATGCTGTCTTGCTGCCAGATACTACAGCACACTTTTTGAGTGCTTGCCTTAGTGGGTGAGAGCTGTTTTGGTGGCAAGAGGAGCATCTTAGGCAGGTGGTCTTGAATATTATGGCTCATAAGTGAGCATACCTACATGTGTTTTTGCTGTCAAAATAATATCTCAGTATCTAAATTTTCCCATTTCATTTTTTTCTTCTCAAAAATAGGCATACCTTTGTTTATGACACATATTGACATATGAACAAACATTCTTTTTCAAAATGAACCTCCTCGAGTCAAAAATGTGTTCCAAAAATGTGTACCAGTCCACTCTTACCAGCCAAAGAAGAAAGGCCTATGATGCTCTCTAAAGGCTCAGCCCTATTTACCCGGTGCTTATGGATATCTTTTGTGAAGTGAGGTTTTGGTTCCAATTAATTTGTTTGTCTAAAATGACTAATATTAGCATCCTTGAACTTTAGTGTGGGGATGCTTAGCCAGCAGGTCAGGTTTCTGTTTCTGATTATTCATGCTTTCTAACGTAGAAAATCTTGATCAGATATAGAGAAGCTTAGGTGGATGACCTGAACCTTGTTTGTTTATAACTAATTCTGAAGTGTTTGAAATTCAGAATCTTCCTGCCTATCCATTTACTCAGTCTAAAGATTAAGTTCCAAATTTGCCAATTTTGTTTTTGATGCTGATTACTAAAGCTTTTTTCAAATGAAAAATTCAGATTCAAATTCAGAAAAATTCAGATTATACAATTGTATTTATATATATATATATATATATATATATATATATATATATATATATATATATATCATATATATGTATATATATATAACACACACACACACACACATTTTGGTGAAAGAGAGAATTAGGTTTGAGGAAATAGGTAGATAATAAATATAGTTATTTTATAATTAATATTTTGGCTTTAATTCTTGTAGGTTCAAAACCTTTATCTCAACATTGTACATAGAAGAGTGAGATTTTAAAGACAACAGGGGTATTCACATCGCGTTTTAATATGATTTCTGGCCAATTACTAGTTTAGATTTTAAATTTTTTTAAATTAAATTACACAATTTCTATTTTTTTATTTTTTAGTGCTTTGACACCCTTCCTGAGTCTCCATAGTTGTTGTGGGATTAGCTTTAATCTCTACTGTACCTATGCTTTTCATATAGATGTAAATGACCAATAGGTGGTGCAAAAAGCCAGATCAAAGGTGACGGTCAGCCTCTGGATTTATCATGAAATTACTTTTATTTTATTTTTTTTATTAAGCTGTGTGCTGTTATGAGTTGCCATTTTTATTTGTTAAGGGAATAACTGGTTCCCTTTTTGGTTTATCTTGTTGATTTTGAGGCTTACTGATTTATGTGAGAGATCAAGAGGCAAGTACTATAAATGGTAGTTAAATTCTCCTTTGGGTGGGGTGGTGTCTCAGACTCTTGCTTTCAGTCCTACATAGTGATTTCTTGCCACTGTACCATAGAGGTTTCTATTCTGACATGCTACTGCTCAAGTGAGTCTTTCATCTAAACAGCTTCATACTCTCATACACTTCATATCCATGCTGACCTGGGCTTCACTCAGACTCTCAGTCTGGGTTTGCTATTGATTTGCACTTCTACAGGAGATCCTGTTTTATGCTCAGGCCTTCCCTTGAGCCATATTTACAACTACACTGGGTCCAAGTTGCATCATCGGATGGACTCAAAAAGCAAGATTTGACTGGCCTTGTCATAATTGTCATACTAAAAAACTGTAACTTTTACTGGCTCTGTCCTCATCCCTGCCTGTTTTGAAAGTATTACCCTGGAGAAATTGCTGTGAAGAGAGTGATGAAAATATTCTCTACATTGTCCTTCATGTCCTGTAAAATCCTATCCTTGCTATGGGGCTAGTAATTCAACTGGTGATCATTTAGCTAAATTCCATTTTAAATTGCACAAATGATTTATCTCAGACTGAGAAACCGTTTTCTCATTTACCCTCATATTATAGAATAGTGAAGCTGTGATGCAACACTGAAATGAGCATTTATTTACTGCAAATCTGTAAAACTGTCACTGCTTGCACCAACAAAGTAATTGTAAGAAGATAGTTGAGTGTTCATGGAGCGTGAAAGCGGCTTTAGATGCTTTAGATATATTTTAATGAATTTTTTCGAAACATTGGAATAGATATGCATCTCTCTCTTATTTCCTTGTTTTGCAGGTATCAAAAAAAGTAGCAGACCTCATTCTAGAGAAACAGCCATCCTATGTTAAGGTAAGTTTTCATTCTTTTTCTTAGAGAAATTCTTTATTTGATATGCTATTTCTTCAAATCTGACAAATGCATCTGTTTTTAAGTAAACTTGTATTGCGCTTCCTGCTCTTCATTCTATGAATTCTTTGAATTTATTATTTTTTTCCCCCTCTCTTCCCCTTCCCCCCATAACTAATCTATGACTGTTTACCTTGCTCTTTTTTACTATTGCGGTCACAATGAATTATGGCTGCTGTTAGACTGTTGTACATGTCTTTTGCTGCCAATCCTGCATGTTAATCATAGCAGACAATTGATTTTCTTTTTTTTTTTTTTTTTTTTGGTTCCTACTTATCTATTAGTAGTATTGCTAGCAATGCAGTTCAAAATCTGGGCGTTCAGACCATCCATAAGAGTACAGACTGAAGTTTTTTTTTTGTTTTTTTTTTTTTCTCCCCCTCCCTGTGTGCCTTTGCAGCTTTAAATCATCACTGTTGCTTTACGGCATTTTTAATCTTGCTCTGGGCATAGTATTTTTGTCTGCCTTTCTTGGTTTCTATATGTTGCACTTTGATTTAGTTCATATGGCTAAAAAGTGATATAACTTGCTGCAATGGTATCCTTTTTTTTGTTTTGTTTTTTTTTTTGTTTTTTTTTTTACTAAATAAAGTTTTTGTGCCATGCTTCTATTTTACTGGCTCTTTCTGGCCATGATCTACAAATGACCTAGTTGGCCATGTACCACTTAATTACTTACTAAGAAAAAAGTCCATTAGGCAAAGAGATTAGTTGTTGCTGCTGTTGTCATTGTTGCTGTTCTGTACTGTGGTGGAAGTGAAAGTGACTATTCACGTCATAGTGAAATGCAGCACTTCACAACACAACAAAATTCAACCACTGCGTTTCACCCTTACACACATGGTACCTTGCTCAAGTGTACCTCAGGGCGAACTAATTGTGAGGGAATCGAACCCACACTCTTCCGATCCGGGGCCAACTCCCTAACCACTAGGCCACCGCGGCCCCATATACTGCCCACATTAAAGCCCCATGTTTTTCTTCTCCATTGCTGTGAAGGCCTTTTATATATTTGGGTGCAAAAAAACAAACTGGGTTTTGGATGCTTATGCCTCTCACTCTGTTTTCTGTCTTTTCCTTTTGAAACCTGGTCTGCTTTTTTAGTTGTGCTGGACAGTAACTCAGCAGGGGAGGCCACTCTGACATGCCCTCCCTGCTGACAGGCTGCCTGGGGCTTGACCCTGCAAGTGGTGGCAGCCAGTTTGCAGTTGATGGAGAGAAAAGTAGAGATTTGTCCCCAAAACAATCTGAGAACACTGTGCTGCCTCTAGAAATAGATTTCAGCTGGTTAAAGACAATAAACCTGAGCCTCACTACAGAATGGTTGGTTCCATTTGTTGTATGAGAGAGAAATTTTGGGTACCTTTTTATAAGATCTAGTTTATATATTTAGCTTTTTTAAAAACATGCATAATAAACCAATCATCATATTCCCTTATCTAAGAGCATATACACTACCTGTCCAAAAAAAGTCACCACCTGGATTTAACAAAGCAAATGGGTAAGAGCCTCCCATAGGATAATTACTGCATGGGTGATTGTTTCAGCTGCAACAAGTTATTTAACCCTAACTGATGCAGTGAGCAGCTTCTCATTACTTAAACAACCATGTTGGAAGATGCATCCTGTGGTTATAGAAAATATGTTAATCTGGTTCAAAAGGGTTGATCTTAACTCTAACCCTAGGATCAAATTGTAAAAAACACAACAGCATAACTCATGGCCATGTTCAATAGTGAAAGTAAGAGCATTTCCACAAGCACAATGCAAAAGGAACTCAAGGGATTGGGACTTAACCACTGTATAACCTTAAGAAAACCACTGATCAGTGAGGCTAATCCTAGAAAAAGGCTTCAGTTAGCTAGGGAGCATAAAGACTGAACTCTGGCGCAATGGAAGAAGGTCATGTGGTTTAATGAGTCCAGATGTACCCTGTTCCAAAGTGATGGGTGCATCAGGGTAAGAATATAGATGCAGGAAATGATGCCTAGTGCCTACCGTAAAAGCCTGTGGGGGCAGTGCAATGATCTGGGGTTGCTGCAGTTGGTCAGGTCTGGGTTCAGCAATGTTATGTACCCAAAGAATGAGGTCAGCTGACTAATTGAATATACTGAATGACCAAGTTATTCCATCAGTGAATTTCTTCTTCCCTGATGGCACAGACATATTCCAAGATGACAATGCCAGGATTCATCGGCTCAAATGACTAAAGAGTTGTTCAAGGAGCATGAGACATGATTTTCACATGTGGAGTGGCCACCACAGAAACACCTTAACCCCACTGAGTATCTTTGGGATGTGCTGGAGAAGAATTTGCGCAGCAGTCGTACTCTCCCATCTCTACAAGATTTTGGTGAAAAATGAATGCAACTCGGGATGGAAATGTCATGGCAGAAGCTTATCGAAATGATACGACAGCAAATGCATGCTGTAATCAAAGCTAAAGGCACTCTTAAAAAAGAAAGTGTGACCTTTTTTGTACAGGCAGTGTGTGTATGTATGTATGCTGGTCATGAAAATGGTTGGTTTTGTAGTCACTGTTAAATTTTTCCAGTGAACTTGGTAGTGCATGGTCCTTGTGGCTTATTTAGAGATGGCAGAGCAAAATGCTCTGTTGAACAAAATGGATCACAGGCCCTTTATTAATCAGAAATGACTTACTGCTGTACTTCAGTGGCGTCTAGCACCCTTATAAGCTGTGGGACTTGATTTTACACAATGACAGTGTCACTGCCATCCCAGCCCACACTGACCAAAGCTGAAGTTTCCTAACCCAGCATGGCACTGGCAAGCTGTCAGCGCCCTCATGCGTTAATCAAGTGATTACCTCAACCTAACCTTGGAACATATGACAAGAAGCTGTGTTTGCCTGACACTTTTGTTGCCATACATAGTGGCTGACTTTTTTGAACAAGTGTGCTGAAAAAAATGTAACCTAGTCAGATTTGTCTGCTGAAGTGTAAAATATGAAAAATATCTGATGATGAAATGTACTTAAATATTGTAATAAGAACATGTATTCAGTTATTTGTTTGAAAGCATTAATGCTAAGCCTGTAAAATGTTGTGTGGGTCAGTTCGTTCTCTTCATACATATATATAAATTTGTTTGTTTGTTTTCCTAGATATTATGATAATTACAACTACAAGCATTGTATGTAAAAGGCAGAAACTATTCAATTGACTGTTATATTTGTGAAAATTTGTGGTTTGATTTCTCATAAATCTGCTTTTCTTCTTTTATATATTTAATACCATCTCTCTGCCCTGTTCCAAATCAGGTGTTTTCTCTCAGAGACTATTTTTAGTGAATGATGTTTTGTTCAAGTTATTCCAGGATATTTTCTTTTGGTGCTCAGATTGTTTACTTGTCTTGCATATCAGCTGTTAGTGTGTCATTTACTTTCTGGTATGAGGATGATCACAAGTGTGGGTCATTATACAGACATATCCAGTCATACAGTAGTATTTGCCAGAAGTCAAGAGAAGCAAAAAAGATAATAAACATTGTTACCTTAACCTAAACACTGCTGACTATTGCCCTGTTGCCCTGAGCTCGATTCAGCCCAGTTTTGCTCTAGGGATCTAGGAATGGGTATTTCTAGGAAAAAGTACTTTGCAGTTTTCGGTGGAAACTATTTGATTATTCTCAGCTCGCAGCTTTTTGTTTAGTGATGCTTTTAAGTAGGAATGAGCCAGGGTTTGTGAAAATTAGAATCGTCATAAAATTATAAAAATTATAAAAACTGTATATAAAGATTTAGAAGAAAAACATTTTTGCTTTTAAAATGCCTTATGTCTGGTTTTAATTCCTTCCCGTTCCTTTTTCCTTTTTCTTTAATACTTTACATTCATTTATTTAGCAAACAATTTGATCAGAAACTTACAAGTAAAGAGCAGTGTTGAGGCTGTGTGTAAGAGCTTCACATGTAAATGAGATGCTAGATATAGTAAAAATAAATTAAGTGATATAACAAAAAAAACATTCATAAAAGTGCAATGTGTAAGTAGAGCAGGATAATTGGTAGTAATTAACACCAGACGCCATTAAGGAAAAATGTTTTTTTTTTTTAATTATTTAAATTCTTAATAATCTATTTTTTATTAATATATAATTTTTGAGTTTTTACCATAATTCAAACATTTGAAATTCCTGATTCATCCTTATCAAGTTTACTTCTCAGCAGCTGAGTGCTTATTCAACTGTCGGCCCTATGAGGGGGTGTTTTTTTTTTTTTTTTTTTTTTTTAAATGCTGAAATAATGTTTCTTCCTGTGCAAATAGGTTAGCTAGTGATCTAAAGTCTATTCCTTTTGCCTCAGGCGTCTGTCTGTAAGTGAGCTCCCCTCTCTGATCTAGTGAGAACATGGTCCTTTGCTTTTGTGTGTGTGTGTGTGTGTGTGTGTGTGTGTGCGCACGCACACACGCACGCACGCATGTGTGTGTTGGATTACAGCCACCGCTGTCTGTCAAGCTCTTTTTAGACCAGTGGAACAGACAGGGTTGCGTTATTTAGACTGGACAGTTTCAGCTTAAAGGTTTCTGTGAGAATGTAAGTGCATGAGTGAACAGCAGCCTCAGAAGGTAACCCTGGCAGCCATGCTAACTTAATGAGCCAATCGTGAGTAGTGGGTACTGAATTTAAGCAAAACATGGCTGCATCTGTTTTATCTCTTAGTTGGTGCACTGGGATGGAGTATAAAGCCTGTATGGATAGTTTGACTTGGGGTATTTGGGTTTGCCAAATGAGTCTGTGCATAAGTGAGGCTGTAGGTTATTAATTTTGACAGACTTTTATTCAGAAACTCATCAGCTCCCATAAGAGTTCTGTAAATCATAGGGATAATAGCTGGCCCAGCCTCCTCCATTGGCAATGACACTTCAGGAGACTGCTAATCAAATCGTATATACAGAGGAAATACGCTGATATGTCAGTTACTCTTCAATCACAGTTTCCAATTTTTTTTTTTTTGAAGATTCCTGTTATCCCTAACCCACCCATCTGCTGAAAAAAAACAAAACAGCAGAAAAATTTGCAAGTGTAGATGTTGTTTACGGTGAAAAGCCAATATAGTGTGAACTGCGCTATAATTTAATATAATTGGCGATTTGAAAATTGGCTTTGTGTATTTTAAACCTTCTTTTCAAAAACAAATGTGTTACATTCCTTAAGAATGCTTATAAGTTGGCCCTTAATTACAAATGGTCAAAGTCTTTGGCCAGATGCATTTATCAGGATGAAATAAATATCTGGCCTTTTGTGCCTATGGCTGTAATGTTGTTCACTTTGATATGCAGCCACATGGTTAATTAAGTACAGGCTTATGAAGATCGTTTGCAGTGATGGTTATTAGAATCTTATGTCTGAAACCAGCAAAGCTAATATATGAATAATTTTTTTAGATCCTGTTTTGCTTTGGTTTTGAGAAGGTTTGGCCTAAATATATTTTTTGAGCGGTTGGTGCAGGTGGGTTTGAGGCACTGTAATATCCAAAAAATGAGTTTACCACTCTTTTACCTGTATCAAAGTCACATTGGCAGCGGGCAGCGGTGGCCTAGTGGTTAGGGCGTTAGCCGCATGATCGGAGGATCGGGGTTCGAACCCCTTGCCAGTGGATTGCCCTGAGGTACCCTTGAGCAAGGTGCCGTCCCAGTCACTGCTCCCCGGGCGCTTTCAATAGCTGCCCACTGCTGCACGGTGTTTGAGTGTGCATGGGTTAAATGCAGAGGTCCAATTTCGTTGTGGTTCACTGTCTGCTGTGCTGTGACCTTGCAATGACAAGGGTTGTCACTTTCACTTTTTTTTTTTCACTTTCATTGTCATATGCAGGTCGGATATAGATTCATAGCTAATTTCAGGTAGCAAGTAAACTGTTGTATTTATGTTGTAGACGTCACAACAATTTTTGGGAAATTGCTACTACAGCTACAGGTTTAGTAATATAGCACTTGGCTTGAAAGATGGCTGATCACATATTAGATAAATGTTTTCTAATCAACAAACATCTAATTAACCGTTTTACTCTGTTGTGTTTTGTGTTTATGTTTTTGAAAAATGCTATGACTTCCCTGTATTCTGCTGCTGAATACACTCTTTCACCAAGCGCCTTTGAGGGTTTTTATAAATTCCAGTGATAACTGGTGCTATCTCCACAACTGAATGCTTTTGCTTGTGATGCCGAGCATAAAGAACCTTTTGATTGCATCTCCTCTGTGCAATCGATTTTTTCCACCTCGTATTCTCTTACCAAATAATTATCTTTAACGTGACAGTGGGATGATCTTCTTCCACTGAAGGCTGCCTCTGTACTAAGGGCTTTGGGTGATGCACTTTGTCTTAACACTGGGTCACTCAGTGTGTGTTCACCTCAGGCTGTGACAGCTGTGCTCTTCAAACACCAGAATGTGGAGGGAGTGGGGGGTTTAATACCATGCAGTTAATTTGGGAGATGCGGTGTTACCTAAGGGGTATGTCCCTGCACTGCCTTGTCCTTCGCTCTCTTTCTCAGTAGCAATGCCCATTTCCATAATCAGACCTTTTTTTGCTCTTTCATGCCATTTGATGGGTTCATGTGGAAAATAGACACCCCTGTCTGGTAAATGGACAATGGATAATGCAAAGCTGTCACTGTTTTTCGTGCATGGCTCATACAGCAGTTGTATATTGGAAAGAGTGTTTTCACCATAAGGGCTTGAACTTGTTAGATACAAAGGTTACTGACACAGCCATCCACGAGGAGGATTTTTATATAACAACCCAGCCAGGTTATTTTTCAGAGTGCAGGGGGAGTTTGTCACAATAGATGTCATATTCTGTGAGAGTAATTTGTATATGGATTCAGTCCTGTTGAAGCTGTTTTTGGTGTAATGTTTCAGGAGTTGGAGAGAGTAACTTCGCTGCAGACCAACCTGCAGCTGGCTGCTGTCATCTGCACCAATGCTAGGAGGTCTGAGTGCCATTTTTTTACCCCCTCAGCATTACTGTACTAGAACATTATTTAGAACCATGTTAGAAAACAGTCATTCTCATATTTTTTGACATGTAAATAAGCGACCTTTTCTTCATTTTCTCTGAATTTAGGCACAGATGGTGATAAAAAAAAAAAAAATCATTGTCACTTCAAATCAAATAATATTTGTTCTTGTTCCAGGCAGCTGAGCATTGCTAAAGAGGGCTTCACTGAAGCCAGCCTAGGGCTCTTGGCCAACCAGAGAAGGAGACAGCTGTTGACAGGATTGCTAAAGTCTTTGAGGACCATAAAGACCCTGGTAATCACTGAATTAATGAATGAATGTGGCCAAATTCTAAGTCTGTTTGTCCCATTATCCAATTCCAAATAATTTCTTCTTTCTCTACTTCCTTCTTTCAGCAAAGAACGGATGTTAGACTAAGTGAGATGCTGGAGGTATGTTTTGATGCAAGCCTCTCACTTTCATTGATGATAAATACATTCCATGGATCCTCATATCAGATATTTCTATTTAAATCAGTGCTTGAGTTTCTTTAAGAGCTTTTCTCTGTAATATATATGCTTGCTTAACATTTGCAGTGTGCATTTCCTGCCATTGTTTGTTTTGAAAGTGGTTAGTATGTTTAGTTCAGAGTTGCCATGTCATGACAAATTTCCAAAAAGTTTAGAAATGATCCTGCTTTATACTTGTGTGTAGTTACAGTATCTCACAAAAGTGAGTACACCCCTCACATTTTCGTAAATATTTTATGATATCTTTTCATGGGACAACACTGAATATATGACACTTTGATACAATGTAAAGTAGTGTAAAGTAGTAGTGTATAACAGTATTAAATTGTATCATATCACATTGTATCAAAGTGTCATATCTTCAGTGTTGTCCCTTTATATATCATAAAAAGATATCATCATAAAATATAAAGATATCATAAAAAATATGTACACAAATGTGAGGGGTGTACTCACTTTTTGTGAGATACTGTACGTTGTTCACTTTGCCCTAATTTTATGTGGATGGTCGAGATCTTATTTTGTTTTGACAGGAGGAGGACTATCCAGGTGCAATCCAGTTGTGTTTGGAATGCCAGAAGGCTGCCAGCACTTTCAAGCATTACAGCTGCATAAGGTATGTGGACTACTGCTTGGCTTGATGTCTGTCTAGAAGCTCTTTGAATTGGAAATGCATTTTATCTGTACAGGTACTGAGAAAGAATGTTTCACTTTCATCTAAAAACAAACGAATCAAATAATTTTTATATAACAGGTCATCATAGTGCATAGAAACTCTACAGAAATTGCTTTCTGTTTGGGACTGACATATGTTTTGTTTTTTCACACTTCCATAAAAGTTTGAGGGTTTTGAACAAGCATTTCAACAGTAGAGACTGAAGTTGACCCAATTTGTTAATTCTAGTTGTGCAGCGCTGATGGAGTTGTGTTGTAGATACACAGCAAAAAAAACAGTGTACCATAACGTAATGCTTTCTCTGCATTTAACCCATACATTGTACAGCAGGTGAAAATCATACATCCAGCAGTCAGGGAGCAGTGACGGTGAGGGTACCTTGCATACAGGTCCAGGATTCCAGCGTATCTAGAACATGACACATCTTAACTGTTTTTTTTTCTTCTTATGTTAAAAAATGCTGCAGCTGTGTAGAGATCTAATTATTCTTAGAATCCAGGTTAATCTCTGTATGCAAGGAACATGGCTGAAAGCCGTTATTTGGAGGGGTGTGATCTTCAGGCCCTTATGTTCTATGGCATTTGAAATCATTGCATGGGCATAATAAAACCTTCAACATCTATTGTCAGTGAACATTATTCTTTGTTGGATCTACATATGCAAGTTACAACTTTCTCATCTAAAAGAAGAAACTATGAACATGATCCAGAAACAAAGCTGGTTTCTCTCAATTCTTAATATGTTGTCTTTTGTACTATTATCAATTAAATGTAGGGTTTACATCATCTGCAGACTCTCCTCTTCTTCCCTTTTTGGCTGCTCCTGTTAGAGTATGCCACAGCAGATCATCGATCTCCATTTATTCTGGTCCTCTGCATCTGCTTCCTTCAAAGCAACTGCCTGCATGTCCATTCTCATCATATCCTTAAACCTCCTTTTAAACCTTCCTCTTCACTTGTCTGGCCGCTCCATCCACATATCCTTCTCCCAGTATACTTCCCTTCCCTCTGCTCTCTGCATCCTAACCACTCCATTGTCCTTTTATTCATACTCATATATTCTCTCTTAGTCCTACTGACTTTAATTCCTCTCACTACAGGTCACAATGGCATCTGCAAACATCACAGCCCACGGGGACGCTAATCTTGTCTGTGGACCTGTCCATCACCATTGGAAACAAGAATGGGTTCAGCATTTATCTGGCATATATCTGCCTTATCAAGCTTCAGCATGGTCTCACCCAGACACTAATTTAGCTACCTTTGGTCCTCATTGATAGGCATTTTAGAAATCCCTTCTGTCTTTGAGAATAAGCACTTTAGGACCTATAATGTAATATCTTTCAGAGAACTTAGAGAAACAAATTCAAAGACAATACAATTGTTGATTTTGTACAGTGCTTATTTTCAATAAAACTATTTTACACTTTTAGGCAGCAGAATACAGAGGAGTTGAGGTTTTGTATGAGGAAGTCAGGAGTGGCAGCGAAGTATGTCTGAGCAGTCTAGGATATGTATGATGGCAGTGTGACCGTGGTGAGGTCTGTAGTATGAGTGATGGACAGACGGGTACCATCAAGAGTGAAAGGAAAGGTTTACAGGACTGTAGTGAGACCAGATATGTTATACAGATTGGAGAAAGTGGCAATGACGAAAAGACAGGAGGTTGTGCTGGAGGTGGTATAGTTAAAGATGCTGAGATTTTTTTTTTGGGGTGTGACGAGGATGCACAGGATTAGAAATGAGTATATTAGAGGGACAGCTCAGGTTGGGCATTTTGGAGAGAGTTAGAGGAGAGAGGAGGATCATATTGGGAGAAGAATATTGAAGATGGAGGTGGAAAGCAGAAAAGAGCAAGACCAAATAGGAGATTTATGGATTCAGTGAGAGAGGTTTGAAGGAGGAAGATGCTGGAAGGAAGAAATGGAGATGGTTAGCCCTACCAGGAACAGCCGAAAGAAGAAGGCAGCAGAATGTTAGTGTGCAAGAAAATGTTTAGAGGAATAGACATTTTCAATTTTTCCCCCCATGCTGCAGTGATAATTACTGCTGACTAGCTGAACTCCTCAGCAGCAGGTGCTGTCGCAGTCACTGCAGAAATCATGAGGTTGCCTGCAAGAAGTTTTTGGCTTAAGGGCTACTGTTTTTCTTTTTTCTTTTTTCAGTAGTAGTGAGAGACAATACAGACCTGATTGGCACTCTTCCATAATTACAGCTCTTTTTCATTTAGTGTCCATGAAGTGGTGCATAATTTGTACTCATGCGTTCATTTCAGTTGTGCTGATGGCCAGTGATTGTCAGAGGCATTTTAGGCTTGGCATGGAACATTGTTCTAGCTTCTGCTTTGATGCAGTTCCCAAGCTTTTATGATGATGGCCTAATGGTGGTGAGTGTGCATGTGTTTGTTTTTCAAAGCTACCTACAGTTCAGAACAAGTGTTTTTTATACCTGTATTTATTTTTTTATTTTTTCTTCTTTTGTATAATTTGCAGAAATCAAGTAGCATGCTGGGTCACAGCTTTTGGTTTCTATTCATCATAGCAAGAAAGTGAAGTCAAGGTTGACTACTTACTGCAATGTGCTGACTTGGGCCCAGAAATTCTAACTTGTGTAACAGTTGGCCTGAAAATTAAGGACAACAGTGAAATCTTTTTCTACGTTTTCTAATTTTTCTAAATCTCTTTTAATAAAGAGATTTACTAAATCTGTTTTAGTAAAATTAAATCCTTACAGAAGAGCATGCGTATTCTGATTAAATACTTGTACACAATTAAACACTTTGTGCACAATTATTAGGCAAGTGAGTTTTTTTTGTCAATAATCATTTATATGCATATAGTCCAACTCCAAGCTGTATAAACTTAAATGCTAATTGGATTTAAGCAGATCAGGTGATGTGCATTTGTGTTATGAGCGAGGGTGTGGCCTAAGCAGATCAACACCCTGTATCAAGGTGTGCGTGATTATTAGGCAGCTTTTCTTGCTTGGGAAAACTCTCCTGAAAGCAAACCAATTTCACACTGAATGTGTGGCATTATTTTTTGAGTCGCCTCACCTAGGAAGTAGGAATTAGCCTACAACAGAACAACAGAAGAGGACTTCTCAGTTTCTTTGTAGTGAATAAATGTGCGCATTGACACAGTTCAAAGTTTTTGCTGTTAATAACAGATTGAGTCAAAGAATTAAAATCATTTCATTTATATTTAATATAAATGGTTTTGACACCTAGGTCTTAGGTAACGGAGGATGTTGTAGCCTATGTTCAACAGTTGCAGAACAACCAGGTGCTCATGGTGCTGTATGGGGAGCCTTTTGCATTGGATCCATGCTTCTGAATATGTTGGTGGATTTGCAAAATCTGTCCTGGTGCTGTCTGACTGTCGCAACATGGCTGTCTTTCTTCTCCATGCTCGGTGTTCTCCTGTGCTGCTTGTTAATATGTCCAAATGAAACCAATATAGCATCTTCCTGCCATTCCTGTATGGCACAGAGGTGAGCTACTGGGAAGCAGAGGTCTGTCCAGTAGCCACAGCTCATTTGAAAAGGCCCTTTAAACTAAACCAAGGTAAATGATGTGAATAGTCCTATAATTTTCTCTGCTTTACCTTTTTCATGCTGGAGGAAATTTTTAGCAGTACAGTTTTAGTACTTTACTGCTGTAATGGTGGCTTATGGATTGAGTAGGCCTATTCAGAGCACTTCTCATTTTATACTGTGCAGCCCTATCTTTACACAAAGCCATGGTTTTCTGCAAAAGCATTCTGTATTAAGCAATTTTTTTGACAAAAACAATTTGAATGGAATTTTCCTCAAACCTTTAGATGCACCTCTTTTTGAAATTTGGAATTTGAAATTTGATTCTTTTGTTGATTAAAATAAAAATTTAGGCTTCAAGACAACTATTTTTTTGTTTTTAGTTGTTCCATGCACTTTTGTAGATAACAGCACAGTTTGCAGTGACAAGCTACACAACTAGATTAATTTGCAGTTTGATCCAAGAGTATCAAACTGCAATAAAGATTATTTAGACATTTCGTGCTTTGTTACTGTACATACGTGTTAGCGACATAAAATTTTAATTATCAGACATGACCAACTACATTTACAGAAGAATTCATATTTATTGATATTATAATAGAGGTATTTCAGTTTCACCCCTTTAATATACTGTCCTCTGTGTTCTGTGAAAAATGTCTCATGCAAAGAAAATGCTCTGATTTGGCTTTCTCAGGAGGCGATCTTCAACATCTGTACCTGACAGTTTTTTAAGTGGTGCCATTAAAACACAATGTATGGGAAGTGACTGCTGGAGTGCTTGTGGCAATATTTCACAGAGTCTGGTTCTGTTTATAAAAATCTGAAATACTGTCAAAGTTGCTCATGTCTAAAAACACTTCCGATCTATTTGTCAGGAGGTCCATTCTTAGCAAAATTCTCGGGTAATATTTAGCAAAATGTTGTTTTCAAGAGCTCCCTAATCTGATATTGAATTTAAAGCATGCAACGTCATTTCCCTCAAATGCCTATTCCTCCATTCTGTCTTGAGCCTTGGCACACTCACCTGAAGAGCCATTATTTCTGTTTCTTCGGTTTGCTTAAATTGGAGGCTCCATCTTCACTACTTGTTCCATTCGCAGAGGTCTGGCTTTAGAGATAAACCTGTTTTTAATATCAGGGCATTTCTGCTTTTTTGTAATTGCTTCCTTTTCATCTTTGAGTGAATCGCTTTATCTTCTAGCACTCATCTGTGACAGTAATAGAGAGTTGGGTTATCTGCCCATTCAAGTGCAGGGCAGAGGAGTTAATTACTGAGTGACCAAAGCTGGAAGAAGGGCCAACTCAGCAACATTTGTGTCCAATAGCATGAAAAGTATAGATATTCCTCACCAATGTACTACATTTCATTCAGTTATGATACCCTTTCACTGAATTAAAACAGATGATTAAAACATGAGATTAAACCTCATTTTATATCTGTTGGGAACTGAAACAGAAACTCACTGCCTTTTTTGGTTTGGGCTTGTTCTTTTCTTCTCTTTGAATGGCCCCTGGCACAGGACTAATGAAACTGTGCTTGAGCGTGTTGGAGGGTCCTGTTGTGAAAACTCATTAAAATGTCATTTACATGTCGCCTCCCAGAAGGCGTGGGTGGAGCTCTGCTCACTAACAGTGGAATTGAAGTTGAAGTAACCGTTTAGCTCATTGTGAAGGTTCTTATGTTTTTTTGGAGGAAAAATTTGCTTCAGTGAATCAGATCGTATTGGGATGGGAGTGAACCAGACATCGGGGACCAGCCAACAAAAGTTATTTAAAGAAATTATTAAATACTTTCTGGGTGGGAATTTCAGACTTCAGGCAAAATAAGAAAAGAAAATGAGTTATTTCTTAGAAATTTTATTAAGAGAAAAAGTAAGAAAGAAATTAAGAAACCTCTTGAGGTTTCCTAAGTGCTATTCTTACAGTTGTCTCAGACTTGTCAGCAGGAAAAAGAAAACAAGGGAAACTTTTGAGTGTGTACATTGTTACTTGCAGCAGTGTGTTATCACTCATGGGAAAACCATAATGAGGCAAATAATACAAATGCAGTATTATGAACGCTATTTAGCTCTTATCATTATCTAGAAATGTAATGATCAGTTTGCCCATGGCTTCTAAGGAGTGCCTTTTTACAGCTGGATTCTTCAATTTCACTGCCTTTCTATCCACTTCTCTTCTAGATCCTTTCTAGTCTACTTTCTTTCAGCCTCAATTTGCTTAACCTTTTATCTTGAACAGTTATCTGTTCAAATCAGTCACTCACCTGTCCTGCCCAAAGTTATAAAACAATGTCCTGTATCAGAAATGACTTATGGTTTGATTTGTGGTGTGGTGGAACTGCTTTCGTCAAGAAAAAAACAAATCCGCTTTTAGCACTGCAGTTGATATGGTGATATTAAGATGGTCTTGTGAGAATATTTGTGTTTTTTCCATTAAAAAGAGATTTTAAAAACGTTCTTCTTCATCCTTTAAAGGATTGATTGATTGATTGATTGACTTATTAATACTTTCCTACATTTCACCCCAGGGCCTCCTCACCAAAAAAAAAAAAAAAACTGGCATCCAGTCACCTTGCTGTAAACAAGATTTTATTAACATGTCATGAATGGCTCATTACTTCTTATGCTTCACTACTAGCGGATGTTGTGAAAGCTGGTGTTGCAGCTTGGAATCAGTGATGTGTATTCAGATTACTCCGTACTAATTTCCCGTTAAGCTCCTTATGGGTCAGGTGTATGCGGTTGAGAGTAGAAGCTTTTGGTTGATGAAACAAAACTGCTTTCTTGGTTCTCTCTCAATTGTGAGGTCAAACAGACTCTCCTCTCGCAGGGCTGAAGCTGAGCAGGCTTTTCTCTTGAGCAAGGCTGAAGATACTTATCTGTTGAAAGTTAGACTGAGGAGGCTCTTGTCCTCTGACAAAGGAGTGAGAGCCTGAAGGAGCTCCTCTCTCACTTATATCACAGGAAAAAGCTCCTCTGTAGTGAGAGAGGCCAAGGAGGCTCCTCTCTTTGGAGTGAGACAGAGGAGAATGCTTATGTCCTTTCTTGGATGCTTTTCAAGAAGCTCCTCTGTAAGGAGTGAGGCTCAAGAGGCTTCTCTCTCTGGACTAATGCTGAGGAGGGCCTTTTATTTAAAATTTGATGCATTCCATTGGATCATCCAACAGTGCTAGCTCACACTGAGGAATAACTAGAGTTTCTGAAATTAGTTTATTTGCAAATGAAACACTTTTTTCTTATTTTCTGCTTTTACAATGACACTTGGCCGTTGATCATAGATCCATCCATCCATCCATTTTCTGCCGCTTGTCCCAAACGGGGTCGCGGGGGAGTGCTGGCGTCCAACCCAGCGCACACAGGGCGAGGACGGGGGACGCACCCTGGACAGGTCGCCAGCCCATCGCAGGGAGTTGATCATAGATATGAACCAAAAAGCTTTGTTAGGCAGGTTGCTGCAGCATGCTTGTTTAGATTGAAAATCTAAACATTGAAAGCAATGTCATGGTACCTGCTACTCATTAAAGCAAACTACATAGTTGCATGTCTCTCTGGTGTGAAACATGCTACTCAGGATGGTTTTGGTCCCTAAAAAAGTTTTAGAGGCAGGATTTGTCCCTGTGTGCCACAACTAAACTAAGTGTCTTCTTTCCCCAGTGAATTGAATTCGAAACTCCAAGACACCCTGGAACAAATAGAGGTACGTAGCTCATTTTTGTACCTTGGCTTTTAGGGACAGGCTGGAATACAAAGCATTTTGAACTCATTTTTTTCACCGTTGTGGCTTCGGGACGCCTATTGGAACTGAATCTGTTCAGAGGTTGTTTAGTCGCAGTCTCTGACTCATTTGCTCATATGCATACATATTCATATAAAATATACTTTTTTTTTTTTTTATCCGCCAAGATAAAAGTCATCCCCTTTTGCAAGAATTCAAGTAGTAGCTATAGCTGTTGTTTTGTCTTTTAGGAGAGGCCAGTGAGAACAGCATTACCGTTGTCAACCCTGAAGGAAATAAAGGAATAAATATGCCTCTCCAAATATATTGCCTTTTAATGTTATTTATGGAAAAAAAAAAAGTGATGCAAAGAAAAAAAAAAAAGAAAAAAAAAAAACTTTTTTTCCGAATAACCTTCTGAGATAAACTTTTAGAGGCTTTTAATACTTTGAATGTCTAGTCCCTTTCACCACTGCTGTGAACATTTATGACCAGGCATGATGAATGCTCTGTTCTGCCACTGTGAATGGCTGAGGTTTTTAGACCCTTTTGTTCACATAAAGCATTCTCGGTACGCAATGCATTCCATGACATGTACAGGTTAACAGTACATCGAATGATTCATAAACTTGCACGCAGACTCAACAGCTTTTTGGTCCGAGTACCACTGTGCTGAAAAATCCGTTAAACTCTCACCATTTCTTTTTTCACACTTTTGACTGATTAAATTTAGACTATCGAGCAGATTAGATTTAGACTTGGATTAGAATTAGAGTTAGAGCAGACAGTTTCAGAAGTTGTCACAAGTTGGAAGTTCAGAAGTAGATGGACTGTTTTCCCCCCCTGAATAAGTGCTGTCTCTGAGGAGTGTGAGACTGTGTTGAAGTTTGCGCTTCACAAGATGTACACACACACAAAAACATTTCTCCAGCAGTGCTGTCTGTCTGTGATGTGTATAATTTTGTAAAGAATGTCCTGAGAGAAATTAAATTAAAAGGAGCTGGGCCTTGTGCTTCTATTTAACAAACAAAAGCCGCAGAAGACGGCCTCAGAACAGATGCACATAGTTTTAGATCATGGTCTATTAAATAAAGAATTTTTCCAGAAAATAGGGAACCTTTAACCAGAATAAAGATTTTGCAAGCCACCTTTTTATCAACACTGTTGCTCAGTCTTAATTAAATTGCCTTATGATACACAAGGTCAATTAGTCATTCCAGGTCAAATCAGATAGAAAGCAGGAAAATGATTGTAGCACTGTCTTAGATTGATTTAGGGCCTAAAATGTTATTGACAAAGACAATGTCCAGCTGTTTTACCATTATAGTATCAGTCATTATTTTTAGTATTTTTAATTTTATGCCTATAATTGAGGGCTCTACCATTAATGGGCATGAAGTTAAAAATAAAACGGCACATGCTAGCTTTTCTCTGGTAGTAGGATCATGACAATAAAAATAACAAGGTTTGGTCATTTAGTGGTCAAAATCCCAAGGTCCAAAATGTTCCCTTTATAGATGAAGTTTCTTTCCTTATGTCTACCTGTATGTGTCCCCAGCCTTTTGTTTGTAGCAAATAAATGCTTGTTTTCTGTCGGCTTGTTTTAATAAGAAAAAAGCAAGCAAGCTTTCCTCTTATTAAAACAAGCTGATGGATGATGGATGTTATACATTTACATTTACATTTACAGCATTTAGCAGACGCTCTCATCCAGAGCGACTTTCATACCCTAATTACAGGGACAGTCCCCCTGGAGCAATTCAGGGTTAAGGGTCTTGCTCAGGGACCCAGTGGTGGTAGTGCCAGGGGCAGGATTCGAACCTGGGACCTCTTGAGCCATAGATCCATAGGCAAGCATCCTACCACTGGACCACCACCACCCACACTATTAAAGTGGTTAAAATGTTTTTCTCATTTATCCTTAATACATTTAGGTACCCCAACTAGAAATTAAGAATGCCTTTAAGTATTTCACTTTTTTCCTGAAACAATGGTCCTGCAAAAATACCATGAAAATGCTACCAAGTTCATTTCCTTGGTAAAATTAATAAAATATTCTATTTTATAAGAGGCCATATGGTCTTACAGAAAATCAGCTGCAATACAATTTATTAATGGCTCAGTTATACAGAGAACACATTTGAGCAGCTTACAAAGTTTAGTGAAATGCAGAACAGTACTTATTAAGCACAATCTTCCAGATGGAAGTCTATAAAAATGAAATATCAGGGGCTGAAAAAACATGAACGCATGATTAAAACACATATTTATAGGCCTTGGCCTGACATTACTGAATAACATTGGACTCTTTTTTTTATTTTTTGTTTTCTATGTTTTTGCAACCCTTTTGGAAATTAAATCTTAATTTATCTTTGTGTTTTTTTTTTTTTTCCTCTCCTCCTTGCGAAATGTTTTGAAATGCACAAAATGTGCAGACCTTGCAGCACTTTCTACCCCTCAACGCTCCCTCCTTTTTTTTTTTTTTTTTTTTTTTTTTTCCTCTCTCCAGGAGCAGCTGGATGTGGCTCTGTCCAAAACCTGCAAACACTTTGATGTCTCACACTACACCAAAGTTCAGCTGGCATACACTCTTCTGGGCAAGACACAAGTAAGTGAGCCATCAAAGCTCATCTAGTATTTATTCCACCTCCCTCCACTCACCCATATTCCCTCTTCTGTCAATCTGGCAGGATGAATCATTATTGGCATAACTTTATCAGTCAACAGGGAAGAGCTTTAATTCACAAAGCTTTTGTACTTTACTCAGATGCCATGTTTGTATTTTAGAATTTTAGGGTGTATATGTGCATTAAAATTTTGAATATGTAGTTATTATATAGTGAAATATCTGAGCAACTTTAATGAAAAGTTACTTTTAGTTACTTTTCGCTGATTATTTCTGAACCTAGTTGCACCTACTGCAGGCAACGGTAGCCTAGTGGTTAGGGACTGGGCTCAAAGATCAGAAGGTTGTGGGTTCAAATCCCAGACCAGTGGATTGCCCTGATGTACCCTTAAACAAGTTACCGTTCCCATCACTGTTCCCCGGCTGCTGAGTATGGTTGCCCTCTGCTGCATGGGCTAAATGCAGAAGATGCATTTGATTGTGATTCACTGAGAGCTGTTCTGTGTTTCACAATGGCAAATAGTCACTTTCACTTTATTAATTCACTCATAAACTACTTGCTTATACACTCAGTTGCATTCTACAAACAGCAGCACCCAGAGGCAGTCCATTGTCCAAGTGACACTTGGCTGTAAGCTAGAAAATTGCTGTCAGTGTCTGTTTTGATTCAAGGTCCCCTGATATATCTATTGCTCTTTGCTGTCATCAGAACTTGTCCAGAGCTGCTCACTCTGACCTGCCCATGATTCTCCTGAGAACTGAGCTCATTTTGATTTAAGTTGGTGATGGAGTATAAAATTATGTTAGTAAAGTGCATCAGTCTGACAGTGGATTAATTATATTAAAGTATGCATTGTGTAAAAACCTGCTCAGGCTATTTTATAATGTAAGAAATAGGCACATATTTTATTTATATATTTTTTAAAACTAGCCTATATCACAAAACATTTGTACCAGATATTCAGTCTGTTTATGGTAAAGACCAAGGTAAGAGAGATTTTGGTAGCAATGGTATACAAAGGATCCGCTTCTATGCTCACTGATGCACACTGGAAACAGCCTGAGCATCCTGTAGCAATGTTTAAACCTTGCTTTATAAAAAGCATCTCATGCCTTCTAGGTGTTTGTCACTTTATAAGAGTTTTGAGATTTGACGTTAATTCTGATTTGTGAGATTTCAGAGATTTTTCACCCATAGTTCTTGGTCAAGGGGTTGCTGTTGATTTTTACCCACAACATTACCCAGCACTGGATAAAAGTTTAGAGATGCTAATGGGCATACTTTTGACAGTTATTAAGTGACATGCAGTACATATGTTCAGGACATGACCATGGCTGCTTAAGCACATGCTGTTTTCGGTACCATTGGTGGAAAAGCTCATAAGGCTTGAGCTCCTCTACCAGAATTAGACATTAGATTGGATTTCGTTGATACGAGGCTGTGCTCCATCAGCTACTCTTACGTTTATGCTTTCTGAATAAGTGCCTGAGTGTTTTCTAGAACGCACCTTTACCTTGTGTTTTCCGGGCTAAAATCTTAACAGATGTAATCCCTGAACCAGAACACACAATTTATTAAAAATTATTTTTTTCCTTTGACAGAAAGTAGAATTTCCCGCTCTCAGACAAAGTTATGTCTATTTGGCAATTAGCCTAATTACTTTTTTTGATTAATTTTTGTGTTATTCTTGCTTTTTTAGTGGATCTAATGGATTGTTCACATTTCCTTCTTGTATTAATAAGCACCTGTCAATTTCCATTTTGTTCCTTGGTGCAGGTGTCTTAATTTGTTGTAATTAGTCACATTTTGAATATATTTTCCCTTAACAATTGATGTAAAAACTAGTTAAATCCAGAAAGCAAATTCTTCTTAATCGAATAATCAGAGTATACTGCACTAGTTTAAAAGGAAAAGCTCTTGATATCTATTTTTTAAATGAAACTTGGTAGAAATGTTATATTTCTAAGGCTGAGTTGGGAGAGAGAAATATAATTAAGTTGCAAGAAATTGCTGGCCATCCCCAGTGGGCCAACAGCACACTAAACTTTGTTGTTTCTTAATGACTCATGTCCTTGGAACTTGTAAGCTAAATCAGACCTTATCCACTGTGGCACCTTGCAACTGGGCCAGCAGGATGCCCAGCATGGGTTGGCTTCCCCTCAGAGAACAGGAAGAATCATCGTTGTTTTTTTTTAACCTTTTATTTTTTTATTTAGATGGCTTCTGTTGCAGCGTTTGTATAAAGTAAATAAGCATAACATTTGGATTTTTTTTTTTTGTTTCTAATTTGTTAGGACCTCTTTGTTTGGTGCTGCTTGTGGGGCTTTGTAGGGCTTCTTGAATGATCCAAAGTAGTGTTCTCACATCATATTAAAGACTATGTTCAGTATGAGGCATAGTATCACTCAAAGTGTCTATGTATGAAAGGCAGTGAAAGAATGCTGGTGTAAAGATAGACTTAAAGTATTTTTTTTTGCTTTATTGCTATGAAGGAGATGCTTTCCAAGGGAATACTTTTTACAGAAGGAATTTAAAATATATATTTATACTTTTTCCAGATTGATCTACAGACTGCATCTAATCAGTCCTGTGTCTCTCTTTGTCTTGGTCTCATTTTCTATCCCCACCCCCACCCAAGACTGCTATGGATCAGCTTCACATGCACTTTACCCAAGCCATTCACAACACGGTGTTCCAGGTGGTGCTGGGCTATGTGGAGCTGTGTGCTGGCAATGCTGACACGAAGTTCCAGAAGATGCAGTATAAGGATCTCTGTACGGTAAGCTGGCAACCATTTTTCTACTGACTTCACTGAGCCTGGCCATATCAGCTGCCACACTCTTGTCTACAGCAGGATGTCCAGTTAAAGGAAGCCTCACTGCTAGATGCCTCAAGTTCAGGGTTTGGTGAAAGGAGGTTTTACCTATGGGATTGAAAGGTGTTTATAGTTGGAGATCAAGGGCACCTATAATTTTCACCGTCCTTTTCATAAATCGTCAAATGGATCATTTTTCCATCCTCTGAGCAAGCTCCTGTATTGAGTGATGTTAGCTTTAGCTAAGATTTTAAATCTAAATGAAAGAGAATGAATTTGAAGCTATCCTTTCAGATTCTATGAGTCAGTAAAAGGCTAAGAAATGAGAAAAGGCAATATTATATCACCTTAGGTTAAAGAATATTTTTAATTAAATCTCCCCAAAGACCCTTGGACTTCAGTTGAGTGCCAAAATCACACTTACCATCTTCATCTTTTGTGCTTTTGACAAGCAGAAAATGTTTTTTTCCCCCCACTGAAGGGATGGCACATTTGTCTAGTAATAGTGGGAAGCCTACTCAAAGATAAGGGAGCAGTGAGAAATTGCTCTGAGGAAGGAGAAGCCAATCTTATTCATGAGCAAGTCACAGGGCAATTAATTTGAGTTAATATTCAGGAATGGAGTCCTTACGAACCACCTCAGTGGCTTTTTCTCCTCTGTAAGCAGTCAGAGCAACTCTTTAACCCAGCCACTGAAAGGCTCATTTGCATTAGCCAGAAAGGCAGCTATGCATCACAAAATAGCAGTTGCCCCCATCAGACCACTTTATTACATTTTGAACTGGAGAGAGCAGGTTTATCTGTGTGGTGTGTGTGTGTGTGTGTGTGTCGTGTGCAGTATGTGTCAGCCATTGATTAGTGCAACGATTGCCTTTGTGCCAGTCTCTTACAGGAAGTCTGTTAGGGTCAGCCTACTTTGATTCTTCTATGACCAGGTCATACTAAAATGGCCATGCTTCTGAACAACACAGCTGATCATGTTTGTGCAACAAATCTTTTGTGCCTAAAATTTGAATAAAATTAAAATTTTGTGACAATTATAAAAACAGTACTTTAAAAGAGAGTTACTTTCAAGAAACTACCTTACCTTTTAGAACTGAAGAGTACTCTGTACTGATTGCAAGGTCATGGAACGTGTTGTTTATGGCAAAGTAAACTTACACAGCAAAAATAAGAGTTCAAATTGGCAGGGTTGCAGGTCTACGTCTGAATATATTACAATGTCAATGTGATCTAAATTATATAAATGGATTTGCATCCTCTAAAGGTTAGTTTCAGGCAGTGCAACAAACAGACATTACCATGATTCAGTATTGCCATCTTGGTAAATTCTAACTGGTAGAGTATAGCATCGTAAAATGAGGGGTTTGCGCTATTTTCAAATGTTAAAATCCAATCACGACACATTAAATGGATTCTGGTCGGGACTGAATCAAACTTTTGTGAGGTCAGAAATGTACTTCTGGAGTAACTGTAAGCCTTTGGCATTGATGTTTCTATTAGCTCATTTTTGTGCTGTGCAAATATTGGCAATGCTATCTCAGTCTTTCTCACGTCCTGATTAATGTGCAGTCGACTTGTGCTAAATTTAATCCATAGATACTGAATGGTCCCACCTCCACTCTGGATTGAATGTTTTGTTTAAATGTCAAATATATGTTTAATTGCACTGTTGACATCTTGAGGAGACTATATGCCCTCAGAAATGAAGCAACTTGGTCTGTGCATCCACTAACATTCTCCTGCTAAAGTCTGCACAGGTAGATGAATCCCCTTGCTCAAAATCTCATTATTTTTCTCCACTGGCAGTTTGTTTTGAGATCCAGTGATTTTAAAAAAGGGGGAAATGCATTTGTTACCTTGGAGGCGAAAGCCCTATTGCTCATTTCAGTTTTTTCTTTTCAAACATGTGATCTTTTGATCTAGAGCAGTGGGGGAAAAATATTCTTTTCTCATTTGAGCTACGCTTTAAAGCTTTTTGTGAGACTTTGGTCGCTGCTCAGAAGGACTGTCATCATCTTAGACTGAGGATAGAAAGAACTGGGTGTCAGACCCCCTGGTTTCAATCAGCCTGTCCCTCAGCAACAGCAGTCATAAAATAAACACGACGAGGGCTATGCTAATAGCAATCACTTTGGCGCTGACCTCTGAACCCCGTTGCGAGAATTAAAATTTGACGTAACTGAAATGCTTCAAAGGTCACATTATAATGTGGAGTAGTGCATGAATTTTGCATGAACTCGTCATTACCCTACTGTGGGTCTCTATGCAACCCTCTCATCCACTCTCCTGTCCTGCATTCAGTCAGCGTGACTGGCGGGAACTGAAGAGGCGGAATAGCTCCAAAGCTTCTGCTTTGGACCTTGTTGACTCAACAATGATAAAACATATCTGTTTATAGCCTCCCAAAAACAAACATCTGAGACCTAAGTGTTGCACTTGATCAGCTTGATTGTCATTAGTATGCCATTCATCCTTACACTGTCTGAATGCTTCACGGTACTATTAATATGGAAGACTATTTATTGGGCTTAATTAACAATCAGTCTTGGAAAGAAATGAATAAGCCTACAGTATAAAAAGTGCTTGTAAAGCCTGTATTATATGGTAACACTGATCCATATGTGACTCAAGCGTCTTCTCGACTCGACTCGAGCGTCAACATTCTGCTGTTTTTCTCTGCCTGTGCAGTTTTTATAGCTTGATTCTGGCCCTTAATAACAACTTGAAGCTTATTTTATTTTCATCCTAAGGGGAACTTAAAAAAAAAAAAAAAAAAAGGGTCATTTATGTAATAAAAAGGGGGCTCACAGAGATGCAAATGGGAATCAGACAACAAAGCAGAATGCACAGCTCAACTTTAAATGAATGGGTCCACACATCCAGAGAATTTTTAACTGCTTATGGAAGAACGAGAGAATGAAGAACAGTTACTGTACTCTGCTTATCTATAGATCTATTTGTGTGTCTCTTTCTTGTTTCTCTTTTATGTGGTAGCTATTGTGCTGCTATTTGGGGCAGGAATATGAAAGTTCACTTTTTTTGGCCAATAAAAGTGAGGCATTTGTTTAAAAGCTGTGTAATTTCTCATCAAGTGAATTCAGTTACAAAAGCTCTGTTCAGTAGGGCTCAATAAATGAGGTGCTGTGTGGGAAGTATCAGCTGTCAGCCTCAAGGAATCATACAAAGTCATAAAGGTTTTTATGGCTCACATTCAAATTGATAATGGCAGATTTATTTGCACCTCAAGGCCATTTCTGGTGCTTTTTTCATCTGTAATGAACTTTTGTTAACTTCCAAACAATGCCACATTTTCCACATGTGCATAACATACCTATAAACAGCTTCAGAGCTGTTTTTTTTCCTTGTTGATTAAACTTTATTAGAACAGCACTTGTGAGGATGGTTTGACTTTTGCATCTCCTGCCATAGTCTGTCACAGCTTACTCACAGGGAGTAGAATGATTTGCTGTTTACAAACTTCAGGTCAAGGAAAATAAAATTTGTTTCATTTCTTCCTCCATTTTCAAGTATAAATTGTTTACTGATGCATAACAGATATATAGGCCTGGGGACGGTCTAATATTTTTACATTGTCAAAATCTTTAGCAAGACGTTTTCAATCATTGAATGTTAAATTTTAATGTACATAATTTCAGGCATTGCACTTTATTCTTAAATCTAATTTTGCATAGGATTGGCTAAAATATTTGGAAGTCTCCATACAGGCCCACTTTCAAAACATCTGCCTGAGTTTGTTTTAAGTACAACTAGAGAGTAATAATACCCACTATGTGATCACAATGCTTGTTTTTCTGTCAAGCCATCCACAGCAAGCTTCTTAGCTTGGGGGAAAAAAAGAACTGTATAATTTTCTAAGCATTTTTTGACAGGGCTTACATTTTACAATGGTTATGGATTTCATCCTGCAGGTTTCATTGCCTCTTGGACGACATAGTTTTAGATGTTGCTGGCTGACCAGTTTGAACACTTTCAATGAACAGGGTGAGTTTAACAGAGGAAGGAAAGGGAACATTTGATTAATTCTCTCCATTAACTCAGCATGGGGTTGCATTGACATCTACTGATAAGTGAGGACATGCAAACAGCATCATTAAGATGCAACAAAATGAACCCCAGCTCGTGGGAGTGATGCGCTGCCTCGTCTCATCAGACATGTTGTCGCAGCACACTCGAGGCAGTAGCTCTTTCTGTCTGGATAAATGTTCATACTTGAACTGCTCTTGGGGGCACAGGGCATCTTACACATATGTGTGCGTTGACCACATGCTTGCCTGTGTTTTGAGCCAGAGGTCACAAGGTTTGAATTAGTACTCAAGATCAGGGCACTTTTAAGAAACACCATTCATTGCAGGATCACGTTGTGAAGGATTAGACAGTGTAGATCATGGTAATGTGTTGATTAGTGTGACTTTCCTCTGTGGGGAATGGCATAGGAAACATTAAAAGGTTAAAGGGGCTCATCAGTTACTCTTAGCTGACTTTTAATGAAGTAGTGCAGTCAGTTTGATATTTTCACTTCTGTCTATACAACTGATTTGAAAAGCACATACTCTATTTGACTTTTGGCTGTCTAATTTTTTCTTTTTCTCTATTTTCTTAATGTTTGGTGCAATTAATTGTGAACATGCAGGAAAGCTTTTCTTCTGATGATTCATCCACATAGCCCGTATTGTGTGCAGTTGTTATGCAATAAGGTTAAAATAGTCTGTTTTAATGTTCCTATAGATCATTCGCAGTCAAACAAGTTTTGATTAGCCTTTTTAGCAATGCCACTACCAGTTTTGTCTGAAAGGTTTCTTGGTCTTCCAGACCTCAACTTTATTTTCACTGTTCCCATTAAGAACTGTGTGATCACTTTGCTGCTCTGCTAGCCTTCTGGTTTTTGGATATCAATTATTTTTCATGTTCTTAGTGCTTGGCAGATGCTTGGAGGAGCAAATTGTCATATCTGGAAAAGGTCTTCATCCTAATGTGCAAAGCCTTTAAAGGTATCTGTGAACCCAGATCTCTTGCCTTAATATTTGTATGGTGTCTCTCCCCCTATTAAGTAGTACAAAATGAGAATAGGATAATAGAATATTATCATTAGTTCAAGCATTTTGAAGATTGGTTCACCTTCTCCTCACTTAACTATTCACAGAAGCCTAAACCATAAATATTTTATTAAGGCATGAATGTGCAAAGCATTGAGAAACTAGCAGTAGATATTATTGCAGGTTGAATGTTGCCTGGCCAAGTGGCTGAAGATGGACCATAATAATAACGCTTCGGAAGAGCGATCGGTTTGGATGGAGTAGGCCTTGCACTGAGATGCTGATGTTGCACTTCTTTGGACCTGCTGATAGCAGCAAAGCTATTTTGTTTTGTGTTTTTCCTCTCTCTCTAATACTTTCAGGAAAATATTATAGTTATATCTTGAAGCGGGTATGAATCTGCTTTATATGAGGCAGACTCCCACTTTCTAATCCCACAGCAGCTAAACTTCCACTTTAGCAGTTCATGCTAGTTAATGTACCCAGAAGCTTAGCAGGGTTCTCATCCCTGCAGATAAAAATGAGTGCTTTTAGCAGACCCCAGTTGGAGGGGATTTCCCAGAAATTTCTCGCTTCTTTATTTAATAAGTATGATCCACGTGGTCTTTGATCAGGTGGTTAAGATTGCTGGGTGAGCAATGCCTTTGCTCTTACTGCCTGTGATGTTTTCTCTGAACCACGGCAGGAAATTGTGTTTCTTCCTTGCTTTCTTAAGATCATGCGGATCCATACCAATCTTCTAAACCCTCCTTGCCCCCTAAATCTTAGTTCCCTGGAAACATTGATCTCAGTCCCACAGTAATGACTCACCTGGCAGAGCCCTGGTCCTGAATGCGCGGCTGGCATGGGTAGTTTCCCTTCTCACCTCTAGAGCTGAACTCCTCTTTCTTACTGCTAATCATAGGATCAGTATCTTACAGACTCCTGAAGAATTGCTCTAGCAGCTGGAAAGCTTGAACTTCACAGTACCAGGGGACTTTAAATGAGAAGTTTGTGCTTAAAGGTTATGGTTTATGCTTTTTAAGATAAAATGTTATGATTTTGCCTTCCACATGCTCTCGCTGAAGTTCTAGTTTATGCCTTTAGGCAGATCATCTCTACTGTATTAAAACATGTTGGGTGGATTCACATGAGCTTGTTTATGTGCAGCTGCTGAATTATCTTAGGTTATGAATCACCTCTGAATGTGGTGGCTGTGCACACTTTGGCCGTAATTTGATTTATTTTAGCCACTCAAACTCAGGATGTACAGTAGTTACACACACACATAATATTATGTAAGATCATTTTTATTCATTCTTTTTTTTCCCATAAATTCTCAGTTGAGTAAGCTTATGGAATTAGATTTTGATTGTGCCTCCTGCAAAACTTGTCATCTGTGGAAAAATTGGATAATGCTTTACCACAGATGACGTCAACTCCACAAGAATACCCTACTGTATCAGGTTTGACCCAAAATGCCATCAGAGAGCCCTTTTACATTAATTGTTCTTGAAGTGCTGTGAGTGTTAACTTTTCCACAGAAGGGGAACATGTTACTACATACTATTTCTTTCCTCTAAAAGCAGTCCCAGGCTCAGATCAGCTGTAATTCACCTAGTCGCAGCCTTGCAGAGCAGACAGACTTTCCATATACACGTCCTTGTTTCAAACAAAGGCTGGACTGAAGGCCTGCTTGTTGTTCTCTGTGGCACTAGTGAAAACTTGAAAATGGATGAATCGACTGAATTCTGGTTTGAGACGTGGCAAAGAGTACGTACAGCTTCCGAGGCCTCAGGTATGCTACTCTAAATGGGAGTATGGCTGCCTTTATTTCAAAATATAGCACCACTGAGGTCAAATTGGAAAATATATATTTGAATTTGAACCCATTCCTCATTCTTCTGAAATATAGTTTCTTGATTCAACAGCTGACCCCAGTAGAAACATTGGTCTCTATGGTATTCATTCTGATTATCAGGCTTCCGGGAATGTGTTGGGCTTCTGTGCTGTTTTGATAGATTGAATGCATGCTTAATGCTTATCCAGATCCTCAGCAACTCCTCCCATTATCTCTGGTGTGTTCATGCTCTCTTGCTGCCAGATTTACTGAAGTATATATGTCAGCAGTGAGATTTAGGTCAACACACAATTCTAGCAAAAGACAAAATGCTTCTGTCTGCAGAATTTCACTAAAGTAATGTAGTTTATAGGCTCAAAAACATTGTAGCACTTGTATACGTTATCTAGTATGTGTTCTCTTTTCCAAAGTGTTTGCTATATATTGAATGCATATAGAATACATTTTTGTAGTGCTGTTTACTTCTACATTTTTATTAGTTGAACAGGTAATCTGTGGCTTTTCTTCCCACTGCAGCACCAGTGTCTATTTTTAGACAACACCACTGTAAGACACCATGACATACGAGTTACAGCCAGGCAGACATCTCAGAATAATTGCCTCTGTTTCTGTGCCGCTTCTTTTCACAAACTAAGTCCATGCTCACTTGCAGATAATGCTTCTCCATCCTTGTCTATGGGTTTGTCCTTGAGGAGAAGCAGAGGTAAAGTGTGCTATATGGTTTGAAATAACTGAACACTGAACTGGCTTTCTGCTTCTGTCTTTCTCCCACCAGCACATCACTCCAGACAGTTACATCCCATGCCTGACGGACCTCTGCAAGGCATTGTGGGAGGTAATGCTCAGCTATTACCGTACAATGCAGTGGCATGAGGAGCGTGACCAAGAGGGAGAAGCCGACCCTGATATAGGTAATGTGATCCCTCTGTTCTGCCTGTTAAGATCACTTAGCTTTATTACAGTAATAGTTATGTAGGAAATCAAGATGTTTGGTGTCCAAACTTTACCCTTCGATCTGTGATGCAAATTAATCCTGCTAACACAATGTTGATTTTCAGGCTTTCAGATATGTTCGTTACAGCAGTGGTTAATTTCTGGAGGCAAATATCAACTGCCTGAAGAAACAAGACAAATGGAGATTTGATTTTCTGTGTCTTTTTTTTCTCACATAGCTAAGCTGTTTGCTGATATACTGGTTACCCCACATGGTGTTACTTGCAGGAAATGTCTGCAATATTTAGATTACATTTTCCTTTGACATTTAATATCATCTACATCAATCAGAAAGCAGTTCATGGTTCACCAGTGTTTCAGAAGTAAACTGCCACAGGAGCATGATTTGTGATTATTCATATTTTAATCATTATTGAACCTTGCTGTTAAATCTAAAAGCTCCTAAATGTCATGGGGAGCGTTCAGCAATATGCTCATTTTGTCTCAAGAAGGCTTTTATGTCACACAACAAACAGTTATGTGCGAGCACAAGGTATGAGAGGTTCTTTCTTGATTAATGTATCAAAATCTGACACAGAGCTTTCTAACTGAAATCGGAAAGCATCCAGCTATTTTAGACACTCCAAACAGATTATTCAGTAATAAAAGCAGGGCAGAAGAAACTTTAATTTTATAGTAGATGTGCCAAATGCACAGTAGCTTCACACCACTAGAATGAGAACACTGAATGGTTGTCTTTTAACTTATTTGCTTCCTCATGACGTCTGCCATGGCTCTCTTATTCTGCCCACACAGTTCTCCTCCTTTTGAAGCAACTGCATGGTGATCTCCTTTTCTCCAGCCACCCAGTCTTTTATTCGTGAACCTAAATTGAAACACACCAAGGGAAATGGAGTGTCATTAGGAAGCCCACTGCTCTTGCAGGAGATGATTCAAAGGCCTGGCATTTGCTGTTTACATTTTGTGTGCTCTTTGTGTTTAAATGCAATATATTTTGCAGCATTTGCCTCAGTGCTTCCCCTTGGCTTTGAACTTGGAGGTCATTGAACAGGCCTGACATAGATTGCTGCTTGTAGTTTGTTGAGCCTGACATTGGAAATTTATTGAATCACTCTGAAGTACCCTTGTAACTACTTCAATGAATGGTATACAATGCGCATTAGAGGGGGAAAAATGTTTCACTCAAATGTTATTGACTCAGCCTAACTCATCAACGTATTGAACCTGCCCTCTCTGATCTGTGCCCCTGTCATTTCTTTAGTGCTATTACATGCCCAATTTCAATGCTATTTGAGGACAATACGCTTTGCAATAAAACTCTGTTAGTCCACTAACCATATATTTCAGTGTTTTAACACGGCGTATTAAAAAGCATTTAAGAAAGACATTACCTGAGGGTATATGCTGAAATGACAAGTATTCTTTTCTCACATTCTAGGATGCACCTTGGTTTTTCATTCATGTCTGTTAAGCAGTAGATATAAAAAGCTCTTTCTCTACTGGCATTTTCCCATTGCCAACTCTTTAACCCTCTCTTTCTCTCAATTGCAGTTATTCAAGCAGTTTAAGCCGTTAAAGTTCCCTCATGTACTGGTTCATTCTAAACTGCAGACAGAGTGTAGTCCTGGTTACTGCTGAGATTTCAGAGTCTGGTGTATTCCAGATAAGCACAGGGATTCTTGCTTGTGACATCAATTAGATAAACTTGCAGAGGTATAAATAAACCAGCAATACGTTTCTCAGTTATTTTCAGGCTCTATTTTAATTGACCTTTGCACCAAGAAAATTGCAGCTCGCTTTACTTCTCAAAGAAGAATTATACTCCTGTCTGCCTTCCCTGTTCAACCTTCTTGGTCTTCAATAGCCTTGGTTGATGAACAGTAGGTATCTTGGTAATTCTTTGCTCCTTTTCTTTGTTATTGCTTAAAAAGATTGCATTCTGCAAAAGTACCATGCAGATGATGAGAAAATGGAGCCTCTGAGGTGGTGTGTGTGTGGTTTTTTAATAATTCAAATGGATATTATTTTTATATTTAATTTGCGCTCTCTCCCTGTGACCTGTCCTTAAAGGTGTTTACATTTTAGATATGTCAGCAACATTTTGCAAAGAGGCTTGTTTTGCCATTTCGCAGTCACCCTGGGCCTATGAATGCCAAATGCATGCCAAAAAGACAAGATAAATTTTTCTTGTGGCTGGTATTTGTGCCAGGGGTTTGCCTTTTTCTTCAGCTAAACTGGGCCTACTGTTTTCCCTTGCGCACTGTCCTATGAGCCTTCAGAGGACTGATTTACAGGCTGGCTAATCCCTTGGCTGAGCTTCGCTCCAAAGAGCACTTTCACTGGCTGACATTGTTGAAATAAGCGAGTGAATGGTCTCCAGCCTCAGTTTTGTGTACGAAGCTGATATATTAAACCAGTCAGGTTAATGCTGTAGTCATTAAAGTCACTGCTTAATTCAGTTGTTTACCTAAACAAACCAAAGAGAGGCAGAGGTGCAAGGTTAAACTTTCAGCTTCAGCATTCTGCACATATTTTAGGATTTCTGGTGCATCATGCAGGTTAACAGGTTAATCCAAAAAGTTTGGACCATATATCCAAAGTTTATTTTTTTTGATCCTAGGAACCATTTGCTGGACTGGCTGTTATGGGGTTCATGGCATTGCACATATACTGTATCATAACATCAAATTTAATCAAGCCGGCTGCCCTGCTCTTTTTGAGAAAGCTGAAAGTTGAGCCTAGAACACGCTTGGGTACTCATGTGTGCGAACCATTGAATAATGCCCCACCACTGTGTCAAATTGACAATTACACCTCTCGTTGCCTGCCATTGCCTGCCGAATTCATCTCTGTCCTTGTTAAATCTGCTTTACTTGCCTCCTCTCATTTGGCAGTGCTGTCAACAGGTAAATTGCCTTCAGTGGCCTGTGACTTGCCTTGCTGTTTAATTTAGCACGGTGTATCACTCACAACTGCTTGTTAGAAAATATCTCTGCCTGGTTAAAAGTAATATCTATTAAAAAGCAGCTCAGAACAAATCTACTTTTTTGCGATTAGCTTTGATAGATTGCGTCTCTTGCCTTCCTCTGTTTGTGTGAAACCCCAGCAGCTTGTCTTCTATAGAGAGAGTGAGGCCAGGTGGCAGAGGCCTTAGGAACTGCAAGAGTTCTTGCAACTTCATAAGGAAGTTGTACTTCAGTGCTTTGGCTTGCTCTTTTGTCCTTCAGCCTTCCAGAGTCCTTGGGAGAAAAGCTGTGTCTCTAAAATGGAGCTCTCTCTTCATTTCCAGAAGAGCTCACAGTCGATAGCCCAGATAATAACGAGCCATTATTTTTCACCTGTACATAACCATGAAACCACGGTCAAGGGGAATTGGTGGGCTTTTGTAGACCAGTTAATTGCTGTTATTTGTGACAAAGTGTGAATTTGCAGAAAAGCTGTGCTGCACCTGTCCTCATGGGAGGCTGCTGTGACTTTCCAAATGTTAATGCAGTAGGAAAGCAGGTGGGTTGGAAAGCAAATAAACACCTCAGTTTCAACGAAATAAACTCTGTTGTAAATTCTCAGTTAAATGAGATGTGGGTAAAATTATATGACCGGTTATATATATTATTCAATTATTTTTGAGTCCATCATCTACATCAGCGTTGTTTGTAAAAGCATTATGTTTAAGATATGAATAAAATAAACTATTGAAAGGTGACTTTATTGGGGTGCGTATTTAACTTCAGCACAACATCTATATATTAACCAGTCTCTTGCTTATGCATAAGCATAAATGTGAGTGAAAAATAGCCTCAGATTTTTTTCAGAGTTAAGTTTTAAGCATAAACTTAGCAAATGCACATGTTGAGATGAAATTTTTTACTTTCACAGTTACAGTGGTTGTTTTGTAGAACACTTAGTTTACATCGATTAGTAAGACGGGACAAAAAAGACACGGAATCGTCCAAAAGAACCGCATCCCATACTCTGTTATGTACTAGTTGAACGTTGACAAGACACTTTTTAAAAAGGTGGATGGTGGAAGAGTGTCAGGACTTTAAGACAAAGAGGTTTTTGTGTGCATCTGGCAACATCGTGGTTTCTTCATAAATTTGGCTTCCTAAGCTTTGCCAAAATACACATTGAATATTCTGAGGCAAGGGCAAAAATGTGTTATGTTCAGACCTGCTTCTCTCAGCAAGCTATAAAGGTGGACCTCCAGTGGTCACCGAACAGTTCTGAGATGCACATGTTGGAGAACTATACAGTTTGTGTGTGTGTGTGTTCTCATTTAGGCTGTAAAACTGTAAAGTCAGGCTGAATTAAAGTGATTCTGTGCCCTCTGTATACATTTGAAAATGCAGAAAAACACCTTAATTATAAAATTATTACACATGGGACTTGACTGATCGCCTTGTTAAGTGTCTACAAGTAGAAATTTAATTTCTTTTGCTGGTATGAATGGCCCTCCGTCTCGGCTAGGCAGCGTAGGCCTTTGAATTAGCAGTTAGTGTTCTAGCAAGTATTCTAGACATGTGCTCATCTTGAGCCTCCCAGCATTGGTAGAATCATGTGGTTGACCAGACAAAGCATGCTCATTTATATAGCTCATTATTGTTTATATAAAATAAGAGCATAACAATAATGCCAGCAAAATAAAAGTTAGAGAGTGGAACTGATTAGTTGTTGACATGAAAAGGAAGAGAGAGAGGAGTCGCTTCTCCATTTAAAGGAGATCAGATGTATTTTGAAGCAGTTAACCCTCAGAACCTGGCATGACTCTGACTCCAGTTAAAAAAAGGAACAGACAGGTTCCTCTCTCAGGAGCAGAGGTTATAGCTGAGGAGTGATAAATCTGATGGAATTGAACTGTAGATGAAAGTGACCAGCGGTCAGCAAAAAATCAGTTATTCCAACAGAATGACAGTATGACAGACTGTTAAGAAGACCTTGTAAGCTCAGCAGGACTTGCTGCTTATGAGTGATTTAATTCATTTAAATGCCAAATTGCTCTTTAACAGTTCTCTATCCCCCTCTCATTCTCTTTCCACTGCAATCCAGGACAAGCACTTGTCATCCAGGTGCTTAGGAAAATCCTGGTTCTGTATCCTGGTTTTGTTGGGCCTTGTTTAAAATGTATTTATTTATTTTGGTCAAGACAAAACACATCACTGTGCTCATCATTTTAAAATGAACAAGATTGTTAACAACCGTAATTGGTAGTTTGTAGTGATGAATAGTTTGGAAATGTAAAATCGACGACATGATTATTAAAAATATATATATATATTGGATTCATGTGAGTTAATACTTAATCCCGAGGTATTTAAACTGACATTGGAAATGAAAAAAGTTCTTGTTCCATCTAAACTGTACCGTGCACATAATCTAAACCTAAACCCCAAGGGGCAGCTCTCTCCATTTTGAATCTTAGCATCTGTCAGAATTTTTGTTTTCTGCTGGTTACATGGGATATTGCTTACATCGTGGTGCTTTAAAATGGATTTCAATAGCAAGTATGAAATAGGCTGAGATCTTATCGATCTAAAACAGATCTAATAGGCTGAGATATTTTTATTCCTGAAGAGTCATGTGAGGTCATATCTTTTAACAAGCTTATTTTTGCTCTCTGTATTGTGGAGCATACTATTATTACCAATGTCATGCCATGGGCAACACTCCACTATATTTACGGTCGAGTAGCACATTCCAAAAATAATTGCTGTTGACATTTTCTTGATCTAGCTGAAGATTTGCCATCACAGCCCCTTTTAAGCTGATTTAATTTTTCCATGGACCTATTCTCTGTGTCTGCTTTTCTTGTTTTTGAATTGCATGTGTTTGCAATTGTGTGTTTTTACATTATCGTGCAGAGTTTAGGGGGGAAAAAAAAAAAAATACAAAACATCCATGCTGATTGTCATTCCACATAAGTCATAAAGTAGAGTAGAGCTGCTGTTCACATCACTGCATATTTAGGCTATTATTAAGCACACTTGAGATTATGAATATATAATTAGTTCTCCTACGTACAAACCATGAAATGATTTTGTAAGGTAATGAGTCCTGCCTAATACATAATTCATAATAACAATTTTTCCTCATTCACTTCTTTATCCCTTTGCCTGTTTTCATGATCTCTTCATTCATGTCTGGTTTGGTTGACCTCTCCTATAGCCAGTAATTGGGCGGGGGGGACCCATGCTGGTGGGTGTGTCGGGTGGGTATGGGTGAGTATTTTAAAAAGAAATGAATGTATGTGAGGCTGCTAGGGAAGTGGTATTTTTCTTGCCTTTTCTAGCAGTTGTTTAGTGGGTATTTTCCCCCCGAGGCTTTGCCTAGCTCTGCTTTTCCAGGCCTAAAACGAGTGAGGGGAAAATCCTTCTTTATTGTCTAAAGCACACAGCTCTTTGATTGGGTCCAGTAACCCACTGCCTTAATGATTAGTGGTGGTGTAAAGAACCTTTTGGTCATTTTCAGCATCAGAACTGTAAAGTACTTATAAATGTATAGGCTTTCTTATGGTTAAAGGGAGTTTATATAGATTCTTCAGTTCTTTAACTGCATTCGAGGCTTTGGGCAGTGGTGGCCAATGGGCACTCCATCAACTGAGCATCACAGTAGGTCATCCTGAGGAGCACATTGAGCATATTACCATCCCCAACACTGCTCCCCAGGTCCTGAATGTATGGTTGCCTGCTGCTACACTGTGTTTATAAGCTATATGCAGAGGAAGCATTTAAGTGTGGTGCACTGTGTGCTGTGGTGTGTTCACAATGACAAATAGTCACCAAACACACAGATTGTATGTGACATGCTTGTTTACTCTCTTAATAAGTAGATTTTTTTTCTGGTGGAAAATCTGAGATTCTACATTGCACTGGAGCAGCTGCAGGTACACCCTGGGAAATAAAGGGAGATAAGAGCAGTTGAACTAAATTGAGCTTTTTAAGGTTTTTTATTATTTTATTTTTTTATTTTTCCCCCCCCTCCCAGAGGCAAGACTACGTTGGCTCCATTCTAGATTCTTTGTAATGGGGTCACACAAAGTCCAACTGTGCCAAGATCATAAAATGCTATTCATTTTATTTATAATAACTCTCTTACATGCTCACCTTTTCATAATCACCTTATTATAACTGTATCAGCATTCCTTACCAGTGTTTCATGCTCCTTGGGAAAACTAAGCAGATGCTTTTGTACTCCATCATAATTGCATGTGCTTGGTCTCTAGGTAGAGCATTTTCATTTCGATATATATATATATAATACACACTCACACACACACAATATTAGTTTGGATGCAGCACAATAACGTTGAACTGTGCTTGGCACACACATTTAGAAGCTCTGTCTTTACCCAATTCATTTTCCTGTGTGTGGCTTGGGACAGTTTTTTTCACCTCTGTGGTGAATGGATAAAATTGCCCAAGAGTGATGGAAGACTTCATAAAACATGCATGCTTTGTCCAAGTAAAAGGGCAGTGAAGGCCTGCAGCTCTCAGATTTGACTCCTTGTTGTATCATGGAGATTTTTATTTGAACTAAAGGTTTAATAAATACATTGCATGGGCCATTGCATGTAGTAATTGGGCTTGGTGTCATTATCTGAAACCTAATCAGCACAGAGTTTATAACTTAAGGGAGAAAGAAGCAATTGGGGCACTTTCTTCTCTATCACTCGTTTGACTCCTTAACTTAAATTCCTAATTAATGAACATAATAGATGGCTGGAATTTGTCAGTGGTGAGTCCTCAGTACATTAATGGTTTGTGTGGAGAATGCACAGTGACAGTCTACTGGCTTCAGCCTGCGTGTACAGAAACACCTCATCAGTTTTTGCCACAACTCCCTTCAAGTTGTTCTGTTTCCTCACCACCTATATTTGATATTGTTTGTTTCATTACACATTCTCAACGACTAAGCCAACAAAATTTCGACAAGTCATGTACTTTTATCACTACCATGAGTCTGCCTCAGTAATGTCTCAGACATTGATTTAATTTTATTCACTTTCACTTGCTGAATGAGGCCTGGAAAAGGGGCGAGTCAACGCTTAAGGAATACATCATAATGCACTGCCTTTATCATGATTATGCCAGAGCAGTGGCAGAAGACTTCACCTTTGCTATTGAAAATGTGTATAGGGGTCAAATTAAAGGCAGTGGTTTTCTATATTGTACTATATGGTATAATGGGATTATAAACATTATAAAAGAAGTAATTATATGTGTCCTCAAAGCATTTCAACCAAATAAGTTGCAGGACTTTTAAAGACGCACAACCAAGTTATGATGCACTGTGGCTCCTGACACCTTGGTATCATCATGAAAATATTCACTCTTGGTGGCAAAACACATCTTTAGTGATTGTAAACCATGAAAAGGATTTTTTTCTGTGTGATTTTTATCGGCTCATATATTACTATAATTTGGTTGGTTGTAGTAACAGTAGTGAGACCTGGTTTGCTATACAGGTTGGAGACACTGCCACTAATGAAAAGACAAGCAGCTGAGCTGGAGGTGTCGGAGTTAAAGATGCTGGGATTTGCATTTGGAGTGATGAGAATGGACAGGATTAGGAATGAGTATATTAGAGGGACAGCTCAGGTTGGATGGTTTGGAGACAAAGAAAGAGAAGCGAGACTGTTGGTTTGGACATGAGGAGAGACAAGGAATATAATGGGAGAAGAAAGATGTTACTGCCAGGCAAGAGGAAAAAAGGAAGGCTAAAGAGGAGGTTTATGGATGTGGTGAGAGGATATGCAGGCGCTCATAGTGAAACAGGAGGAAGTTTCTTATGAACAGAGGATCATGAGAAATGCATGCAGAATTGCTGTGGCAGCCCCTAAATGGGAGCACCTGAAAGAAGAGCACAAGTTCCATCACTGCAACTTGTGCAGATGTCTCATGTACAGATCAGTCATAAATACTGCAAACATTTAAGGCATATCTCTGTAACTACTACTAGTACTAGTACTACTACTATAGTACTGTAGTAATGTCAATGATATTTACATTTGGACTTTTTTTATTTGCTTTCAGACAGTTATTGCATGCATTATGTGAAGTATAATACATTATAATAACTCAAATTCAAATAATCATATAATCTTGTAAAATAAATTACAAACATAGTATCAACTTTTTAAATTATTTTTTAGATTCAACAATTCATCTCAGTTTGTAGTTTTTATTTCAGTGAGCAGCAATTGAAAACTGGTTGTAAGTCAGTTGTTGTTAGTCAAATGTTAAGTGTTTAGTTTTACACTAAAGTACACTCTTCATCTTTATTCTGATAATGCTTCCCAGCTCAGTAACTAAACTTTACTTTTAGTCCAGTTACTGGCAAAATGTACTGAAGTGACACAGAACTTTGTAGCATATTTATTTTTAAATATGCCTTATACACACACCTTATACACACAATAGTGTTGTCTCAAAGATTCTGACATTACAAAATCCCTCTTGTGGCTTTTTTTTTTTTTTTTTTGGGTTTGACACACACAAGCCAAGTAGCTGATGTGAGTGTGAAGTGGTGACTCTGACGTGTGTCCTGTTCAGTTAAGCTCCCAGCAGAGCATCAGGATGAGCTCTCCTAATGATGAGTGGCAGCTGGTCATCAGTGCTTGTAATCAGCCTGTGTGTTATTAGGGAGCATCATTGTTGGGCACCTACACTAGCAAAGTGCCCTAGTCATGCTTTTCAGCCTTTTTTGTTTGCTTTTACTGTAGCAGGATCTCAGTTGTTGTGTGCAGGAAACCAGGATCCGTCTGGAAGATGAGGTTAGCTAATCCTATCTCATACATATAGGCCTAATAAACTTCAAAGTTAATTATAGCTACATGTGTGGCCTGTTTTAGCATTGGAGAGAGGATGTTCATAGTTAGCACATCCTCATTCCTCCATTCTGCATTGAGGAACCTTTTGGCAGTGTAACAAGGATTATCTATAATTCTTGGAAATATAACCCTATGTCTCTACATAAAAAAAAAAAAAAAAAAAAAAAAAAAAAATGTAATCTGTGTTTCAACAGGTAAGCATGACATCATTTTGTGGAGACATACACTGCTCAACAAAGGGTTGGGAAACCTAGATTAGCAGTCGTTTCAAAATACGGGCAGCTATAAGAAACAGACTAACCTGACTTAATTTGGGGAAATGTTGAGCTAGGTGGGGCCATAAATGTTGGCCTCCTTTTTTCAAGGCACTTTCTATGAGATTCTCTTCATTGCCTTTTGCATAACTCCCCATCTCCTTTCAGTTTGATTAGGTGAAGTACAGCTGACCTTTTTGTTAAGGCCAAGGATATGAAAAAGTAGAGTTTAACATTAAATGAAACTACAAAAGAGGAAAGGAATATAAAGGTTGATGCAAGCCAATGAAATGTTCCAAGAAAACTGAGAAGGGCAAAAGAGGATATTTGCGGTGTTGAATAATAGTTTTTTTAATTTTTTTATTAATTGAATTAGTTATCAGGGGCACTGTAATTAAGTTTTACTCCTCAATGATCAAACTCTTTCATCTGGATGGCAGTAAAATTATTGCAGAAGAAATGCAGGACACAAGTTTCTAGCGAGTTATATCATCTCCACATTAAGGTGTTTGATTTGCATGAGAGCACATAAAAAAAAAAAAAGATTTTTGCCAGGATTTTGCCTTTCTGACTTCTTTTTTTCAGATTTATTTCTTTCTCTCCCTCCTTCTAATATTCACTGGATGGAGGAAGGAGATAAGTTGTAACACTCAGGCCAGGTAAACAATTGAAGGACTATTGCAAATTATCTACCATTTTAAAACTTTAAAAGTGTATGGATGCAAGTTCTGAGACTAAATACAGTGAGTAGCAAGTTTTTAGAACCTTTTTTTTTTTAAATTAATATAAACCCAATATGAGAGGTCATCTGTCTGGAGTGTCACAGAGATGTTTATCCAAATGGGACAAAAGTGATCTGGGCACATCTGAGTTTGGTGGAAAAAAATTAGGTCATTTGATAACTTTTTCTCAGGAAAAAGAACACTGATTCATAGTTGATTCACATGTAAAAGACCAAATTACTTAAGTACTTGAGGTAAATGTTAATTCTGTCTGAGCATTGCTATAAATAAAGGACCTGTTATGATCCCTTTGTTTCTGTCTGAGTGGTACTGGCAGGGGCAGGTTGAATCCCGCACTGATGAAGGTGTGAAATGAGACTACTCTCTTCTCACTTTGTTAAACGTACCTCAAACTATCATTTTACAATAATGCTATAGTTTGTATTTTTCAGATCAAGTAGAGGAAAATCATGTCATTCAAAAGAGGAAAAAAATGTAATCTTTTTCATGAAGCCAGAATGTTATTCAATTAAACATGTACTTTTGTATCATATTTGCAATTTTTTATTTTTTAAATATGTGCTATACATTACAAAAGGAGGTTTAACATCCTCTAACTCTGGTGAGAAATTCATCTCATACATCGCAATTGTTATATCAGGAATGCTTTAAACCAAAATTATATATTATGGGTCCCCTTGGAAAGGAAGTCATTCATTTTGCTGCATAATAATGTCAACTGAGAGAGAAAAGCAGCAGAACAGGTGAAAGTGCCTTTCTCAAGTGCACAATCAGGAGTATTTAGTCAGTCCTGGCTCACCTTTACTAACACTAGGCAACAGGTCACACCAATAGTCTTTAATGAGGTCTTATTTGGAATTTATAGAACTACACTATATGGGGGATGTCTTTTATAGAAGTCCTAGCTTTTCGTGGGTGATGAGTTTTCACAGGTCATATGAGTGCAGCAATAAATCATTAACACATTAACCTTTTATCTGTACATCCAAAGCTTTAGTTATACAACAAAGTGCCAAGTGTCCATGTGAACCAGAGTGAAAATACCAGTAAAATATAAGTTTACTTGCACCCTACCTAGTTCAGCACTCAGGAAATTACTCATAGTGCGCATGTATGAATAAAGGCTGAAACATTACAAGGACGCACACTAGCATTTAGATTACAGCTGGCATTGCTGTCAACATTATTTAATTTGTTAATGTTCATTCATTCCCCCATTTCAGGCCTGCGCATTCCAAAAAAGCAGGGATAGGGGTAGTTCAGGGCTTGTAACGAGGGAATACAAAAGAAATGTAACAATGAGGTTTTGAGGGGCAAAGATTTGCCCAGTTTGTCTACAGAAACACTGGGGTAGCGGTGGCCTATTGGTTAGGGAATTGGCCCCGGATCAGAAGATTGTGGGTTCACCAGTAGGTTGCCCTGAGGTACACTTGAGCAAGGTACCGTCCCTGTCACTGCTCTCTGGGAGCTTTAAATAGCTGCCCCCTGCTGCACGTGTGTGTATGGGTGAAACACAGAGGTTGAATTTCGTTGTGCTGTGCTTCGTTTCACAGTGACAAGGGTAGTCACTTTCACTTTTCATTCACAAATGGATAAGAAGATTATTGAAATGTTTGAAAAATGGTTGGAAGGGATTTGCATATTTCTCATGATATGAGGAACCTGGAGGAATTTCAGTGTGTAAAGGGCAGGGGTGCCTGGCTAAGCTGAACATTCGTGATCTCTTATCCCTCAGATGGCACTGCATCTTGAACTGTCATTCGGCAGTAGCCGACAGAACCACACAGGCAAGGGATTACTTTGGCAAACGTCACAGTAATACAGAGTTATATTTACAAATACAACTTAAAACTTCACTGTGCAAAAAAAGCGAAGACTTATGTAACCAGAAGCGGTATGTGTCCAGAAGCAGCGTCTGCTTCCCTGGACTCTGAGACTGTATTCTAGTGGAAATGTGTATTGTGATCAGACGAATAAGTATTATGGATCTTTTGTGTAAAAAATTCTGTCATGGTGCGAGGAGGTGACGGTGACATTGGCAAATATAAGTTAAACTTTGGTGGTGGTGGCATTAATGCAGAAAAGTACAGAAAAGATTTTAGAGCTACATATTGTTGTTCCTGTACTGTTGCAAACCTGAACAGATGTTTTGGCACTGAGGATAGGATGCAGTGGAGGGTTTAATTCTTGCAGTTTCTTCAAAGCACTTGTTAAGTGTGAGAAGGAATTGCAACATTTAGAAAGTGGTCCCGATTTATTTATTTATTTATTTATTTATTTATTTATTTATTGTGTGCGCCTCAGCCGTGAAATGCAGGAATGGCTATATATAAAACAAATGAAGTTGACCATACCAAACCTTTAAATTCTTTTGTAAAAATACAAGTACATTTAAAAAATAATAGTGATTGATTTTGGCATTTGCCTTTCCCATTTAATTCCAACTGTTCTGATTTGGGGTTCTAGTTGGGGATGTTTTAAACATTATTCTAGAAAGAAGCAGTAAAAAGTCACACTTCACATGTACGTGTCTATTTCTGTGTGAAAACATGATCATTGTAAATGACTAAGAGAATATGCTGTCAGTGGTTTATGCTAAAGAAACCACTTTTAAACAAAGAACTTGATTGCATTCATAAGCAAATGTATTTATTCTATTTGAACAATGTCCCCCGAACATTACCAGTAAAAGTGTTTCAAAGTCCTGCTTTTTGAGTGTAATAATGGCTTAAACCTTGAGTCAAAGTTTGTGAAGAGCACCTACAGAGTATTTTGCAAGCACTTTAGCTATAATTAATTGGCGCTGTCTTGTTTCCACAGATGCAACTAGTAATGAAAGCACAGGCGATTCTACGGTAGGCCGCAGCTATGTTAAGAAGAAGCTTGAGCATGGCCTTAGCCGAATTTGGCAGGTTGGTAGCATACCCATTTACTACTTTGACTGAAATTTTGTTTGGTCAGTCTGACCACTCCTCTATGCCCCCTCACATTTTTTTTTGTTTGTTTTTTTTTTGTCTCAGGACGTCCAACTGAAAGTGAAAGCCTATTTACTTGGGACGGACATGTCCAATTTCAAGTACGACGACTTCATTGTGGTGCTGGATGTTATCAGCAGGTAGGGAGCCACATCCTCATTAGTGCTAATTGGATTGGCTGAAGGCCTACCCTGCCGCTGAGGGACTATGTGAAACCCCCTTTAAATCAGCGGAGGGCAAAGGGGCAGAAGGCATTAATAAAGCTGCCTGTTAGACAATAAGAGGGGAACCCTAGGCCACCCCTTATAAGCCTCACGTATTAACAGCATTGACTAGGTGGTACTGCAGTGGTGTGTGTCTGACCCCTGCTCACTCATCAGCGTGGAGGGTGAATACAACCTCTTAAAACTGTACTGTACTTTTTTTATTTAATTTGATTAAATGCCAGGTTTGATATTGCTGTATGTAAATAATTGCACATTTTAATGCATAAAAATAAATGACTTATTTTTTTCTTTTTGTGCTTTGCTTTCAAAATATTCAATGAAGACAAGTTCATTTTCACTTCTGGTGAATGTTTTTGCACACTGTGCTGCCTTTACTGCTCCTTTTCACCTTTCGTTCACTTTTCCCTGTTTCCCCAGGCTAATGCAAGTGGGAGAAGAGTTCTGTGGAAGTAAGTCTGAGGTACTGCAGGAATCCATTAAGAGACAGAGTGTGAACTACTTTAAGAACTACCACAGGTGAGGTGGCCATAAACCCCACTGGTTACAGTATGTGAGGCATCAACAGAAGACACTTGTGATGAATTTTATCACTAGTGTAATTTGACTCATTAAATTATGTGAAATGTTTCTATGCAGCAGTTTTCTGTTTGTAGAACTGACTGCATCTGCACTGACTTGCATGAAAAAGCAAACAGAAAATGATTTTAAAAATCACTTTCTTAAATTAATTAACATTCAGATTATTTGTAAAACCAATTTTTAGTTTTCAGCATTTTTTTTTATTCCAGAAACTAAATGGGTTGTTATAATAATATTGAGGTGATGAGTGCTCAGTATTTGTCTTATGAAATATGTATGATGTTTAGAAGTGCATCCTTGTCATGGGAATTAGATGATCCGCACACGCACAAACAAATGTGTGTTTCTAGATAAGTATGGAGGGTTTCTCACGCGCACAAAGTGTAGTGATGGGTGAATATTGCAGTGTATAAATGAACTATTATAAGTGAAATATTAAGGCTGATCAGCTTCTTGAGTGCCTGTTATCTGCCAGCAATATTTTGTTCCCCATGCTCTGTGCAGAAAATGCATGGGCAGTATTGGTCGGTCACAAGGTCTGTCTCTATTTCCTCAACTGGCACTGACACTTTAGTTCTAGGAATGGGTTGGGGATCCATCTCTCTTGCATAATTTCACAATTATTGCAGGGTTTTCGAGCATGCAGGCGGCATCCATAAAAAGTGATTATCTGTCAGCCTCCTGAATGCATGCTCTCTGCTGTCATGCATTCTGCATTCAAACATTTCATCGCTGGAATACAGATTACGCCTTTCTGGCACAGAGGGCAAAAATTGCATTGTACCTCCCTTTTTTCTTTAAGTAGGTAGTAATTGCAAGAGCAACAATGCATTTATTATAATCAAAGAGCTCAAGCATGCACACTTTTCTATTTAAAGCATCAAATTCTTGTTATAAAGTTTATATCTATTGCATTACATTACAATTTTGTAGATTTTAGATTTTGTGTAACCATCACATCCATTTAGCATTATTTGTGCTTTGTTAAGCTGCTTTTTTCCTTACACTGTCAAGAATTATGAGCTTGACGCTCCCATACCTTGTTTAAGGCTTAACCTCCAACTGTAGTGCTCAATGTTAATACTGACATTTTAAGCTGAGGCTGTTACTGGCCCAAACAAGCTGTGTGTTGCTGTGCTGCAATCTGAGTGAGGGAGGCAGCAGACTCTTTTCTTAGTTCTAGCCCTGACCTTTCTTTGTCCATTATGTTACACATGTATCTGTTGGTAGTAACTTTTTTCTTTGCCACTTTCTTCATGTAAATGTTGACCTCTCTTTCCTCTCTGTGGTCTTAGAACTCGTCTGGAGGAGTTGCGAATGTTTCTGGAAAATGAAACATGGGAATTGTGCCCTGTGAAGTCCAACTTCAGTATTGCTCAGCTCCATGTAAGTTTCAGAGCAACAAAGCTAGAAATCATACTTGTCACGTGATTAGCACATGTTTGGCATATGCAACATAATTAGTAATCTAGTTATCTTGGCAATTCCTTTTGATGGAAGAGAGTCAGGATAGTGTTTGCATTTGACACCAAGGCAGTGGTTAGGGAGTTAGCCTCAGGATCGGATAGTCATGGATTCAGATCCCAGACACAGGATTTAAGAGCTTGCTTCTTCAGTAACAAAAACCGTGTCTTAAAGATGAGTCCCATCTGTAAAGACTTTTTTCTTTTTTCAGTTGTAGCCTGAGCAAAGAGACGATAAGTTAATAAATGAGGCTAGGCAGCATTGTTGAACAGTCACAGCTTTAGAGATGTCAGTCTCCAAAGAAATAACTTATTTACAGTATATTTCCCAGCCACGCATACCAGGAAAAATCCATATTTACCCCCTTTGAATATCTTATCAATAATTATGCAAAAGTTCTTTTTGTTAGCAAATGGCTCTCCTGCCTGGTATAAAACCTGAGAGAAGGAATGTTATTTTGTTTGTTTGTTTGTTTGTGGTGTTCAATAAATGGATCCATTGAAGCAGATGGTGAAAGTGACCATTCTTGTCAGTGTGAAACAACAAAATTACCCCTCTGCATTTAACTTATACACTCACACACGTGCCGCAGGGGACAGCTATTGAAAGCACCCGGAGAGCAGTGTTGGGGAAGGTACCTTGCTCAAGGGTACCTTAGGGCAACCTACTGGTAAGGAATTCGAACCCACAATCTTCTGATCTGGGGCCAATTCCCTAACCACTAGGCCACCGCTGCTTAATTTGAAAGGCTCAAACATTGGAGTTTTTTAATGAGCTCTAGAAGAAACAGGGCCCTGATGTACTGAGTGTTTAACGATAAGCTTTGAGGACTTTGGCCATGAATCCTCTGTGTAATTTTATTGCCCCTTCCTTCTGAATTGATTTTCTATTGAGGCTTTGTGTTAAAGGCCTTATAATCTGTATTTGCAATTACTTGAATTCTCTTTGCCAAATCTGACCATAAACTTACACATCATTAGGTAGTAATTCCACTTTCCATGAACAGAAGGGGTGCTAACAATAGACATGTTTGATTATCCTGTTCTGACAATTAAGTGTGATAAGATTAGAATTTCTATGGCAAGACACAAGGATTATACATGCTGCACTCTAGGTATAAAAACCCAGTTGTTTGTGTTGGAAGTTTAAAGCATATTTCCCTCTCTCTATACTCTGATCAAGCAAAATATCTAGATAATTTCTAGATTTATAGATAAAATATCTAGTTAATATGTAGTTTTAAGCATTAGACTTAACACCTCTTAATGAGTTGGATCACTTTAAGATACATTACTGGCATTCAAACCAGATATCTGCTAATCTATCGGCTGAAACTTTGGTTTACTGAGCTATTAGCTCTAGAAATGCTAGAAAGCGGGGTGGTGGTGGTCTAGTGGTAGGGTACTTGCCTACGGACCTATGGATCCAGAGGTCCCCGGTTCGAATCCCACCTCTAGCACTACCACCACTGGGTCCCTGAGCAAGACCCTTAACCCTGAGCTGCTCCAGGGGGGACTGTCCCTGTAATTAGGAAGTCGCTGTAAGTCGCTCTGGATAAGAGCGTCTGCTAAATGCCGTAAATGTAAATGCTAGCTTTTAAAAAGTAGAAGTGAATATTGTTGTTGTGAGAGCACAGCACACAGAGAACAACAAATAAATTTGACCTCTGCAGCTATTGAAAGCACTCGAGGAGCAGTGACAGGGACAGTACCTTGCTCAAGGATACCTCAGGGCAACCTAATGGTCTGGTATTTGAACCGATGTCTTTCTGATCCTGGGGTCAACTCCCCAACCACTAGGCCACCGCTGCACCATGTTGTGGCATGTTGTAGCCCTTTTTATTTTTCTGTTATTTGCTGTTGTTTTGTGTATGTAATGTATTTAGTATTATGAATGTCTTTTATAATCAGCAATATATGTTATAATTGATTTATGGGTTGTGAATGTTGATGCTTTTTTTTTTTTTCCTGTGTTTTCACACATAGGAGTTTAAGTTCATGGGGCAATGCCGGTCTCCATCAGTGTCTCCCAGCAGGCAGCCAGCCTCCAGCAAGCCTGTGGAGCTCTCTCTGTTTGAACAGTATATACAAGGAGGAAACCCTTTTGAGATGCAGATAGACAATAAGGAAGAGGAGTCAGAGGATGTATTGGCCTCCAATGGGGTGGGCTATTTTTTCTTTTTCACCCTTAATTTGTAGTTGTATCCCTTTTTTGTTACATTTTGCGTACCTTGTAACTTTTCAACTAACTAACAAAGAGTCAGTGACAAAATATCTCTTAATAGGGTTTATTATGCTATTTAATGAACTATTTAATTTTTAATAATTGATTTACCGCAGGGCTAATTTATCTTGTTTATACAACAATGACTCTGTGTTAAGTGTTGTTCTATATATTTGTCGCAGCATGTTTTTATGTTGCTGTGCCCCAGCATGCCTGAGTGAGCTTTAGTTCCATCTTCAGTAATATTGTTGATGCTTTAGTGAGTTATTACAGGAATGAGAGAGTAAATAGGGTCTGTAATTAAGTTGGACATAATTAATTTAGGACGTTAAGTGTTTTATAGTCTCTCAAACTGCTGCGCAGCAGTTGTATCAGCTTTATGGAGGGCACAGTGCCTCTATAGAGTGTACTTACTGTTATTTGTGCTCAGATGTGCTTGACATTTCAGAAGAGATATTGGGGCAGTGAAAGTAAATGGAGCAGTGACATTGGCAGTAGTGTATTCCATGAAATAAGTGTTTTTGCCTTGGGACAACATGCCGTGATACATTGCAAAAAAATATATAGTTTTGGTTACTCTAGGCTATAAAATGGTCACTCAGAATTAATGTAATGTTTAATTTTGACATAAGAGTTTACCATCTAGCCAGCAGCATTTGCAAACAGCCTTTATGTGATATACACAAGTGTGTCCAAAAAAATGTAATGGAAAATTATTATTGGAACAGTTTCTGTGGAACACATCTTGAATTCTTCAATCACCCTCATAGAATTGCTCTATGTATCACTTTGTGCACTGCATACAAATCATGATCCCACAACACTGCGACCGTTTTAGATTCAGAGCAGTTTGAAGGTTTTTTTTCTTTCTTTTTGTATTCATGTGTTTACTTCAAGTATTAGCTTTTTGCTGGAGTGTTTTGAGTAGCTAAATGCAAAGCTACGATAAGCTAATCTGAATACGGAGATGAAACTCCTTTCCTAGCCTTTAAGTCATGCTAGCCATTAATGGCCATCACTCTTCTCTAACCCCTGTCTGCCTCTGTTCCACTATCCACCAACAGTATGAGTCAGATGAGCTGGAAAAAAATGTGTATCAGGACTACGACAGTGACAGTGATGTGGCGGAAGAGCTGAAGCAGGACTATGTGGATGAGCAGACTGGAGATGCCCCCGCTAAAAGGTCAGAGGACTGCCATGTCTTAACATAGTATATTTAGATTTACTATTTAAAGTTGTCAAAAGTTTAAGTTCTTGCTAACAAAATTATTTCTGCCATTTAACATACTATAATCTAGGAATAAGTGAAGTGAAAGTGACTATTTGTGATTGAAAAGAACATGATCGAGCTTCTTTATATAATGATAGAAGCATGGTGGCACACACAACACCAATTTTGCACATGCTGATTAATTTTAACACAGGCTTGCAGGCTACTCTGGTAAGGAGTTTTTTGCTGAATTTAAGATGTTATTGCTAAAAATAATTTTTAATATCAATCCTCATAAAAGGCATAACCAGTTATTTCTTATCATTGCGGAAAGTAAACCTTTGCATATAGATGTTGTTGGTCCTGCAAGTAACAATCAGCATAATGCCTCAATTTTTCTATTGATTTTAAACAAGCATAGAAAGAAAGTAAAATTTTCTCATGTTTGAGCCCCTGATTCTAGTCCATAAATAGCTGCTGCTGCAATTGAATATCTCACTGTGAACAGTGTGCAAACAGGCTATCATTAGCCTCTTTTAGGAGAAAACAGGATTAATTATCCTATGAAGACTTAATTATTAATTATCCTATGCAGCTCACTTTGAGTCAACTCTGCTTCATCTTCATTAAGCAGTTGAATGAAACATCCATTTCAAATTTATATACATAATGTAATTTGTGGACAGAAAAGTATATCCATGACAAAAGATGTAATTCTTAATTCTGTAATCTAGAATCATTTTTGGCACTTACAACTTGGATATGTCCACATTAATTAGCTTTTTGTGGCATTGTGCTTTAGTTATTTTTAGTATTTGTCTTGGCAAACTATTTTTTTTTTTTTTACATTTGGCCGATTTATCGTGTGTATGTATGTGTGTGTGTGTGTGTGTGTGTGTGTATGTATGTATGTGTGTGTGTGTGTATGTATGTATGTGTGTGTGTGTGTGTGTGTGTGTGTGACTGTGTATGTATGTGTGTGTGTGTGTGTGTGTGTGTGTGTGTATAATATAATACACACACACACACATATACATACACTCACATATATACTGTGAGGAAATAGAAGCAGAGCAACTGCCATGAGCCTGAAAAAGCATAAGCAGGGGTCCTCCCTTGATCAGTGCCTAAGCAGGAGCCAGAACTCTTTAAAGTCTGGACCCTTCAGCCAGATTGAGAGGATCAACGTGAGAGGATGCTGTGGAGTCCTGGAGTGTGGTTAGCCAGTCAGGCAGTTTGTATTAGTTTTGGCCATCTACAGTACTGTGGAAAAAATGCTGTAAACAAAGAATGCTTTCAGAAATATAAATAATGATTGTTTATTTTTTATCAATTTACAAAATACAAAGTGAGCAAACAAAAGAAAAATCTAAACCAAATTAATATTTGGTGTTACTACCGTTTGCCTTCAAACCAGCATCAGTTCTTCTAGGTACACTCGCACACAGTCAGGGATTCTGTATGATTATAGTCGGTGTATGATCAACCAGTTTTACCAAACAGGTGCTGATGATAATCAATGTCACACGGAGGTTGAAACACAGTCATGTTTGGAACAGCCTACCAGCCGAGTTCCTTCAAAAACTGTGTGCAAGTAAGAAGAATTGATGCTGTTTTGAAGGCAAAGGGTGGATTTCTCTTTTGTTCATTCACTGCATTTTGTTGATTGATGAAAATAAATGATTAACACTTCTTCTTTGTTTACAGCATTTTGCCACACCTGCCTAAAACTTCTACACAGTACTGTATATATAAAATATATGCATACACACACACCGTTCCCTCCAACAGTTTTTGATATGAACATTTGGGGTTTAGATCAAAAGATGAGGGGTGAGTTTTTCAGATTAAATTTCCTCATGCTTGCATTTTTGCTAGTTTGATCATTCGAACTATAAATAACTCTTGAAATGTACTCTCATTTGAAAGTTTGGATTTCACCTGTAAAGACCTGTAATTTTTTTTTTAAACAATGGGGGAAGTATGCCGTTCTGCAACTGATAAAAGGGGAAAAAGAGAAGCCCCAAAACAAGTCTTTGACATCATGAACAGCCTCCACAGGGCAGGGGTGGAGCGATCACAGACCACTGTTCAAAGAAGACTTTGAAAGCAGAAATATAGAGGTCGGGGAATAAGTGGAAAGTTTTGGACTGTGCTAGTAAATCATCATGTTTTTGCCCAATTAAAATCCTAAAGAGAAGAAATCCCCCAGAACAAGCAAACACTGTGAGATGCTGTGGTAAACCATAAACAAACACGAAACCAACACCTTTTGAAGTGATGTCACAGGCTTCATGCAGTTATTCCAAGGGATATGCCGCTAAATATTATGTCATTTACTGTAAGTAATTATAAAATGTTTTGTTCTAATACATTTGTTCACATTTAAAGAAGTTCATCAGATATCAAAGGTGCTTTGTTCTAAGTAACAAATCTTGATAAATACCAGGAAAGAAACAAGTCTATTCATATTTAATCTTTTTTAATCTCATGTGAATATGAATGTGAACATGAATGTTCCTTGCTGTTGAAATGCTTTTGGAACAGACTTTATACAATATAGAAAACATACCTAGGGGAGTGATCAGAGGACGTACCAAACAGTTGGCAACTCTGAGCACAGCTGTAGCGCCAACATGTTTCAAAACTTTTATTACCATTCCTGTGCTGATAAAGTGTCCTGTATCAACAACTCGGCCCCTCAGGACTGTGGGCTCAGCCCTGTGCCGTTCACACTGATGACCCGTGACTGTGCAGCTATGCACAGCTGGAACCACCTCATCAAATAGCTGATTACAAAATTACTGGGTAACAAATCTGATCAGTGAAATGATGAGGCAGTACAGATAAGGAGCTCACAAACTGTTGCAGAATCAACAAAATGCCTTTTGAATGTTGACAAAACTGAACCTCAGCAGGTTGTCATGACCACTCACACACTGAGTGTCAAAAGATCCCCTATGGAGATTGTCTTCATGTGAGGTTACTATGGAGGAAACATGTTCTGTCCTCTGTCTGCTGGACATCTGGATGACCCCATTCAATATTACATCACTCTTTCACTTCTGCCATCTGGCAAAAGGTTCCATAGCATACGGGCCGTGACCACCAGGTGGGAAAACACTTTCTTCCCCCAGACCTTCAGACTCCTGAAATGTACTGACTATTGTTGCCATCTTTTTCACTCCTGACCACAGTCTGGGTGGTGTGTCATTTGCAGTGTATGTGGTACTATATGGTCGAAATGACAATAAAACCTACTTATCTTTAGAATACAGCTGGAACTCAACTCAGATGCAGTTCAACTCTAGAAGGATTTGGCAGCCATGCTACTGGCCTTTAGTTTTATCCTCCCAACCCATCCGTAATAAATAACCAGCAAAATGAATATGTTAAATTAGGGATAATAAAATCATCTCTATTGATTTTATAACCCTGTTTGTTGCAAAATCTATCAAACTATATATAGTACTGTGCCAAAGTGTGTTTTAAGAAATCAATCGATAAAGCCACTTATCTACACACTAATCTTTTCCACGAACACTCGGACACCACCTTAGTTCACCACCTCAGTACTTCGGTAATTTGAATCAGATACGGCTACTGATAGAATTGAAAAATACATGCAATGTCTGTGTAATACAGAGATCAGGAATCTCGTCATTAAAAATAAGTCTTTTTATGTAAATTTAGTGTCAATAGCACACACTTGCTCCCAAGATAAATATTATAAAATTAATAATAAAATAATTTTCATGTCTACCTTTTGTACAAAGATGTATCCATGTCTTTTTTTTTTTAATGGCTTCAAAGATTTTTCACCATCAGGAAAAAACACTTTATCATTGCTTTTAATAAAAGCCTGTTATTTCAATGTGCCTTCAGACCATTTTACATATGGGGTTATAAGTTTTCACCCTCATGCTCCAAAGATATGGTGTTTGCATTCAGTAGTTTTTAGGACTAGCATTTTTATGCACATATTCAAGATCTGCACAGTGTCCAGAGTGGTTTTTTTTTAGACCCTTAAAGTGCATTCCTGTGATTAAAAAGGACCATTATTTTTTTATTATTTTTTTTTTCTCTAATTAATTATTTTAGCATTTCAAGAATACTGTGTTCACATAGATTAGCAGTATAATTAGAAGACTCATTAACTTATAAACCCTCATGCATGTTTAATGCACGTCTTTCATCTGCTTCTTCCCCAAATCAATGATGGGCATTTCTGCCTAGAGCAAACTAGCACACTTACACAGATTGTATGGGACCACCAGATGTTGAGGGATTTAGATGTGCTTACGTGCTTGCAACTGATTTGTTTTCTGAGGAACTGTGAGGAAAGAGAAGCAGAGCGACTGCCATGAGCCTGAAAAAGCATAAGCAGGGGTCCTCCCTTGATCAGTGCCTAAGTAGGAGCCAGAACTCTTTAAAGTCTGGACCCTTCAGCCAGATTGAGAGGATCAACTTGAGAGGATGTTGTGGAGTCCTGGAGTGTGGTTAGCCAGTCAGGCAGTTTGTATTAGTTTTGGTCATCTACAGTACTGTGCAAAAGTCTTAGGCAGGTGTGGAAAAAATGCTGTAAACAAAGAATGCTTTCAGAAATATAAATAATGATTGTTTATTTTTATCAATTTACAAAATGCAAAAAAAAGTGAGTGAACAAAAGCAAAAGAAAAATCTGAATCAAATCAATATTTGGTGTTACTACCTTTTGCCTTCAAACCAGCATAAGTTCTTCTGGCCCCCACTGAGCCCTGATCTCAACATCATCCAGTGTGTCTGGATTACATGAAGAGACAGAAGGATGTGAGGAAGCCTACATCCACAGAAGATCTGTGGTTAGTTCTCCAAGATGTTTGGAACAACCTACCAGCCGAGTTCCTTCAAAAACTGTGTGCAAGTGTGCCCAGAAGAATTGATGCTGTTTTGAAGGCAAAGAGTGGTCACACCAAATATTGATTTGATTTAGATTCTCTTTTGTTCATTCACTGCATTTTGTTGCTTGATGAAAATAAATGATTAATACTTCCATTTTTGAAAAAACACTTTGTTTACAGTATTTTGTTTACAGCATTGTGGGGCAGCGGTGACCTAGTGGTTAGGGAGTTGCCCCTGCATCGGAAGATTGTGGGTTCGATTCCCTCACAAGTAGGTTGCTCTGAGGTACCCTTGAGCCTGAGGTACCGTCCCCGTCACTGCTCCCCGGGCGCTTTCAATAGCTGCCCACTGCTGCACGGTGTTTGTGTGCATGGGTTAAATGCAGAGGTCCAATTTTTTTCGTGGTTCACATGTGCTGTGCTGTGACCTCGCAATGACGAGGGTTGTCACTTTCACTTTCGCTTCACTTGTCACACCTACCTAAAGATTTTGCACAATCCTGTATATAAGTAACACTCCATAGTGTATAGATGTTGGCCTGTGTGTGTGTGTCTGGACGTGTAAGTCTCCCAGCTGTTTGCCATCAAGGAAGTGATGCATGTTGATTTTGTTTTTTATGTGATCCATTACAGTATTTGTTGTTTTGACCACTGTATGTGGTAAATTACCTTGTGTGCTTAGGGCTGATTCTTTGATTCTGAGGTGTATGTATGACAAGTGATTAATTGCATATTTTAGGGGTAGCTTGAGAATATGCATCACAGTTGAGAGACTCAAGTTATGTTGAAATGCTGGGGGGGGTGTTAGAGAGTACAGTAGGCTCAAACAATTGGTGTTCATCTTGTAGTAGTGATTATTTCTGCCTGGGTAGCATTTCAAAGAAAATTCTTGGAGGAAAAGTTTAACATACAGTCCCCTTACTGTGCATACTCATGGGTATATGAGCAGTATATGATCTGTTGTCCTGATTTCAGCAGAAATAGGAGAAATATAGTCATAAACTAATTACATTAGTTTAAAGAAAACTAAGAAAATAATCAGTACACTGTGTATCTTACTGGACTTTGAAAACAAAATGTACAAATGCAAGGTAAGCTGCATTTTTTGGTTGCAATCAGTGTGTCCAGGGAGACGCTGCGCAGCAGAAAGAGGTCTGACTACAACCTAAACAAAGTCAACGCTCCCATTCTGACCAACACTACCCTTAACGTGATCCGTCTGGTTGGTGAGTAATTGACCAGTGACCTTACATCCGCTTAAGAAGTGACGCAACTGACCCAGTGCAAGGGACCTCAATTTGAACATCAATTAATAAGCTAATAATGGAGATGCACTCATACCCTTACCTGTATGTTGTCTTCCAGTTATTAGCTCTATTTTGCATTAGATGGATCATTTCATCTGGATGATATGAAGATATGCTAATTAGACTGATCTTGGAAAATGTGTCAGCTTTAACTTCATTTGGCTCCTTTTAACTCTGAATGAATCTCGTTTTCTGCAAAGATGTTTAAATTTGATGTCTTTTATTTACAGCTTTTTTGATACCTCAGCATTAATTATACCGGCAAAAAGTAGGAGAAATCTTGAATTTTTGTCAAATATAAATTCTTAATAAATTAATTTAACATGTTTAATTTGAAAGATTATATATATAAATAATTATGCAGAATACTTGTTTATGTAGTTTCTCTCCCAGTCCTTATACTCTTTAAAACATGGTGTCAGAAAGAGATTTTTGGGCAGTGACGTATAAAGTGTCGTATAAAGAATCTTCACATAATTCAAATGGTCTTTTACCAGTTAAAGGGTTCTGCCGAGAAGGTTCTTCTACCAAAAACCAATCTCAAAAAAAGTTCCTTAGGGAACCAGTAACAGGTTTTTTTTTTTGTTTGTTTGTTTGTTTTTTTTAAATGTCAGAATGCTTAGAAACGTGTGAGACAATCTGTTTTCTAAGTGTGCTTCTATGGCAGTATTATACCGATGTGAAATTATTTTTGTTGACTGAGAAAGTGTGATTAAAGTCAGTTGTGAAGTCATATGTACAAAGATCCTTCCTCAGCATAAAAGTTAAGTGAATTTTCTCATCATTCATTGTTCTTTATTCAATCCTAACAATATTACCATCTTGTATTTATTGTGTATTCTTTATTACTATTTTCTCTAAATTAAATTCCTGAGCCTGAGGGTTCATTGAGTTGTGCTGGTCACTGTCCAAACAGTAAAGAGAAATGCACCAGAGATATTAGATTTGTTTATGATCGACTAGGGAACATTTAATAAATCCTTGAGAGTTGCATTAGATGTTGTGTGGATTGCATTGAAGGGCTGTTTCTTAGCCTGGTTCCTGCTGAGCTACAGTTACTGATGCATCTGGTTGTCGAGCAATATACAGCCTTTTATTTTGTAATACGTACTGTATAATCTAAGTTCAGGTGAACTACATGTGTATATTTCATCAGCCGGAATCATTTTGCTTAGACAAGATGTTCCAGTCATTGAGACACTCCCGTTGTTTAAGCTTTGGGATCCATCTCTGTGAATGTTTAAGGAATTTAAAAATATAGTACATTAATCTTGCCATGTTCTGTTTTACAGGGAAATATATGCAGATGATGAACATTTTAAAACCCATTGCCTTTGACGTCATTCACTGTGTATCACAGCTTTTTGACTACTACCTGTATGCAGTCTACACCTTTTTTGGCCGGAATGACATGGTAAGGCTCTAACAAAGCTCTAGAACCTGTTCCTTCCATCAAGCATCATTGCCCTGCATCTTCTTGCTCAAAGTTCTTGGCTTGCTGCCAATGAATTATTCAGCACTCGTATTGAAGCAAACGGTATTTTTATGTTCTTTTCTCCCCCATCTCCTTACCATGGCTCACATAAGCATATAATGACATGTTTATGAAGCAATCACATCACTCTCTGTTTCCCATTGCGCTGTCAGGCCCTGTGGGTGTACTCTGTTCCATAATTATCACTGTTATTATCTGAGCAAGTGCATTCTAGTGGCGCGCCCCATTATTCTCAACACTGAAGTAGGGGGTTGGTGTTGGACGTCTATTATAGTGAACAGTGTGGTAGGCAATTAGGGCAAAAATATAATATCACATACTTTTAATTAGTACTGTAATTAATAAAGTCTGTAGTGCCAAATATGGAAACTGATTACAAATGATTATGATTCAGTGTTTCACCTTGTGCCACTCACTAAACATGTGCATCTAAGCTCTCTTTGTAATGAAACATACAATTTGGTCTTTACTTACATATATATCTGATGAACTGCGGAAATCACAATATGCTCAGAAAAGCATGATCTAATTGATCAATACAATAAACATTGTCATATTCCCAGCTCTCATGAAAGTATGTGTGGAAGTTGTTACCATTTTTTTTTTCTTCAGAGAAACGGTGTTAGATTTCTGAATAATTAAAAGTTAATGCTATAAAGTAACTCTAAAGTAAACTATACTATGTAACTATAAAGTAAAATGCCTGAGTCTCCTCTGGCAGTGTCCTTACCTGGCAGGGGGTTGGGAAAGGTTAAGCTGATGCTTATGTTCATGGCCAAAAATAGCTTTTCAGCAATATCCGCTTCCAAGATGTATTAGGGATAGAGCATTATATTAGGGAGCACTTCTGCTTGCCCTGACTCTTCTTCAAACTCTTTTTCTGTTTACGTCTCTTCCTCTCACACTTGTCTTGTGTGTATTTGTGTCAGAAATTCTCAATTACAGTCTGCGACAACACTGTAAATAATAGTTAGATAAATATTTATCAAGCATCCCAAACTGATTTGCACATGTGCTGCATCCCTGACCTGTGACTGACTCTAAGCACATAAAGCCTTCAGCTACCATGAGTAGAGCATTATTTCTTTGAGTAATGAGCTACATTAATATTCGTAAGGGGAAATGTGCTATTGTATGCCTCCCACAGTAACGACTTGCCATGCGCTGTCTAAGTTGGATTGGTCCTTGCTTCAAGACACATCACAAAATTTAATAACTTGCCATTGTGTTAGGGAGTGGAAAGAATGGGTGAAGAAAGAGGGAGATTTGGAGATAAACAGACTCCCCTGGAAAAACGAATCAGCCCCAGGGTGATAAACAGCCTCTGCGCTGTGGAAAGTGTGGAGCTGAGTATAGTGATGTTAGCATTGTCTCACAAAGAATGGCCCTTTTTTTTAGAAAGCTAATTTGAACATTAGCTTTTATTGACCACCTGACAGCTATTCATCTGCACTGACCTTTATGACTTCCATGTGCATGGTGCATTGGTGTGCTCCTAACACCATGTACTTGAACAAATATAGGTCTTTATCTGGGATATTTGACATATTTGATAGTAAAAAAAAAAAAAATCACACATCATCTTTTGATGACTTACCTCAGTTGTAACTTTTTTTCAGTCTTTGTTTAACATTGCTCTCTCATTGTTTTGTTCTGCTTTGGTCCCCCCCCACATTTTGTTTCCCCAAGCATTCATGTCCATCCACGCTTGTCCCAGGTGGGCAGTCGGGTGGCACTAAACAGGTACCCACTGGCTGCTGGGTAAGACTTCAGAATTGACACTCATGCAAGTGTTTGTGGGTTGTGCACATAGCAGTAGTTATTACACTGTGTGATTGTAAGTAAAGGAGGTGGTGTGCTTGTGATTTGAATTTGCTTGTGAGTTACTGTGTGCATTCAGTAAAGGACTAGATTTCAGATGAGCTGTTCCCACAACCAGACATCTCTTTACTGTTGTTTACCAAAATGCAGCCTTTAAGGCTAATAGAACTTCAGCTCTTCTCCAAGTATTCTGCAGATGATGTGATAGAATAGACCGTGACAGAATTTGGAACATTTCCCAGTCAAACATAAAGCTATGTCAGCTTTATATCTCACTCTGTTTTGTCTGTTTTCTTTAACAAACGAATCCGAAGGAACAAGTATAATTGGTTTCCCTAAAAGCACTTTGCCATGAAAATGTTTCCATTTGGCAGATGAAAAGTAAAATCTAGTTCTTATTTGAACAGAAATATTAAAATATTTATTCTGTCAGTATTAGAAATACTGCCAGAATAGATATTTAAAAATGTAAATATTTCTGTAAAAAAAAAAAAAAACTCAGTGTTGTGAACATTAGTTTCTTTAAATGTTATGTAAAAATTGCTCAATAGAAAACAAATCCAAGGCAGATGTACATGAGAAATCGTCTTGATATATTGTTGAGCCTCGTTGGCTCAGGTTGGGTAAAAAACTTATGAAGCTGAGCATGTCCTCCCTGTATTTGTTGAGCATTACCACCATGTTCCCATCATAAATATACATTTTCTGTTGAACAGGGCTCAACTGCTGGTTGTAGTTGTTCTGCGGTCAGGACCGTGTGTGTGTGTGTGTGTGTGTGTGTGTGTGTTGAGGATCTTTCTGCATGTGTTTTTGGATTGTACTGTATGAGCAGGGAGTGTCTCTTCACTGTGTATCCTCTGCTGTGTTTCCTGCAGTATGAATCATCAGGGCTGGGTTTGATCAGCAGTAGACTGAGGACAACACTCAACCGCATCCAGGAGAGCCTTATAGACATGGTGAGAGAAATCCCATCCTTGTGCCTCCATCGCTCTCCTACTCTCTTTCCCTCTTTTTTCTCCTTTCATGTGTTCTTTCTCTGGGCTGACTCTGATCACATTTGTGCCAGTAAACTGTCTTATGTGATCCATCTTCCATGTTTGACAATTTTTTTTTCCTTTCTATCCAAGTTTCACTCTGTATCCTCTTTTTCTCACTTCTGCCTCTCTTTTTTTATATCTGTCTGCCCCCCCCCAATCTCCCCACATCTCTTTGTCTTCCTCCCTCCCTCTCTCCCTAATATATCTGTGATTGTGAAGCTGAATGGAAATGGTAGTGTGCATTAAGCTCAGGTCCCCGCACGCCATCATCATGCTCTATCATTTCATGGCCTGCACCCTTCCGTTAGCAGCCCCAGGTGAATTAATCGGCCCCCTAGCATACTTAGTTGGCCCTCTTCTTTTTTTCTTTTTTAATAAAGGCTCTGTGGTACCCATAGTTGCCCCCATTAGGTAGCCCCAGGGGCATTGACCTGCCACCCCAAATGCACCGCACACATTCTACCTTCAGCGCAAATAGGTGCTCATTATTGTATAGACCTCTACCTAATACCTCTAATGTTCCCTCTGTTCCTTACATTTGGTTGAGTTTGTTCAGTGAATTTTTGTTAGTGGATTACTTACAGATCCTCTGTTTGTTTTTGGAGAGTCTTGTAATATAAACGTTAGAGTAAAGAAGAGAACATGTTTTGTTCTATCCTTCGCTCCTGTCAGTTTTCTTTCCTGCTTAATTTGGTCATGTGATTACTATAGAGTTGCCTGTTAGTTTGAAGGCCAAATCTGGGCCTAAAGGCCCAGAGGTGACCACACATCATTTGTTGTCATGACAGTTTTATAGTAAAAATTTAATAGGTGTGAAGTGTGTGAGAGAGGCCATTTCAGCCTGTAAAACAGCAGGGATCGATCATTAAAGCAGAAGCTTAGCGGGCCAGCTGGTCATATTGGAATCATTTCACCGCAGAAGCACTGAGTGATAGAATGGTTTAGTTGTGCATCAGTTTTCATATTTCATTTTATTACCAAATCAGCTACAATGTAATTATTTTATTCCAAGGGTTTAATTCTAACTCTTTTCCTAATGTCCAAGCATGTTGTGATTAAAAGATTGTCCACAGTGAGTGTGCTGGGTTTGAGATTAAGAATGCACCAATCATTCATTTTAAGGATTTATTTTTGTTTTTTAAATCCTCTTTTAGTTTTAGTGATATAATGTATAGGTTTAAAACCCAAAAGAGTTGGGAAGCTCAGCAGAAGTGGGCTTTTGGACAAAATACCCAAAACCTAGTTCAGACTGTTTATTTGAACTCTTAGTCATGGTCCTCTGCTGTGTAAGTTGTAGTGTATTATCTTTTCGAGCACACACAGTTAACCTCAGGGTGGGTTTTTGTTCATTAGCTGGATCTAGTGTGCTGGGAAATATGGGGAACAGTGGTACGCAGGATGGAAAACCACTAGAGATATGCCTGTGGTTATATAAAGTTGAAGAAGTGTTACTGTAGACATGCTCTGGTGGTTCTGTTTTTTGCCAACTTGCTTTTCAGTCCTTTCCTGTGTCCTATGAAGTATACAGAAATGTTTTAGGGGTTAGACATTTGCCTTAATTTGAGACACTAACTTTGGCCTTTGGAATAAACTTGAGCAGGAATTTTAAATTCCTTTTAAGACTGATATGTAAAAAAAAAAAAGAAGCTTTTTGTAGAAACCAAAGTAAGCATGTAGCAGCCAGTGCTAGTTCTAAATAATGTAGATACCTTCACTTTATGAAAATATTAAAAATTAAGTTTTTTTAAAGGCTTCCCCCCCAAAAAGAATCTCATGTATGGCCCCCCCGATTGTTTACAGTAAGAAGTGGTGTTGCTGAAACATTGGTATCAGATGAACTTACAGTTTTAACCTCATTAAGGTCAGTTTTTCAGATTGAGTCAATCTAGGTCAGTGTGTGTGTGTTGCTATGCCTGTATGTAGGAGATTGTCATTATCAAAACCACAAGAACACGTTCACTGTGTTACTGAAGATTTTCGTGAGCTTGTAAGATTTACAGCAAAGAAACTCAGATGCAAGAAAAATGCATGCAAGCAAGACGCATGCATGTAATAAAACCTTTTTTTACATGTCCATTTGAAAGATGCATTAAGTTCTCTCCTGCTAATACAGCATCTTTCAAGGGTAATTTATTTGCATCAATGCATTAGTCATTGCCTGATTTTGTGGTTCTTTTTTTGGGGTGGGGGTAGGAAACTGTCTTTTTCATTTTACTAGGACATTAACAGTTAGTGGTACTTGTAGAACCTTATGTTTGCCAGTTGGGAGGACACAATAAAAATCAGAGGGTCGGCGTGAACTGGATGCGGTAGTGTTTTATCTTTAGCAGCCCTGTTAAATGTGAAAACACAACAAACAGTCATGATATGGATGAATAAACAACATTATGGCTTGTCAGGTAATTCAGATACATAGTACAGTCCTGGAATGGAAACAGTTTTCCTTTTGGTGCAACAAAGTGCCTGCCACAAACACACACACACACACACACACACACACAAACAGAAAGAGCAGTTGTTTTTGTGTGACAGATAATACAACCAGAGACATGAGGAGCTGGGAATTCCCACCTTCATTTGATCTGCATGGTGTCAGCCTAGCAACAGCCGAGCCCCATGAGGCAGCTGCACTGAATCAAGACTCTCAAGCTAATTGTCACATTTTCAGCCCAGCTTCTGGAATCTGGCCATTAGCATCGTGTAACAGAGGTTGAGTCAACTGGGTAGCTGCTAAAGAGTTTCTACAAAGCCCAGCTGTTTGGTATTCCCTTTTGAAGGCTGCTGAAGAATATCAGTGGATCACACACACTGCTATGATCTTCCTCTGAAGCTCTTACAGATGTATAATTGTTATGAGCCCAGGGTCAGCCATGAGGGGGCAGTGGCGGTATATATAGACTCACTCAGTAATAGCACAACTTCTGGTGGGAAAAGTATCCCTCTGTTCAAGCGCATTTACTCCCGTCATGGCTAGACCAAGCTAGACCATGACGGGAGTAGACCATGCAGGAGCATAGGCTGTTGGCTATTATATCACATGAAATGGCCATTCAGCCCCGACATTAAGATAAGAGCGGGCAGTGGGAGGATATGCAGCTGCCGTAAAAGCACACTCGAGCAAAGCCACGTTTTGCACTTAAAAGAGGGAGACAGGGCCTTTCCCATGCGAACACTCAGCTGAGTGGTCTGGCCTCTAACACGGGCTTAATGATATCACTTTGCAGCCATGAGCAGGAGGCTGAATTAAAAGCTCTTTAAAGTATTATCACCTCTCCAGCTGGACCACACTATACATTGCTTTGTGCGATTTCTTAGACAGTGCTTGCTGGCTTTTTAGCCTTCTGAAACTGGGTGACGGGTTGGGGGTGTATTGGAGCAAAGCTTTAGTTTTTCCTCCCGCACACGTAGCTATTTTAGTTCAGCTCAATAAATCATTCATCACCCAAGATAAACTTGCTGTCTCTGGAAAGTTTTTCTCTTTTCTAATCATCCTTCCTGCCTTAGTGTGTGCGCTTTTACCTTATGAAGGTTGCTTTGCTTCACCGACAAGTCAAATGTAGGTCATTGTGTACGTGTGTGTGTGTTTACTGCGGTGCATATGCATACTGTGGAGCCTCTGTGACTCAAGACCACAAAAACATGTTTCAGGAGTTTTTCTCATTTGCTGAGATCATATCATGCTGAACTGAATAACTGCTGCATCTTTGCCGGTTTTTCTAATGATTTGCATAACTTAAATCTCATGCATGCATGTACACACTCAAGTTCATGAGAGGGAGACCTTATTTGTAAAATGATTACAAAGTTAATTGCTTTCTGCATTGAATGCATGAGAAGGGCAGCTCTTCAAGTGCAGTTTTTCCAGCAGACTTTTTGTCTTTTTTCTCTTTAAAAGAAAGGTATGAAAAAGCCAGGCAGAGAGCTTTGAGGATGTAATGGATCTCTTCTCTCAGAGTCAGTGTCTCTCAGAGTCAGTGTCACTCAGCTCATGCTTCACTGTTTTCCCCACTTTCTGCATTTGCCTTTTTTTATACAACAGTCCCCCCCAACACACACAAACACACACATCGACTTAGCACTATGCTAATCCTTAAATAGGTATCTTTTGAATGTGAGGGTGACTAGTGGTGTACATCTGATAGTGAGCTCCTGGGGCCCAGCTGGAGTTCAGTGATGAGCTCTCTGCAGTGATTCCCAACCTGCTGTGCAGGGAATTGCTGTGTAAACACATAATGTTTGCGATTTAGAGAAGGAGACTGATAGAGTGATGTGTGTGCAAGCATGCAGTTACATGCACATATTGACAAAAACAGGTGCATCTTTGTGTGCTTATCTTTGCTATTTCTGCCCATCAATACACATAATGGCTATGAAAAACATGTGAAAAATGTTTTCCACACAGCTTTTTACTTTTGTAACAAAAATTAACAATAGATAAACTAATTAGTAACAGTAAGAATAATAATTGCAACAAAAAAAACAGCAGTAGCAATAATAGTTTGTGACCAAAATATCTGTCCTTAGTGAAGTGTTTAAGGAGCAGTGCTAAAAATAAAGCTTTTGACCTGCCTATCTCCTCCCTAGGCCTTGACAGCCATTGGTCATTATGACCGTATCTCAGGTCGGTCAAAGACTTTGCCTAAACATAAAAACATTAACTAGGCACAAACCAAGGCCTGTGTATTCTCAGCATCTTAACAGAACAGTATGTGCCACAGCACAATATGATGTCAGAGCACCCTTAATGTAGACCGAACACAACATTTTATGATTCTCCGTTAAGGAAATACATAACCACATACAGACCCATAAGCAGAATGCAACTCACCGCAAACCTTAAATGGGGGAAAAAATGTTTGATAAATATTCACCCCCTTTAAAGTGACTGACCAAATTGGTACCAAATGGTGTTAGTAGTTTTACAAATTTGTAAAATGGAAATCAAGCAAGCGCACTGTGACTCAAGTGACTCAAGTGACTGCCGTATAAAGACTACTGTGTTTGGCTGGTTCAGTCACTGGTTAATCAGTATTCCTAGCTACAATAACACACTGAAGTAAAAAAACACTGTAGACAACTCAGGGAAAAGGTTTTTGGAAATTCAGGGGTTGGATACAAAAAAAAAAATCCCAAGTCATTGAAAATCCCTTGAAATGTAGCTAAATTTATCATTAAGAAATGGAAAGAATTTGACACTGCTAGCAAATTAGTGAAAGTGACAGTTTGTCATGGTGAACCACTCCCACTCCACTCTACTCCAGCTCCCAGTGAAAAAGTGAAACGCACATACACACCTTGCAGAAAGTGGCAGACATATCCAGCACCTTGTCCAAGGGTACCTCAGGGCAACCTATTGGTCTGTGGTTTGAACCCACAATCTTCCAATCCTGGGGCCAAGTCCCTAAATCACTACAACACCGCTACCCCACTTAAAGCAGGTCGTCCTCACAAACATGTAAATAGTGTATCTGTAAGTATATAGTTGTTATACAGCAATGTGCAGAAAGTTGGTTAATACCTGGTTTGGCTAAGCAATATTTAATTTATCCTGAAGGAGGTCGCTTAATGAAGGGTGTGTGAGAGAATCTTGGAACTAAATGCTTGTCCTTAAAACCAGCTTATAAGATACCAACTACTTAAGAAAAGAGGCTTTCTTATTATTTGTTACTGAAAATAACTTTATATGCTTTTTATTCTGATGATTTATTGTGCCATGTAATTGTCAGAGGTAAACAGTTTTAAAGTATTTGCTTACGTTCATAAGACTTGCACTATGCTATGTAACAAGCCTCCTACACAGAAATAATGCATAGCTCAGCAAGCTAACTGTATTCATTAAGACAAAAAAAGACCCTGTTTGCAACATTAGTAATTGTAATTGTTTTGTAAATGTTTTCCTGAAGTTTCCTCTCAAAGCAAAAATATAATAACACTTTCTGTTATTAAAAAAAGAGATAGTGAAAATGGCATACACTTAATGTTCTCAAGTCTTGTGGCTTGTTCCATTTTTCTGTGATGTTATTGGCCGCTTGTCCAACTGTGTGGAGCACAGAAACTATTGCCTTTTTATGTTTTATGTTGTTTTTTTCTCTTCTGAGGTTTTACTAACCATGCATTTATGAGGCTCCAAGGATGGGGAAAGTCAAGACCTTCTTTATCTCTTTGACACACTTGACAGCTTTGTGGTTGACCTTAAGCGGTGCTCTGACCTGTTTGTCCCAAACACTGGGAGCTCAGGTTAAGATGTCTCGGATGCTTCCTTTTTATGTTTGTTGCAGTCCATAAACCAACATGTCTACCTCCATATTCTTTGAGCTTTGTTTTCAGTAACCCAAAGGGATTCTCAGTGTTCATCTTTGCTGAATCGCAGGCAGTGCCACAGTAGGTGCAGCAGTGAGAGGATATTATCCTGTATCTCCTGTTATTGGTTCATAAAGTGTGGCAAGCACATTGTCTGTGGAAGAATTCAAATAAAATATGTAACATGTTAAAAAATAGTTGGTGTACACTGACATTCATGAAAGCCCTCTGTGTGACAGTTCTTAAACAGCACCCTTAACCCGCAGTGTTTTGGATCTGGGGGCAATCTTTTTGATTGACTGACTGCTGACAGAAAAGCACCAACTGTAGCTCTGTTAAACTGGAATGCACTGATTTCAATCTTTTGGTGCTATTCTGTTCACTATCTGCATAAATCACCTTCCATTATTGGCTCCAGTGCCACTGATTTAATTTCCTCCCTTCTCAGTAAAGTTACAGAGGGCCTCCTGTGAAGACTCTTTACTACTAAATCCATAAAATACTTTTCTATTAGTACACTGAGGGACTCTTGACACTTAGGTAAGCAGATTTGTAGACTAACATGCCATCCAGGATGCAAATGAAGAATTTAATTTCTTTTGACACCCATCTAATGAGAAGCGAATTTGAATTATTAAGAGAGGATGATGAAGCAAGTGAAGGAATTCATTTGACAGTAATTGCCTGCTGAAATATCTGCCACAGTGTTGGATACATCGCCACAGAGGAAAAGAAAAATCAGAGTGAGATTGCAATCAGAATGACCCTTGTTAAAGGCCATGTAAGGTGAGGTGAATACTCCCCAGTGTTACCTAATTTTCAGCTTAGAGTGCATAGTTTTTAGTTTAGTTGCAAGCTGTATGTTCCTTCTATTTATACTGTTATACAGTTCATAAAGAAAACTTTCAGACCCTCCAAAGCAAAGCAGTTTTTGGGGAATTTTGTAAGTGAATTTAAAAAAAAAACAAATGTGCTATGTTTATCTCTGGTTTAACTCTGGCTTCCCAAGACTTTCACAGTCTTCCTAAAGCCATCTCAGTGTTTTCTTATTAGTAGGCTATGGTATGTTGTCTTTTTGAAAGTTACTATTCTTATCATTATGAAACACAACACACCATGCTCAACAACAGAATTCAATCTCTGCTTTTTACAATAGAAAACAATTGAATTCATATTCAAGGGTCCCTCAGGGCAACCTACTGGTGTGGGATTTGCACCCATGACCATTCCAATCCTAGGGCCAACTCCCTAACCACTAGGCCACCGCTACCCCATATTTTGAAATATGGATCATAGCTCATCCTGATCTCCCAGGGAAGGGTTTTTCACTCAAGATTGCTCCACATTATTCTGCATCCACCTTTCCCTTTGTCCCAACTAACCTCCTATTCCCCAGAAAGCATCCTCATTGCGTGATATTTGGCTGTAGAGATGGCATTAATGAGGTGATAATCTGTTCCTGATTACCTCCTTACACATTGCTTGGAGCTGCAATTAATTAAACAAATGGTTAAATCTCTGTTTCAATAGAGCAGTAGATTTGACTTTTTTACTCTTTACTCATAGTCTGATTAAATCAGATTGTGCAAACTCCTAGCAGGCTGTCATGGTCCTTTTATTGAGGAGCTGTTTAGCCAATCTACCATTAAGGCCTAGTTAGTGGAGTGCTGCATTCCTGATTGTTCTTTTGTAAACAACTTCTATCTCCACAGTGAAACTTTGGGTAATGTTCTGCTGGAAACCTTGAGTCATTGCATTCATTTTTATGTTGTTTGAGATGTTACCACCAACCTTAACATTGAAGGGGACCAAGTACAGCCCTTCATGACTACAGTAATCACTAATGATGGTAGCCACTCTCAGTAGTACAAGATGCTACACAACAGACAAATAAACAGAAAACATCGGGACAAATAATTGACACTTTGGTCTGTAGACAATTATCTGTAGACCTGCAAGACAGGATTTCAGATTAATTTGTTTGTAATGCAGCTTGAAGTTCTCTTTTGTTTTTTTTGACTAACTTGAAATTTAAAGAAGGAGTTTCCCTCAAGTTTTGTGAGCATTTTCGACCCTACATTTTTTAAAATGTATTTATTTATTTATTTTGGTGTTAGTTTTTCCCCTTCGAATTTCATCAATTCTGTGTGTGTGTATGTCCAGAAGGCTTTTAGCCAGCCCATAAGAGGTATGTAACGAATCCATCTATGTCTGATGGCGCGCCAGTTCAGGTGTGGGCGTATAGGCATGCACTGTTCTCCAGCTCTAAGATGGATTGTCTGAGACTCTGGCAGAGGAATTTAGCCGAACTTCCAACTCTAAACTCTCTGCTCACAACAAATCAGCTGCTACTACTCAGATGAAAGCCAACAGTAACACTCATATTTCAGAAGGGTGGACTTTCACTGTTTGCCAAATGAATCCTGTGTGGCAGATGCTGAATTTTTACAGATGACACCATGATGGGGTTTGGACTAGTCAGTGGTTTTTTGGGTGAAATTTCCTGGATGCCATCATGGTCAAAGTCAGCAGAGGCCTGGACTGTTCCTGAATATAAAGTGTCATGAAGCCAGTATTTGCCCTATGTTCCTTCATGTTTTATTGAGAAGGCTTTGCAACAGCATCATCCTGGAAAGCTCCGGTTTTTCTTGCTCTAACATCAAGTCCCTGCAAATGCCAAAATAAACACAGTGACTTGGAAGAATGTAGGGGAAAGAATAAAATTGAGTTTAATAATCATATCTGTTCAAGAAAAGGAGAATAAGCCAAGGACTAAAATGGTCTCTCATGATCTCAGTGATCTCCCAAATGTCCTCAACTATAATAATTACCAGTAATAATGACAACAGTAGAGACTTGCAGGACTACAAAGGCCTCTTTTTTGTACAAGAGATAAAAATGTCAAAAATACAAATAACTTCCTTTTTATTGCCTTTATCTTTCTGAGACTTCCAAGTAGTAATTTGTGAAACATTCAACTTGAAAAACTTGCTTTTAATGTCATGCAGATTCCATCAGCTTTGCTTTATGCTTCTTTTTGCAGCAATCTTTCCATTTCGTTTAAAGAACAAGCTTAAAAAATGATAGGTAAACATCAGCAGATGTCTGTCTCTTCTTTTAGGGTATGGATGACATTTCTTACTGAACCTTAACCATTATTCTTAATTCTGATTTGTGAAAAATAACATTTAGCTTTACAAGAATTGATGATGTTTGTAGAATAACCAGAATCCTTGCTCTTCACCTTAGTTTGCCTTAGTGGTGATGGCACAAAATCACATGGTAGTAATGGACAGAGTCAGCCTGATCCACTGCCTCCTGTTTTTTGGCAAGGCCTGGCTAGGGAGGCTGATGGTACAGCATATTCATTTATTCTTTTTGCTAAGCTGAAGTGACACTCTGAGTGCTATTTACTGTCAGGTAGTACCCTACACAACAAAACAGTGATGTGTGACAGTTCTGGAATGCATTGTAAAAAGAGCATGCTAGATTAGATGGGCTTGGGTAAAAGAATAAGGATCAGGGTTCTGTAGCACAGGGAAGGAAGAGAATGGAATAAAATATAAGGGATTGTCTCCAAATCACTTAAAACATTGTCAGTGTTCCTGATACCTCTTTGGCGTCATAATATCTAGCATGCAGGTGTGCTTAACATGAACAATAGTGAATAAATTTGTCAACCGACATGCAGATACTCAAGCTATGACTATTGTATGTGTGTGCATGAAAACATTTTAGACCAAAACACTGTCAACTGAGGGCCCAGGATTTATAATTCATAAATTCAAAGAGATTACTTTCACTGTAGCCAATCTTTTGGGTTTTTTTTTTTTTTTTTAATAAATGTACATATCCATGTACATGAAGAAAATAAGCCCATTTAAAAGTAAAAAAAAAATCCAACCTCAAAACAAGACAAACAACAGTTTAACTGGGCTTACATTTTTGACTCCAGCTTCTTCTTTGATACCTGCTTACTATACAGAAATGAAACATACCATAACTGCTCTTCTTTGATATTGTGTGTCCAGGTATCAACAAGCAAATCTAGCTTGGAACAAGAAATGTATCCGGCATTGGCTCAGAATACACAGAGGAAGGGATGTGGTGTTCAGTTATCAGTTAGAGTTCACCTTTATTACAAGTGTTATTTGTGGGAGCATCTGCTGCTGAAAGGGCAGATCAGGTTAACAAATAACAAAGAACATTCCGTTTTATGACTTTGCATGCTTTTCAGAGTTTTGCGTTTTAAATATTTTGGGTTTTTAATCATGATCATAATTTTAATCCTTCCAAAGGGAGAAATTTAGTTATGTAAGTGTATTACGAATTAAGAATTTAAGAATTACATTTAAAGCTGTTTCGCTCTTTTTTAGTGTAAATAATTCGTCATTAAGTAATGTGCCCTATTTTTTTTTTTTTTATGTTAAAAGTGTCACATAAAAGCCTTATATTTCATATGCTTTCTTAAGTCATGGAATAAAATAGGAAAACACTTATAAACATGTACAGCGAGTAACAACAGGGAATATTTCGAACTCAGTGTAAGACTTCTGGGGGGGGGGATATGAAACACAACCTTACAGCTCTTGCGAGACTCTGGATTTAATGACTGTCAAGCAATTCCATGTCATTTCTTGTCACTTTCTCCCACTGAAGCAGAAAACTCCAGTAACTGTTACTAGAATTGCCAGAATAGGACATGAAGCTAGTGGGCATATTTCAACATAACACAAAACTTCTATGTAGACAGTAACTTTAGCCACTATGCTGATGCTGCACCATTGTTGTGCTTGTAATCATGCAGATTAATTCATGAATCTGACCATGAATGTAGTTGTATGCACCTCGGAATCCTTTAATATATTTGCTTCTTATTTAAAAATGTAAAAGAATAATGGTGTATAAGTAAGTTAGCTCCTCTACTATGTCAGTGTCCACGAACCGTATTATCAGACCTTCTTAAGTGACCCTGTGCTTGAATAGAAAGTGAAATGAGGTTAAATACAGTAGCCTTTTATCTTCTCATATGAAGCAAGGTGCAATTCTGCACAAGATCAAAAGAAATGAATCTTTTTTCATTTTTCTTTCCAGGAGTTTAGAGCTGCTAACACTAAGCTAGGTTAAATAATTAAAGCAATGTTCACAATGCAATGGATTACTCTGTGCTATATTATCTCCACTCTTGGCTCTTTTTTCCAGTCTTGAATCTGGAAGCAGTACTCTGCAGTAGTCTGGGATGAATGCAGATGAATGCAATTCACACTTTATCTGATTTCTTATTCTAAGTCATATTTAGTGCAGAGCTTAAAATAACAATGGCTTGAAATGAGTTTATTCACATGGAGAGGAAAGCTTGGAAAGATGAGGTGCTTAACCATGAAGGCTTCACCATCACTGCATTTGTTGTGCCTGAAAGAGCCTATGGAGTGTATTGTTAGTCATTTTAGTACAATATGTGTAATCAGTGTAAAACCTCTTATGTCCACGTCAGAATTTGAATTCCGGTAAGATCTAGTTCCTAGCACCTAGTTCCATTGCTTCATAGCATCTCTTATTTAGCCAAGAATTACATTTGATCATCTTGCCCTTTAAAAGGTCATTTTTTAACAGGCTCATCACAGTAGTTGTATGTCTTTTTGACCTCCTTATGACCGTGAAACAGAAACGCAAAAGTGCCCTTGCTGAATTGAAGTCTGAGCAGAGCTTCATAATGTTCTTTTCAGAAACTCTGCTTCTTATTTGTCATGTTAATTTAACAATGAGGAAAGACAGTGAGGTGACCTTGCTTTTTTAATAGACTTTTTTTATATGGTTTATTCCATGTATTGTCATTTGAATTCTCATGACGTATTCATATTGTAGCACAGTAAACAGGAGAGTGCTGCTAAAATTTCTTAGGAGATGCAGTTGCTTGTAAGCATGGACATGTTTCCTTGTTCTTTTGCCCTTGCTTTTTCTTTAATTCATTTATTGTGCTTTCTGACATGAAAGAAAATATACCTAGAGAAATGTCATCAGACTGTTGTTTTTTTCTTTCCATTGCTTTTTTTTGTTTGTTTCCTGTTTCTTTTTCTAGTTTGTCTTGCTGAGTACAGAAAGCCTTTTAAAGAAATGCAGAGCCACCAAATAGGTGATGTAGGTATTCCCATCAGCCAAGTTTGCCTTTCTGTCTCCTTGTTTGCTTATGATTTAATTTTTCAAGCAAACTCTGACATTCAAAACTTTTTTGTAGTATTCATCTCGGCCACATTCAAAAACCCATATCAGTTTTGCATAATGATAAATAGTTAATTTGATCCTTTTTTACTGATTTTTAGGCTGTACAACATTGTGTAGTTCTACAGATGCTGAAGATGTGGTGTTTTTAAATGGGTAACCATTCAGGGATTACCAAAATAATCAGTTGGAAATTCTGTTTATTTTTTGATTATTTTATAAGTGTTGTCTGCATCCAGGACGTGTAGTTAGTAAGAAAAGTATGTTCACCCTATTCTAAGCAGTAATTATATATAATGTGTTTGTGTGTGTGTGTGTGTGTGTATACACACACACCTTATATATAATTACTGCTTAGAATAGGGTGAACATACTTTTCTTACTAACTGCAACATTCTTGATATGTAGAGAAAATAGTTGGCTTCAAAAAAAAAAAAGTGATTAGTGAGCAGCAGTGTGGTTATATGATGAGAAAGAGCACTACAGATGCAATGTTTGCTCTGAGGGTGTTAATGAAAAAGTATAGGGAAGGTAAGAAAGAGATACATTGTGACTTTGTGAACTTGGAGTTGTGGTTTTGTATGAAGAAGTCAGTGTGAGAGTGGTAAGGTCTGCAGTAGGAGTGACATATGCATTTAATGAAGAGGTGGGTTTGGATGAGAGCTGAGCCCATTCTTGTTTGGAATGGTCATGGACAGGTTGACAGACAGGATTAGACAGGGATCCCTGCAGATTATGGTGCTTGCTGATGATATTGTGATCTGTTGGGAGCAACAGGAGGAGAGGTGGAGATATGCTCTAGAAAGGAGTGGAATGAAAATCAGTTGGACAAAGACAGAATAATGAAAAGTGTGAATGAAAGGGAGGACAGAGAAGTGTTAAGAGATGCATGGAGTAGAGGTGACAAAGTGACAGCTTGTCATTGTGAGCATACAGTAAACCACAATGAAATTATTTCTCTGCGTTTTACCCATACACCACATGCGGCAGTGGACAGCCAGGGAGCAGTGATTGGTATGGTATCTTGATCAAGGGTTACTCAGGGCAGCCTACTGGTTAGAGACTCAAACCCATGACCTTCCAGTCCTGGGGCCTAGTCCCTGAGCACTAGGCCCTCACTACCCCAACGGTCCAAAGATTAAGTTGTTTAAATACTTGGGATCAGCAGTTCAGCTTAAGACCATTAACACTCATTATGTAATGTTGTACATTTCTGTTTGCTAAATAGGAATTATGTTTGTGAAATAATGGCAGTGTGAAAATTGAAATGGGATTGAAAGGCTTTTACTTACAAGTGTGTACATTGTGTGCCTTTGAGTACAATCAAAGAAATGCCATCACTTTTTTAAAATCTATATATTATATTTAATTTATGTATTTGTTGTTCATTTGTGCATGGGCAAAATGTGGAAGGAAAAGAATGCGTACTGTTATATTATACGACATCATGAAATGAGGAAAGAGCTAATGGATTTTCTGGATGACTTCCATGATGGCTGAGCTGCCTCTAATTCCCGTAGTATTTATGTTCTCATCCATGAGGGAGAAATAAAGCCCTTAGGGATTGCTTGAGAGTGTGTCCAGTTCCATATGCATCAATTAATTTTCTATATCAGTGAGTGGTGCGATAATATTTACTTCGCATCTATCAAATGTTTACAAAGTAGGAAGTGTGGAAACAAGGACACAAAATAATGTTGCAATTATGTAAAGTAATTATGTAAGAAGTAGAAATTACCATTTTTGATTCGGCTGTTATAAGCCTGTAAACCATGGTAGAACTAATATAAATTTGTTTTGGTTGGGACTGCCGTGTCCTTTTGTTGAGTGGCTTGTGTGAAACTCATATTATGGTCAAATGGTTTAATGTCTAGAATTATTCTGGGATTCCTTGTATAGCCCACATGTATATACGCCTGTCTCCATTTATAAACTAATACTGACCAGATGACATTTCTTAACAGCATGTAAATCCTAACTTTCTCTTGCAAGTGAAATGATTGATGCACAGCCCAGCTTAGTGTCACAATGTTAGATCTAGGTTTGGTAAAAAGTTTACATTGTAGGAAAGCACAATTTCATTATTATTACAAGTGTCTCCAGTAAACACTACTGGACACTGTGTAAAGACCCACAAAACAGATCAACCAGAATCATTATGTAGTTTAACTTAGTAGTTAATAGTAAAGTTAATAGCTAGTTAAAAATTAATGCAGAACTGCAGTCATATAAAGCAAACATGCAAGAACATCAAAACAACACCATATCAATTAACCTTTTGAATCAATGACAACATTCTGACACCATCTAGTAAACCCACTCATTTCATAACTGAGGACCCACTTTTCACACAGAAATGAAACATTACCAGCTGAGCATTTTATGCTGTTCTGCATTTTTGGTACTAAACCCTCTTTAGATTCAGAGTTAATGTCAATCCAAAATCGTAATGTTTTTTTCCTTATCTTTGTCATCTCAACTAAATTGGAGTCAAGTGGGTGGCCTTACATTTTTATGAAGGATTACAGGAAAATTAGTTAATTGTAATTATGACTTTTGCCATTCCAAGCTCATTACAAAGTTTTACAGATATCGCTTAAATAATTTTTTCACACCGTGTTCTGAAATGCGGTCAGCTTTATCACAATTTCAGCACAACTTCATTCCGAATTCTGTGGTTCAAACACCTTTAATAGCTTTCATAACATGAGCACATTTAACCTTGTCAACATTGGCTGGTTAACTTCCAAAAGGTTCTAATTTGTCTTTAAAATTGCAAACTATTCAAAGAATGCAATTTTATCTGCTTTGACATTTGAATGAAAATGTTGTTTGTGACATGAAATCTGGAATAAATCTGTGAAATTGTAATATATGTAGAGAAAGTAATAGAAAAGTGTTTTTTTTGTTTTTGTTTTTTGTTGTTTTTTTATCCTGCTTCAGATTGTGATGTTCGTGCACTGCCAGCACTGTGTAGTAATTGGCATGTTCCTGCAGTCTTTTTCCTCAAGGCAATTTCCATGACCTCTGTCATAGTGCCACAAGAGAGATTTTGAGAGGGGGAAAAGGATTTACCTTCTAGTTTTTAAAATTGAGCATTATTATCTTTTATGAGTCAATGCTCCATAGCTTAGTATGCTTTTATTTTGCTGCCTGCTCTGTTCTGCTTCAGCATTGTGTCATTTGGATACAGGCCCAGAAGCAGTGGTAAACCTGCGAACTGTGCCGAGAAATTAGATTTTTGATTCTCTCTGTTATAATTGTAATGAATTATAAAATAGCTTAGGTTGACAAAACCAAATGCAAAGAAATCTTACTAGTTTGTTTTATCATTTTTTAATAAATAAACTTTTGCACAGTACTGTATATATGTTCTAGGCAGGTTTGAAAAAATGCTGTCAACAAAGAACGCTTTCAGAAATTGAAGTGTTAATCATTTATATTCATCAATCAACAAAATGCAGTGAATGAACAAAAGAGAAATCTAAATCAAATCAATATTTGGTGTGACCACCCTTTGCCTTCAAAACAGCATCAGTTCTTCTAGGTACACTTGCACACAGTTTTTGAAGGAACTCTGCTGGTCGGTTGTTCCAAACATGACTGTGTTTCTCCTCCGTGTGACATTGATGATCATCAGCACCTGTTTGGTAAAACTGGTTGATCATACACCGACTATAATCCTACAGAATCCCTGACTTTGTGCAAGTGTACCTAGAAGAACTGATGCTGGTTTGAAGGCAAAAGGTAGCAACACCAAATACTTATTTGATTTAGATTTTTCTTTTGTTTGCTCACTTTGCATTTTGTAAATTGATAAAAATAAACAATCATTATTTTTATTTCAGAAAGCATTCTTTGTTTACAGCATTTTTTCACACCTGCCTAAAACTTTTGCACAGTACTGTATATGGTTATACCATTTAACCCATTTTATTATTATATCATTATTATATGTTTGAAATAAATCAGACTTTGCTTTTGATTTGTGATTAAAATGAATGTTTTACGTAATAAAAAAATGATAATGAAATGGAAACGAGTGATGGTACCCTTAATATAGGAGTTCAGTTTGAATGCCTTTAATTATGAAATGGAAGTCACTCTGGACAAGGGCTTCTGGTCAATGCGATAATTGTAAATGAAAAGACGTATTAATCATCATAGGTAGATTTTTTGCTGCTATTTAAATTTTTCTTTTTTGGTTTTCTCCATAATAAATAATAATAAAGGCCTACAGGTGTAAATAACACAGTTACTTTTTATTTAATCACTTCTTACGAGAAATTAATCCTTCATATCATAAAGCTGTAAGGGTACAAATAAGTTTATCCATATCTGTATGTTACTAGTTATGAGTTACATGATGATCTGTTGTCTGTATGTTTTTGCAGGAAGCTAGCAGCGAGAGTGCAGGCCCCCATGCACCGTCAGAGGAGAAGAAGGAGAAGGTGCCCAGCCCTCACCTCAGCCAGTTGGTGGTGCTGACTGCTAGCGAGACACTGTATGGGCTGGCTGAGAGAGTAGTTGCCACGGAGTCACTGTAAGTGGCCCATTTATAACTTTCATGTGAGCCATATTTCAGTGTTCAGGTATCTATTAGTAGTGTTGTTCTCTGTCTAGTCATTGAGGCATTTCAGAATTATACAAGTAGACATTTAACATTTAAAGATTTTGGTAACTCCAAAATCCCCCATTTCATGAAGGTTGGCTCGAGGTTTAACGCTTCTTTATCCCCAATAATGGGGAGCTAATGGGTTTCCCAAACAAAAAGAATCCATAAAGAAATGTTTACTAGTCTAAGCCAACCCCTGCACTAATGTGCTCTTTGTATTAGGAGGGGAGGAAAAAAAAAAAAAAGTCTTCTTAGTGAAAGTGAAAAGTGAAAGTGAAAGTGACAACCCTTGTCATTGCGAGGTCACGGCACAGCACACATGAACCACAACGAAATTGGACCTCTGCATTTAACCCATACACACACGTGCAGCAGTGGGCAGCTATTGAAAGCGCCCGGGGAGCAGTGACGGGGACGGTACCTTGCTCAGGGGTACCTCAGGGCAACCTACTTGGGAAGGAATCGAACCCACAATCTTCCGATGCGGGGCCAACTCCCTAACCACTAGGCCACCGCTGCCCCGGACCTCTGCATTTTACCCATGCACACTCAAACGCATGCAGCAGTGGGCAGCTATTGAAAGCGCCCGGGGAGCAGTGATGGGGACGGTACCTTGCTCAAGGGTACCTCAGGGCAACCTATTGGGAAGGGGTTTGAACCCCCGATCCTCTGATCATGTGGCTAACGCCCTAACCGCTAGGCCACCACTGCCCCATGTGATGCCCCATTAGATGTGCTTGAGAGGAGCCATGCTATGTGACTTCTTCTGTTCATTGTTAGAGGTGCATTTGAATAGGCAAATATTGTGTTTTTATTTACTTTTGCTATAAAGTAAAACAACAAGGAGAACGATACACCTTTTATTGCAGCATAAATCGCAACCTTTTTTTTTTTTTTTTTATAGCATGCAGTAAAGACCATCAGATGACAACAGTGAACATACTGCATGCACACAAACTCTTTACTTTCACTGCCACAACAGTTACAAGTTAAACTAATTGTTAGGTCTTAAATCACTCTCCACAACTCTGTGCTACTCTGTGAAGAGTTGATAGAGGTATGAACAGTTTGAGAGAATTTAGGGACTTTTTTACAGAAACATTTAGGCGAATAGTGCCTCCTGATATTTATTGGCATCATTAATCTCACCCATCTAGTTCTAAAATAAGAAGCCAAATTTGGAATCCAGAAATGGTTTGGGTGATCTTTACTACCTGCATTTAAATTTCAATTCAAAATCACAGAAGTAACTTCAGGGGTACCTTTCTGTGCGAAAAAGTCACTGGATAATCATCTAGTTTTTTTAAAAAGGGTAAATCAGATTTGAAAGAACAATGTATTCTGAGAGAGCTCACACGTATTGTCATTTTTTCATAATGCTTAAGGATTTGGAGGAGAAATAGCTTAAGATGCTCCTTTCACACTAACAGCAAAAAGCCAATTCACTCATATGCTTTAGTCTCTATAAGTGCCAAGCAGGGAACTGTTTGGAAACAGTCCAGGTATCTGTATACATTTGTTACGTGAAACTTGAAATTATTGTTCAAGTTGCTGCTCTTAGCTTGAAAGCCCTGCATTTTCCTTGATGAGTCAGAAGTGGCTGAATTCAGGGGTTAGCTAGAGCCAGCCAAGTTCATTTTATAAAGCTGAGCAATTCTGCAGCCACTGATTACTTACCTGCACCACCACTAATCCAAATGAGGGGCAGGTTCTGCTTGGCTAGGTGCTAAATCACCACTTACTCCTCAGTTCCTCTTTCTACGTTCTACTGCTTGTGTTGTAAGACATATTTACTGCAAATGTCTTTGTCACTTACTCACACTTGCACAAAATCATTGGACCTGTCATATTTGAAAGCTGTTGGAATACCACGCCAAAGCTCCAGACTCCAAAGTAACGGCTTTCTTATTTGGCAGATGGCATAATCTGTGTGCCAGCCACAAAGCCTGCATTCAGAAATCCAGAAGTTTTAGGGAAAGACAAGTGAGGTTATAAATGAGCAGGATCGCAAGATACATTACTCATAAAACTCTTAAACATGCTTTTGCGCACACGACTTTTCTTCCTCAGCCTGATGGTGTGAAGTCCCATTTTGCCCTTCACAGAACTGATTGCTGATACTCTAACCCTCGATGTCAAGCATGTACATGCCCTGAATGCGTCACTGTTAATACTGCCATTACCAAATGGCCATTTCAGGAAAGGTTATTGCCAGGAGCCCCTTTCCTCTATCTAGTGGAATAAGCAATGAAGGGTAGAAATCCAGTACAGGGGATCAAGATAAGAGGTGAGAAAAATAAGAGCAGGAAATGGGCTGCTTGCTACCAGTGTAAGCTGATAAAGTTTAAATTATACTCCTGTTCTCCATTCAATATTTCAGTCAAATAAACAAACATGATTTCTGGCTCAAGCACTCATATAGTTCTATTTTTATACACATCAGAAATGGAACGGAAACAGATGTATTTACAATGGGTTGTTAAAGTGCCTCTTACTTTATAAATTAAAGGACATGTTTCTTTTAATGCATTTTACTGCCTGTGTAAGCGGTAGATATTTGCCAGTAATTTGTTCCATCTGGTTGTATGATCATTTACATATTCTATTTATGCCTTAATTTATTTGCTGCATGTTCCAATTAAACCTCCCTAGGAGATGAATTTTTGCTACCTCACGAATGCACTACATATTAATTCTCAGTATGTGGCTAATAAGCCACAAAAAGGGATTAAAGATTTGCCTCACTGTCTTCCTATGCAGTTACTTTTTCATTTCCCTTTTCTTCAATTAATGCTGTTCACACTGTACTGAGTCTGAATGGGTGTTTAGGATTATTTCACTTATTTCGACTCATTGGTTCACGGTTGTTTTATTCAAACAAACAAGACCAACTATCTAGAACCTCACCACACATGGTTTACGGTTAGCATCTACCTTATATTAAGAGTAATTTTATTACTCCTGAGAGTACCTACCATTATTAGAAATGGTAAAAGCAAATTTAATAGAACTAGATTTAAAATGTTAATACTGAACTCAAGTGACAATCACATCACAAGCTGTATAAAGACTGCTGAGGTGTAAACCAGCTGGCATGTATGTAAATGCTGATGAAAGCAGCACAGCATTCTGCACCTCTAATTTCTAAACTGAAAGTGCAGCAGCATTTCTTTGCAGTTTGAGACATTAGAGTTAGGATTAGGTTTAGGGTTAAAGAATTTTTTGTGTTTCAGCACTTACCATTTTTATAATGTTATTTTAGCTACTACAATATGTAAGTCATCTTTGTTTTTGAAATATAATGTAAGGAACAGCTGGTATCAAATTCTGAAAAAATATGTATTAAATATATATAGACCATGTTCCTCTGAAGTCCTCTGAAGGTGTGCGGTGTTATCTGCCACCAAACAAAATTCTTTAAATCCTGTAATTTGCCATATTCTCCAGATTCTCTATTGGACTGAGTTAGGGGGAATTTAGAGGCCAAGTACACACTTTGAGTTATCGGTCATTTTCCTCAAATCGTTCCAGAATAATGCAAGTGAATGTGACTTCTTGTCATTGTGAAACACAGAGAGACACGACAAAATTCAACCTCTGCGGTACACTCGTGCAGCAGGGGCAGCTATTGAAAGTGCCCAGGGAGCAGTGAAAGTGATGGTACCTTACTCAAGGGTATCTCAGGGCAACCTACTGGTCTGGGATTTGAACCCACAGCCTGACAAACCTGGGACCCAGTCCCTAACCAATAGGCCACCACTGCCTGTATAAGGCTTTAGATGTACCAACAAAAATGTAAAAATTAGGGACAAAGCAGTCATTCCCTTACACCAGTGGTCTCTTATAGCAGGAACATGCGCCCTGTCATACTCCAAAAATTGCATATGGCTGCATTTCAGGGAACTGCAGGATTAGTCAGAAGGGATTATGGTTATAATATGTTTTCTGTAAAAACAAATAGGTTTGTGGGTCCCTATTTTGTATATAAAAAAATAAAATAATAAATAAATAAAGCAATATTTATGTTTCGCCTGTGACTCTCAAGGCCCTTACAGACATTCATGTTTAACCCAAAACCTGCCCTCAGGTGTTGTTGCCTTTCAGCCAGCTACATCTGCATTTGCTGACCTTACATATGGTCATAGGAGGATAGCCACATTCTGTGGAAACTGAGATTGGGAGTGATCTGATGGTTACATCTCTGCTGAATGTAAATTACTTTGTGGTTTGAAACGTGTCTGTTAAATCTGTGGAGGCAAGTTTTTCTAAGGGTCTAAGCTAGTATAACATTTTGCAGTAATATTTTATATGAAGTGATTATTCTTGCTCATGCAATGTAATTCTCTCGCGCTATTCACTGGATTTACTCAAGCATCTCAACTTCGGGCTTATTATCAGGAGATTGCAGGTTCATTTGTCTCTACTTTGGACTACAGGAAACACATGCTGGCAGGTATAGAAAGAAGTTGTAATATCTGAACCAATAAATGCAATAGTAAGAAAATAAGGCTTTGTCGGTGCTACATGCAGGATATACCCTCTATGTCCAATACTAGGTATGCTTTGTGCTGTTATATTTAGAAATTCCTTTTTTTTCCTACATAGAATTTCTGTGTAGGAACTTTTTTTGCTGGACTTTTCTTTAACAGTAAGTATGATAAATAAGAACATATATTCATTATTTATTAGCATTTCCCGTGATGTGATGAGCAAAGTTACAATTAATTCCTTGTATCAGATAATGTATATTTTTGTTGCTTTAGTTATGACATGTATTTTCAAATTTTTTAATTATTAGTCTGAATTCTTTGATCAACACTGCAGTCGGTAACAGTTTGCAGCAGCAGAAAAGTTGTCAGCAGGAAAGCGTCCCTCGCCATGGTGCCATGAGTAGCAGCACACCAAAATTAGTCACTAAATTGGCCACAAACTCACCCCCCAAACACTCTCTCGCACACACAAACTATCCATTCTTCCAGAGTATTTCACTTGTCACTCCTGAAAGTAAGTTTTCTCATTTAATTCCATTTAAAATAGTTTGCTGCATTCACTACAGTCCCTTCAGTCTCACAAACTTTTATTTCATTGTAGGTTTCCGTTCATGTGTTAATTTATTTATAAAAAAATGTTTATTTCAACAGGCATGTTATAAAAATAAATGAATGTGTCCCAGCTGTATATTATATTGAGGGTTTTTTTTTTTGGAGTTTCTGGATGTTGATACTGATGTTCTGTAGAGATAAGTCAGCATTTTCAGTAAGCATACTGATGACCACTAATATAACTCGATACTAAAAAGCATGTCCACAAAGGTTCTGCAAGTTTTCTTTTTGTGTTGTAATGTTCTAGGTATCACATTTAGAAAGGTAAATCATAAAACCAAGCCATATATTGTCACTTTGTATCTTAATCTGTAATTCTTCAGCTGAAACAGTACTTATTGTGGAAGCTAATGTTAAAAATATTTTTCCCTCTTTCCTGAGAATGCATTTACAGGGCATCTCAGAAATGCCACTTAAACACTATATAAAAGTCCAACTGAAATTGGTACGCTTGTGATTTTTTAATACAGATCACGTCTTTATATAAGCATGCAGAGTTCTAAATTGTACCAATTGTGTTTGACTGTTAGAACGACTCCAGGATCCAAAATCCTACTTTATACTGCCTCTGATTGGTGCTAAAACGCAGTCGCTGATGTGACCCCCTCCACTGTTCCCCTTCAGAGTGTTCCTGGCCGAGCAGTTTGAGCTTCTACAGCCTCATCTGGATACCATGATGCCTTCAGCCAAGAAGCCCTTCCTGCAACAGTTCTACTCACAGGTCAGCCTCTTCAAACTCTATTTATGGACTTGCCCTTTCGGTCTGTCTCATCAAGAACCTTTCAATTTCCTTCTCTCTCCTGTTGGGAGCTGAGGGTTGCCCTGGTATAAAAAAAAAAACTTGGCCAAGTAGAGGAGCCATGCTGTGAGACTAGAAGACAGAGCTTTAAATCATCAATATGATTCATGTCTTACTTTTCCTCAAATTTGAGTGCATATATTGAGCTAATATATGCAATAATCAACCATAATATTAACACAACTACCAAAGTCAGTTATGGTGTCTGGCACCAGAAAATTAGCTAACGAAGCTTTAAGTCCTAGAAGTTGTGGGGTGGGGTCTACATAATATGGAATATTTTTTCCCGGCGAACACTGAATCACATTGATAATGGAGGAATCTGGAGGTCATCAAAACCTTGAACTGTTTGCTTAGGGTTTCCCAACAGAACAGGGTGCTCAGCATCACAATGCCACTGTCTGATTTCTTTCTTCCCATAGGGCAGTCTAGTGCAGTCTCTTCCCCAGGTGATTCCTCAGACCAGGCTACCTTCTCCTTTCTCATTTTCTCTATAATATGCAGATGCTGATTGCTGATGTTCATGTTTTTCTGTGACTAAGCATATTTTTGGGTTTTTCAAAAGTAGCAAGATCTTTCTCTTTATTCATTACTTTTGCTCTATATTCAACTGTTAACAAAATAGCACCCATCTCTTGTTCTGTGCTTTTTTAAGAATCACAATTTAACTTGAGGAAAACATGAATTTGTCCATTCTGCTGCATTCAAATCTACCTTAAGTTAATATTTGAAAAGAAAATCACCTTACATTAGAAGTGCTCCTCAGTAATTTTGGTTAATCACTTAATATTTAAAAAATCACATCACACTCATGACCGTGTCCATGAAACTATGATCTCTGTTCTCCATTCACCACATAAAAATCCTTTTTGCTTTGAATCTGAATCTATACATTGCACATGCACGCTGCATTTTTATGCAAACCATAAAATCATAAATGTTCTTTTGCTCAATTAATAAATACTGCTATTTTCTTCATATCACGGTTGTCAGATGACTTTACAACCTTTTCTCATTGGCAAATGGCTATGTGTAGATCCTACTCTGAACTAATTTCCTGACTGCTCATCTCCTGCAGACGGTGTCCACAGCCAGCGAGCTGCGCAAGCCCACTTACTGGATAGTGGCGGCCAAAGCCATCGATTATGAGCAGATGCTGCTGCTGATGGCTGGAGTGAAATGGGACATTAAAGAGATAATGTCACAGCACAATGTCTATGTGGATGTCCTATTAAAGGTAATGTGTTTGTGTGGGCCTGAATGGGTTTTATGTGGCAGTACAATGTGTTAGTTTCTCCCAGGCAGACCCCCCTGCTCTGTTCATTTTCACAAAAAAGGGGTCGGTGAACGGTTAGATGCACTTTGATAAAGGTTAGGTTTGACCACTTAGATAAGATATTCAGTGTCCTTTTTGTGGTCATGGCATGTTCTTATAATACACTACAACAAGGCAAGTTGTTTTGTAGAGCATATCACAATGCTGCTTTACTTATAGATAATTGGGGGGGTTGATATAAATTGTGGTAATAAGTATGGACAATATGGACATTACATATTGTCCTACTCATTTTTCATTTTTTCATATTCTAATGCTTTAGAGTTGTAATCATGCAACACAGATACGTGTGCACCACTTGTATAATAAGCCCCAAAAAAGGACTTTTTCAAACCCAGTGATTGGTTTCATTTCTGGATAAGTACTGGAACAGTAAATTAACTCTGTAACTTTAGGTTTGTGGTGCCTGTAGGTCTCATGCAGAATAATCTCCTATATCATTTCAGAAAGTTGCATTCTTTGGTTAATTAGCATTAAAATCTTCCTGGAAAGGAGGAAGGAAAAGTAAATGAAGTATATAAAATGTAAATCAAGAAAATAAATGTAAATGTAAAATGTAAATGAATATGATCTTGTCTCCTGGTTGGGCTGAATAGAAATGGGTATGACCCTGGGCCTGGGGGCCAGCATCCTGAAGAGCTTATAGTGTTGGGACCTTTCCAACTTAAACAGCTGCCTGTTTAGAATGAAGTTATTCAGGTTAAGTGCTGCTCCTCTGGGTCTTACTGTGGAGGACTCTGTGGGTCTGAACTCCAAGCTAGAATGTCTGGACAGCTGTCACTTCTTCCCTCTCTGTGAATTTCAACATATTAAAAACAACTCAGAAATGTCTTCCGTGTTTCAGATTTGCTGACCCAAATATCCTCCCACAGGTGCTAACAAAGCAGATCTGTCCCTGAAGTGGCTAGATGAGATTAATCTAGAGCTGCATTATCAAGTTAACTTTCTTTAGTCATTTCCCTGCACTTTTTGGGGAAAAAAAAACACTGCACTGGGGTTTCATATCTTATATTCTACGCAAGTCTTCTTTCTGCAGGTTTCTACTTTCCTTTCTCTATCCCTAATCATCTTGCCCCTTGAATTCTTTTAGATTAAAAGGTCAATCATATGAATTATTTGTCAGGATCTGAATAATTTAAGTGACTGAGATTTCAGAGTGTAATGCAGATTTGGGAAAGAAAGTTTAAGAGTGGTTACAGAAGTTTCTTCACTCCTGTTGGTTAATCATTACCAAGAAAGTGTCTCTGTGATCTGTGTGAATCTCTGTGGGGGGATGGGGAAAATTTTATTTATATATATATATATATATATAAATATATTCATAATCTCTATTCATTAGCCTGTATGCATTTTGCATTGAGAGGCAAGGTGTCATTTGCGGTATATATCAGGATGGAGGTTCTCACAGAACACATGGGGTTTACAATTAAATTATAGGCGTAGCTTATTTGCACATGAAGCCCTCTGAATCCCAAAATATGCATAATCATGTGCTGGTGAACAGATTTACATAAGTCCTCAACCATGCTGCTTAGTTTCCATTGCAGTTTCAAGGAAGCTTGACTACTAATGGAAAAACTCATGCTCACCTTTGTGTATTTGTTGAAGTGTGAGCTCCTGTGCTTGGAACTGAAAGTGCCCAAGAAGTTTAATTGCCCCAAATTGGTGATACTTGCTCATTCTATTTATAAAAAAAAAAAAAAAAAAAAAAAGCAGTTTCTCCTAAGAATTTCTAGATGTCCTTGTAGGGCCAAGGCTTTTCAACTTGCATGGTTACTGTTGGTCTGTAAAGTTATTATCTGGGAATTGGTGATCCTTGCCTTATATCAAATTTTACAAGAAATGAACTTGCATTGAAAGTTGGTTTAGATTTTCTTAAGGTTGCTTTTTTTTGAAAAAATATTCATTTTTGTATTTACAGCAACAATGTATTGAGGGTTTTCAAGCTTGGCCTTTATTCTTGCTCTGCTCCCCAAAAACAAAAATCTGCCAGATAGTCAAGGTCAAGAAATGTGTGGATTAAGTGTTATAAAACTGGATATAAGAAAAGTTTAGACTGGCTGGCAGTCCATAAGACCTGGATTAAAAACCCAACCTCATATCTTCTGGTCTGTTCAACTCAGCGTTTCAGTCAACTAAATATGTAATCATATATGCTTTTTTAAGCCTTGTTGTATAAAGCACAATACATTACACAATACTCAGGGGCAGCGGTGGCCTAGTGGTTAGGGCTACAGAATCAGAAGATTGTGGGTTCAAACCCCTTACCAGTAGGTTGCACTGAAGTACCCTTGAACAAGGTACCATCCCCATCACTCCCCGCGCACTTTCACAGCTGCCCACTGCTGCACGGTGTGTTTGTGCATGGGTTAAATGCAGAGATCCAATTTCGTTGTGAATCACTGTGTGCTGTGCTGTGTGTACTCACAATGACAAGAATGCATGAATACTTTTTAAACTGTTAACCGGATGTATATGTATCTCTGTATAAATTGTAATTACATAAAAGAATATAAACATACATAGTCATAGCTATTACATGAGGGTGATGTACTTGAGTCTGTGAAAGAAAAAGGAAAAAAAAAAGATTTTCCCCCTCCATTTCACACTATTGGCCTGCATCATTAGCAAAGTAAGAGTAAGATAATGATACATGTAGTTCTTGGCATACACTAAACTATGTCAGTCTGTCAACCAGAAGCAGGCATGTTTTCCCCTTGCCACGAAAGAAAGGTCCAGCTGAATCAACACCTTTGTGACTGATTGGTTTCTGCCAAACTACAGGAGTGCGTTGCACTGGCTGCCTTATAGAGCTTGACTTAAAAGTGAACAATACTTGCACATCACTTTTTAAGCTAGCACTGACCATTGGGGCTTTTCTTTTCAGTGTCACTCTGTTTAGTTCATATCTACATCTATCTAGTATCTAATGACACTATTCCATTAAATTGTAAGACTCTTTGAAGGCAAGGCACAATTGAGTCTAAACTGGTTTTAGCACAGCTTGAAGCCATACAGTAGAAGAGAACAGCCCAGTAAGTGTTACATTGAACAACTTTTGGCTGGACAATTTGTTTCTGTTTTACAGGAGTTTGAGCAGTTTAATAAAAGGCTTGCAGATGTCTCCAGACTAGTGCGGATACCCTTGCCGGTGTCGAATGTCCTCTGGGAGCATTGCATCCGGCTGGCCAACAGAACACTAGTGGAGGGGTGAGTAGTGCACTCTAGGACCATGTAACCTGCCATCAAGTTTTTTTAATTGCTAATTAAGGTGGAAAAATGTTTTTGTGCTCTTCTATTTCTTTCAGTGCCATGATAACAACTCTTCTTTGGGCAGTTGCCCAGACCCAGATATAGCTTAGTCTTGTATTTTAAAAGGATTATCTGTAATGAATTACCACAAGCAAAATAATCTCTGGAATATTATAAATGTGAGGTGCAATGTACACCTTTTATCCATTGGAATAGAAATATATGATTAAGTCTTAAGCAAGTGTTCTGTACTAAATGCATAATAAATAATTCCTGAGGTTTTACAGGACATGTTGAGGCTGTAACATAGAGCATAATGGAGCATATTTAACAGTTTTTGAGTTTTAAAGTGTAATTTTTGAATAACCTTAATTTTGAACTGACTTTTTTGTTATTTGCTGAGAAATGGAGAAAAGGATCTTGCAGTATTTTCAGTCATGGCTTGGTTGTATCTTAGTGATGAATGTAGGATAGATGGTGTTTAATCAAAATTGGATTTTAGGGGGTGTGCAAAATTTCACCTGTGGATTTTAAGATTTATAGACACTTGGATTTGGACAGTTGAGAGAATTTTAGCTGCCTTAACTTTCTTTTAATTGCGCCTTTTTCTGCCTTTATGTGGGGGAGTGTTTCTGTCTTTTTGGGAGAGGGGTTGAGAGAGAAATTCCCTTTTGCTGCTTGTGCACTCTCATCAGTATTCCCAGAACACTGAAGTTCTGTGAGTTGTTGAATGCCTCTGGTGAGTTATGGTGATGAGTGAAAAAACAGCTCATATATACCTGTCTGCTATTCCTTTGGGGTGTCTCCTTGGGTCTTCCTGTCAGCTGTTGGATTTCAATAGCTTCCATACCCAGATGCATTTCATTTTTCGCTATCTTTTACGCTGGTTTTATCATCCAGTTGTTTGTCATAACATCTGCTTGTCATAAGTAATGAATTGTAAACAAGCCCCAAGGAACGGTGCACTGAGAAAGTCTGGATGTTCTGCACCGACTTGAAATATCTTTTTCTCTTTCCTTTTACATCGACTCCATATGCTTACAAACTGGTCTTATAGCTCATGGTGGAGAGGAAAGGAAGCCCTTTTCTCACTTCACTTTTGTTATATTGACATACTGCCTCTTCTGGCAGTACTTTATATATGCTCAAATATCTAAACAGCATTTTGGATTGTCTGTGGTTAGATCTTAAGAGAACACAACAGAACCAAAGCAAATCATCCTCCCGGCCTGAATTATTTATTTAGAGCATGAAAAGAGCATGGAAAGTTCAAGAAATGCATCATGCCTGAGTAAATAGAAGGCATGGGAAGGAATTATGTCTGTGCTATAGGAGTGCCAGGGCTATACGTGTAAGTTTACTTTAACCGAGAAGAATTGGATCAATACTGCTTCGGAGAGATTTAACTTCACCTAGCACTTTTGATGTGAGGTGTTTCCTAATGCCTGTGTAGAGTTAGACATCTTCTGGGTGGGCTAAATTCAATTAATGCAAGATGTTAACATCTGCATGTGTACTACAGACCTGCTTTCTTTGTGTGTATTTCTTTTGAGCAGCGATTTCCAGACAAGATGTTCTGCCCGAGTGGCAGCTTCACCACAATTCAAAACCAAAAAAGTCTGTCCGTTCAGCCCATGTGTCTTTCCTTGCTCTGCATGGACTCTTCAGAAACCCTGCTTGTCTACATTCTGAGTCACCAGTCACCATGTCAACACAATTGCTCTCTACCAGCATCAAGCAAAACATGAGAGGTGAAAAAATATATATATCTCCAGAGATTTGGAGATATAGAGGTCCGAGGAGCATGGCAGATGCACTAGCTAGGTCTCTCAATTTCACAGAAAGCAGTTAAGCCACTGTCATCCAAAAAGTAAACACTGGTGTCAACTGAGGCTGATCAAGTCAAGTCAAGTAGGTTTTTGTCATTTCAGCCATATACACAGTACAGAGTGAAACAAAATAACTTTCCTCCGGTACCCTGGTGCTACACATAAGACGACATCAGAGACTAGACATAAGACACAAGACAAGGCAAACAAGTGCAGACAACAACGGACAGACAGCACAACAGACAGTACATTCATCCGTCAGAGAGCCGCAGTGTTATGGAACAAAGCAGCCCAAGTTGTTGGGCAGTGTAATAGAGCAGCAGTGTTATGGCTGAAGTGCGGAGCGCAAAAAATAAATAAAAAGTAGCGGTAAGGTGGTTCATGTGCATGAATGTGGATTGGTGCATAACAGGAGGAGAAAAATTCCAACAGTAGCAGAGAGCAGGTTATTGAGAAGACATTAACAGTTCAGAAGTCTGATGGCCAGGGGGAACCTGGTAGTGGAGGCCCGCATGCTGTGGAACCTTTTCCCGGATGGCAGGAGGGAGAAGAGAGTGGGGGACGGGTGTGAGGGATCATCCACAATGCTGGTTGCTTTGCAAATGCAGCGAGTGGTGAAAATCTCCTGACTAGAAGGCAGAGAGACACTGATTATCTTCTCAGCTGTTCTCATTACCCGTTGTAGGGACTTGTGGTCTGAGACATTGCAGTTCCCGTTCCAGGCAGTAATGCAGCTGCTCAGGGTGCTCTCGATGGTTCTTCTGTAGAAGATGCTGAGAATGGCATGTGGGAGATGGGCTCTTCTCAGTCTGCGTAGGAAGGGAGGTATTCAGGCCCAGCAGCCTCAGCTTCTCACTCAGATGCTGAGGGATGATGGTGTTGAATGCTGAACTGTAGTTGATGAAGAGCATTCTGACATAACTGTCCTTTCTGTCCAGATGAGAAAGGACCAAATGGAGGGTGGTGAAGATTGCATCGTCCGTTGAGCAGTTCGGAAAATACACAAACTGCAGGGGGTCCAGTGAGGGCGGGATCTGAGACTTGATGTGCCTCATGACCAGCCTCTCGAAGCACTTCATGATGATAGGTGTGAGTGCAACGGGACGATAGTCATTGAGGCCAAAGACAGATGATATCTTTGGCACCGGGATGATGCTAGTTGTCTTGAAGCCTTGGTGGTGGTCTAGTGGTAGGGTACTTGCCTACAGACCTATGGATTCAGAGGTTCCCGGTTCGAATCCCACCTCTGGCACTACCACCATTGGGTCCTTGAGCAAGACCCTTAACCCTGAGTTGCTCCAGTTGGGACTGTCCCTGTAATTAGGACCTGTAAGTCTGGATAAGAGCGTCTGCTAAATGCCGTAAATGTAAATGTAAATTGAAGCACCTAGGAACAACAGAGGTGCTCAGAGAGATGTTGAAGATGTCGGTGAGAACATCTGCCAGCTGTTATGCACATCCTCTGAGCACACGACCTTGTATGTTGTCTGGACTGGCAGCTTTCTGTGGGTTGACTCTTAGTAGAAATCTTCTCACCTTGGCCGTGGTCAGACAGAGAACCTGGTCGTCATTTCCGTGTTGTTCGCAGCTTCAAACCGTGCATAGAAGCGGTTCAGCACATCTTGTAGGAAGGACTCACGTCACAGGCAGGTGGACATGTCCTGTAGTTGGTGAGGGCCTGAATGCCCTGCCACATGCACTGGCCAGATCTTTACCTGCTTCAGAGTGGGCTTCACACACCTGACGATGGGTCTGTACACTGGGATCAGCAGAACAGAGATGTGGTCTGAGTGTTCAAGGGTTGGACGGGGCTCCACTCTGTATGCGCCGGGCATGTTTGTGTAAACATAGTCCAGCATGTCCCCCCCCCTCATTCCAAAATCCACATATTGATGGAATTTAGGGAGAACTGACTTTAGATTTGTGTGATTTCATCGTCGCTGGAGATTTCACAGTCCGTCCGGATGAGAGTTTTATGAACAGTCTGTCTGGATGGGAGTTTTGATGAGTTTGCTTTGGATGTGGCTGCACTATAGAATCACTGTGATGAGCGCTTAAGAGCCCCATCTATAGAGTCCTGCAAAGCTGTTGAAATGAATAGATGAGTAGTTTGTCACTGTTTATGTTTAGGCAGAGCAAAGAGAAGTCCCACAGGTGGTGGTGTCTTTTACTACCAAAATTCAGGGTCATTCTCTCTGAATGTAGACAAAGAAAACACTTAAGGGTTATTCTCATAGTTTTATGGTCCATAGTAGGATGTGAAATGAGGCTGAACTGAATGTAAAGGATAATTTCAAGCTCATTATTTGGTATAGGAATTGCAGAGTATTTATTTTTTTTATTTTTATAATTTTTTTTTTTTTTGCAGGCTTTGTTGATCATCCTTATGCGTCAGCAGTTCTTAAAAAAATATTGCTCTTGTTCTTTTTGTCTTTTCGCTGAACACTGACTATCCCTTTGCTTTTTCTGATGTTTTTCTTTTTTTACATTTCAGTTTGCATTAGTCCAGTTTAACTAAATATGTTTGCAATGCATATGGTTGTGGCATGCCCTAAGTACAAAAGCACTTATTACAAATATTTAAATTTATTATGGAAAATTTGACAGCTGCAAAGTAGGCATTTGCTGGGGAGCACCAAGTTATTTAATCCAATTAATATTTAGTATTTTAATACTATGCATGCTTGAATGACACAGCACTCTCTCTGGCACATATCCACTGTGGTGTTTTCCACGAAAATGTGCTAAGTTAATAAATGCAGCTTGTGGGCCCAAATGTGTCTGAAGCCTTCATTCCTCTTCTCCACTGTCTGCCAGCTATGCTAATGTGAAGAAGTGCAGTAACGAGGGCCGAGCTCTGATGCAACTGGACTTCCAGCAGTTCCTCATGAAGCTAGAGAAGCTGACAGACCTCAGACCCATCCCAGATAAGGAGTTTGTAGAGACATATATCAAAGCTTACTACCTGACAGAGAATGACATGGAGCAGTTCATCAAGAACCACAGGGTGAGGAGCTCAGTGTCTGAAAGCAGATTAAACTGCATATGTATTTAGCTTATTTCCATTGCTTCTGTCGTCAGATCCTAGAACTCAATCACCTAGTATTCATCCAGAACACAGGATCACCTAGAAATTTGGAGACCTATGATCATACTGAATTTCTGCTTTCCACCATAGTCTAAGATTAGTCTTAATCACCCTCTTCATTACTTGATCACTTATTTCTCAGACAAATATTTCTCATGCTGGTTGTTTGCCAGTAAAGAGATTTCAGTTGTTAAAATTAGAAAGTATGCCAATTATTTATAAAATTTCACTTTATCATCCTTTATCATGTCATATTTCGTTAGTTTTATCATGACTGCCACTTGTGTAGTAATAGTTTGAGGAAAAAAAGGTAAAACCTTCATCCAGACAAGATCCAGTATGGAATCTTTCATATTATTACAACCGTGTTTTAAAATTGTAAATATTGGATTTGTGAAGGATATCTTTCAGTAGACACACATACATTTGTTTTTTTTATACTGTGCTGTGTTTAAGCAGGAATACTCCATGAAACAGCTGGCTAATCTGGTCAACGTCTGCCTTGGCTCTCACATCAACAAGAAGGCCAGACAGAAACTCCTCGCAGCTATTGATGACATTGATCGACCGAAAAGATAAACGACAGCACGCCGTCCAGACTGAGCGCAGAATCACAGTAGAAATCACCTACACCTTCACCGTTATTAATGTGCAGAACATTCCAACATGCATGACTAGCATTTTATCTTGAACAGATATTTGCTGCTTCTATGTACATTTGTTTGCGAATGTAACCAGCTTTTGCTCTTACTATACCTTGACTCTCTGGTTTAGAAAAAGCTCTTTGATGTCTATATATGTTACAATATAGTTAAGTGACCATGTGAATGAATGACACCTAAGATGAAGGGCAACTTCTTAACAACAGATGATTTGCAACGGGCTGCTGCCCAGCAATGATGTTTCATTATGACAGATTTCTTCTTATTCCATTTGCAGGTGAATTTCACAAGATGCTCTAAGTACATTTGAAAACTTGATACAATTCTATCCATTGAGGTGTAGAAAAAGGTGTAGATGTGATCCTTATCTTCTTTGTTAACTCCTGTTACTGTTTCTCGAAACTGTTTTTGTTTATTTGTTGATTTTTGTTTTTAAAAAAAAACAGTGATTTTATCATTTATCACTTTCATGGCTATGTGGGGTGTTGATTTATAGATCAGTCACAGTTTGGACATTTTGCAAATTTCTTTTCTTTTTTTTAATGAAAGAATAATTATCTGGCTGCTCTCATTCTGTCTTTTTTCCTTATGTGTGTGCTTCTATTTTATGAAGATAAAAACACTTGGCTATAGAGTTTCATTCCGCACTTTGTGTTTGTGACAGAGATGGTTTATACTGTATATGTGAGTTTCAAAACAACCTTTTTATTTATTTCAGCTACTGCAGTTTTGTACACCCAGGCCTTATTGCAAAATCTGTAGGCTTGTCATAAAAAGACTTGCTGTTAGTCTGCACTGGCCTGAAGCAAAATATTCTAGTATGTTTCTCCTAAACTGTAACAAGGTGAAATCAAGGTTGCAAAATAAACACACTAATTCTCATGTTATATTTGTGTGTATTTTTAGTCTTTTACTAGATTGCTTTTTTTTGTGTTTCCTCTCCAGATGAGAATCCTTCAGAAGACTAATTTAGAACAACTGCAAGAATTTGTGCTTGCCTTGTTGAAATGTTAGGCCTCTTAAAGCTCTGTTTCTCAGGAATCTCTTCCCATAATATTCTTTGTGCTGTGAGGCTGCTAGCGGGGAAGCCGGAAACAATCTGTTATCTTAAGGGCTATGAGTATACGCCAGGTTGTGTCAGGAAACTCTGGTGGACCTCAAAAGCTTTGAACAGCACTGACCTCTCCCTAAGGGCCTGCTGCTGGGCTCGAGACAGAGCTGCAGCAGCAGAGTGGATTGACTAGAATTTGATCGCTCTGCATTCGACAGTTTCTCTTTTCTGATGTTTCTCTGGGTGTTAAAAGTCCTACCAACTGTGCTGTCTGTGCATTCAGCCTCTGGCGCTTTCTCTGATGTAGTTAAACTTTAGTTGTTGCTCCTATTGACTAACTGTATTACCCTTCATTGTCTCCTCTTTTTCACCCACTCAGCAATATATGTTAATCCTTTTTCGAAAGAATGAAGCACTAATTAATTGGCTTTTTCTCTTCCTGTACAGCTCTTGTTTAAATAGGACGTTGGAGATGGAGAGGCACTATCGATTTGCGGATGAGTCACTGGGAGCAGAAGGCGTTTTTATGGGCTTTTAATGGCCTGTAGGGGGGATGTCTGGATGTCTCGAGGTAAGAGTGTAGTCCAGCACAGCTGAAGGCCAACTGAGAAAGACTTCTCCTAAAAATTAAACACTTAAATATATCATTCATTGTCTCAAGGATGCAAAGCTGTGTAAAGGGAATTTCTTCAATTCTCTGAAGCCACATAAAAGGCCCTTTCACAACTTTTCGCAAGTCATAGCAAATAGAAAACTTTCTTAAATCCTCTTCAGAGGAGACTTGCTCAATCACAAATGTAATGCAAGACTGCAATGATTCTTGTTCAGGTAACAATTCTCAGGCATGCACTTGTGCACGGGGCCTTAATAAACACCATCATGAAATGCTTCCCCTCTTACTCCCACGTGCACATGCGAGTAAGGAATATTAACAAGCAAAGACTAAGCTTGCTGTCGTCTCATCAGTGTAGAGCATTTCATTACTGCCATGGCTGGCATGCTGGCATTTGCCACATAGCCTCATCACTCACCCCCACTCAGCCTTATGTTCTTAATCAAAAGTGCGAGTCATGTGTTTTGGGTGGTTACTCTTCTCTGATGGTTGATGGACTTTGCTTTACCACCATCTGGTTTTGTGTATGTTGTTATTTTATCACATAAGTATCACAAATACCTTTGTAGGTATTTTCCCAGTTAACCTTTAACAGATTAGCAAGTAAAGAATGGTATATCCACCTTGGCCGTGCATTTGTATATGCTGTATGCAAAAGCATGGAAAATGTCTCCAGGTATTCTCTTTGAACCTTATGAGGTATCATCATATACTAATATATTTTTCATCGCTTTAAGGCTGTTGTGTTTATTTAACCAAAGTGTTTATTTGCCGCTATTATAATTAAAGGACTTTTTTTATATAATTATATAAAAATGCAGTTAATAGCAGTCCCACATTTTAAAGCTTTTTTTGTTTGTTTGTTTTTTTATTTTTTTAGCTGCTCCTTTGTCTTTTGGACATGTGGGCTGTCAGGTCCCGTGCTAAGGGCACGCTATGTCAAGATTTGAAAGCAGTCCAGTTTGTTTACCTTGTTTCTTTTGATGCCATGTAGAAGTGGCATTGTACCTGAGGAGCTGGACTTTTGGGTCAGTGCACAGAAAGCAACAGATAGGCGTTGCACTTTCCTCTTCGTCTGTCTTTCTGCAAGCCCGTCACAAAGTAAGACTGGGTGACCTGAGGAGTTGTTACCATGGTGATGCCCCCATCATTCAGTAGCCAGAGATCCTTGCCATGGCAGCTATGTGGTAACCTGGTCCAGGCTCTGATGGGACAGTGATCAGTCATTGGGGAGAGCTGTCACTCCAGTAGGAGAAACTGTCACTCACTTGTTCAGCCAGCCAGTTTCTCTCCACATGCACACTTATTAAAAGACCATTCCATAGAAAAGAAACCCTACTTTAATTAAATAAGATTTTGAATGTTTTGGTAGTCTGTAAATGTTGTTAAATGTTTTAAAATGCATCATTCATCCACTATTCATGCACTCCATATTATCTGTTTTAATCCTACCCATCCACACTGAAGTTATAAAATGTGTTTTAGCCAAAACTGCTTTTGAAATAAAGTAACGATTGAGGGCAGTCAATAGATACAGAGGTCATTTACAGACATCTGTCTTGGACACAGTAGCAAAAAATCCAGTTTAAATGTAAAGAATAATGTCAGACTTTTAGACCTACAACCAACAAAACATCTAGAAGACAAACTGAAATTTTGATGACTGAGGTTTTTTTTAAGGTAAGTTGAAAGTATTCTGTGTTTCTCTTGTGATGGATGTTTTCAATAATTGGACAATTTTTGGTGAAAACAGAACAAACAGAAAATTTGGTCCATAACAAATGACAGGGAAAAGCATGTTTTCAAGCTCTGCTGACAAAGAGCTGAGAAATGTACTTAGAAATAACAACTTTAGGATGCTTTGAATAATACTTTTAAAAAATCATGAACACTTGGTCATCTGTACTTATGCTTCTTGGATCATAGTTCAGTGTGCCAAGACACTTCTGAATTATTGAAAACAGATGGCTGACAGTTCAAAACTCAACCATGATCCACATTTGAGCTGAAAATGACTTGCCTCATTTAGTCAGGAAGCTTATAAATGCCAATGAAGCATTATCTTTGCTTGAAATGTCTATGTATTATTGGATATGGGGCTTTCAGATAATTTTAGCATCATGTCTATAATAATCCAGGCATATGCCAGTGTTTTTAGGATAGTGCCCTTGTGGTGGGTGTGAGATTTTATTGTGAATATTATATGAAAGTCTGGGTTATTTTCTTGTGTAATCATAATACAAGTGAGTGATTAAACTTTATGAAGCTTTGGTAATTGTTTAGCTTTATTTTCTGTCAGAAAGTTACTAGTATCACAGCAAACACTATGCATTTTTATTCTTAATGATGAATGCAGCAATTAAAGATTTTAGTTGTGCTATGCATAGTCTTTTGTATGAACCATGTGCGACGATGCTAGTTATGTCTAGTTGCTGGCCATCCAGCAAGCTAACACGGTATGTACGTTTAACGTTTAGATGATTTACATTCGGTTCCACATCAGAGAACCGTTTGAATCTGAAAACATATGGTTTTTATTTATGGAAAAAAACAGCACAGTAGTTCCAGTTGCTCCTGGGGGCTGCAGGTTCCTGTGGGGGGAAAAACGCATGTAAACTAATATTTAATTTAAATTTTTTATTTAATTTATCTGTCCTTAGGAACAGAAATAGCGCAATTACAAGGATCTAGAGACAGAGAAGTGGTTCTCGTGGCAGTTTGCATCCAGTTTTTTGATCAGTACTACTAAAAAAGATCCAAAGCAGGGAAAACACCATGCCTCCACTCAGGATAACGGCTTGGATCTTATATGTTACAGTTGTTGGCCTCTCTGCTTTTTCATTACCCTTAACTCTATACTATGGAGGAGTTCTATCACAATTCCGTGGATTGATTTTTCTTTTGATATGCTTTTCATGGATATGTTTCTCTCTTCAGCCAAAAAAATGAGATTCTGTGGGAGAACTTTACCAGGTAGACTGGTTCATATCTGAACTTATGATATGAGTACTTATAGATTTTCTCTGAAAATATGAACTATATCTCAGGTGACTGACCTTTTCATAAAAAAAGACCTGATTTAGGATGTGATACAGCTTTTGTAGCTCTTTGGGCTTTAGTAGTGCACCACACAAGCCTACACACTTTTACTGCTTATGAATTACCCTCATTTAAACATTGCTTGTGCAGGATTTGCTGGAGAGTATTCAAATATTTTTTTTGTAACGTTTTCGAGCATTAATCCTTCTAGTTTACTCAGGTGATCTTTTGTGTGACTGTTGTGCAAAGACTTTCAAACACATCTGTATCCATGGCTTCTGCTTTTGCCAGTCGATTTGACAGAGATTAAGTGGAAATGAATAAGCTGGAGAGACATTAGGTCTGCTCTTTTGGCCTTTGTCATGTAAAAAGCACAGATGCCCTCTGGATGGTATTGGGCAGGTCAGAAAGGGAAAGTATTGCACATCTGTTTTCTTCTCCAGCGTAGAACACAAATCTGAATGTAGACAACATATTATTTCATAAGTCAAAGACTTGTTTTTCCTAAATGTCTTGTGGTCAAGCTTTATCAAACAATATTCATTGTTTAAGGCAGAAGTTTTTTGATGACATAGTATGTCCATGAATAAACCTGTGCACTTAAACCAGCTCAATCGGTGCTGAGATCATCCTTGCTGGGGTGTGTGTTAGAAGGAAATGTAGCATGTGTTAATGAATTGGACCCATGGGAGACAGGAAGGGGTGATGTTCCAACACAAATGGTCTTAGGAAGAGTCGTTTGGCATCAGTGTAGGGTCACAGCTGAACCATCTGGCAAATGTACATGGTCTTTTTATCTGTTTGTCTTTTGTTTTTCCTTAGTTACAGAACTTTCCCTGTTCTCTCCATGTTCTGTGTGGAATAGCCATGACCCTTTCTGTGCCCATGGGGAGGAGGAGAAGGTGAAGTTGAGAGGATGAAGGTCAGGTTGTTGGAAGGCATCTGAAGTGGAAATCCGGACTTACATACCATTGTTTACGTGTGTGTGTGTGTGTGTGTGTGTGTGTGCGCGCATGCGCAAGCTTGTTTGTATATATATGGCTGCTTAATGGCCTGAGCTGAATAAAATGGTGCGGTCTGTGCTGTCTGTACCTGATCAAAAAAAGCTTAAGGCAACACATCGGGGTCATTCTTGTGACTCTGAAGTTTGATTCAAACACTGTGTAGTACTTAAACGTACACTGAATTTGAACAGAAGGTCCACCTTGTCTCATGGCTGCAAGTGAATATGTCAGGAGACCCACTGTCTTAAAAGAAAGTCTAGCCCGTGTGAGAAATATGAGAGTGAGATGAAAAACAGGAAAATGCCATTTTCAGTGGGATTCTACCATACTTGTATGAGGGAGACAAATGCTCATTTAGTTGCTTAGGGCTAAAAGGACAATTTAAGTCCTTTATTAGCAAATAAAACATTTTACACCAAGGGGCAGCGGTTAGGGCGTTGGCCGCATGATCGGAGGATCAGGGGTTTGAACCCCTTTCCAAATGGTTGCCCTGAGGTACCCTTGAGCAAGGTGCCGTCCCCGTCATGCTCCTCCCTGCGATGGGCTGGCGACCTGTCCAGGGTGTGTCCCCTGTCCTTTGCCCTGTGAGAGCTGGGATGGACTCCAGCATCCCCCGTGACCCCGCTTGGGATAAGTGGCAGAAAATGACCGACCGACATTTTACACCACTCTGGGAATAAGAATAAGAATAATCATTACGTTTAAAGCAGAAGTTATGTTGTGCATATGTATTTGTCTTTTAAATATAGAGTAGGAGTGCAGGTCATAAGCCTCGGTACAGCTCAGCACTGCCCTGATAGTAGGCCAAGCTCCTGACTGTTACATTCTCACCAGTCAAATGACATCCATGCAACACTGCATCTGTCTAACCCAATCTGATTTGTTTTGCTAATGCAGCCCTTAACAATGTATTTATAAAAAAAATTCTCAATGCAAAAATACAATTAATCATTCAGGTTTAATCTGGGGAGGAAAAAGATTTAAATAATGTTTAGCTGATACAGAGCTGAATCACCAACCTCTGTCAAATCATACACAAAGTCAGCTCTGATCCCTAACACGATTAAAAAACAGTAAATTAACTCCAACAAAATGATTCTCAGATGTGATCATGGAGGCGCCCCTGCTGTGAAAAAAGAAAGATCTCTCCTTTTATAACATCCCTACACCAAATTCGCAAATAATTAGATCAAGCAGCGAAATTTTGTTCAAGCAGTTAAAGCACCAAAATATGCATGGCAAGGGTATGTTGGTACACAACTGCTTGTCCAATATTTCTTCTAAAATGTAAGGTATAAACAGTACATCAATAGTAAGACTTTGCACTGCATGTTGAAACATGGCTGTGAACATTTACGTTTGCATTACATTTACAGCATTTCGCAGATGCTTTTTCATTATTTTTTTCAAGCTGATTGGATCATAATGATATTGGATGGAGTTCCAAAAATACAGAGGGCACAGTTAAACAGCCTGTGGTAAAGGGACACTTTTCCCCTTTTGTTGACACTTGGCAAAGGGTGTGAAATTAGGCTCATGTGCAGCTTTTCCAAATCTATCAGTAAACCTTTTTTTTGGGGTGGGGGTTCTTTCTTCTCTTTCTGCTCACCTCCTTTTCTCTTCAGTTCTCTTTCAGACTTATTTGCACACATTGCAGTTGGTGTACACCCTCGGCTGCCTCAGGGTAGCCTGCCACACATCTTTTTTTTTTTTTCTTTCAGTCAAAAGACTGGACCAATAAATCGAGAGCAGCTGAGCATGCCTCTCCTCGCTTCTGCTAACTGCACTTTAATGGCTTTCTCAGTACCATGGTTTGCACACACTCATTCCGTCATTGATGTGATGAAATAGTCATTGTAGCCCTCTGGCATTTGAATGGCAATTTATTATATGAATTCTGGATCAAAGGCAGCTTTATAAATATGACTTTTCCTGCATTTGGTTATTAATTCAGAGACTAGGTCCTTTTTGAAAAGGACAGAAAGACTGAAGACCAGTCTCTGGTTTAAAAAAAAAAAAAAAAAAAAAAGCCTTATTATTTTGGGAAAACATCCCAGAAAGGGTGACACTGAAGTTAGAAAAAACAAAAGATTGAAAATGAAAAACTAGGAGAGAAGGATTAGTCAGACACTTTAGTTAAACTCTGCCTGCATTGTCAAATGTTTAGTTTCCAAAGTTGAATGAGCTGCATTTTTTTTTTTTTCTCCATGAGAACAAAACCAATCATTTCTTGACATTTTCATTACTCTTTTGTGGGGGCAGTCAGCCTTGCTGTGCACATTCTCTTGCTAATGTAAATCCATGTTTACAAGCATAAAGTGAAGCTGCCCACTCAGCCTATAGTATTTTTCCTTCTTGCTGCACTTGCCTCTTATATTAACTATTTTTCCATGACTGTGAAATTGTTCATTTATTTCTCATACAAGTGAACTCCGATGACGCAGATGTCAAGCCAAGGTTTCTCAATAGAGCTGACCCTGTACTTTGAAGCACTCAATCATTCAGTATTTGTGGGCTCATGGAGCACTGTCTTTAGAAAATCTCATAGGGAATATATTTTCAGTGAAGTACTAAAATTTAGCTTACTGCTGTCGCAAACCTCTACCTGGCAAATTTTCTGGTGAGAACAGAAGAGTTTGTGAGTAAATGCTTGATTGCCAGCCCTTGACCACAGCTGCAAGAAGGGGTTATGATTACATCTAAATGCAATTACTAAAATAGATTTCACCTTTCAAGAGAGCTGACTCAAAGCCCAGAACACTATAAGCTTGTGTAAAATGACATTTTTGCTTCCCAGATGTCCCAAGGTGCCAAAACTTTTTGCACAACTTTGGAAAAGCAGAGAAGAAAGTCAAACAGTGTAACAATAAAATTACACGCTGAAGTCATCACAATTCTAGAACACTGCTAAGTTTTACACGCTATCAATATAGTTGATCAATAGAGTACACGCTATGCACAGTAAGTGCCTACTTCTCACTTCTACTTCAATTTATATGGTGCTCTTCAAGACCACTGTCACAGGCAGTGAAACTGAATAGCAAGATGACCCATGTAGGCATGGATTCCACAAGACTTGAAGCTTTTCTGTGATAACTGGCCCCAAGACATTAACAGCTGATCCTTTCAGCCATGAAAGTTGTGAGTGGGGCTTCCATGGATCAGACCAGATTGTCCAGGACATCTCACCGATGCCCAATTAGAGTGATAACTTGGGGGAATTTGGAGGCCAAGTCAACACCTTAAACTCTTTGTCATGTTTATCAAATCATTGCCCTTCCTGAACACTTTTTGCTGTGTGGTACAGTGCATTATTAGGCTGAAAGAGGCTGTTACCATTATGGCATATCATTGACTTGATCAGTGCACTTGGTTTGTAATTAGGTTGTTGGTCTTTGTCAAAGGAGCACTCGCATGAATGCTTGGAGTCAAGTTATCCTGGCAGAAAAGAGCATCACATACGGTTTCCGTATGGCTTGCGTTGTGTGAACTGCCACTTTATCATTGGCAGCATGAAAATGAAATGTTCAGTGATTTGTGCTACAGTAGCTCTTCTGCTGGGAGCAGATGGCCTTTGCTGCCCACTCGCATCAGTGAGTTTCCGGTGCCGATGACCCTGTCACTGGCTTTCCTTTTCTGGTCCAGTTTTGGTGGGTTCTAACCATCGCATACTGGGGGCTTTCCAAAAGAAATGTAATTTTAGAGATGCTCTGAGCAAAATTATTCACTTCACCTGTCAGTGGTTTTATTGGCGTGGGTAATCGGTGTATACATCCCTTAAGTTAATCACCTTTTTGAGTTTTCTATACTCACTATTTTGGTATTGTCTAAATCAGAGCTGATTACTTTTCAGCTGCAGCTAATAGGAAAGGAACTTAAGTGCCTTTAAGTGCAATTTTCAGTCAATAAGTGATACAGGGCATTGTGAGAATGGTAAGATTCAACAAGTCCCTATCTGGTGCTGTTATTAGAAACAATAGAGTGCTTAAAGATTGTTCTTAAAAATAGAAAAGCATTTTAAAATTTGTAATTGGTGATTGTCATAAAACAAATTGAACAGCTTGCAAGAAGGCTACTGTGGGTTTACTGAAACACAGCAATACGTCACATAGCATTAAATAAAACATTTTACTTCTTAACTGTGGATACCTGTGGATTTACTTATCACTACAGTCATATAATTGATCTTATAACTCCAGTGACTATTGTCCACATTTAATATCTTCTGAAGTTTTATTACCTGCCTTTATATAAGATGCATGGAAATAAATATCTTTAGTAATTTAGTAAAAGAAAAATAATAATTGTTAGAATTTTCATTTGAAATATTTGATTACACTGTTTAATTTATGATGATGAGCTTGACCACTTGCTTTTCATTTTATAAAATTAAATGACTGCTAGAGGGCGCCTTGGTGCTTGTTCAAAAGTCTTTTTTTTGGAAAGGGTTAACTGGTGAAATGATTAATAAAATGTTAATAAACATTTTGCTTTCACACTGAAAGAACTACATTAAAAAGAATGAAACCTTATGAGTATGTATGTTTGTTTCTATTTGTCAAAAAGACTTTAGGCAGTAGGACACTTGTATTCTAGCTACAGCTTGCTTATTTGTGCTCTTCCAACCAGAACATTATGTATATGAAGAAAGTGCATTCTGTTTTCTTATTTGAGTAGACTCTTAAGTCTTTTGCAATCTTTGCACAGAACATATAGTTGTAGTCGCTTTACTTCCAAATCTGACCAAGCAGCCCTTCAACTCTGAATGTAGGGAATATCTGTCAGTGTAGCTATTTATAATGGTCAGAGAGTTTTCCAGGAATGCATTTAGCCAGTATTAGATACCATCTTGGCCAAGACATAAGAAGTAACCGTTAGCCTTTCAGTGAAGATAAAATACACATTCTCGGTAGAATATACCTTGTTGAGTTCGCTCATGGAACAACTTAGGCAACTGCCAAATAAGCTCAAACAGCTGTGCTTCTCTTTACCATGTCAGGAGCTCTAAGTGTGCAATGTAGAAGGCACATAATATCGTCCCCATCGCTTCTAAGCATACCTTAAGCTGTTTATCTGTTCCTACATGGCTGGCTTTCATTTAGGCCCCTGGCTAACAAATGGAAACTGGTTGCCACTAGCACACCTGCGTTTTAAAGACTTTCTGCAACTCATCTGTTTTACTGCCATGACAAATTAACCTTCCCACACCCACCTTATTGCTATCAGTGCTTTTCAGATAACTAGGGTCATTATATCTATCATAATTAGCTAAAAACATAACCCTGTTGAGATGTTGGAAAGAACAGAGTGAAGCCATAATGATGTTTGATCATCTTTGGTGCTCTTCACTTAACACAAAATTACACAGGGGATGGGTAAGAGTCCACTCATTCATGATTTGCCTTGCAAATCCCATAATATAACAACTGTGTGCAAAAGCACCACTAAACCCACAACAAAGTGTTCGTGCATACATGCAAATTTATCCAGAGCAGAAGACATTACACTTAGCCTGTTCAGTATATTGAGACTCCTATGATCTTTTCCAGCTTCAGACCTGACTGGAGGGACTCCCACTGGAGTGCACTCATAGATATGAGGGACATGCCAATAATTTAAGGATAAAATATTTTAGGAGAATCAGAACTAATGTTGATCAGATACAGATGTAAATGTGATTTTAACCATGAATAAATTTGCTGAAAGCAATCTCCCTTCCTCCTTAAAAAGTGAAAAGATCTGAGGGGTGCAAATTAGTGAAAACAATAGTATTAAGCGCTGTGCTTATGCTTCTTGCCTCAGTATGTCTAGTGTTTTAATATTGTGGTTTAGGTTACCACCTCTTTTAGAGCATCTCTTCTAACACAGCGACTAAATGCTCACCATTATCTTGACCATGTGACTCCCAGGTGAATGATTGAAAAAGCAGTGTTGATTGATCATTCAAAAAGTGGTACAGGCTTGTTTTTGCGCACTGCGTGTTGATGTGTTCAAGCCCATGCATGTAAGAAATCCTGCAAAAACAATAAATATTTGTTAGGCACTACTATTAGATAGACTAACTAATATTAGTATTATATAGTATTAGTATTAGACTTTCTCACAGCTTAGCCTTTGATGTGGTTTTCTTCCTCAGTCTTGGCACTTTTTGAATTTGGCACACTCTACAGGTCAGTGGAGCTTTAGTATCTCCCTCATGTCCACTCTGTGGCTGGACGAAGGGCACAGGAACATGCCATTTCAGTGAAAACCGTCTTTTCAGCGGCACCAAAAGTCATCCACCATCTCCCGTGTGTTTTTGGGTGTAGGCCTTGCCTTTTGCTATAACTGATTTTCTGCAGCACAGACCCAACAATTTATTCCCTGAAATGTGATATTGAACAGAATTTATTACTGCAAAATGTTGCTACAATTGTTGTGAGAAAGAGGAGCACATATGTTTAGACTTAGGAAATTTTCTTTTGAATATACAGCGCTGTACAAAAGTTTTAGGCAGGTGTGGAAAAAATGCTGTAAACAAAAAATGCTTTCAGAAATATAAATAATGATTATTTTTTATCAATTTACAAAATCCAAAGTGAGCGAACAAAAGAAAAATCTAAATCAAATCAGTATTTGGTGTTGCTACCTTTTGCCTTCAAACCAGCATCAGTTCTTCTAGGTACGCTTGCACAAAGTCAGGGATTCTGTAGGATTATAGTCGGTGTCTGATCAATCAGTTTTACCAAACAGGTGCTGATGATCATCAGTGTCACACGGAGGAGAAACACAGTCATGTTTGGAACAACCGACCAGCCGAGTTCCTTCAAAAACTGTGTGCAAGTGTACCTAGAAGAACTGATGCTGTTTTGAAGGCAAAGGGTGGTCACACCAAATATTGATTTGATTTAGATTCTCTTTTGTTCATTCACTGCATTTTGTTGATTGATGAAAATAAATGATTAACACTTCCATTTCTGAAAGCATTCTTTGTTTACAGCATTTTTTGACACCTGCATAACACGTTTGCACAGTACTGTATATATATATTTTTTTCCATCATCTAAACTCTAAAATTTATTAAAAGCATTATTGTTCCCAACAAGGTTCCATTTCAGTTCGGTGTGTTTTGGTGTTTTATTCAAACCTTTTCTGCAAATATAATTTTCCAATTTAGTAAAACAAAATAATCATATAGCTTTCTGCTAAATCTGCTAAATAAACCAACTGGAGGACACTAAAAAACACAAACAATGGTGGTTAGATAAGTGGGAAAAAAAAACACGTTTTGGCTTTTTAAAATAGTATATTTCTGATTGGAATAGCGTAACAAACCACAGGCAAGAAGGTACATCAGGCTGTCATCACTGGATAATGGCAAACAAAGCCAAAAACATTTCACAGTGTAACATCAACAGCACAAAACCTCTTAACATACGAAACATTTGTTCACCAAAACCACTGGGGGAAAAAGAAAATGCCATATAATGGTCAACGAAAAAGAATTATATACAAAATAACACTTAATTAATTGTTTATGCTTTGCCATTATATGGAGGTTTACTATATTTGTTAGTGAATAATTTTGTATTATGACTTTCTATTAAATTGTGCAATTTTTGCATTGTATGACATTTGAAATAATTTATCTTGCATTTGTTTTTTGCTTAATGCTGAAAAAATAAAATTTAGCAGAATTCAGTCAAGATTACAGGTGATTAAGGAAGTTTTTATTGTTTGTAATATACTTTCGTTTCTTAAAGCCTGGATACACTAGATCTCGAATAACTCAATATTTTACTCTGTAATTTAGTATAACTTAGCAGGAAATTACTGGTGATGGTTTATTTCCCCATCACTAAAAATAGACAAAGACAGCTGCTCAGCCTTAACACATGAAAATTTGTTATTAAAGATCAGTAAGTATCCATTTCAGCAGATTTTATGAATATTAGTCAATAACTACACACTTAAAGAGAACATGTTTTAGATATTAGCTTGTCTTTGAGGCTGATCATGCTTTTTGAAGATTCTACATGCATGTTACTTAATACACTAATCCTTAGTGCATCCAGGCCTAAAGAAAAATTCTATGCTCTGCACGCACTTAAGTAGTCCATTAAGGAAGCCATGTGTCAGAGACTGGCTTCAACTGGGCTTTCATATACTACAGGCACGTCATGGGTTTGGTTGTGAACAAAAACAGCTTGAAAGAGCTTAAAATGTTTCTGAAATGAACAGAGCCTTCATGACATTTTAATGATAACAATAATACTCAGTATTAATCATTATAATAATACTCAGTATTCTCTGCAAGGTTTGCTTTAGTTAAAGTTTAAAAGCATTTGTGAAATGCTTTATATACACTGGTGCTTTATATCAAATCCTAAGATTTTTCCTATTTTCTGTTGCAGTAGGTATTTAGCTAATCTTTAATGTTAAACATATGGGGTGAAGCATCTAAAAAAGAAAACAGAACAGTGATAGCAGTGAACAGAGGGCGTTTGTCAGTTCAGCACCTGTGCATGAAGACATTCAGTGGAAGTGACATCTCTACCAGAAATATCACAAGCTGCTTTGTGTCTAGTTTGAGGGCCATGGGATGGATTAGATCCCATCTTAGTCATAAATGTTCATTTAGCTGAACGCAATTAGTCATGATGTTAGATCTTAAATTAGCAACAAAGTGCCACAATAAGAAGCATCTGCTGCCCACTTTTTTAAATGCTGCACAACAACTAGCTATGCAAGACAGAACTGTCGGTAAGAAGGTTTAGTAATATGCTGATACAACAAACGTGTTGAAGCACCATACATACTTCTGTCAGCCATAGCACAAAATTAAAAACTACAATTTTTTACCAAATACATGACCAGAATCTGGATTCATGGTTGAAGAACTCTGCAGTAGGGGTGTCACATCTTCAGTGTACTGCATTATGGATTGATGCTGTCATGTGGATTACGTTTTTCATTTTCATGGCATTAAAGTTTGATATAAACCCCCTCACCATTGTATCAAAGAACAAACAAAGAGTGAAATCAGTCCTAATATAGAGGCTAATGTACTGTTGCCTGCTAGCCTGCTGAATGAAGATGCATGAGCAGTAGATAAGGTCATCTTTTATTTGGAGTTGGAATGTGAATCCTAGAGCAACCACTCTGACACTGCCAAGACATAGAGGCATACAGTGTTTTGTACCGGCCTAGAATGTCTAGAAGTCGCATACAGCTGCAACATGCTGGCGCTTTCAAAGCCATTACATACATACCAAGAGATATCTGGGTTTAAATATCTGCGTCATGCATTAAAGCCATAATCCGGAATTTCTGAACAGTTTTGGTCAACAGAGAAAGGAAGGGCTGAACGTCCGAATTAAAAATTAATAAAGAATTACAAATTGTGCATTATTTGAATTTGTACCTTTTACAATAAAATGTATATTTTTGTAATGTAGAAAAATTGACTTTTTAATGAGGCAACTAGTTCTTTGTCGCTGCTGGAACAAACCTTGCATCTCCAAAAATGTTTACAGAGAAGGACTTTCAGTGTAAGTTAATGTTAAAAATTTAACTCATTTTGATTATTAGTATTGGTCCATTTGTCAAAGCTTTGACACAGAGTAAAAAGCAGCTAATTTTTTTATTCTGTATAAAATGCAAAAGGAGATACAAGTTTTGTCTGAACAATGACATGGTATTTATTAAATAAAGAAGTTTTTTAAATCCTTGTTTGTGACCTTAATTTTTTATATGGCAAAATTACATTATGAATTGTTCATGATAAAGTCCTGTGTGAATTTATCTGATTGGCAGAGACAAATGTAACATGCTTAGAATTACAATTAAAAAAAGAAAAACAGTAAAAGATAAATAAGACACTTTGATAACACTATAGTCCTCAGATAGGCCTAGGCATTAGAAATGCCAAAAGCAACAGCCATAAATTGGATTTAAACAAACTCTCAGCTTATAATTTATAAATGCAAATCAGACAAGCTTCATGACTGACTGACAACATATACACAATACCAATACCATGTAATCCATAAAAATTTACATGGTAAATACCACGTCCAGTACACTGACAATCTCACAATGAAATTTGACCTGTCAAAATTTCACCTTCAGCTTCCCAATTAAAATACAATACACACATAGACAAGCTCAGCTTCACTCTTAAATAAAAAAATACATTTATAAGTCCAATGAAATCACAAAGAGGAACAATTTTAAACAATGAAAAAAAGACAAAATGGTAAGTATATCATTATAATCTGCATTGTTTCCTCAAGCTATAAAATATAAATCTTGTTCTTTCTTACATATTCAACAATTTACATACCGTTAGTAAGACAGCTTACATATTCTTACAAGCAGAGCGTAGCTTTATCTGCTTTTATGTTAAAAAAGTAATAATTTAAAAGTATTTAAATTTAAATTTAATTTACAAATTTAAAGTGTTTTTTTTTTTTTTTATTTTACATTCAATGAGCTTGAGGTTTTCAAAAAGAGAAAATAATAAAATGGGACAATGCTATATTTAAATAATCATTTCAATCATTTTCATACCTAAAACTGCACATAAACCTTTAACACACAAGTTGGATTCCAACTACAAAAACGACCATAGAATTAAAATCTCAGTTAACTGAACAGGCTACAAGTTGAGACCATAAGAGAAAATTAAGTGCTATTGTTTACACTCCTAAAGCACAAAAATATTGCATCTGTGAAGAAAACATACAAATATCTTGGATAAATGGATCATTTTCTGTACTAAAATGTTTTGGATTGTGTGGACCTTGATCAGACTACATTCTTAACATTTACTCAAAGGGTTATTTCCCACATCATCACTTTCAACTGTGTTTTTAGAATGTATATTTATGTAAATGGAATAAAAAAAAATTTAAAGCACTTTTAAAAATGTCTTTTTTCCTCCATTGCACATTCCTCTTGTGCCACAGACAGCAAAAAGCACAGCTGAACAAACAAGAAAGTCACGAGTTGCACAACATGGAGAAAAAAACAGATTTTGGGTTGCAAGACAGCTGGCAGAAAATGAAAAACCTTCATGTTATACTTTCACACTTTTAAAGTGTACCTGATAAGTATATGTACAGGATTCCTGAACTTAGGCACAGTGGAACTTTTATTCACCACTTCCTTTCATTCAGAGGCCCGTATCCTCTGGAGGCTGTTGTCCACAATTTAAATCCCAAAACTTGAAAAGCCTCTCTATGTCCATCAAACTGACACACCCTTTGGTTTCAGTGAAGCAGCATTTCTGCCTGTGACTGTGGGGCCCAAAAAGATCTTGGATGGCCTGGGAATAGCAGCTTAAAGGTGTCACATTCTTCAGGAATGCTGCTTCAGTCTAACTGTCTTTTTAATGAAGCAGCAGCAGCAGAACTGTACAGAGAGACAGAAAGAGAGAGAGAGAGAGAGAGAGAGAGAGAGAGAGAGAGAAGACAGTGATATACCTTGTGATATGTCTAACCCGAGATACCACTTCCAAACAAGAACAAGGTGTCATGTTATCATCTTGCATGCATCATCAGAGACTGGAGAACCTGCAAGGACTTTATCTTTGTGATCAGCAAGTAAGGGATTCTCCATTTTCCGTTGTCTCCTTTTTCTCTTACAGCACTCACAAGCATTTCTATGGTGTTTGGTGCTTCAGGCGTAGGTCTCCCTGGCCTTGAGGGCCACAAGCTCAGAATCATCAGCATGCCTGCCATTCAAATGTTCACTGTTGCAGTCGTGGTGGAACATGAACGCAGGCACCTCTGTGATGGAGGTGGTGGTGTATGAGGTGGAACGCATGGAACAATGGTCCCGACGCCTCTGACCCCACTGCACCTTATACTGCATCCACTGCCTCTTCAGAGTGGCCTGAACCTGCAAGAGGTCACAGGTCAGTTTGTAGCATAAATAAAAGAAGCCCAAGATTTGCAACACTCAACCAATCTGGTGTTTACGGCAGACTGGCCAGACTGACTGACTGAACAGAGCACTGCATCTCTGAAAAGACCCAAAAATGCCTGAGCAAAGACTTGTTGATTTTACCAAGCAGGAACATCCAAAATAAAGACGTGGCAAGCTTGCAGGATCATTCTCATAAGGACGTAAGGCCTTAGAGCACCTTTGATAACAAAATAATTCTTTAACTCAAAACTTACATTTTTGTATTTTTTAATAAATTCATAAAACACTTCAAATTAATGATATACTCACAAAGTGAATATGCACTATTTGTATATTTTTACTTTGGCAAAAGAAAAGATATAATGAACAAGCTTGAACTTGTCACTGATGAAGGTTATTTATGAATGTAGTAATGAATTATGTATTCATGTTTAAAACTTTCATTATTACTTTCATTAATAATATTTTAATGTGTACCTGTGATATTGTGATTTTTTAATCAATGTGGCTAACATGGAACAGCACGGCATTTTTTTCAGTCTTAAACAGAGTCTCACTACTATTTACTGCTGAGACACAGCATATCCTACAATTTCTTGTTGCTCATGTCTATTGCACTAAAGTATGTGGTAATGAGAATGACTTGTTCTGATGTGATAACTGATGCTCTAGATATTTTTAGTGCAAAATAAATGTGCTTATGGAATCAGCCACTGATGGACATGTCCCGTGAAAGTGTACAGGACAAATCATTAGGCCGAAGCAAACAAACATCCCCACAAAGCCTTCATTATCATGTGTCAGTGCACCTTTTCTCCTCTCGAAACGGGATCTGTCTTTAGAACACATTCAAACAGTTCTCCCTCTGATGCTGATGAGAGTTGGCTGCTCATGCATGAGCTAATAATTGACCCATTTTCCAGGCCCAGAAATAATTCTCCATGTATAAAACATGACTTATCCAAAGCCTGATGAGGGCTGCTAATTCACTGCATTCTTGTCTGTGCCAAAAACCACATGCTGAGTATTCTGACGCAAAAGTGTTTTTTAGGGGCTATCTGTATTGTCTTTGCTTCATCATGTGCAAACTTCAAGTCTGGGCTAAATGACACCTGTCAGGATTTAGTGGTTTCCTCACGCAACCACTCACATTCCTATGCAAAAAGCAAATCTGGCTTTGAAAGAAGGCATCCGGTCAGTGTGTTAGTGCCCAGTGTAATGAGAGAGCTTTCTATGAAGTATTCATGACTTTTGACAGCTTCAGCATATTTCAGGTCAAATATATGTATATGTGTTTTATACAGTACATACATATACAGTTATCTGCTGTGGCAACCCCTAAATGGGAGCAGCCGAAAGAAAAAGAAGATATACAGCATCTCACAAAGGTTAGTACACCCCTCATGTTTTGTAAATATTTGATTATATCTTTTCATTGGACAACACTGAAGATATGACACTTTGATACAATGTAAAGTAGTTAGTGTACAGCTTGTAAAACTGTGCTGTCCCCTCAAAATAACTCGACACACAGCCATTGATGTCTAAAACACTGGCAACAAAAGTGAGTACACCCCTAAGTGAAAAATGTCCACATTGTGCCCAATTAGCCATTTTCCCTCCCTGGTGTCATGTGACTCGTTAGTGTTACAAGGTCTCAGGTGTGAATGGGGAGCAGATGTGTTAAATTTGGTGTTTTTTATATATACACACCAGAAATGCATAAATGGTGACTAAAGTGGACCAAAGTAAACCCTCATTTCATGCATCATTTGGTCACAACTGAAACAAGTGATCTCAAGCATCTAGTAATCAGTTTGTCAATTAAACAGGATGACCAGGTATTCACCCAGGACCTTAGTAAATGCTTGAATAAACAGATCGTATGTTGTCATCAATGACCTCCTGCATTTAGCATCAAGAAGCATCAGAGCTTCTTTTAACCATGATAAAGCGATTCTTTCTCGAAAGCAAGGGTTTATTAAATTTATTGCCTTGTTTTTCATTTAATATATTCACATTTACTGTTTCCTTCATATAAAGGATGATTGTTAATTTATTTTACTTCAGCTGGTACAGCCAGCAGGGAACTGTGAAAAATAACAGCAGTAGCTTTCATATCATTCTATTAAAAGCAGGATGCTGAAAGACACAAAGGTCCAGAATCCTGGAGCACTGTGAATGCGACTGCTGAGCTGAAAGCTGAAACTGAAAAATCTCATTTAGAGAAACGTAGAAGTTATTTGCTGTTACTGAAGTTTTGTAAGACTGCAGTGGTGTGTGGCACCTTGTATATAAATGTAAAGACTGTCTTATAATAAAAACAGCAAAATAAGAAATACATGAATTATATGATTAGATTATATGAGTCAAAATACTTTAGTGCTGAAGAACTGCCATTCATCAGTAGTGAAGCTCATTCCAAATAATTGTCCTGTCATCACACAGCCTAATGGTATCAGGGAGGTTATTGTTTTTTGCAGCAGTGACAGCTCAGGTGACAGCAAAATAGGTTCAGTTTTACCCCTGTATATTACAAACTTGCCTATAGAATAGAGCCCATTCATGAGTTTTATGTTTGTGGAGTTTTCTTTAACTACTGAAGTGTTTTAAATTTTCAGATATTATGAAGGTACAATAAAATCAGTATTAATGATAGTATTGAATGTGGTTTCAGCAGTGCTTTGTCATTAATATACATAAATATGGCATGAGATTAACGTTATCATATCCAGAAGATGCAGAGTAGAAAATAATTATTCATGAAGCAAACTCTGTACCAATGCTTGATGACATAGAGAATGTGTTTCTGAAATTGTTCCAAATCTTCTGCCTCTAAAAGAAGAGTTTAAAAGGTGTCTATGACAATGTTTTGCTGATTTCTTTCATCCTTTTTTATGAGTATAACTTGTTTTTTTCCTAATAAAAAAGGTTATACCTGGTGAGGGTAGAACATAAATGCTGAACAAGGGATCTGTGACTAGATTCAACTGAACATGACAAAGAGCTAAAACACAGACACTGTAACAGAGATCCCCTGTGTTAATGACTGACGCTCTGCTCTGACACTTTTGGGCTTAAAAAGTCTGCCGTGACAATACCCCTTTATAATCTCGGTATCAAATATCAAAAAAACCTTTGAGAAAGAGACACAACAAGTTACTGCTTTAAATTAGGAAAAAATAATCATATTTATAATAAATAAAAATGATATATTTATCAAGAATTATGCTAAGTTATGGTCCTGTATAAATTCTGAGTCAAGCAAAGTGATCTTGTCTCTGACTGCAAAGCAGCACATTTACAAGGCACAAGCACACATTACTCTTCAGTGCAGAGAAGCATTTTTTGGTCAGCCTGCTTAGCTCTCTTATAAATATGAATAATGTTATATAAATAATATATGTCTTTGTCTTGTCTTGCTGTCCAACACATATCAGAAATTTAGTGTTTAGTGTGTAAACAGGTCTAAAATGCCCGTTCTTACCTCTCCATTGAAAAAGCAGAATATTGTTGCCACCAGCAGGCCCTTGAAAATGAAAGAGAAAAAGAAATGTAATTCCTATTAAAACATCTCAGCTATTCAGTAAATAAATACACATTCAAGCATTTATTTGATTTACCTGGTAATGCAGTAATATGTGCATGATGTAGTCATATATTTCCCCAGCCAAACGGTTCTCTGGCCTCCAGGGAAATATGACAAACTGGATACCTAATAAGGGCACAAGTATGAGGGTTGCCCGCACAGCTTTCATATACATGTTAGACTCCGCACGGTGGGTGTCCCTTAGTTTAGTCACCAAAACCCGCACAATGTTCAGCAGAAAGAACAAATTCACCTGTAAGAATGAATGTTGGAAAACTAGTAATTCACAAAACCGACAAATGTACAAAAATAATTTTAATATCCTCTGTTTAGATTTATATTTTGCACAGAATAAATAAATTCATGTCTGAATTATGACTCCTGAAGGCAGTATTTAAAGTTTAAAAAGGATAAAAAATATACATACACATTTGAAAAATCTGTTGGAATAATATATCAGTTTAAGTGTTTTATTATTATTCAGTGTATTTTTTTATTTGAAGAAACTACATCAGCATCAGTATATAATTGGACTCTTTGAAGGTGAGGTTTTGTGGCAGGAATAGACGACTCACCAATAAAGCTGCCACAATTGGGCCGTGAACCACATACAGCAGATGGGTCTCCACACTCATCCAGCAGCTAGAAAAAAGAGAATGAAGTTGATATGAGCCCTGACTGATAATGTCAGCATTTCTTCAAGATTTACAGTAGGGACATTACTCACTTGTCATCAAAATACTTCTTCCTTGCCACAGCATGGATGGAGGCAGGCACCAAAGGAAATCCTTAAAAAAAACAATGACAAAAACTGAGTACAACTGATATCTTTTAACTAAATCCTCACAGCGTTTGCTATATTATTGTTAGAGGTGAAAAAGTGAAAGTGACAACCCTTGACATTGCGAGGTCACGGCACAGCACACATGAACCACAACGAAATTGGACCTCTGCATTTAACCCATGCACACTCAAACCCGTGCAGCAGTGGGCAGCTATTGAAAGCGCCAGGGGAGCAGTGACGGGGACGGCACCTTGCTCAAGAGTACCTCAGGGCAACCTATCGGGAAGGGGTTTGAACCCCTGATCCTCCGATCATGTGGCTAACGCCCTAACCACTAGGCCACTGCTGCCCCAGTCACATAATAGATAATAGATAGAATTTTAAGCTCCACCATGAGCTTTTTTGTTCAGCTTAATAGCACTTATGCTGGGAGTTTTCATTTTAGCATGAACAGAGGCCAATCTTTCTCCTTGAGTCAGTTTGAAAGGCAGTGAGACCCGCTGGCAGATTGGCTCCAGATGGTCTAGAGATGTCCCCTAGCTCTACTGGGAACCATAACAGATACTGTCCAGGGTTATCACACCATCTTTAATAATCGTTCCCCTTTCAAGCTTGTATTGTCCACTTATCATAACTGCCACATTCTCTTGGTGTCTGTAGCACACAGAAGTAGAGAAAAATGACAGGTCATGACATATTCCAAGTGAGTTATCATAATAAAGCTGTCAGTGGGAACAGTGTAGGGGAACTAGGATAAAGAATTAAGCCTGGTCTTCAGAGTTGTCACATATACAAATGCAAATTGTGGTCTGGTGGTGGATAAGTTGATTTATCAGTGGTTTGTAAGTGTTTGAAAAGAAAGAGAGATGATGTTTGTACAGAAGGGCAGTGAAGCTTCTAACCAAATAAATGAGAGAAAAAAACCTTTGCAGATGTTTTCCCCTAAACTTAACACTTTCAATATGCCATGCATGTCATACAATTCCTTAAACTACTGTGGCTTACTAGAAATGCTTCCCTTTTGCAACGCTTTGGATCATCACCATCAGAGAACCGTGATAATTATACAATGGTAGTCCAAAAAAAAGTGAATATTTCATATATGTTAAAAAATTCAACCTTAAATCAAGTTGGAACAGTATGGAAAAATGCAAATAAAAAAACACAATGGTTCTTATATTTGTCTTTACTTTGGTTTAATTTCATTACTTATAATATAATTATACATATTTATCCTACAATGTCTACAGTGCATAATATTAAACAATATGAGAAATCCAGAGGAAGTCCATAATAGGTAAGTAAGTCAAGTGATGATGATAGCGCTGCATCAAGAACCATCATTCCTCAATAGCTGAAAGAACCATATAGGCAAGGGATTACTTTGGCTAACCTTTTTCAAGCACTAAAATATTGTGGGTGAATTGTAGGTGAAAAAAGAAGCGATATTCTAATAATGCCTTTTCTGGGCTCTGAGGCATCTGGGATGGTCTATCACACAGTGGAAACTTGTATTGAAATTGAATCAGTATTCCAGATTTTTAGAAGAAATTAACACCATGTGGCTGGACCAAAAACGAAAAAGGACCAAACCGTGTGTTATCAGTAATAGGTGCTCTTTATTCTTTAGTTTAAAATTGTTCTGATTTGGGGTTGTACACTGATGTTTTGATGATTTTTATTAATTCATTTAAAAATGGAAAATCCCAAGTAATGACAGATTTCCAAAGATTTCCCAGGCAATGCAAGATGGCACATTTAATTGAAATGTAAGAAAATACAAATATCTTGGCTTGACCAAATGTAGATTTGAAACATTTTGAAAAATTTTAAAAACATGCCATTCACTTCATAGTTCATATACCCCATATATATACATACATACATACATTATATATATATATATATATATATATATATATAGATATAGATATTCATAAATGACCTGTTTAAAGAAACTTTCTTTGTGATGTCACTCTATAAAACCAACCTGTTTAAAGAACCTTTCTTTGTGATGTCACTCTCTAACCATCTTTAATATGTGTTTAGCGTTCTTGTCCTGTTAGAACAGCCAGTTGTGTCCATGATTCAGAATTTGATGACTTAAAGCCCAGTAAGATTTTGTAGGGCTGGTTTGGGAAAGTTTTGGGGATGATACATAATAAATAAAAATGAAATTCAAAAAATTTAAGGAAAGTATGCCAATGCATTATGAAGTGTGTGAACATGTGTTTGCATTCAGTGCATGAAAGCTTGCTGATGCACCAAAATTAAGGCTAAAAAAAAAAGCAAAGTAGCAGTTTTTAATGTTCATCTATCATCCGTCTCATTGGGATTTTCCTCAAAATAAACACATCAGAACAGTCACTAATCATCCCATTAGGCATACATGCATGTGAGCAATTCTTTTTGCGTGTAATTTCTCAAACTCACCCCAGCCCAATAGGTAATACCAGTGAAGATGTTGCTCCTCAGCAAATACAGCAACCACAATGAGAGTATGCAGATAGATCCCCTCACACAGCATCCAGAAATAGTTACAGCCTAGCATGTACATATGGAAAAAGTGTAGCACCTTGCAGCCAACCTACAAACAGAAAGAAGAAAGTGACCTTACATTGACAGGAGAGCTTGTAATTCATTTTAATCTTCCCTTCCTCCTTAGTAGTTAGATTTGATTTGGGCATGTGGCTCCCTGCTGAGTTACTTTCTCTTACAGAATGTTTCTGACAGGTCTCAGGTACTATTTTCATCTGTTTGCAAATTAAAGTGTGTTAGGTGCATGGAATGTGTCCATCCCTTGGAAACAAAAACAGAAAATTTGACAGCTTTCATATGTTCCTAACTGATGCCAAAATTTACTCTCCAGGAAGATAAGCATGCACTAACAAAACCTTCCTCTAAATCAATTATTCAGATTATTTCCTCAAATTTTCCTTAAATTCTAAAAAAAAACCCTGAAAAATGCAGGTTGCAAAGTTTTTAACATGAAATCGAACTAAAAGATAAATTGTACAAAAAAAAGTAAATAAAACTTCCCCTTCTTAGGTTGTGCTTTTGATACCTATGTAGTGTACAAACTGACATTAGCAAGCGTGGCTCAGACAGTCCTGGAACACATATTTCAGTGCTTCAAAACCAAATTTCCTGAGCCTTCGTGATCTTCCTCACAAACATGTGTGCAGATTTAATTAGTGGATTCTGGCAACGTTTTCAGTCTCAAGCCATTGAGCACAGACCCCAAATACCTGTCAGTCATCCCAAAAATCATTCTGCCATATGTCCACAATCTCATGCCCTTCTACGTGCTCCAGCTAGAAGCCCTACTGCAAACCTTCACCTCAACATATGCAATTCATGTCTTGGCCTCACTCCTATGAGCCAACACTAGACTATGTGTAAGAATATAATAGCCTTGTCTGCTGGTCTCACATTAATGAAAGTTGATTATGCAGGGACTGAAAAATGTCTGGACTGGTCTGATTATTCTTCTCGCCTCCTGCGTCTGACCTGAAAGCCGGAGATGCATTCTCCTGTGATCACTAAAGTTGGACTTACTACAGTTGGATCAGAAAGCAGATGGAGCTAGTACTCATGACAGAACAGGGATGCCATAAATTAGAAACAAAGAATGCAGTTGCCTCCTAATGGAATGAGCATGTTTTACCAAGATACGTACAACACACCGCATTGCTCAACAACCGTTTCCTGGCAGACCTCACTCCCAATGAACTCATTTACATCTAACTGCACTTATTTTCAAAGCTAAACGGAAATCAGAAGACAAAGCTGACCACCACTCACAGCGCACAATGATCACTGAAGTAAAGAGCCTCCAAAGTGCAACCCTGCTATAGAACTCCTTTGTTTTTTTCACTCCACCACTTTTATTAAATAACAAGCCAGACTGAAACCAGGAATGCGGAAGCACAGAAGTTCATCAGTAGTCAAGCTGAGATGGATTCAAGGTGAGGGCTGTCTTTCTGCTGTGTCTACTGGATAAAAGCAAAGGGTAGAGAGGAGTGAAAGTTGGCTGTGGAGTTAGCCAGATGGATCGAATGTGAAATCTTTTCCGCAGAAAGGACGTGACAATATGAGAAAAAGAGGGAAAAAATGGCAAAAAAGGGAGATTATATCCAGACTATGTTGATTTTAGCATCTGGTCTCAGGACTGCCCCAGTTCTATGTTCCATTTTATTTATACAATGATTTCGGTTGATTAGGCCTTACACCAGCCTGTCTTCTAATTCAAACTACATCTCATTTTACATTTAACATTTCACTTTTTTTTTTTTTAACATTTGTTCAACTTATGATATTTCACTCAGAACATACATACACGCATTCCTTGCCAGCACTCAAACTGCACAGACCAGTATAATGTTGACAGATTTTCAAAACGCCTTTCAGTATGTTTTTCAATGCGTGCGCAGATTGAAATGTTCTAAATGATCATGTTTGTGAACACAGAACAAACTCCTAGATCAGTAAGATTCCACAGAGGCAGATTTATGTGTTCCTTGGTACAGAGCTAAAAAAAAAAAAAAAAATGCATACCAAGTTCAAATAACTGATGTCTAGTAGATCAAAATGGATCTGAAATACTGTAATATTTGTGGTCTGAAAAGCATTTTTACCTTGAAGAAACAGTATTTTTTCAGTATGTAGGTCTTGATCTACTATTATATATATAGAAATATATCTTATTACTTACTACTGTTTTGTGTAGTTAATACATAACAGGGTCCAGTGCTATACAGCTTACCGGGTTCCTCTCTACTACTTTAGGGTTGTTGACCACAAATATGAGGTTGACAATAGTGAAGGCTGAGTTGAGCACATAGGAGCAGAAGAGATTCTTGTGCAAGGTGATCCTTTGGCAGCTTAGACTCCTGGGAAAAGAAAGCCACAGACAGCAAAGGGCTCAGCTAAGTTATTTATAACACAGGACATACTGCACATGTACATAAAACATAGATTTTAAGGCTGCAGTGGAGTATTTCTATGCCTCATTTTGGTGATTTTTCTCACCATTGATCATTTATCTAATCTAATCTATCTAATCTATCATTTATCTACGGTAGCAGCACCACACACACTCGTTCAGCATCTTCAGTCAAATCACAAATATACAAGGATGAAAAATGCAGTAAGAACAGTGAAATAGAAAGATAACCTACGACATGTCAATATTTCATCCTGCAAACAAGACACTAGGACTTCGACGAAGTAAACAGAAAAAGAAATAGTAGCCCACTGGAAGGAGTATCCTGGCCTCTATTAGCATAATGAGTTTATCAGATGTTGCCTGCCCCTTTTTTTGTGCAACTTGAATCTACGCCTTCATTTTAGCAACAAACAGGGCAATGAAAAAACACATTTGTAAAAACATGTTTGTAAGACATCAACTGCCGTGGTGTACACAGACAGTGGTTTGATTGATAACAACTAATCTAAAAAAATTCACCAAGATACCAAAAATACTTAATGCCAAAAATGTTTCAAGAAATTATCCACATTAATGCAGGCATGCATTTCACATGACCTCAACTAACTGGCCCAAAAGGCCACTGAGATCAGCTGCTTTGTGTGATCCTGTTCTCAGAAGACCTGAAGATCAGCGAGACCTGAGGGAAAACAGCACTCATTTTCCAAACATTTCTATCCAACCTTTTCTGGTACTGTTCAGCGATGGGCACAAATAAATAAATAAATAAATGGTTTCATAATAAATAAATAAATAAATGCCTTGTGCAGCTTTGTAGCATTAGATTCCACTGTAAATACCCCACATCCGGTTGTATTTGCACAATGTTACAGCCTCCAGGTTTATGGAGATCAAACAATAAATATCACACCCGTCAGTATTGAGCTTTTTCTAAAATGCAGCAACTAAAGTTTGGGAGAAAGGAGAATTCAGAATTTCTTATTTCATTTCCTAATGTACTTTTCCAACTCCTCATTCCATTCTATTTGGTGATAGAGGGTCTAGAGAAAACAGTAGTCACTGAAGTTCCCGGAGGGGTTTCCTCCTCCTGTAGTTTCACAATCACTCTTCATACCACAAGGATCCCTGGAAAGTGTGGGCTGAACTAGAAAATTACAACTGTGAATAAGTTGGAGCACATTTACAGCTTACGTGGAGTATGCATCCATAGATGGATGCATCCGAATGGCTTTCAGCCATTTCAGTGTTTGTCGCCCTTGTTTTAAAAAGTGTTTTCTTATTGCATTCAATTATAATTTCTGCTTTTCATTTTACCCTGCTTATTCATTGATGTGATGCTGTTATCTAAATTAGATTAGAGAATAAATACTCAAGGTATCAAAAATGCTTTCAGTGGAAGGTGAGGTTTATTGAAATACTGCCAAATAAAAGATAAAGAACCACTGCTATGAACACATAATCAGCTTTGGGAATGCAAATCATTATGTCGATATACAATATAAAGTCTATTGTAGGTCTGCACAAAGTAGATACTGCAAATTCATTATCATCACCTTCATTAGCTTTGATGTGTTTGATGTTTGTGGCTTCCACTAAGTCCCCCAAAACTGAAAACCAATCATAATCCTTTATAAACCTGATAAAACAAGCTCTTCAAAAGAAGCAAACAAATTGTGCATGAGGCTGAATGAAACAACACAGCTGTTTGTTGGCCACATGCCGAGAATGGTAAGCAAATGACACTGATGGCAGTCACATGCTGCAATCAGTATATTTAGTTCTATCTGTGCTATACCTGCATGAATCCACCCATGAAATTGAGTTTGCTTCAGTGAATACTTAGCATAGCTAAGAGGCAAACTAAGTCAGCATGAAATGACAGCGTCAAACCTGTCAAACGCTTCTAGTTGTCATTTGGCTTATAGCATGGACCTGGTCAGTCAAACTAATGGACAGCAAGGATTAGCAGGGAATAAAGCCTGAAAAACAGGTTCACATATGTAGAGCCAAATTAATTGTAAAGAACTAGAACTTCTCATCAAGCAAGTTGTTATAAGGCCTTACTCACATATAATATAATGCAATACAAATTTCGGTTTCTATAACTTATCCCTCAAATTAAAGTTTTTTCTAAATTTGTTATGCTTCAATTAAAAATAATATATAAAATACACAAAACTTAAAAACTGATAATGTATAGTCACCTGATTTATACATCCATAACCTTTAGAGGTTTGAACCTGCCAATATTAAACTGTGCACTTATTATATTTCCACAGAACCACAAGTGGAAAACAATTAGAAACACATCTGTACCTTTTCAATGCTCTTGAGTAGGCTGTGGTAATGAACGGGGTAAGCAACATGCCACCAGAAAAGACAACTGTGGGAAGTCTTATCAATTAAACAAGGGCTTATCAATTAAACAAATATTGAATGCTAACAGTAAAAACATGCTTCACTGCCTCTTCATGAATTTTAACACATGGCAAAAAAGCAAGCTGCTATTATGTGCCAAACAACATTCATCATACTGAAATAAACAATAAATAATGTGTGTTGTTTATTGTTAAAGTGTGGCCACACTGTCACGGTTGGCGGCGCTCTGCTTTGACTGGGCACACCTGCCGTCTCATCAAGGACGTCAGGTGGGTTTCATTGACCAAGGGTCTAAAGGTCTCAGTGAGTCTTAGCAGAGCGTCGGTCGTTTTAGTAGTAATTCTCAAAAATATGGGTGTTAGTATGTTGAGTATGTTGAATAAAGTTAAGTTAGACTCCTGTCTACGTGTTTATGTCCGGACAACACCACTACAGCCTGACACACACCCAGCTCTGCACTACTCTGACTTTTACACTAATGTGAATCAGAAGCAAGGGTCAGAAGATACATCAGGGATGCTAAAAAAAAAAAAAGCACAAAAACTTACCTGAAGTAAAAGAATATGGCCAAAGAGATGAGGAGTGATGCAATAGACAAAGCATGGCCGACTATTGCCATGTAGTACAAAATGTACGCCATCTGAAAAAAATACACATAACTTTACACATTCTGTTCACCAGATGCGATCTGGGCTGATAGTGGAATGTCCTAATATTTTTCTAGACTGTTCAGTGTGTATAGTGAAATAAAAAGGAGGAAATAATCATATTTGTCCAAACATATAATTAGCAACATGATTAAAGTAGAGTAGAGTAGAGTAATCTTTTATTATCCCACGAATGGGAAATTTGGGCGTTACAGGGCTCTTATAAAAGATGTACAGAAAGAATAGAAAAAAGATATATAAAAATAGAGGTATAAGGAAGAGGGACAAGTACAGGAGAAAGGAGAAGAGTACAGGAGCTATAATAATAAATTATCTATCTATATAAATATATAAATATAAATATATATACATATATACTATATTACCAAGATGCATATACATATCTACAAGAAGAATTATGTGACCAAATATACAGTACACAAAGGCAGAGCAATCAAATCAATAACTCGTACTATGACTTATGTCAACCAGTCTTTATCCCCACCCTTCTTCTCAAAACCCGGCATATTCTATTAATAGAATAAAAAGGTAACCGAATGTTTTTGCTTCCATCTGGCCTCAAAGTAAACTATTCAAGCCTGGCTTTTCATATGTGCAGTTCAGTCTTCCTTAGAGCTGTGGACATTTAAGAATGCATTCTTTAGCAATTTCTCACCTTTAACTTGTCTTTAGTGTAGGCAATGCAGAGGGTGTAATTGGACCAGGTCCTGTTTGTCTCTGGGTGTCGGAACCAGTTTCCAGTCCCATCACAATATTTTGTGGCTTTCTCTAATAAAATGACAGAAATGTTCAGCTTTGGGAGAAAAATCATTTCTCAAAAAAGCTTCCATTTTTTATTAGAGAAAAACAATAATCAAATATGTAATTTACTGCGAGTCACACTTTCTTAAACTGCAACCATCTCAGCCAACATTCACCACATAGTAAAAACATTGGCTTTAGGTCGTCTGATGAAACAGGGAGTAAATTTCATAATGTACATAAAATTTTACCTGTGGGGTCAAAGTCAGGAAAGTAGTTAGGGCAGTTCTGAGACGTGTATGTTCCTGCAGGTGTGTCATCCCAACACAGCCAGCCATCCCATGTTCTGTTACAGTATGGACCTGAAGATAGGGATGGATGGTTTGGACAAATATTCAAATATTATATATCTTCCCCATGTGATCATGAAACATGTTATGTCACACTCACTGTTTTCTAACATCTTGATGGATTGGAATATATATATATACACACACACACACACACACACACACACGCGCACATACATATACAGCACTCATATTTAGCATTACTCGAAATTGGAGCATCTTTTTACCTGATTTGTTATAGGGCAGGTCTCTGTTCATTTTCTCAAAACATTTATATTGGCCATCAATTATTTTTTTCCTTTCCTCTGCTTTCTGAGTGACCACAGGACTGACCAGAGTTTCCACTGTGGAATCTGTCTCTCCATCCAAGATATCATGAGCCGAGCCCTTCCATGGTAAACCAGCACCATTAGAAACCAGGTAAAAAAAGATTGACATGGCACATTAACAGCCAAAGTTGCTGTGGGACATCTGTGAATAAAGTATGCATTCCATTTCCAAACAGAACTTTAAAGAACCGCTACTGTACATTACAAGTCTAATTAATTTTACAAACCAGTAAAATCATTTAGCTATAAAAGTAAAAAAATGTTACCTTTGATTTGTCCTTTGGTGGCCTGATACAGCTGGGCCACGTTTTATTAGCACTATGTGCCCAATTGCCAGATTCATCACAATATTTGGTAATTTTTTCTGTGGTAAGAGGAAAATCCATTTCAATCATTAATATGAAAGAATAATTGTGGTAGAAAAAATAAGGGAATGGTTGAAAGGTAACAGTAAATCAGCTATTTAACAACTGCTTTGGGGAAAAAAAAAAATCTATAGAGCATTGGCTTCTCACTACTAAAATTGAGAAAACTGAGCCTTAGAAATCAAACATAAACAGAATCTTTACACCGTTTGAGAAGCTTTGAGAAAATATAATGCCAGGTAATTTTGTAGATTCAAGCTAATGTTATAGGCATGTATTTTGTACAATTGAGGCACTTCTTCATGCTTTTGGTTCTCAGCTATTGTTTTTCAAGCACAGGAAAGTGCTTCAACATCATTGTTTAAGGACCCTGAATTGTTCTTCAAAGGAAAATCATAATACGAGGGTAATATTTAAATCAGACACCCCCTCCACCTTTCCTAGGCAGAAGTAGTAAATTCTCAAGAAAATGAACAATAAATGAATTTTCCTTCAAGTTATTTTTTGTGTCATGTGAGGAGGGCTCAAGATGTTCTCGTGCTGCTCTCCTCTTTTCCCCAACAGTTAATAAATTGTTTTCAGCTCTCCAAATAGAGCCCAGACAAGGTTTCACAGACACTTTGAAAGCCTCCCAAATGTAATTTTTTTGGTACAGAACGTCAGCCACCTGCCCAAGACTAGAGCTCTCTCACAGCTACTGATGTTATATCACCAGCTGACAGAGAAAACACTGCAGATAAAACAGCTGGCTGGTGCTGCCTCTGTAACTGATCTGAAGGGTCAAGTGATTTGATACTGAGAGGGGAGGGTTTGTTTATAGCTTTGTGAGCCTCACCTGAGGTGTCAAATATGGGGAAGTCTGGACAGTTTTGAGTAGCATATGTCCCAGCAGGGGTTTCATCCCAACATAGCCAGCCATCCCAGAACCTGCTGCATTGGGAATCTAGCAAGTATCAAAATGGAGAAGGATTTTCAGTGGTCATGATTATTCAATTAAAATTGATAACTCAACTAAAACAAAAAAACTTCTTAGGAACCTGGCAATGATCAGTTGGTGATATGAAAGATGAAAATTCACTTTACATTTTCCTTCTGATCTCTCTTACAGTAATATAGAGCTGTCTTGTGAACCCATTTATATATATATTTTTATGAAATCTTTTTTTAAAACATGCTGTTCACAATTTCTTATTGTCCTTTTTTAATGTCTGGCCATTTTAAAATCTCTGACTACTCACTCATCAAATTAATAGGTAGATTAAACAATAGCCTAAAAAGGAAAGCGACCCTTTTACCTGGAATCTGCATACACTGGGAAGCAATCTCTTTTCTTATAGCAAGAGAAAGGTTCAGTCAGCTTCAGTCAGCAGCTCAGTATTCTATGCAGTGCCATCACTGACAGCTTGGCATGCAGAAGTCTGGCGCTTAACAAATTATCACCTGATAAAAGCTCCACTAGCTGCCATTTAATCTGAGGTTAATTTAAGAGAAATAGAGTGTCTTCTTGTACCTGTTTTGTTGCGTGGCCCGTCTCTGCTCAACAGCTCAAGACACTTATACTGAGACTCAGTCATGATCTGCCTCTCCCCCTCCATCACCCCCAAAGCAGGAGCAAGAGAGAAGTCTGTGGTTGGCTCGGCTTTAGGATCTCCTGCTCTCACAGCTGTTAAACTCTGTAACAAATAGGGGCATTTTACAAATTCAGGTACTTTTCCGCATTTAATAAATTTCCAGCGCATTTATTAACTTCTTTTAAGGGAAGTTCATGCAAACAACAAAAATTATAGAAAATTGTTCATGTACTTTGCTAAAAAAGACAAGCATGGTGGTCTGTATCACCTATCTAAACGTTCTTGCAGACGTGTCCACCCCTTCATACCCTGTCACATTGCAAGAATTGTTCATGTTCTTAAACATTATTAAAAGTGCAAGATGTTGAAGTTTGCTTGAACTTAATCTGACTGAGCACGTGTGGGAAGTCCTTCATAAACGTCTGGCTCCACCTTGCTAACAAGCCTGCTACTAATATCTGGGTGCCATATAATACAGTACACTTTTAGAGGTCCATGCCTAGAAAGATAAGAGCTATTTTGGCAGCGATATAAAGCAGGCTGTTGTAATGTTATGCTTGATTAGTGCATGCATTGTTAATAAATTGAATTTTAAATACAATAATATTAACAGAACAAAGAAATGAATCTTCCTTACTGTAGCTATTAATGTGCTGCAGTCCCATTCATACCAGTCAAACAGACAATGAAACTAACTGAAAGTAAACGATTTGATTTAAACACTCCCCCAGGAAATAAAAGTAAAAGGTTTAAGTTAGGAACAACCACAAATTTCACAAGTTCTGCAAGTGCCAAAAGCCAAACAGGACCAAAAATATAAAACTAAATGTTCCGTTCATAATTAATTTCATACTTCAAAGGCACTTCAGATATAACAAAGGATGGCGAAGTATGATCATGGAGATTAAAATGTGGAAATAGTGCTTAGCATATATCGTCATAGTGTGCTATAGAGTGGCTCTAATTCCAGTCTGAGCTTTTCTAAACCAGGCAGATAATGCTCTTTCAACAATGTTAAATCAAGATTCACACGGCATCTGTAGCTCGTTTTACCCACATGAGTCACTGCACTTATAGCTCTACAGACAGGCACAAAGTCATTCAAAGGCATCCTGTTTCCTCCATCTCTAAAATCAAACACTAATTTATTCAGCCTAATGTGTGAAAGCCTTGTCTTTAAGATCTGTCTGTTGCAAGAGGAAACAAGGGCAGTTGAGTGTGACAAGTCTTACCTTAGGCGTCATACATTTACAATTGAAACAACATCAGAGAGGGTTTTGATGTCCCGTGTAGCAGTTTAGCAGCCGTACATATGATGTCACTCCAAACATTGAAGTAAATGACGTCATACATACGACCACCAGGCCACCACCCATGTCAGTTCAGAAAATCACTTCCCCTCTCAAACTGCAAAGTGAATGTGAAGTACTGTAGAACACTGAAGCCACTGGACATTTTTCAAATGAAAGCTACAGAGCGCCTAAACAACCACAGAAAAAGGCAGGGGTGAACAGAAATGAAAGAGACTGGAAGTCACCCAGCTTACCTTCTATTTCCAGTTACTGCAGGCAAAAAATAATTTTCATAATTTATTTTACCAGACAGTTATGTCACTCTACATTCACCCACTATTTTGGGTTCAACTTCATCAGAAAATTCTTTGTTTTACACATTTTGAAAGCCATGAACTACCTGCTTGACCACTAACAGCTTCTAGGTTCTTAAAAGTAGAGATGAAACTGCCAAAAGTAACAATTGCCAGATGCCAGAACATTGCCATTTCCTGAGCTTTTCATGGGAGGTGACTATTCTGAACCAACCAGCATTTGGAAAGTTGTTTGAAAAAAGTGATGTGAGTGAAAAAGTGCATGAAGTAATTGTAAAAAAAAAAAAAAAGACCTAATAAAGGGGTGTGAAAAAACAAAAACAAACTTTTGATGGAGCAGTTTTATGCCATGTGTAGGTTTTAGTCACTTGATTGCTTTGAAATTCTTTTGTGAAAAAGGAAAAGTATGACAGACAGATAGATAGACAGATAGACAGATAGACAGATAGATAGATAGATAGATAGATAGATAGACAGATAGAAAACAAAGGTTGTTGTACCACATTGAGAAGGACCCTCTGAAAGAGGATTGGAGGTGTGGAAAAGCTCTTGACATTTTGGCTGATTGTTTGCCTTGTTGGCAGTACATGATAAGCTGCTAGGATGCCACACTGTAAGAGAGCTCATTGTACATGGAGGGCTTTATAAGCCTATTTTCCATGTTCCTCACAAAACATGCCTACTTCAGCATCAATATAGTACAGTTGGCCAATTGATTTGTATAACTTTCTTTCCTTTTTTTCTCCTTCTTGGGTCACCTCCTTTTTAATTGCAAAACTGAACATACTGAAGCAATTAGTGTAGCGGATTACTGAACTACATCAAATGAATCTCTCTCTACTCATTGATTTTCAGCTTGAAATATGGATGGAGAAAACTCAGCAGAACATTATTTATAGGGCTGGAGATTAAATTTGAACTTCAGCTTAAGGACCTTCAGACGGTGAACTAGAGGCGCCTGGTAAAAGTGGGTCAGATGGTATTGCATAATTGTGTAAATACGCTAAATGTTACACTGACAACAGGAACTGTTCCCATGCAAGACAAGTATCCCCCGAGTACACATTTTACAGCAAGTGAGCAAAATGAACGTATATTTTCTTCTAAAAGGAAAGAAGACAAGTTATCCGTTTCCATACTCACCAATGCGAGAGACATCAAAAGCCAGGGCATACCTTGCCAAGCCATGCTCTCAGAATTAGTCGTTATCTGAAAACACAAAAGGAGGATAGTGAAACAGCCGGGTCTGTAAACAATCTTAAAATAGCCTAAAGAGGTGTGTGACAGATGTTTGATCCAGGATTAGACAAGAGAGTTGATATGTTTAGTTTCACATTTGAGCCAAACATATTCCGCCTTTGACTGTATACACTATAGCATTTAAAGCAAATAAAAAAATAAGCTAATAGAAAAGTGTGATTGTTAATGACATTTAGTTAAGGTGTTATCAGCATGGAGTAAGCTGGCCTTTCTCAGGCCTCTGCCTGCCTGTGAAATTGCTATTCCCCATTGGTCTCTTTACTCACACCCCGTAAATCCGCTTTATGTGAACCAATTACTCTCGTGTGTAACCGGACTCCCTCTGCGCCTGTTTGCTCTCAACACCTCAGATCTAGCGGACAGCTCTGCTGATGGACATACAATCCAGCAAAAGCTGTGCCTCAAGATTCACTCTACCATGTGTTAATGTGGCCTCTGATCATTCCTGGGATTCCCAAGGATGGTGTCGTTGCAAACTGTCAGTTTTCGCTGTACTGAATTATAACAAGCATATCAATGGTGAGATTTTATTCCATACATTCTGTGTTTCAGAGTGATTTTTATACAGATAAAATACTTCATTCTCTATAATTGCCATTCTGATAAACATTTGCAAGATTGTGTTCTATTCTAAGGTTCTATTGTGTTCTATTTGGTACACAATACCACTACTATGTCACCCACTACCATGTCTGTGCCCTTGATGTACTGAGAGAGATACACTACTCAAATAGTGGTGGTCCTGATGGGGTTCTAATCACTGCTGAACTGGGTAAAAGGGAACAGAGAAACTACACAGTGCAGTCTGTCTTTGTTATTGGACAGGGTAGTCAATGTCTTTGCTATTGGTACTGTGTGGTCTAGTAAAACTTATAAATTAGGCTTCTGGCCATTGTCAGAAACTCTGGTGTGTTCTGTCTCTGTGATTGTGACTGAGCACCCCCTGCCTTGACTGAAAAAGGCCAATGAATTTCCCAATCTCCTTTTCAATCTAGCAACTCTCACTCTCGGCCTTATTCACAAATACCAAACATGGTGTATATATACATTCCTGTTTCTTGTCAGACAGATTAACACTACTGCAAGTAAGTGCATACAGACAGAATACATCTGCCAAAATCCCAGTAGTGGCCAGTTTAGAGCAATAAATGTGCTCTGTGTGTGTGTGTAGGACAAGTATCTTAAAAAAAAATAAAAATAAAGTAAAAAATAAAAACACATAACATCGAGGAATATTTTGCTCCACTCTATAGTTGCACATGATAGGGAGTGAACAAACTGAAAGTTCTCCTGGAAATGTGATTTTAAGATGTATTGCTGGCAAGCAAAGGCAAAAAAAAAAACCCAAAAAACAGTCCTGACTATAACACAGCAGTTCAGTGCACATATTGCCTATGTGCCTCTGATGACGTCTCTATCCTCAAGGCAATGACGTTTGTCGCAAATTAACAGTGAAGCACAGAGTGAATGTACACAGCAGGTGCCAACGGGATCTGAGGTGTCAGAAGCAGAAAGGTTGTGGGATTTAAAAAAAAAAAAAGACACTGGGAGCCATGCCATTTTCAGAAAGAGTGCAGGCTGCCTGACTGGCCAAGAAGGAGAAAAAAAACCCCAAAAAAACAGGAAAACAGGACAAAATGCAGTACTGCTCAGCATGGCCATCTCTGCTGCCAGCCTCAGTCATGCCAGATGGCTGTGGGCAGTGGCTTGGCACTGTTGGGGGGAACTCAACCCTGGTGTAAAAGGCTGTTTCTGCGAGTGGCACACAGTCATGTTTCAAATACCTGCACACCGTTGCATGGAGCTTGGCCAGAACAGATGAAATACGGAATAAAAAAATATACATGTTGCAACATAGGTTCACAAAACTGTCTATTAATGGAAGTAATGTTTCTGAGACACATATTTCACATAGAAATATGCAGTCATATACTTTGTCACACTATTTAAAGATGGTAATATCTTTGTTACATTAAGTACATTAAAGAAAGCTCTTTCCCTGTCCATGAAGTTAGAATTTTATTAATAATTTGTTAATTTGATCATTTGTTAGAGGTTCACGTTTTTATGACAGTTATAAGCTACATAAATGTATCTCTGTTAGACACCCAGGCTGCCTCTCCTGTATCGCATACAAATCCAATTAATTCCCCAAGAGAACATCTAAAATGGTGCTACGCTAGAATTTTAGTCCTGAAGTATGGCAACTTAGAGAACCATCTAAATGTTTAAAAAGTTCTTGGCACAGTTAAATGTAAATGTAGTTCTATGTATTGCCAGAAAACGTAGCTCTTTCTCACTGATGATGTATTTCTTTTTGGAAGAAGTAAAGATTAAGCTGCAGTTTGAAAAACAGATACTCTACATTTGGCAGAGCTCCGTCCATCTTTAGTACATTTCACACTGCCTCCTGAAGTGACCGAGCAATCTCAAAGCAATCTGCCTCCAGATCATCTTGCTTTCAGTTACACTTGGCTGGCTTTTCTGTGCTCGGAGAGAAATTGGATTATACAGTAAGTAGGAACGCCTGAGTTGTGAGATATTTTGGTATTTCTACTAATTTACTTAAAACCCTATTTGGGACTAGTTGTACATAGTAGGAAAAAACGAGGTGTGGTCTTCTTCCAATGACTCACCACTAGCTTTCATTAATGTTGATCCCAAGCCCTCAATCTCACCAGTGCATTGTTGTACTTATAAAGAGTAATCTGTGATTTAAGGAGGCTTTTGTGTTCCTGAATCTATTCAGTAGTATGCATGTCTTAGAAAATTATTCATGAAGATATATAGTGGTCAAAAGCGACTGTATACTACATCATGTCATGTAGTATTTTCACTGCTACTAAAGCTTGTTAAACACAGTGGATCTGGCACTGGATAAAGGTCTAGAGTAAAGAAACTCTCAAACAGAAAAACGCAGATGAAGGCAGTAAGAAAGACTCCCCTCAGGCTGTTTAAATTTCCACCAAGTCTTTGTGTTTCCCCTTGCCCCTGCTCCTCTTACCTGGCAGCTCTGGAAGGTGCCTCATTAGAGAAATACTGCTTCTTTTCATTATGGAGAAAGTCTTTGGAGAAGAGAAATGACAATGCAGTGTGCATTGATATCATCTTCCATTTATGAAAATGTGGTGTAAGTGAATTGCAAGCCATTATAGTCAACTGTGACGGAACGCTCAGGGTGCAGCAAAGCAAAAAGCAAAAAGAGAAAAGTGCTGCTGGGGAGACGTTACCTGTGATGTATCTCCTACAAGACAAAGCTCTGTGGTGAAACTGTAAACAAAGACAGGATGCACTATTTTTCTTTATGCTTGGCTAAGTTTACAAGTGCACCTTCTTTGTTCTTTTCTTTTTTATTGATATAAGTAGTCATGATTAATATAAAGAAGGATCTATTTAATTTTTTAATATTCACATTAATATTCAAATAAATTGCTTTAAATAAGCATTATCTTCAAAATTAGTTTGATTTTGACCAAACATGATACAAGCCAGTCTTTACCATCTGACATTACTGATTCACAAATACATTTTTAATGAACTGCAAGTGTGTCAAAATATTTTGATATTTTATTTCATCCATAATGCAACCCTAATACACAATCACTTGGATTTAAATCATGCATGTTATAAATCTTAGCAAATATTGTACTAATACCCTTCTTGGATTATTTCTGAAATAAGAGCATTTCTTGACTTTTTTTTTAATTCCCGATGCTAAAGATCTCCAGTCAGATTTTTTTTTATGATTGTCTAAATTTGCACTTTCACTGGTTTACTTCAGAAACTAGACAAAACCTGTACCCAAGCAATTGTTTAACAATTTACTTAAACAATAAGTAAAAGTGACGTTTATTGGACGCTTTACATGTCCATGTCTACTGCAGCCATAAAAACAATTAATTTAATAGTTCATAAATTCATAAAATTCATAAAATAGTTCTAACCTTTAGTTTGGATGTCACAGGGGTACTAACAGAAATCAACTTTATTTTTTGATTGTTTATAAAAAAAAAATTTCTTTACATTTTTACAATCGCTGGCTAAACAACAATGGCCTGGTTCTAAAAGTCACCATTTGCCACTGATTAAAGTAAAGATTGCATTCCTTTTCCTAAACCATCATGTAGAAAAATTGATTACATGCTTTTTAGACTTATTGTTTCCTTTTGAGCATTTTATACCATGGAAAAGCTGGCGCCTATCATGATAGCTGCACAGTAGAAGGTGGCTTGTTGAGAATGTTTGGGTGGAGTGCATTGCTTCGACAGTGCCAAAAAGTAGCAACTGTACAGCAATGAGCAATTATCAGGCTTTAATTTGTGTAATACGTACATAGCACCAAAATGGACCTAAGCAATCTCAACAAGTGGACAGAAAAATGCATTCAGCGGCGGGTCCATAACTCAGCAACCGCTTAAGAAAGTGCGATTACTAAGCAGGCCATGCTATGTTCTCTCCCAGCGTGGTTTTGCCTGAGGGTTGGATGTTCTCAACAGTAATGCAGATCAAGTACAGGCGTATACAGCTTCAGTGTGCAGATTAGCTGTGTCTAGTGGCTTTCCAGCACTGTTTCAGCTCCACTCAGCAGTCACACTCCTGCAGAGAGTTTCTAAGAGAAGAGCTTCCACTTTCACATCAGCACATAATCTCTCAGACAAGATGAGGTGATGCCGGACTTCTAAATGTACATTTCCTTAACCATTTCTAGCCCACATGATCAATGTATTCTTCTTGGGTTCTTATCAGAGCTGATTGGCAAATGTTCTGAATGTATCATTCTTTTTAAGCCCTGCATTGCATTACTTTCAAAATGGGGTCAAAATTAGACCCATATCTATTACTAAAAACTATTGCTGAAAGCATGAGGGATCCTCTTCATTTATCTGGCTGAAATCTGTAACCCTACTGTGTGCTTTTGGATATGAAAATGAAGTACTGAGGCTCGTTACTTCACATGGCCACTGGTGCATCTTCAGGCCTATTCGAGTGTGTGTGTCAGCTTCATTTAGAATGATGAGAAATTCTATCACCAAGCTGCCTGCCATTCCCTGTGACACACAATGGATATTCATAGCCTTCATTATCTGATGACAGATACAATTTCACAATGTGGTTTAGAAGACCGGAGTGACAGTGTGATAGAGCCTGCACTATGACATCTCGGGGAGCATAGGGGTGACACAGGAAAACTCAAAGCGAAGATGTTCACAGTCTAGCTGTCACTCAATGCTGTGGACAAAAAAGCAACATATAGTGCATTTTGTAACTGACATAACTGAAGTCACTTTGAAGCTACATGTCACCCTTTTCCAGTCAATGTGAAACATAATATTAACTGACTTGTGCATACTTTCACCTTATTTTTTTCTTTTAATTTTTATGTATGTTAATATCAAATGACTCAAAGAGGTTACAGCTATTTTTTTATATTATCATTTTAGCAGCACACAGCAGTGTGTTTGCTTCAGTGAACATTTTCTCTCGACATGAAGAGAAACAAAATAGCAAGACCATTGTTAAAAATGACATTATTAAGAAAGCGGTTAGAAAGTATCCCATCATGATTGTTTTAAATCGTAAACATATGAATGGATTAGCAGCACTTTAAATCATGCAGGCAGAGATAAATCAATGACTAAGACAAAGACATTAAGGTCTCCAAAACCCCAAGAACATAATGGCCTTTGAACAAAGCACATAAAAATCCAAAAATGCTATTTTGTCTGATGTGTTGAAAGGCAGAATGTCTGAATGAACTAACTGCTTATAACCAAAGTCTTTAGAAACTCAACATGGTTTACAGGTAGCATAAGCACAAGGTTTTATTTAACCGGACGTACACATTTAAACCGAGATTCATAAACAAAGACTAAGGATAGGGCAGGGTGAAGGTGAGGAAAAGACCATAACAATGACAAAAATCAAACTGACAAGAACAAGGGAAATGTGAACAACTACAAAGCCAAGGCATTAGGACAACCCAGAGCAAAATGTGACAAACACGAGGGACGCATCAAGCTGAATAACAAATGCACTAACAATCCAATGTCAAATGACTTCTTTTCTCAACTAAATAAAGAGGTACGACTGATTTCTTTACAATGACACATCTAGACATCTGTACTGATTAAGTATGATGACATAATGAAATGTAATATTGCATAACGTTTAAATTGGACTTACATTCTATATTGACATATTTTTGTCTGCCTTATTTTTTTTTTTTTTGCATGTGGATTGATGTCAGTCAGTTGCAAAAAGAGGAAAATATAAAATATATTTCTCTTGGCAAATCATGACTGAGCACACATTAACTTTTCAAATCAATTCAAGTAATAGTAAAATCTCCATTTTTATTTACAACCACCACAGTGAAATTACACAAACATTCCGAATTCATAGTTTTCATAAAATTTCTTTACCTTTTTGTTTTTCTTTAGGTTGAACAGATACAGACGTGGGGAAAAAAATAAATAAAAGTACTGATTCAATTTCTTTACTTTTAAAAAGTACAGACTATGTAAGACTATGTAATCTCAAGCTATCATGTTTTTTCTTCTAGCTGTTATTAATATAACATATTATTAATCCATTAATAAGTAGCTGTCATGTTATTAATATAAAATAACATCTACCTATTAAAATAATGCAAAGACTAATCAACCATCCATTCATCTTAACTTCACTTCTCCTGACTAGGACTTTCAGGTCGCCACACAGGAAAAGTCGCACAGACAAACACTCACGACTACAGGGAAATGTATAATCTCCAATCCACCTGATGTGATTATATTTTAAATGTTGGTGTATCAAGAGGACACCAAATGCAGACAAGGGATCAAACTTAAACCCTTCTCGCTGTGAAGAGTCAGCAGTACCTTCTGTGCCCTCCCTATTTAACAAAATAAACTTCAAATAAAACAAAATAATCTACTTAAAACAACGAACATTAACTTCACTACTCTGCTTTCATCATGAAGCTTATAGTTCTACCATCACTGACATCAACCTGAATATCTGTGTTTAAATATATAAGGAATACAATTAAAAACTCATCAGAAAATAAACACCAAAAAACAGATTCCTACACAATGTAAATACGGTAGTTATTTTATATTCATACTGTCTTCATTTCTATCTTCACAATTAATCAATTTCACAACATGCTCTTGTAAATAACATGCATTAAGAATCTGCAACTTCAAATTCACAGTTATTGTTTATGTGGTCTTTGCTGCAGTATTTTAAGTAAAATTCTCTGTTTATTCCAGCATTTGTTGCTTTACAGAACAAACTGACGAGGATTCAGGGCTCCACTCACTTGGGTTAAAGAATATGAATTACTCCGGTGAAATCTTTATTACCTGTCTTGCTCTGTCTTTTGCACCTTTACCTCTGATCTAACCTATAAACAGATGTGTGATTTCACTCCAGGGAATCCTGCACCTCTCCCCCATCTTTTTAGTCTGAGTGAAGCCAGCACGTCTCCTCCCAGACCTTTCTGATTCATGATCCTCTACTTCCGCTCCAAACAGAGCCCTCTGTCGTGACGAGTCACATTTGCACCTAATCCATCTTGGGTGTCCAGTTTTGAGCCAGCCAAGTGCCACATGTTCTCCAGCTGCTGTCAGCTCTGACCAGAGTTGAGCATATGCTCTGCAGCAATGAAAGCAAACGCGTTACAATGGAACTAATGGAAAATAATAGGAAATAGAAAAAAGGGGAAAATGGAGAAGGTTAGCTGTTTAATAAAAAAGGCCCCATTGTCCTTGCTGCTTTATAAGGCACACTGACAGCTACTGATTAAAATCCAGAACAAACTGCAGCCAGCGCTCTGATGATAGATCTTTAATCTTTAGAAGCGGTTTGGCATCAGCTGGGGGTTTTACAGGATACTTTTATGAGAGTCCATTGGGGCCACAGCCTCCCTGTACCACCGTTCCCTGTATCATGTGCAATGGTAAATTGGATTTGTACATTTTAAGAGCTGGAGTTGTTGTAAAGAATGTAGCACAAGTTTAAAATGGTTTTATTTCCATTTAACTCTGTTAACACCTACTCTGTTAACACCTACCAACTCTGGCTCCTTGCTTAAGAAAAAGCACCATTTGTGAATGAGCTTGTGAGCAATTATCAAGACTTTACATTTATCTACACCTACAGAAAAGCTGAAAATGAGTGCCTATAATATAAATGAAGAGGTAAACATCTCCGCTTTGAGAGCTATTTCAGTGAAAAAATAATTTGCTTCCAAGCTATCATGCTCCTGATCCAAAGGTATCAGAATGAAATTATGCATATAATTTATAATAATACAGAATCTACAGTCTGCAGTCAACAATCTCCACTAATGTCTGTTTGCGGAAGATTTCAAATGAGATGATTTTATACACTGGGTTGAAAAAAGTAAAGAGGAATTACAATTAACTGAAACACTATGGAGGAAAATTCTTACTTACTGGCTAGTCTTTACCCACATACCCAAAAACATCACAGGCTTAACAAATGTTCTTCATCAGAACACTTTAAGTATTGTAACGCTGGGGTGTTGAGGGTAGGACATACGCACGTAGCCGGGAATCTTAAACGGCAGTTTCATCATGAAGGCTAAGCCTCTTGAATGACTGACACTCTGCTCTGACTCATTGGGGGTTATAAAGCCAGCCATTGGGGGCACACCTCATGAGCTCCTCATGAGCCCAGGTGTGCTCAGCCAGAGCAGAGCGCCATCTACCGTGACAGGTATGTACCACCCAATTAATTCAATGTCGGATTTATGACAAAAAAAATAGAACTACTATTATATATTACTATTATGATGCAGTGACAAAGACAAAAGAACAATGTCACTCATGGCCCTTATAAAACTTATATTATACAACATATAAACGTATATTATAAAACTTTGCTGTATTTCAACTTCCAGTATCAGAAAAAGTGCATATAGCAGTTGTGTAGTGTTGAAGATGACTTAAATCTACTACACATGCACAACCTGAGACTGACAAAACATGTCTTTGACATTATTCCATATTTCTGTCAAAGTTTCTGGAAATAAAACAATAAATAGTGGGACATTGACCAGTAAGTGGGAATTGATTGAAAAAGAGCCTTTGTATGTCTCAGAGATCAAATCAAGGAAGCTTGGCACCAGAAAGGAAGTCTGCTTCACGCTGTCCCATGCCTAGCGTGGAGTCAAGGGTGAAGAACCTGGCAGGTCTACCTTGGGAACTAAGCTTATACTTTAATTTCAGCTCAAAATATCCTTACAAAGGTGTTACATAATCAAACTTGTAATCAGATATTATACAATTATGGGATCCAATCTCAGGAGAACAATTTTGAATCCCGTCACACACAGAAATGCAAGAAGCAAAAAATGCAAAAAGTATGTTTTGTAATGAAAAACTACAAGGAAAGCAGAAAAAATATTAGAGACCAGAAGCAACATCTTGCATTTATTTTTCTTCTCATGGTCATGCATTCTTGCACAATTGAAGCTTCAGTGTTCTCCTTAAGTCAAGTGATCTGACTCCAACAGCATTTTGTAGTTTACTTAGAGATACTCAATCAGGTTTTCAACAAATTAATCATCCAGCTTTTTTTCTATGTCCACATGATTTAGATTATTTTTGTGATAAGTGTAATGCTTCATAAAAACAGGAAAATGGAGCTGAAATGCAACTCTATTAGGCTTAATAGTGTGTCTATTATGACTCAAGGGAAAATAGAAACAAGGAATGTGCTATGATATAAAAGTCACATTGGAATTGATGATGATGTTTTAAAAAATTATTAGTGTAGACAGATTCTTAGATCTGGATGATAATTCAAAATAACATTTCATGCAAACTCCTGAAGATAAGAGGTTTGCCTACTATGCTAAAAATAATAAAATAAGATTTCTTTCTCTACATTTTTACCCTTATCAAAGACATTTCTCGATCTAAATGACTTTTATAAAAGTATATTTATGCATTATCCAGTGAATTTTAGGAAGTGTTTCTATGCTGAAGGTTTTGTGCAGGTTCTCATGCTTTCTCCCTTTCTTGAACACACACAATTTTACCTGAAAAGTGAATAAATCTGCCTCTCAGTGAAGACATGTCTGATGAGACAGGTGTGTCGGTCACAGTGGTCACTAGTTTGCTAAGTAATCAGGAAATGGAAGTCGCTCCGGATAAAAGCATCAGCTAAATGCCATAAACGTAAATGTAGCAGCAGCAGGAGGATAAACTATAGTTTATGGAGAACAGATGCTTTTCTCCAGCAGGTAAAATCATCAATCACACAAATAAAAACTAAACAGTTTATTCCAGCCAGATATTCTCAATTATTTAAGTGAGTCGGTAGTAACTAAATTAAGCTCTGTAAAGTTGTGACTGCGATTATCCATACCTGTCTGTGTGTAGGAGCAGAAAGAGGCATGGGGTTAAAATTTAGCAACATGAGTCAAAATGGACCTCAAAGCAGTCAGTACTGATTTAGGAATTTAAATTCATACCTGTTCAGGTCAGGATTTTTTTTTGATAGTGTGCTTGCCCCAAGCAGGGAAAAACCCAGTCTGCAGCATCGGGAACCGAGATGTTACCTTTTCATGAGCAAAACATTTATTTTGTTGTTAGGGGGGCATGTTCACCCCTGTCTGTTTTTAAGATGGGACAACACCAGTTTCTTGCAGGTGTTCCCAAACATAATTGTTTAAGTGTCCTATATTGATAAACCCCTAGTAAAAAAATACACCTTCCATTTTCTTTAAAAACCATACATAAAACATGACTATTCAGAATTCCAACATATTAATACAGCCGCAACCTTTCCACATCACCTTGAGCACAAGATCATCAGATTAGAATTTGAAGGTTAAGTGGAGTTAGAGGAACCTTAAAGTGTGAAACTGATTTGTGCTTTTGGAACATGTTGAACTTTGAGCTAGAAAGATTAAGGTTCTTGTCTAAAATATCAGAGCAATCCCTGTGAAGTACAACTCAAAAAGAAATCTACCCTTTATTCCAAACAAAATGAAGTAGAATATATGTAGGACAGTGATGTCAAGGGCCCTGCTGTGCCACTTCAGTGCTCGTCACCTGGTCTTGCTCTGCTAGCACTTGATTCCTGTTTCTCATTCAAGCTGACCTCCGTTTTCCCAATGCAAATCATCAGTGGCAGGGTGCCCCGACTCTGCTGCTTAACCTCATCTGAATGCCCCCTCACATTTCAAGACACTCTTATCTGGGACGGCTTGCTGTGAAAACATGCATTTTCCTGATGGTCCTTTTAAGAGGATGGAATCACCTCAAGATTCCATAAAACTTGGCTCTCAACTCACGGAATCTTTCAGCTTTAAGTAAACCAGCACAGTTTTTCCTTTAAAAGTCATTTGATGTCAAGGTTTATAAAAAGACCTCTGGTATCTGACTGTTACTATATGCAATAAAGGAGCCCATTAAGAAACCCCAGGATAGCAGGTTCCCTACACTTGTTTAGAGGCTCTGAAGAACAGCTGTGAGTCATACTGGCTGTTTGTGTGCAATTTGGAGCTTAATCAGTTCACATCAACCCTCCTAAAGCATCACACATTAACATTTCACTGCATTCAACTACAAAGACATATTTCAATCCTAAGCAATACCAAAGTTTTGAACTCAAGCTGTTTTTCGCTTTATTTTTGGACTTTGCTTGTTTTGATTAAACTTCTTTTGCAACCCAACACCAGCGCCTGCCAAAGACGTTAGCATATACATATTGCAAAATGCAAAATCAATATTTCTATTCAAGCAATCTATAAGGCATACATTACCCGTTCCTGAGTGCAGACAGCATAGTACTCAAATACACTGTAGACTCGCACTGTGTGATATTATAGTCTACACGTCTGTGAAACAGACAATAAAGCATAATTAATATTATTAGAGAAATATGAAGAGATTAGAGAGGGGTAGATGAAAGCATCATTTACTTCATGCTGATTCAGAAACCCTAAATGTCACTTGTAATCAATAGGTATCATTTTTTTCCTTTGGTTTTGTTTTAATTAAAGAAAGGTTAGGCTAAAAATGAACTTGAGAACAATTCTGCACATCTAGCAGTTTTTTGTTCATCCATCTGGCTCTGCCTGCAAATCAAATAGTGATTCATTTTCCCAGTGACTCAAATGTGATCTTTCATTATTTCTATGTGAGCCATAATGCAAACACATTAGAAAAGATGAGAGGCATACTTTTTGACAGTTTTGACATTTTGCTGTACTGTTTTTTTTTTTTTACCATTTTTCATTTGACAAACCTGTCCATTACCATTGCAAATAAAAATGGGCTCAGCACTGATTGGATTACATCAAGGACCAGTGCTGAGCCCATACTTGTTTGCAATGGTAATGGACAGGTTGATGGACAATGTTAGACAGGAGTCCCTGTGGACGGTGATGCTTGCTGATGATATTGTGATCTGTAGTGAGAGTATGGAGCAGCTAGAGGAGATTCTGGAGAGATGGAGATATGCTCTGGAGAGGAGAGGAATGAAAGTGAGTAGGACAAAGACAGAATACATGAGTGTGAATTAAAGGGAGGAAAGTGGAGTGGTTAGGATGCAGGAGTAGACAAACATGGAAGAGTTTAAATACTTAGGATCAACAGTTCATAGTAACGGTGAGTGTGGAAGAGAGGTAAAGAAGAGAGTGCAGGCAGATTGGCATGGGTGGAGAAGAGTGGCATTAGTGATATGTGACTGTGCTATATGTTACTATGTGTTACTGTGACCAGTGACCAGCATAAGTGAAAGGAAAGGTTTAAAGGACGGTAATCTCAGAGGAAACTGATTTGTGTGCAGATAATTTCGTAAAGCAAAGAAGCTATTTAATCTAGCAAGTACTCTTCTACTGTTCATAAGGAAAAGCTGTTTAATTCCTCTGATTTCATTTACATCAGAAATAAAGCATTAATTTGACCTTTTTTATTGAGGCAAAAAGTATAGGACACAGGTAATGTGAGAGCTTCACCCAAGTTAAAAAATACAGATACAAGAAAGAAGGAGAAATGTACAAGGTAATACAGCAGAGACTGTCTTTAAAAAGGTCATGTATGTGAAGGTGGAAACAAAGTGTGCATTCTGACAGGAAGATATAAATCAGCTGGGCCAGTGAAATAAGTGGCATTGTTAACAGTCAGGAGAAGTTTTTAGTATAAAATGTCAGTGGAAAATAAAGGAATTTGAATCAGGAGCTTCTTTCTGTATGGTGCTAGTCTGAAATCTGACTTAATCCTAACACTAAATCTCAAAATTGTGTGGGAGACCTTGGAAGCAAATATTGAAACCATATATGAGCTTTATAGAGGCATATGAAAAGATAAAATTGCGACATGGGTGTATGTGGTTAATGGAACAAACATTACAGCTGTAAATCAAACAGGAAGGGCAGACAATACTAAAATAGCTCTCTGGGAGCAGGCACAGGAAAATCATATCACAGACAGCAGTGAGCAGTCAATGGAGGCTCATGGGAAAAATAAGTCCCACACATAGAATAATGCTTAATGGATAAGGATTCTGACCTTTTTTCCAGCATTCAATCTTACATTTCCATCTCTTGAAAATAGTAACAAAATAAGACAGATATTCCAGGCTTCACACTAAAATCTTTTGTAACTAAATGTTCGTTTGAAACTGTTGATTTTGCTGTGTACTAGGCTTTGACTGAAAAAAAAGGAAAAAAAAAAAATAATAAAATCACCATGTATTTATTAGCATAAGGAAAGCATAATACAAATTCTACAGATAAGGCACAATACTGCTTTAAGGCATTGAAGGTGAAAGTGAAAAAAAAGTGAAAGTGACAACCCTTGTCATTGCGAGGTCACGGCACAGCACACATGAACCACAACGAAATTGGACCTCTGCATTTAACCCATGCACACTCAAACCCGTGCAGCAGTGGGCAGCTATTGAAAGCGCCCGGGGAGCAGTGATGGGGACGGTACCTTGCTCAAGGGTACCTCAGGGCAACCCACTAGGGTGGGAATCGAACCCACAATCTTCCGATGCGGGGCCAACTCCCTAACCACTAGGCCACCGCTGCACCGGTGTTGTCAAAAAGAAAGAAAGAGTTTAGTAGAGATCTCACAAAAGTCACTCAGTGTGCTCGGATTTGCCAAAATAATAACATCCTTAATTATTTGCAACTTGAGGTTTCAATGATTTACATTTGCAACATTTACAACATTTAGCTGACACTCTTATCCAGAGTGACTTACAATTCTTAATTACAGGGACAGTCTCCCTGGAGCAACTTGGGGTTAAGGGGTCTTGCTCAGGAACCCAATGATGCTGGAGGTTTTTTAATGCTGTGTATACGGTTATCTGTTTAACAAGGTCAGATGTATGTCATTGTAACGCTTGGGTGAGGGTGTGGTCCGGATGTAAACACGCAGCCAGGGCTCCGTGACTTAACTTTATTGAACATAACAACATAAAAGCACCTGCACATGTGTAAATAACACAAAGAATGATTGACGCTCCACTCTGACTCATTGGGGCTTATAAAGCCGGCCCCCTCAGTCAGAGCAGAGCGCCATCTTCCATGACAGTCGTGTTTGATTTTTAGGTGAAACACTATTATTTCTTCTTGGCTATCAAATATTAGCATTTGATCAATCAAAAATGTATAATATATAAATATAATAAGTGAAATAATATGTAAATATCATATTTTGATTAAACACATTTTTTAATATTTTTTATACTTTACAGTTTAGCAGCACAGAAACACAATCAGTGTTTTTAGCACAAAACCATTTGAATTTTTCACAATATGACCCATCATATTGGCAAGTGTTACGAGTTGGAAGTCTTGAAATTAATACCACTAAAAAAAGTTCATATCACTTTGGCCACACTGTGAATATACAGAGAGTTTCCAGTTAGAAACAAGTTTACAAAGTGTGCTCATTCCTGCCTACAGTAATGCAATACACAGCTATCGCATTACTCTAATATGTAGAAGCCTCAATGTTGCTGTTGACTTTTTGATAAATTTCATGCAGTAAAAGAGCATTCATCCCTGCAAAACCCCATTTCTTATGCAAATGGCCAGGCATGCATGGAGCTGTCAAACATGTGCAGAGCAAACACAAATTAGATAGGGGTGGAACAAAGCAGAGTTGCTGGCAAGGCTCCTGAGCAGTAGAGCAGTTATCAGCCCAATGTTGGGCTGCCTCTTATGCATCAGCTCACTTGCACTGCATTTATTGCTTGGCTGGAGCTGTTCACTTCATACAAGACCCCCACCATCCCCAGCCTGCTGTGTCATCCCCTTGCACACAATGAACCCAATCGTGTTATGGCTGCGTGTACTGTACCAACATTTTGCTATTGTTCAGCTTGTGATGCAGCTCAAACTGAGACTGCATGCTTGGGATAGTCTCCAGTATGCCCTAATAGCAGTTCTTACACTTTGGAAGAGCATAAGAAAAAGCAATGTCCCCATGCTGAAATCCATTCAGCCGGAATGATTATGGATGAATGATTTAGTGGCTCATTTATAACAGCAAACTTAACACATTAGTCTGGCAAGTCTAGAGTGCTATTGCTCACTTCTATTACTTAAGAATAACTCAGCCCGTCAACACTTTATTCCCAGGTAATCTGTGGATAACAAACCTTTGGATGTAATAATTTGAGGACATTAATTTGTTTCAGCAGTACAGAGACAGTGTATATTATATATATGGTCTATTCTCAACTTAAAAGATGCCAACCAAAGATAAATGAAAAAACCAGCCATCCATCCATCCATCCATCCATCTGTCCGTCCGTCCATTCAGCCATCCATCCATCCATCCGTCCATCCGTTCATTTTCAGAGCCAGTTTTCCGAATGAGGATTTTTGGATTACTCGGATAGGTCACCAGTCCACCATGGAAGATGAGATCAGACATCCTTTTAACTTCCTACATTACTCCCCAGTTGCTATTAATAACACACGGGCAGGCTAACCCTAGGCAGTTTGCGTTTACAGTGAAAAGAAGATGAAGACACCTTTTCTGTTGTTATTCAATTTACTCCAACATTAATCTCTTCTCACTTTTACAATGTATAAATATGATCATATTAGTAATCTGTATGCAATTTTTTTGCACAAATTGCATCCATTATTAAAGAATTTCCACAAGTTCATGAACCACGTCCTGAAAAAGTTGCAAGCATAAAAATTTAGGAAGCATATAAAAATTCAGAGGGAGACCAGCATTTAATTGGAACATTAAAGCAGGAAAGAGACATGGAGTCCTTTCAGAGAGAACAATAAAATGAACTAAACTGCAATGCCTTTATTCTCTTAAATAATATGGACAGAAATGTACATCTTCTGGAGTCACATCAGTAGGAAAAAAATGGTTCAGTTCAGTTTACAATTCCAGAATCATGGTTCTGTTTGAACCGCAGAAAAAATGTCCTAAAACTTTCAACTCCTGATAGTCCCTCTTTCCTCCGTTACAGTCAGAAAAACTTGGCAGGCAAAGCCAACTGCAAGTAAAAATTAACTCAAAGAGCCAAGCAACCTTAAGTAATCCTACCTTACCTGTTGTCTGTTTGTTCGTTCTGTCTATTTTTGTCTGTCCATCCATGTATTTGTTCATTTATATATTCGCTCATCTGTCCATATGAATACATATACACAACTGGCCATGCAATCATTCTCTGAATGTGCTTCCAGCAGTAAAATGAATAAGTGCATTAGTTTCTTCATATAAGGGGAACACTTGTTTAGGACTTGCTTTGCTAACGTCTCCCTGCATTGCAGTGTTTTTTTGCAGCAAATTTTGCATCAAAACTGCAACATTTATAATGAAAAACAATACACCAGCAAAAGCCTAAAAAAAGTATAGGGATCAAAAACTGCATTGCTTCTCAATGAAACAAAAAGAGCAGAGATGCCTGAGAAACCAGACATGTAATGACAATCTTTCATTTCATTATATATTTCAAATAATGTAAGATATAAAATGATGTAATATGTAATATATATGACCTCAAGTTCTTCATGTGTTTTAATGTAGTTCAGAACCATATAATTCCTACCATATAAAAATGTTTAATAACTTACAATCCGTGCGTTTAAACATACTAAATTGCATATGCATAATGAACGTGTGATAACAGGATATCTCACTGAGGTTACGCAACACATTTAAAAAGGCTGTCTTGGATGGTATGGGGTGTTTTTCTGCTTTTGGCTAAAAGAGCAATCCCTCATCTAATTTAACATTTGTGATACTAAAGCACTAAAGCCAGCTGCGTTGGCACAAGACAGAGCAGAGCCACGCAACATAGAGCGCTCTCGTCACCCAAATAAGCCCCCTCATTAATTACACTAATAAAAGAAAACATTTTTTTACTCTTCACTTTACGCTTCACCACATGTGTGTGCTCACTCACACTGTCCATACACACACTGTTCATTTTGATAATTTGAATCACTAAGATTCTTTCACGCTGTAGACATTTTGGCTTGGTTGCCCAACGGGCCAAAACAGGCAAAATATTCAGGAAACCATCCTCTTTACTGTTGGCCTTCAAGACAAACACACCTTCTAACTACCCCATTGTGTCAAGGAACGAGGCGCTGCTATGTGCTCCAGAACGCCTGCAGAATGTGTCTGCATTCAAAGTGCCAGTGGATATGCCAAAATTAGAAATGGCTGCTATAGCTGTAGTGAACCGGTGTGTGAATAGTTCAGTCTCAAGCCAATGAGATTTTATGGTTCAGATCTGTTTTCTTTTGAAAGTGATGCAAGGTATGTCACACAAAGAAGCCGAGTGATGATGAAGCCAGGTCATCACGTGACATCTTCCGTTAATCAACACTGGATCATAACATCTGGTTAATTACATTCGTTTAATCATTCCTTTTAACTTACTGGATATTTTCTTCTTTCACTGTTGGACTACAAAGATAGACAACCAGCATGCGGTCTGGACGGGAGAGCCTCCATATGCGTATGCTTGGGTCAGACTGAAGTTCAAAAGCATCTGAAACCTTTCCGTATGGTCTGCTATCACACACATTCTGCAACTCATGGGAAGAAGAGCTGAAAGCCCCCTGTGCTCCTGTCTAGTGGTTAAAATGTTACAAAGTGTTCTTTGAGTGCTCTCTAGATGACCTCATTTCTTTCATGCTATTTAGACTGGGCTCAGTCTTTCAGGATGTCAGAATGGACCTTTACAGAATTATTGAAGCATTCACACAAACCAAAAAAGACCCAAATCGTAGCTTATGCAACAATTCAGAAACCACCTAATGCACCACATGTGTTTGTGGTTTTCTTTTTTTCTTCAAGTGGCAGAGGTTTTCTGGTTCATACGAGGCCTGATGTTTTCATAACTTCATTGCGAATTACATGCATGTATGATTTCTACCATTTCCTTTCTGACACACAAAATGCAAACAACTGAGCAAGTTAACAGGAATCATAAAAGCAAAAGCAAGGCGAAGGATCCAAGCACATTATTGTGATATTTAGCTTGCAGAGTTCTCAATGAAGGAAAGCACATAACTTTATCAGCTTTTATCAGTAGCTGACAAAATGATTCAATTTACTGCTCACACATGTGTGCACTTGGCCTGCAGAGAGAATGTGCGCTGCGGTCTCTCCACCTGCCTGCATTAATCCCACTGGCTGAACAGCAGCCATTTGGAGCGCTGCAATGGCCTAGGCAGGTAAGTGCCCCACTATTAACTAATTAGTGAGAAAACGAGGCAAATGCCTTTTAGGACAGGCACACCAAATCAGAGAGCCTCTCCACTAAACAGTGCACAGCATAACCTACATGTATTTCTAATGTTTTATAGCATATTTCAGTCCAGTAAAAAGAAAAATGACAAGATTTCATATATCATTACTAATTGTTAGTGTCATCACAAAGCACTGTATTTTGGAAATGGTAACATTATGCTAATTTAGTAGTGCTGTATTTATCTAATCTTGGAGCATTTTACTGGCCTATTTTTCTAAAATGTTTGGACATTGTATAGGGAAGTTGCTATTTCTAAATAATAATAAAAAAAAATGACGGCTTGTGCAACTTGTGCAAATGATAAAAAATACTGGCCGTTTATGTAAAATGAGTTGATATGACTAATGGATGTAGGCAATTTTTTTTATTTTGTTGCAGGAAATTATGCTGTAATAAAACTCAGCTATATTACTCTCTATGAAAAAATATATTTCTTCATAATATAAATATAGTTTTTTAAGATGCAATTAATCATTGCACAGTTTATGAGAGTTGTAACATCATTACTCAGAAAACATAAACGCTGTCCTGTTTTTCCACTCTTTTTTAGAAGAAGTCAGAAGCCAGGAAAAGCTGCGGTGACCACTTTAAAGCCTTCCCCAGTGATGCATCAGTAACATGGTGCTTGGACTCACATCTGACAGAAAATCAAGCAGGTAACATCAGAAATTGAACCTAAAACCTGTGAATTATTGTACTTGTTTGCAGAGTTGCCAGGCTTTTCATTGAAAAAATGAAAAAATTTTGAAAAAATTGAAAATTTTTGGTATATATTGATTTTTTTTTTTGGAATACAAACTCTACTGGGAAAGTAAACGTAGTTTACCTGTGAGAAAGTATAGAGACAGGCAAAAGCTGCTTGTTAGAAGCCAGGTCTGCAGTTGACATGTATATGGCTCAGTAATGTATCTCCATTCCATGTTAATCCTGCAGTGGTATATAATTCATGCCTTTGAAAAGCTGCTCTTATAGTCCAGAAAAACAGGCACACATTCTTTTTGTGTGTGCTTCCAATTAAAGCATACTTTCAGAGACATCTACCTATCTTTGGCTATCTCTGTCTCTCTCTCTCTCTCTCTCTCTCTCTCTGTCTCTCTCTCTCTCTCTCTCTCTCTCAATTTGTTAACGTTTAATTATGCAGCATTATTGCCATGTTCCATTGTGCTAAATCTTTTAATCTCAGATTCAGTTTCCCTTTGTGTGTTACAAATAGACTTTAAATTAAATGAGAGAATTAATTTAGGTTTTCAGTCATTTTAAAACATTATTTATTTTTCTGAAATTCTGAAATTAACCCATTAGTGTCTCTATATCAAATATTTCCATTGGTCTGCATGTCCTTTGGACACATCTTAGCACAAAAGAGCAAAGCAGTATAATTAGAAAGTGAGTTTTTCCTCACTAAATGAATTAATATTTTTCAGTCAATTCTTCTGGAACTAAACTATATCAAAACTGAATTTTTTAAGATAGGAAATCACATTATAGTTTTGTATCACTTGATCTAATCATGGTGAGTATAGTTGTTGAACACCAATGAGTATAATCAAGTAATTTTGAATCCCAGGGCTGTGTACCAAAAGTTCCACATTAACATGAGTATTATAACCTTAATTTTAATGTGGACTGTCATGCCATACTTTTTTCAATACCTTCTTTTTTAACCACAAAGTGAATGTGGCTTTAAAAATGACTGTTAATAATATGCTTTAAAAAGAATTTAGAAAGCCATTTGTCAGTTAGGATCATGAGACAAGCATGCTTACTGCTTCAGACTTAGGTACTGAAAAAAAAGATGAATGTTTTATGTACTCACTAATACTAAACTAAGTTGGTTGTTCCCAAAAGGGTATTGAACTTCGATATTCAACATGTAGTAATGCATACCTTCTCAAATAAAGAGCAGTCTTAGTTGAAAAGTGGGTGTAGATTTCCCAGCATATGATTGTAAAGCTGGCCATTAGGAAGCTTTTCCTGAATTGAATAACTATTATAAGAATTAAGACCCAAAAATAGGTGCAATTATTTGTCCATGTGCATCTATAACTGCAAGCACACAAAGAGCAAAAAGCAAAGCTCCAGGTTGCCAATATGCAGCTAAGAATCTGCTCAGCTTATGAGCCTCAAAACACACAAAAGGCAAATCATCACAGCAATTTTTGAGACAAATCTCTAAAAGCTTTCTAGTACACATATCTTACAGCGCCCTACGCTATTCCTGAGGCTCTTACTTTAGAAAAATTGACCATATATGGGGCATTTTTCATCTCAAGGATCTTTTCACAACATTCACGCACCTATAAAGATAAACATTTTAGAGTAATGCATATAAGAGAGAGAGAGAGAGCGAGAGAGAGAGAGAGAGAGAGAGAGAGAGAGAGAGAGAGTTCCTGTGGGTCCTGTTAGTTTTACAGTAGTATGCTTTTACACGCACAGCTCACAAGCCTCCAGTCTCTTGTAAAGACATCTTAAAAATGGACACAGTAGACAGTAGTGGATCTCTGCCCAGAAAAGTTTAAAAGTCTTGCATTGTCTAACTTTGACTTTGCAGGAATGAGGGAATGCAGAGAGCAGGGTAGTAGCACAAGCTGTAAAATAAAAAAAAGCCAGATGTAATGGTTGATATAAAAGTTAATATGTCTTGTAACAATTACTTGAAACCAGTACAATACTCCGTCAGTAATCTATGTTTTCCAGTCACAGTCTTTAAGAGCTTGAAAATTGATGATGCTGATGGAGTTAGATTTTATGTGAAAGGATAAATCTGAAAAATAAGAGCTCATTTTGCTGCCCATCATTGAAACCTAGTCATACGATGACACAGTACCATATGAAGAGAGTGATGAAGGATTTGCAGGCATCAAACCCACCTTTCAGAAAAACAGACTGAAAGTGCATTTTGCTGTGCTGTGTGCTCACAATGACAAATTGTGAATTTCATTATTGCAGATACCACAGAAGGTAATAAAAGGTAATAAAAATTTCCCCCCGATTTGTGACTTTAATTGATTATTTTTATTAAGAGAAATGTATATAGTATTTTACTTTTTATTTATTGTTTTTTTTTTTTTTTTTGGAGATAAAGATTTGCTGTTTCTTTTACTCTGTCCATTGTCCGTGTTTGTGTTTCTGTTGAGCAATGCCACAAATTTCTTACATGGACTATAAAAAAGATCTGAGAACTTAGATGAGTTAAAAAAAATAAATCTTTACTGTCTCTTTAATGTACCATACTGATACCTGTGTATTGTCACACCATAACAGCCAGCCCTACTGAGAGGACAGACTATTGATTGTCTCTCATGTAGAGAACTGCTGACAGCCTGAAGCTCCATATTTAATACTAATTTAAAAAATCAGTGGCAGCTTGCTTCTGCAATAATTCTTGCATTGTTTAAAAGACATATATTGGTGAAAAGCACTACATGTGCACAGAGTTCAGGGAGAAGCTAAAATAAGAATTTGAATGACACCTCTTTTATTTTGCAGTTCTGCATAATTTTTCCATTTTAATTCTACACCTTATGACAGTCGAATTTACGAGCATTATTTGGGCCTAACCCTTTTTCCAGCAAAATGAAGCAAATATTTTTGAATCATGTATTTTTGACATGGCCATCTCAACAGTTTCAGCAATCCCCCTAGTTCTTTTTGAAGCAATAACTACATCTTCTAGAAGACAGAGGAGGCTTGTTATCTAAAAGACATCATCTAAACTGCTCTGCCAGTCAGAGGTGTAATTTATAACAGTGGGGCATTGCAAATCAATTCAATCCAGCGTGAACCTTAATAGAGGCTATTACATAATGCACAGTGAAGATTGACAGCATCTCTACAAAGGCTGGAACCATTTATAAAGTCAATTGGCATAATTCTTAAATACAGATATGAAAAAGTGCCCAGAAAGGGGAATATTAGGACAAAATGCTGGAACAGGAGAACAGTGTGTCTGTCAGCAGGTGTCTGTCAGAGATGTCACTGAAGCGAGATTCCCGGCATTCATAATTACTGTCTTTCCAGTGCAACAAAGCCAACAGAAACATTCTTTCTTCCTTACCTTCTAAGAAATAAAGTAAGACTTGACTAAACCTCAGGCCTAATGGGACAATCAGTACCTGAGAATTTTTTTTAATTTTCATGCAGTGATGAACACCTCCACTTTTATCCTAAGGAAGCAATTATACATGTCTGTCTACCTTATTTCCTGCAGAAAAGCAATCATCTAGTGGCAATGACACAAGCAGGCAGTGGCCTGAAGGGACAAGTCTGCATGATCCCAACGAGAGAGAGAGAGAGAGAGAGAGAGAGAGAGAGAGAGAGAGAGAGAGAGAGAGAGACTGACTGATGGAAAGAGAGAGGAAGAGAGAGATTTTGACATTCATGCTGTTCAGCTTGGCAAACTGAAACATTACTGTGCAAAATGTATCATCAAAACAAAATGTATCATCAAAACAATATCATATTGAACATAATAATAATAATAATTATTATTATTATTATAATAATGAGCAGGGATGCTCCAATGTATTTGCGTTAAAGAACAGAAAACTTGTATTATGTAATAATAGCAAGAAGAAGAAGAAGAAGGAAAAATTGTATTAGTAGAGCACCTTTCATACAATTTAATGCAGTTCAATGTGCAACTAAAAACTACCAATAAAAATTACAATATAAAATGTAAAAATAACATTTTAGAACATATTCCTTCACTGACCTGCAAATCTTTCTCCCTCATATTCCATTCCCCATATTGGTTCATCTAAATGCCTGGCACTGAAACACACAATATGCATTAAGGTCTATCCTTCTAAGACAATTTACTCAAGCAAGTGTTTACAGGGTGTTTACAAATTTCACTTCAGATTCAAAACACAACACAACACGCCTTCAGGACCTAGTGTTAATGGAAAGAAAGGCTTTTATCAGAACTGTGCAAAAAAAGAAAAAAACCAAATCAGCCACCATGAATGAAGAGAATAATGAACAAGTGCCTCTCTCTGAATCAATCTCATTATGGTAAATACTTCATGCGAGGTTATTGAAGGAGGGCTGCACTGACTTGGTCTTTAGGCTTCTGCATTTAATTAAACATTATGAATTGATAGGATTGCTCTGAAGGTGTTCTTGTGCAAAGCTGTTTTATGCCACCTCTTCTACAGAACAGACTATACAGCAGCACATCACTGTACTGCAGCTCCACCTATTGATACCTCTATTTCGGTATAGATAACACGTATATCTGCAACCAGCTCAGGCGGAGGAGTGACCGTAGCAGCGGCAGCAAATATTTAAATATAAATATGAATACGCTGAGAATAATACATATTCCTAATAATTATTTTATCTCTTGATTACAAATTAAATTTGCTGTACAATATGTTTTTTAATTCACAAAAATTAAAGCTCAGAATGTTAACTCCCATAACAGACACCAGTACAGGATTTTGCAGAACTGCAGTCATGCTGGTTATTTATTCTACAAAACACCTTTAGGTCACATGCAGGTATGGCTTCTTTGGACATTTTAATTTCAATTGGACATTTTAAATTCAAATTACATGTTGAGAACATGAGCTCAGACACGGAGAGTGCATTGGACACACTCTAATGAATAAAACAAGAGCAATTACCAAAATGAAGACGAAGACAATACAAAGTGGTCAACTGTTACCCCAGAATTTGAGGGATAATTTGGGAATATGGCTGTGATTGCTGAAAGGTGCTCGTCCAATATGTTTTTCTTCCCCTTTTCTAGCCCGATTCCCCTGAAGGAGTGTTCTGCACCACTGGGTAGTTGCTGTTTTGTACACTTGGCTTTTATCTGTGTACTTGGCTAACTCATCTCTGTAACATTGAGGTAAGGTCCAAGTGAAACAGACAGGCTGATGATGACTGGATCTAAATCATGCTGAAAAAAAATAAATGACTGCACTGACATTTTAAAGAGTGAGAGCATCCCCACGGCACCAAACCTCTCTCATCTCAGCATCTCAGCATTTCTAAGGCCTATTTTTTTCCATTTTAATGCCAGGGAACATGCATTTATCTTCATATTTTGCTAGAAATATGAAAATTGGAAAATTTTGCTAAGTACATTTTGTATTCCCTTCACTTTTAAAAACACTCCCAATCTTACCTGACAAAGAACACAATAGGAATGTTCCCAAAGAAAAGGTTTAATAAACTTTCTAGTTCAGCATGTGCCCCCTTTAACTGAGCACCCAGTTTATCAGCTGTTAGGTGTGGGAGGTTTGCTTCTTTGAACTGGCTGCTTAATCTCTTCTTGAATATTATAGACATTTTCTTCGTTAGTCTTGCAGTTTCAGGGCAAAAGATCAAAAAGCAAACAAGAGACACCAGTTTTGGCTGTTAGACTGTGTTGGACTGAACCTTTAATTTTATAACTTACTTCACTAATGTGTTTGGTTTTGACTCTGTACCTCTGTTTTCTCCTAATCACCTTATAAAGAGAGAGAGAGAGAAAGAGAGAGAGAGAAAGAGAGAGAGAGAGAGAGAGAGAGAGAGAGAGAGAAAGGGGGAGAAAGAGTACAAGCAAGCATACAGTGTTTCTAATTGAATCGTCTAATTTTAAAAACGAGACTGCACTGATTACTCCACAGTGGAAATGTATGTACCTGCACCACAATGTCATAAGTAGTTTTTATTGCACAGGTCAGAATTGAAGATTAGACTCAGCACAGCATGAACAACTAATGACAATTTCCTCTCTGTGACAGAGAACCTTATTACTTCAGACACTGAAATATGTATATGAACACACACACCTATTATGTTGCTTAATAACTACAACTGATGTACAGGTCTTCAAAGTAGAAACTAGATGTGCTGCCAGCATGAGCTTGGTCACTGCTCATGACTGCTGCTCTCCACTCTCCGTTTCACTGGGCTGCGCTCTGAATCAGTGTGCTCGGCTCGTAATTGGGAATGTTGGCAGAAGATGCTGAATATTGATTGCCTGCATTTAGATGCAAATTGCATGGATTGAGGACCAGGTACCCTTTTAACCACAAAAATAGCTTGCTAGGGCTGGGCAATATGAAGATATTTTTGGTTATCGTGATAAATCTTTTCTGAGAGTATGGTGATATTGCCAGCTGCATGTTTCTTTACAAAGAAAGCCTAATTAGTCCTGTTTAAGTGGACAGAGTGGTGTGCAGTATGTGAGAAGTTCATGAAACACACGTCCCTTCGTTTAATTTTGTTAGATAAAAAAAAAAAGCAAAAGAATGTATATACAATGCATGCCATGTATTGTACATTTTTTGTTTCATTTAATGTATTGAGATTCTTGCAATATTGCCCACCCCATAGCTCACTTCCAGCATGCATGCTGCCTCCTCTGGACCCAGAGGTCAAGTCCACAGGAGAGACATGGACTGTCAGACTTCACAAGCATCCAGCATCATCAGTGCAGCACAAACACACCCTTACCCTGAACTTCGCGCCACTTCTCTCTTCTCTTTCCAGTTTCTTACAGCCGCTCACACTCGAGGAGACCGAATCTCATCATCTGGAGCTCCAGTGAACTGGTGTGAGGCTGATCCTTCACTTTGCTCTTTATCTCCACTCGGTTTAAAAAAGAAGTCGGTCTGCTGACGTCAGAAATTGGCACCATGAAAGGCTTCTTATTTTTATGACCTGTGCGCTGAGGACATTTGTGGGAACGTGCAGGTCGTTATCGTTTCAGTTCAGTGAGCCAGTTAGTCCAAGAAGCATCTGAGCACCTCAACACGGAACGAACCCCTCGCCTTCTTCTCTCCCCACCTGCACACGGGAAGACCCCGCCCACCCGTGCGGGGATTGGCTCAAAAGATCCAGCACCTGCACTCGGATTGGCTTCTAGTTCTGACCGTGATTCATTGGCCAATCCGAGCTCTAGAGGGCGGAGCTTTGCGGAAAACGAGTGGAGAGCCCAACAGAAACGTCCACGTAATAAATAAATAAATAAACAAACAAATAAATAAAGAAATAAGAAACAGTGTTTGTCTCCATGCATTCTTAAAAAAGTTAGTGATGAAGGGAAAGATATTTAGTATGCAATAAACTGAAAAAACTGAATGTAGATTGTAAATTGATGTTTAGAACCCATGTACCCGATTGAAAAAAAATAATAATAAGCAAAACAAATGAACGGGATTTCAGAGATTAATAAGAGGTTTTCATAGTCCAATTTTTAAAATCTAAGTGTTAGAGGCTTCAGTTTGACAGGGATGCGACTGCAGTAGAGATGCAGTGACTTCAATATGAATTCAAGGCCTCAATGCTTGCATTGTGCAAATCCTTTCTCACTAAAGCAGAGGGGTCTAGACTTATTGGCTGCAGGTTTTCATTCCAATAAAGCAGGAGCACACTTCCTCCAATGTTTTAAGACTGAGAACAGTTGATTAAATAAGTGGTATCAATGGCGCTCATGGCACACAGTCCTCTGTGGATAAGACTGGATGTTCTGCACTACAGTTTCAACCACATTTTATTCAATGTCACTGTTATAGTTGGTATAAGTGTGGGTTTCTTTATGGGCTGCGATACCCACAGCTTTAAAGTGAAATCCTAGGCTTAATGGTGTCTCCCATCAACTGTCATTTTCAGTCTGTTGCTCTTGAGTTTTGATACCACATACTGTGATAAGACGGAGGGTTAAAGGCTCCTTTTTAGTTCAAGGAACTGGAAAATTGATGTCAAGGTGTGAATGGACAGTCACAGAGATTATCCAAGGAGGGGTTAACCCCAATCCTGTCTCCAATCTGTTCAAGAAAGCATTGATCTGTGATGTGAGTGTGCTTGGAAGTTGTTGCCTAGAAGATTGAACCTGAGTGTTCTGAAAGACATTGAACTCATGTTAGCCTTTAGTCCAGGTGTTGACATAAAGCTATCCAGAAATATAAAAAAATGATAACTTTTTGAAAAAAATTGATAGCTGATTACTCAATGTATCAAAGTAAGTGTAATGCGTAAATGTTGCTAAGTTAAAATGAACAATTAATTACTTACTCCATACAGTTTAAGTAGGTCACGAGATTGGAAGGCTGTGAGTTTGCATCCTGGGCCATTAGGCTAACCTGAAGTACCTCTGAGCAAGGTACCATCCCCATCAATGTTCCCCTGGTGACAGGTACAGCTGCCCAGTACTCCATTTAGCTGTGATGGATAAAATGCTGAGAAGCATTTCGTTGTGGTTTATAAAGAGACATGCTGTGTCTTCCCAATATCAAATAGTCACTTTCAGTACAACTCATTAAAATGAAGCCTGCTGACTGACTTTTCCTGTCATAGCTTGTATCAGACAGCAAATATCAAATGACCCATGACGTTTGAAGCTTTGAACATCACCTAAGGACAGAAAGGGATTAACTGTTTTGAACCCGTTACTGTTTCTTATTAAGTTTGAATGTCACTGAAATAATGGAAAGGTCAGCTTTTCTCAACAAAAGTTTTGCAGAAAGCAGAGCAAAAAGGTTCAAACAAGTAAAAACAGCAGTCTGATAAGTTTAGGCAATAAGTAAAATGCATTTTGGCAAATTTAAGTGGGACTAAGATCTAGACTTTTACTAAACTATTACTGTTGCTATTTACTGCAGTTGCCCAGAAACCAGTTTATTGTTTCCTGTAAAACCAACCTTAGCATCAATAAATGTCAGATAAATATAGAATATTTACTGCCAAACCACTAAATCAAAGATTTTTTTGAAAGATATATAGAATCTAAAATCTAAATGATAAAGCATTTAATGAAGCTTTACAAATAGTTCACATGTACAGGTTCACATGACTTTTTTTTCCATCACTTGATGCCAATATGTTGATTAAAGCAAATCTTTGACAGCGTTTATTTTTTTTTACCATGCAGTAATCAAGAAGCCTCAAAAGATACTCAGTGCTTTATTTGCCCATCCTTAGTATTCCCTAAAGACAGTGCCATCTTTCAGCAGGATAATGCAACCTACTGCACTGCAAAAATCATGCAGCAAAGGACTGCAGAACATGACTGAGGTAGCTTCCACCACACAGGGTAATATTGTCCTCTCTCACGCTCTACTTACTTCAGTTGGTGCTCTAGTTTTTCATTTAGTCAACCACACTTAATTAACAACATATAATTTTATTTGGTTTCGAAGTCCTTACTTTTTGAGCCTGTTGGGTTCTGTCAGTTTGCTTTTTTGAGTTGTACTTATAATTCATTTTGTTTCCCCTTATTCTGAATTGGGCAAACCTTCCCTATGCTTTGCCTCATGCGTCAGCATAGGGAGGCTGGTTGATTTCATTAACATCTTGCATTGTTGTCATTATTTCAGATTAGGTTATATTTCATTGACCTCAACTGCCTGCTCCCTAATAATTGATAATTGAAGACCTATAGATAATAATTTTGTTAGCCAGAGGACCATTTTGATGAGGATGAAGATTCATCCAAAGGGTAGCACCGTTCAAGAAAATGGTGTTGAAGTTATCATACTAGAGCAATAATTAATAATGTTTTCCCCTTAGCTTCAGGGATAGATTCGAGAGTACAATACAGAGTCAATGGAAGAGTGTTAAAGCCTTCAAGGGAAAGGCAAATTTGCAATATTTAGGGACTAAAAGGTCACACAAAACCCTGCTCATGCTAACTGGGACAAAATCTACAATTACATTTTGATTCATTGGCATTGGACCAAAGTGAAAATCACTACCACTACCAGAGAACAGGATAAAAGATCCAATGAGTAGTCTGAGATTCTCAGTATCCAGCCCTTTTTGACTGATGAATTGGAAACAAATACCATGAAGTTTTAGAAAACACATAGAGAGAAGACTGAAGAATTTTCTGCTGTGAAACCACAGAATAATCCTGTGCCAGAATTAACTCTGGTGCCTGCCAATATCACTGAAATGCAGAAAAGTGGTCCATTTTTATCATTTCTTTTTCAGAGTGCAAAGGAAAAGGAGACATGAGGTGAGTTGGTCTCTAACAGAGACGAGGTATATTCTGCAAGTATGGCATGCTCTCTTGTCAACAGGGGTCAGAGCTGCAGCTAATGGTTCTCAAACAGCTGAAGACAATATAATCGTCTTGGGGATTCGAATCCCTGAGCTGGTCACCTAGGTATGCATTAAACACAACTCAAATTAAACCTCTTCAGCTGGCCTGGTTTGGACAGAGATGTTACTCAATTCTATATAAATTGCCCACTCCAACCACTACCTATCACAGGCACTCCGCTTGAGCATATGGACATTGGTGGTGAGAGGAGTTAAGCAGGGATTTGTTACATGTTGGATATAATCAGTTATGCTACAGGGTATCCAGAGGTTTTTTTTCCTCAATTCCATAAAAGATAAATCTTTTACTTTTTCTGGTGCTGCTATTTAGCAGAGGTTTCCCCTCTTTAAGTACTGAATGATCAGGGTATTGACATAATGCCTACTCTGCTGAAGCAGGCGTATCAGCTACTTGGCATTCGGAGCCTGATCACCCCAAAACTGATGTAAGGCCAGAGTGCTTCAATTGGAACTTGGAGCAAATGCTGCAGATGTTTGTGAACAACACTGGTACAGAATGGGATCAATGGCTTCCATATCTTCTCTTTGCATGTAAGGAAATATCTCTGGCCTCCACTGGTTTCTCTACATGTAAAATCCTGTTTAGGCAGGATGGAGGAGAGCCTTTTTCATCTTTGAGTGAGATTTTGGGGAGAAATATAAGGAGGAGAGAATTAGTTAACATCTAATCTTACAAAATCCAGATGAGATACTATTCAGAAAAAAATAAAGAGCTGGCCCAGTCACAGATGGCAGCATCAGTGGGTGCAGCAGCCTGAAAGAAATGCAGAAGGGATGTTTATCAGACAGATGTCATTTGTAGAAGAAATGGATGAGTGATGTATAGCCCCTGGTGCTGGTGCTTTGGTGCATGGTAACCTTTTCCACCACCCAGAAGATAAACAAATCCAAGTGAGAGCAACCTAATTGTTTAAAAAAATCATGGGGGGTGGACTCTGGGGTAAAGCAAGCATGAGATTACTGGTGCTTTGTTGAGAAGATTTAGTTACAGGATATCGCTGGGGAACATTGAGGCTTCAAAAAACAAGTGATGGAACACTGTGGTCCTGATGCCTAAGTATGCTGGAAGTATTTAGCTTTGCACTGATTTCAAGTATGTGAATTCTTTTTTGATTCTAATCTGACACCAAGAATTGGGCCTGAATGTTTGGAAAAAACAAAATAATTGATTGCTAAATAGTTCATACTGTTCATATAGCAAATTCTCCCTGTGATCAAAAGAGCTTACAGCTTTTAAAACACCATGAATCTCTTCCAGTGTAAGGTTTTAAGCTCTGTGTTACATGGTACCAAGTACTTTATGATCTCTCTGGGTTTCATACAGCTATGCAATGATCACAGTGTCCTGGCAAACAGTGTCGCACTGTCTTGACACATCTGTATCTGAGTGCAAACCCATCCATTTGTGTCTTCGCTGCTGATTGGGTCAAGTCATTGGGGTTGAGGTGATGCAGCCACAGGTCAGTAAGATCCAGGTTAAAGAGTGTCCTTTATGTTCTTTTCATAAAACACTTTTCCAGAAGTGCAGCTCTATTTACTCTGTTTACTGACTTGACAAGAGTCCTTGTGTTTCAACCAAGTTCGTTACACAGACCAGGCTAAGGCGGCATTCCACAACTTCTGGCAATTGTTAAATAAGACTGTTGGAGGAGGGTCCTTTCTGGTGGTTCAAAAACTGAGGTTGATAGCCGAGTATTCTTAAATCCTGGAGGCAGTTTGTTGGGCCAAACCATGTGTTGCCAGTGCAGAGGGTTGTGTTTTCTGGTTTGTCATAGCTGTTGGCATTCATTTAGTTTTGGATTGGGTATACACTATATAAATATGTCCCATGTGTCAGAATAAGGAGACTGGTTTTCTTAGTTTATATCTACGTATATGCAATAATGCAGTCAGGCACAAAGTGTCCTTGGCTTCCAAATCGTATAGATCTTGTCATTTTGATCTACCATTTTTGGTGGCAGATACCACAGCACATGTCCAGGTCTTAGGTCGTATGGTCTCCGTGCTTCACCCACAGTGCTTAACTGGTACAAAGGGATCTGACTGCACAATTGGTTATGGCTTATTATTGTATATCTAGTTCAGGCCATGCAGCATTTTAATTCCCCACATTAACACTTTTAAACTTGGGTTGATTTGTGAATGAGGAACAATACAAGGGAGTCATTCAGATATAATATTCATATATTTTCATGCATCAAACCCCGCCACTAGGGATGCACAAGCCAGCATATATCTTCATGCCCGTCCTAAGCCCGGATAAATGGGGAGGGTTACATCAGCCATCCAGTGTAAAATTTTTGCCAAATCAATGTGCAGACAACAAAACAGATTTCCATACTGGATTTGTCGAGGTCTGGATTAACAACAACCACCACCAGTGCTGTTAGCCTACAGGGTGCAGGTGGAAATTGGGCTACTGTTGGCCAAAGTAGAAAAAGAAGAAGAGGAGGAAGGCATGTCTGGAGGCAGTTGAAGAGATGGAAGTGGAGGAGAGTGGAAGTGATGGTAGGAACCTTGAATGTTGGCAGCATGACTGGTAAAGGTAGAGAATTAACTGATGATGGAGAGAAGGAAGGTTGATATTTTGTGAAAAAATTTTTTTTAACAATTTGGTGGATTGTTTAACAAAAATAAGGATGAAGCGCAGAGCTGTAGTAACTATAGAAGGATAAAATTGATCAGACACTGCATGAAGTTATGGGAAAGAGTAGTGGAAGCTAGGTTAAGAAAAGAAGTGATGATTCATGAACAGCAGTACGGTTTCATGCTGAGAAAGAGCACTAGAGATGCCTTTGTGGACTTAGAGAAAGCATATGACAAAAGCATATGAGTGCCTAGGGAGGAGTTGTGGTTTTGTATGAGGAAGTCAGGTGTTACAGAGAAATAAGTGAGATTAGTTCAGGATATGTATGAGGGCAGTGAGACAGTGGTCAGATCTGCAGGAGGAGTGATGGATGCATTTAAGGTAGAGGTTGGATTACATCAAGGATCAGTGCTGAGCCCACTCTTGTTTGCAATAGCAATGGACAGGTGGAAAGACGAGGTTTGACAGGAGTCCCCATGGACGATGATGAGTAGGACAAAGACAGAATACATGAGTGTAAACAAAAGGGAGGAAAGTGGAATGGTTAGGATGCAGGGAGTTGCGGTCACAAAGATGGAGGAATTTAAATACTTGGAATCAACAGTTCAGAGTAACGGCGAGTGTCGAAGAGAGATGAAGAAGAGAGTGCAGGCAGGTTGGAATGGGTGAAGAAGAATGGCAGGAGTGATATGTGACAGATGAGTACCAGCAAGAGTAAAAGGGCAGGTTTACAGGACAGTACTGAGACAACTTATGTTGTACGGGTTGGAGACAGTGACACTGACGAAAAGATAGGAGGTGGTGGGGGTGTCAGAGTTAAAGATGCTAAAATCTTTTGTTGGATGTGACGAGGATGGACAGGATTAGGAATGAGAATTTAGAGAAGCAAGGTTGTGTTGGTTTTGACATGTCCAGAGGAGAGACAGTGATGATTATATTGGGAGAAGGATGTTGAAGATGGAGTGGCCAGGAAAAAGGAAAACAGGAACACCAAAGAGGAGTTTCATGGATGTTGTGAGAGAGGACATGAAGGCGATTGGTTTGAAGGAGAAAGATGCAGAAGACCGGAAGACATGGAGACAGTTGATTCACTGTGGCAACCCCTGAAAGGGGGCAGCCGAAAGAAGAAGATATTTTCATACATTGTCTTCTTAATTCTAAGAGAATTAAAAACTTAGACAAAATGTCAGGGTCATTAGTGGACCTCTAATTCAAGAAAATCGTAACATGTTCTCTTTAATCCCAAATCCAACCAGGAATCTGATTTACATTACTAAGGTGCCGTTGTCAAAGCCTGCATTACACTTGAGTGCATAATATTTATTAAAATGTTCATTTGGGGAAGCACATGAGTTGAATCCCTCACTTTTTAGGGTGTGTAAAATATCTAAATAGAAAGATTTAATCTCACAGGATTTGAGTTGTTTTGCTTAAGTAACAGCACAGACATGCGGTATTGTCTAAGCACAAGTTTATTTCCTGTCATTTGAGCAGTGAAATTCAGATGTGCTGTAACCATGACTCTCAAAAAACAAACAAACCCCCACACACAAACACCACCTGAGGATTAAAATTGCATATGCATGCTCGAACACTCACCAACACAGATGATGATTTGAAGATGCATACTTATTAAAAACAATAGGATCGCAATAGTATCCACTGTCATCTGCGCAAGCAGTGCTAACCAAGCATGAGGCACAGAACAATGCATATCTTCCTGATTTAAAGAAAACAGAGCTAGAATGCACACATTTTATAAAAATTAAATTCTGCTGTCTATTTCAACTCAGTTTATGGCACGCATTGAAGCACGCAAGTAAAATGTGAATGTTGAATAGAACTTTACTGTGCAGATTTCAGGGCAATTTGGAAGTTTTGTCTTGCATATCGGTGTATATTGTAGATATCTGTATATTTTTTACAGCATATGACATCACCTGTTTTGCATTATGATTGAAGTCTAAACAGTAGAAGTCAATATTCATCCAAATCTTCGTTGTAAATTCATCCCCCAAACTTTCATACACTCTGTTTCCAGTTTTCCAGTAAGGTTATGACTTAATGTGAATTCATATTTATTAAATGTTAACCTTTGGTCAGAAGCTGTGTTCAAACAGGATATGTTTTCACAAATCACCTCAGGAGAATGAGGTCTGATCTAGAGTCATTTTTAAGACAAACATTTGGGAATCTAATGCTAAGTCTTTTCTCTGCTTCTTAAATTTCAGCCCTTGTGTTTCCTGAAATGGCTGTGTAGCACTGATGCTATGATTATTTATAGCTCACAGTCATACCATGCCCTTACCACATTAACAAGTTGTCCCACCATAACAAAGATCTTGATTAGTGGGTTAGGAGAAGATTTGGTTATGCATAATTAAAGAAATAATTTGGCTTACTATTCACAAATTTAAATAGACTATAGACTATTAGACATTAGAATTTTAACTTAGGTTCTAAACTAATAAAAAAAGCTATAAAATGGATCACCAACAAGCATAGATCAGGCAGTGTGTTTCACTCAACCATTTGCGTAAGTGAGGTTTTGGAAATGAATACACTGATACATAAAAGCATTACTGTGTCTATTAATAGTGATGGCCTAGTCGTTAGGGAGTTGGCCACAGGACCAGAAGGTTATGAGTTCAAACCCCTTACCAGCCCTGTGGTACCCCTGAGCAAGGTATTGTCCCCATCACTGCTCCCTGGGTGCTTTCCCCTGCTGCATGGTTTGTGTGCATGGGTTAAATGCAGAAGTCCAATTCTGTTGTGGTTCGCTGTGCTGTGTACACAATGACAAGAATTTTCACTATGTTATTTATATTTGTTCTAATATTGTTTTGTTTTTTTTAACAAATTAGTTGTGGCAAAGGTAAATGCAGCTGCTGAATCAGATAATCATTTTATCCCAAATAACTGCCTAATCTGACTGTCTGCTGCTACATGAACAGAAGAGATGTTTTTCAGAGGGCAGATGCACCGGAGCTAAAGGTTAGATCTAACAGGCAACACAAAGACAAGATGACCTTACAATACCTTGCGAAAAGAACCTCTTACTGTCACATGCAGATCAGAGGTGCTGCAAGGCCAATACATCTGCCCTCCAAGAAAAGAAAGTCAGGCCTTCATAGTCAGAGCATTGCCCAGAGCCTGCAGAAAAAGAGGTCACATCCTACCTGTTTCATAAGAGAACGATGATAATGCCATTAGTATTGAGTGTCGCCCTCCAATACAAATCTGTCTGCCAAACTCTGCGTGACCCTGACAGAAGTCCTACATCACTGGTCTGTGCCAACACATTGCATGTTGTGAGGAACTGGTCAATGATACTGTAAATATTGAGATTTATACATTTTGGCTCTCAGAGCATCTGAGATTGAAAGAGGATTAAACTGAAAAGTGTTTCGAAGCATTCTTAAAATAAAGCTTCTTGAACTGTTCATAGAACAAATGGTTAAAGGAAGACCCTTTAATATGTACAGAACTCTTACTATGCGAGGAATGTTTTTTATTTGCTTTGTTTTTTTTTTACATTTCAACCTAAACGGGGCAGCAGTGGGTTCAAACCCCTTACCAGTAGGTTGCCCTGAGGTACCCTTGAGCAAGGTACCGTCGCCATCACTGCTCCCCAGGTGCTTTCATAGCTGTCCCCTGCTGCATGGGTTAAATGCAATTTCGTTGTGGTTCACTGTGTGTTCTCACAATGACAGGAATAGTCACAATTAAATGAAAATTAAAGAAAAACATCAAACCTATGCAATTTTTTTCTGAACCCACTTCTATCACATGTTTTAAAGCAGGAGGTAGGAGTGAGTGGCAGAAAACTGAACTTAATTACAGAAAAACAAGATAAACTAGAAGCCAGGCTCAAGAACATGAACAAAGAAAAGACTGAACTAAACAAAGACAAAACTGAAGTAAAAAGCGCAGGCAAGGAAACAGTCAAGGCATGTGAGCTCACAAACAGCATGCAGAGATAATAACACCAATATACAACAAAAGTGATTCAAACACAAGGGTATACGTAGAGAGAGTTGACACGCCATACATGGACAGGGGATGAGATGTCAAAAGGATCAAAAGGACCATGACATCTTCAAGAAACAGTTTTAAGGTTAAAATTTTGCTTCTTTTAGCAGGATTACATTACTAACAAACATACATGATTAAAAACTTCACCTGCTTAAGCCATCTAGCTCTTCATTAATGTGACGCCAACTTGTTAATGTGGTTTACTACACAGTATGACTTACTTTGAAGCATAGAACAAAGTGACTGTTACAGAGCCATTTCAAACAACAATAGCTTTGGTGTTCACAAAGCAGTCGTTAGAAGGCCTGAGCTCGAATCAGATTCCTTTGAACCTTTTAAGGTCATTATTTAAAAACTGATTTTAGATTAGCAATCATATTCCTACGATAAGTTCTGAAAATAAATCCTGGTGTTATGTTTTTTTCTCCCTCACAGTACATCAAACCCCATTAACAAACTGGTGTCTAGATGTGATGTAAGCAAGGGAGTGCGAATGTGTTTTGGTGTGAGTGTTTGTTAGCAGTGTTAACCTCATTATCTCCAGCAAACATGTCTTGACTGATCAACTACATCCAGGTTGAGTTTAGTACTGCATAAATTAGAGTTTTTCTTTTTTGGTATGAATTTCATAAATTAATCGTTATAGCGATGAGTTCCAGTAAAGTATGAGTCACTATAAAAGTGTCCATTAGATTCTGTAATTGGAAGCTAATAGTGGTGGTTCTGCTTAAATTGGTGAAGCTTTTGTTAATCTTAATTAGTGGCAGCAGCTCATGCAGATGATCCCGTATGAAGTTCCGGTGAGGAGAGAAATCTGATGATAGTCATCTCGTCAACTCGGTGGAGTAGCTGGTATGGAGTTCAGGAAACCCTCACGGTGATTGATGGATTTGGCTGTGAGGTCTTTGCTTTCTGAAAATGCTTAAGCTGTAGACTGTACAGGTGGTGGACAGCCGTCCATCTCAAACAGAGAGAAAGAGAAATTACTTCTGTTTTGAATTCACATTGTGCAGACTATGAATGTATAGAGTGCAGTACTGTGACTCCGCCAAACTCGTTATTACAGCCTGACTAGAATGGAGCCAAGGGTTTTACAAACACGAGAGTCATGTCTAATTTGAACTCATGCAAATGTGGTATGAGCATTTTGACTGTTTGACATTCTCATCTTTTGCCCACTGAGCTGCTGCACAAAGCAAAAGTAAACTGTGTTGTGTTCAGAATCATTCAAGTCCTCAGTAGCACTCCTTTTATTTATAAAGGAGCCTATTGAAACCATGTTAAAACTCTATAACTCCATAAGCACATCTCCAGGAGGTGTTTGTAAATAATCCGGTAACGTTAAGAAAACCAACCATCAGTTTTGATGCAGTACAGATGTCGTCACCACCATAGTATTATAATTAGGCAGAAAAATGGAATCAGCTGACAAAATGGTCAAATTAAACTATATTATAATTAATTATAATTATAGATATATAATTATAATTAAATTAGAAACCGTAAAAACAGCCCATTCCTGCACCCAACCAAAGTAATAGGATTCTGAGTCTATCCCAGCCCTTATAGGACAAATACAAGCCAAGTCAAGTTTTATTTTTATAGCTCTTTTACAAGTGTTATGTTCTCCTGGTTGACCCCAGATATCGTAAGGAAACAGACTGTTCTTCACAGTGCAGACAAATAAATAGATAGATATCAAAGCATTTACAAATCTGGCATACATATTTCTTTAATGTTGAAGGAAACAGGAGTGCATGAAGGGAACCCACACAGACACCGAGAAACCATGCAAAGCCCCAAAAATAGCAACAAAGAACCTCTGATGATGCCTGAAATCATTCACTCCACTCAGTTTCCCATGCAGTAAATCAAATGTGAATCTGTTGACAACTACAATCAATCTAATAATTCTTGGAAATCCTATTATGCCACTTCGTACAAAGAGAAGTACAGTATAATAACAGATCACCTTTATAGAACTAAATTTAACAGCAGGATAAGGACCTTCATTGTAATGGCTGTTTATTAGAAGTAAATTGGTTATCTTGTGTTGCAATGTGAAGTGTCATTGCAGAGAAGCTGGAGGTCTACACCTTTGTTCTACGCTCAGCTGTGTTTTTATCTCAGGGGACATGTGCTATCACCTACCAGCAACCACACATAAAATTATATTTTATTAAGATGGAAATTAGATCCTGCCAGCATGTTTACCTGCCAAACCTTCTGAGAGTTACTTCGTATCATTCTAATCTAAAGCTATTAACCTTTGCAAACTGCTGCATAGCTGATGTAGCATACTGCAAAAGAGAGATAAACCATTCTCCTTTCTCCGTGGTCTCCGTCATAGTTTCTAAATGTTCCTAAAGGATATTAACAGAATTGGAAAGGAGAGCTGTAGATACAGAAAGTATGTAAGCAAAGTATTAGCTTTTTCTTTGCCATAACCCACATTCATTTTTTTTAGGGATGAACAGTAATACTAAGATCTTATCTATACCAGCCGATAATTGCATAAAAAATACAAATGTTTAGATTTGAGAAAGTTTAACCCAATATTATTTGATGTATTCATTGTGGTTTGGAAAGAGCAAGATGTTTGTGATGCTACTCCATGAAAATGGCTGCATTGTATGTGTGTGCATGTACGGGCATCAGTATTGTCATCGGCGGATAGAAAGATAACAATATTGCATGTCAGCATCAGTCCAGAATTCTATAGTGGTGCATTCCATTTTGTTGGTTTGTTTGTTTGTTTATTTTTTTATTTTTGAGTCCAGCACTGGTTAGGATATTTCAGATGTCTTTTGCCAGAAAAATCCTTACAGCATGAAGGCAGAACTCCACCTTGTGGCTGTTTAGTCTGTGAAGCCATGGCCAGACACTGAACATCAAATTGCCGGGGTCCAAAGCTCTAGTCTTTGCAGGATGGTGTCCTGCACTGTTCGGTGATCACCCTGCTGAAGCATGCCTGCTTTAACTCACCTGTTGATGGGCAGGTTTAATCCTTGAATTTGAGCAAGGGAACCGCCAAACTGTACTGGACACTGGCCCTCTATTGCTGGAGGGACCCCTGTCATAGCGCTTTAAATGTACAGTAAAGAACACACGTCAATCTCACGTGAAGAAGACCTGGTGTGTAAACAACACCTGGTGTGTAATCAGAATGGCAGTAAGCATGTTAATGTAACATAGTGTTCAAGACAAAGTAACGAACACTTCTGACTAAAATATCAAAAAAGAAAAAAAAACACATAATAAAGAGTGTGTATAATGAGGTCTCTAATAGGGGTCGTACAAGCATATATTCTTTTAAATATCCAATCAGAAGTTTTTCCCTTCTGTAATGGTGTGTTACAGCTTTTGATTTATTGATAAATGTTTGGCCCATCAGTCACAGAACCTCTAGCTGACCTGTAGTGTGAATAATGAAACTCACAGAGGGCGCTACGTCTTTATAGTTGTAGCTAGTACATGTTCCGTGCCCTATAACACTGCGGGTTGTGTATAATTTTAAAAGGAGGATATGGGCTTGGCTGCATTCATTTGCAGTAATGCATAAAAAAGAGGCTGAAACTTTTCTAGGAGTGATGCATTAGAACAATATTTCCAAAAGTCGTTTAAGGCAACATACTGCACACATTTCCCTGCTTTTTACATTCTGGATGGTTACTGAGTCTTTGATGAGCTGGAGTTGGGAATAACTGGTTCCCCCACTGGTTCCCCGTAAAGAACTTTTTACTGAATGACACAAATATATATATATATTTGTGTAGAGGTTCTTTAAACTTCAGTTCTTCATGCTTGTCTTTATCATTAACAGTGTTATCTAACATACTGCTCCTAAAACTGTGCATGATAAGATTTGAACTCAATGTTTTGAATTTGAATGTAATGTGTGGCTGCATCACTGCATTTGAAATTCAGTATTAGGAGCAGTTCAAGACTATAACCATAAATATTTTGTTAATTGAATTTTTATTGAATTCTAATTGAATTAGCTGAATGTCTCATTCCTAGACTGCATTCACCATTCTACCGTTTCAAAAATGATAAGACAACTATGATATTTAAAGAGGAATCCCACAAACATTTAAATTTGCAACCTAATAAAATATTTGAGAAGGAAACAAAATCATTCAAAGTGGTGAGGTTTTTGAAATAATACTTTAAAGAAAGATTTACAGACTTGGATTTCTTAACAGAGGTGGCGCTAGGAGCTGGGATTCATATATTTCAGTCTATTATTCACATATGGCTGTTTTATTTACAAGCCTACATTTATCTCCTGAGCTTTATATGTAATGTTGAGAGGAAGGGTTGGAACGCCTCTGGTATGATGGACTTTTACTGAACTTTGATTACTGTGATTATCACCAGCAACCACCCAACTTTGTTAGGATGAGCGGCTCAGATAATGGCTGGATGGATGTTGAGGATAGTAAAAAGGGTGGGGTGAGTAGTGACTCCTACACTTCACTCATCCTAGTGACAACACCTCCTGTAGTTTCCTGCCAGACTTGGAGATTAATCCGGCAACCCCCACGGTTGCAATCATTCTTTAACCATTAACCGTTTCTGAGGGACCATGCAACATATACTCCTCTTTTAGTTTTGTAGGAGGACAGGCAGCTTTTAGAGGAATTAAACTCCTGGTTCCTATCTGGATGTGGTTCCAATCATTAGTGCTTGGAACAAATCAAAATTCGTAAGGGTCTCTAGCATGTAGCATTTTCCTTCAAACCACTCTGAAAAGATTGGTTACATCTTCCTTCTAGTTTTTTTTTTACTTTATTACACCAGTGAGCTTTGCAGACTTTAAAAAAATTAGTCTTTTTTAATGACCTTTTATTATAAAAAAACTACTGTGATACTGTCCTAGTTGAGAGCTAAGGAGTTTTTTTAAGGTATAGAGTATATGTGCATCTGTTTTAGATGAGGGAACGGCTTAATATATTGCAGATTTTAATAGTAATTATAATGCTCATAGCTAATGATTTCCCAACCCACCAAAATGTTTTGTACAAGAATAGAGTTACCGTGGTTAAAATAAGGGACATTTCAGTCAGTCAGTTAGTCATTTTCTGCCGCTTGTCCCAAGCAGGGTTGCGGGGGAGTGCTGGAGTCCATCCTAGCTCACACAGGGCGAAGGACGGGGACACACACCCTGGACAGGTCGCCAGCCCATCGCAGATAAGGGACATTTATTTATTTATTTATTTATTTATTTATTTATTTATTTAATTTTTTATTAAAAAAGACTTAAACAAAGGAATCTTAGAAAGGTTTGAAATCACACAAACAGTATGCAATTATAAAACAATGTAAAGAGGCATATAAGCAAGCCCAGAGAAGCTTCCTTAAAGTCCAGTATAAAAACAAGCCACTTTGTGAATATCACATGTACATTCTAAAAGTAAAAAAAAACATTCACAGTGCAATCCCAAAATATATTTTGAAATTCTATTAGCATATGTTACGTTACATACTGTCTTTAAAAATGAATGAAAGGGAAACGTCGTATACAAGAAATTCACATTATATTGAGGATAGAATCCACTGTCATTTTTCCTTGTCCCAGTTCTAGATGCAAAGCTTTTTGCTGGGTTTGATATATCCCATTAAACTCTCTTATATAAAATTCTTGAGTGTGGCTTTTTCCTTTGCTTCTGCAGTTTACTCCCTGAAAACAGTAGATAAAAAAACAATATTTTTTTTATTTCACAGTGATTCAAAGCTAGCATGATTTACCATATTTATTGCCAAACATATTCTTCAGAACTGTCTCAACACTATTAACACTGCAATGTAGGGTACACCGTCCCATACTTACTTCTAGTACAAACATCCATACAGCTTTGCTTGGAGACAAAGTTGTTGGTGCTTCCTCCACACCCTGTGTATGTGAACTCCTCACACATTTTTGTGGCAGTGTTGTAATAATATCTTGGTATTGAGGCAGAGCACTTCCCTTTATCCAAGACATCCTGACAAATCACGGGGATAGCTGCAAAACAGAACAATAATGGTTAAAAAGGTAACACACTTTATTGATTCATAAAATCAAGTAATATATTGTAAAATACTTTGTGCTGTTAATGATATTCGTAAAAAGTCCCATATCTGTCAATCATTATTAATCATGAATTAGTTGCAAAAAATCTCTTTATGACATTAAGAGACACAGGATCTGTTTTCCAAACACAGAGGCAAACTATCAAAAACATGAAAAGAATCTTTACATTGTGGGGAAAAAAGCATTTCAAGACTTGGTTTGGTCTGGATCAGCTTAATCTCTTGATAGGCAGTATGGTCAGGTTCCCTTTTTCTTCTAATTCTGCTATCCATTAAGCCACAAGGCTCAAAATTGCTCAGTTTTCAGGAGGAAAAGAGCCAGTTTATATCTTGCCTTAAATACACTAAATTACTCCCGTGCATTTGCCATATTTATGTCTTCTCAAACTCAGAACCATTTTCCGTGCACAAACTCTATCAGAGACACAGTTGCCTGAACCCTGCAGACTTTATACAATCATACCGCAGCTATTTTTACTTTCATTTCAACTATTTTGTCTCTTTAAAGTTAAATCTACTAATTTAAAGTATTTTTGAACTCCTGAATATCAAACTTTGGAGTAATTTCCTACTTCCTAATCCTACTTGACTTGAATTTGGAGTAATTAAAAGAATAGTTTCTTGTACTGATTTGCCATCACACCCACACAAAGTAGAATTGCTGCATCACAGTAAGTTGTCTGGCTTTAACCTACATTTTTGGGGTCTGCAGTATTCTGTGCACGAGCGGTGGTCTTGGAAGTTGTTCTCATTTCCTTGGCAGCCCCCATAGAAGAATGGCTCACACTGCATGGTGGTCATGTTGAAAAAATAACGTTGGAGCAGGGCGCGGCATGTCCCCTCATCCTTCGGAAAACGACATATTAGGGGGATTTCTGCAAATAAACATTTTTTATCAGTACGTGTATTTTAATGCTATGTGGAAAAAAAATGCAAAGTGCAAGAAATCAACACTTCTCATTGTTAATGTTATTATTAAAAACAGTGCTTTTACATTCTACTTGACAATCATGGGCAATACAGTATTTTATTTAGGATTGTAGAAGAGGTCAGCATTCCTTAACTATTCTGCACTGACAACAATTCGGTGTTCAATGCATGGTTGAAGATTCTGGATACGGCAACACAGCGAAAACATAAGTAATACAAAGTGTACACCAGACTTCCAAACGATGTGCTTCGTCTGAACTAAGCTTCCCTCCTTTCAGGAAAAGACGGCTAAATGTGCTTCTGATTTTCTCAAACCACACAACATGAAGAATCACTGTGTAAATGCTGTGAACCTTGGAGGTGGCTTGTTCATGCCTAAGTAGAGTGCAGTAAAACCTCTCAAATTATCCAAGTATCCTTGCATCTCTCAGCTCCTAATTGAAGCGCCCACCCACCAAATCTGCTGCCGATAGCTCACAGATGGTCTGATCTAGGTCCTGTCTGAAATGAATGTAAAATGAATACAGTTGCATATTTATGCAATTAGGGATGAATATCATAAAGAACTGCATAATATTGTCCTGCAGTTCATTTAACAACATCCCCACCCCAGTGCACCGGAACTGCAGGGAATTACACAGCACTACTAAAGCAGGTTTCACAGCATCTTATAGCAAGTAAAAGTATTTTAAAAGTGTGTTCTAGTATCATTGCAGCACGTGTATATTATTAATATTATAAGGAGTTATTATTTTGCGATTGCTATATTATTATGAGCAGCGGTCGTCTAGTGGTTAGACACTAGGCCCCAGGAAGGTCGTGGGTTTAAATCCCAGACCAGTAGGTTGCCCTGAGGTACCCTTGAGCAAGGTACCGTCCCCATCACTGCTCCCCGGGCGCTGGATACGGCTGCCCCTTGCTGCACAGTGCAGAGGGAGTGTTTCGCTGTGGCATGTTTCACAGTGGCAGGTAGTCACTTTCACTTCACTGGTGTCCAGTGCTGTGTAGTGCGCAGTGTTATTAAGGTTCTGTGGTGTAATTAAAGCAGCACGACACGGAGTCAGCACGCTGCGCGGGTTCTAAAAGGCTGAATAGAGAAATGTACTTGGTATGGTGAAGCAGGTCTTCTGACACTCCTGAAAGGAGAGGAAATTGTTGTCGTTTCCCGCGCAGCCTCCGTAGCTGAAGGGCTCGCAGCGCTGACTGATCGTGTTGTAGTGAAAGCGCACGATGTCTCCTCGGCAGTGTCCTTCACCCACTGGTAAAAGACAAACCTCTGCAAGAACGCACAGCAAAAAGAGGGTAAAAGATTAGCTCAGTAAAGTTGTGTTGTAAGGCAGACGTGCTCCTCTGGGCTCGGCGGTGAGAAACTCTGCCCTCATTCCCCAAAACCAGTCTGGAAACGTCCACACTTGCAGTGAAGTTACCTCGGGGTTTGAGGGAGAACGTGCTCTGGAGCGCGCCAGCGAGGAAGAAGCACCCGAGAAGAAGAGCCTCCATGTCTGGGAAGGAGCTGCTGGTCTGGTGTTTGGCGCCTTGCTGTCAGGCGTGCTGTTTTATAGGATGGTGGAAGAAGTTGGCCGGTGGGCAGTGAGAGGGCGGGCTGCTGTGCCTTGACTCACTGTGAGGCAGTACAACAGCTCGTATATCCTCACCCTGCTGGGTAATGGAAATGTTCCAAAAGCGGACAGCCTTTCCTGCAGTGTTTAGACTGACTGGCTGCTCTGGAATTCTTTTCTGCGTCCACAGCACTTTGTTCATGTCATTTCTGATCACCACACACTGGCCTCCCAATCCCGAGAGACCTGACACAACAAAACACTACCTGATCTCTAAGGAAACGTCACTTGGTCATGATTTGATCATTAAAAGCTACTGGTTCCCCCTATAATATACCTGTCCAAAAGTTTATAGACACTTTCTCACTTCAACATCCTGGGAAAATATGTGTGTGTGTGTATATATATATATATATATAATCAGTAACTTGATAAGATGTGTCCATGTGTTCAACAGTTGGATTCTGGGACCAAGTATACATGAATGGAATAAATTTCCAGAAAAAAAAAAGTACAATTTAGAATAGAAAGGGAGTGACGATCCCATACTGGTGGTAATTGGTGGTACCTCCAGCACTACCACCACTGAGTTTCTAGGTAAGACCCTTAACCCCTAGTTGCTCCAGCGGGACGGTCCACTAATGAGATGGATATCGCTCTGGATATGTAATCATGAATGTTGCTCAGTCACTTCTAGGGATGCAGATCTGTTGTATGAAAACCCAAAGCTGAGGAGCCTTGGTCATAGCTGACGAATAGGATTCAGCATGCTCACCTTCGGCTCCAGTGTATCCTATTGTTTTAGTCAAGTTTGCCGACTTTAATTTTACAAGCTGTGTGACCAGCTGAACACAATGCAGCAATGGTTGGTGCACCTTAAAGATGGATTTGATAGTTACATGGCTTGACTCCCCTTGCTCACACACACACACACACACACACATGCATAAACAAACATAAAGCTGCAACTTCAATTTTACAAATGAGACCTGCTCACTAGTGGTCCTGTGGAGTTCCTGACTGTGGATTAACAAGGTAAAGGGGCTTAATAAATGATAGAGGTGAACAGATTGACAACAGTCTTTAACTGTGAACGATAATCTATAAGGTGAGTGGAGCTGATAAAATATGCAAGGTATAGTGTCGATACTTGGCTGGTATTCCTAATGAATTGACTAAACTATGGTTAGTGTTACTGGATTAACTGGCACAACCACTCCTTTTCCCCACCAGGGAGATATGCCAATATAAGCAAATACGGTTAATGTGAAATGTGGGCTGGAAGGGATAAATCAACATGTACTAATGTGCTTGATAAGCTTTTGTTGGTTTACGGCAAGGAGAGATAGGTGCAAATATTTTTTTTTCAACACCTTTCAAAGCATAGTTTCTGGTTGACATTTTGACTCAGAAGACTACGCACACAGTGATGATATAATCATGATGATGTTATTTTTGACTTTCTCTCAACTGCTGTGAGTCAGAAACAGTCCAAGACTTCTTCCTTTGAATCATAATGGTACTGTACCATGGTACCCCATCCTTTGAACTCCACTCACCACTCACCACACGAGGCAGATGTAGCAAAAGTCCTTACACCTAAAATCCTCTCACACTACAGAACTTAAAGTGCATTTCCCAAGACTCATAAAAAACCTGACCTTCTCTAACTGTGTGGTTCCTCACTGTATCATGAGGCTGGTTTTTATTAGGAGGTTTATAGTCACTGTGTAGCCAGAGGGCACGTCTCCTTCACTCAGTTCTTGAGGGAACACAGCTGTCATACTAAGCGTGATGATGAATTATTTAGTGTGATAGGTTGAGGGTAAACACAGATTATCTTGCTTTACATAGAAGCTTTTAATACTCTGTCCCCTTGACCCACATTGCTATAATAATGTTATGGTGCAAAGCAACACTCAGCTCAGGAATTAACATCTCGGAGCATTTTTGGATGTTTGCAATGACCAAAAAAAACAGAACAAAAAACTCACATTTTGAAACAAAGAGAACATCAGTAACATGTCAACTGCAAAATAAGAGTGTTTGTTTTAAGAAGATTAAAAGATTACAATGTTTACACAGATTACTTTATAACCCGGATTGAGAGAGAGGTGCAGGATTCTCTGACCATCTTCAGGGTGCAAGAGAGCTCACTGTACACGGCCGTAAGTGTGGTCCTCATTCTTAATTTATGTACAATGTTATGGTTTTAGTTTAGTATTGGTTTGACAGAAACAGAATGTGTTTGTGACTTTAACACATTTGTTATTGATTTGTGACTTCCCAGATAATGCCGGTCATAAATGTAGAGGATCTGACGGACTTGGATAAGGCAAAAATGGAAGTAACTCAGCTAAAACTTGAAGTGAAACTAGAGAGAGCAAAGGTAAGTCTCAGATGCTTGTTTGTTAATGAACAGCTGCCAGTGATGGAAAAAAAAAAAACATTCTTCAAAAATAAAAAAGAACACAGTGATCAGTTTTGGGATTCATAGTTTGCATTTGTGCAAAAATGCATCCTGTCCATGCATCTGTATTCAATTCTGAGAAATGGGGATAATCACTGCTGTGTCTCCATTGTATTCCCTGTTTTAATGAGAAAATTGTCCAGCATATATGGTCCAAAATTGCACATCTATTTCCAGTGCTAAGAGAACAACCCCAGCGAAGATATTCATGATGGTTATACCATGGGAGAACAAGAAGGGTCCAGAATACGTGGATATATTCAAAAAGAACTAATGAGTTTTGTTCTTGTTTAATTTGATAGGTGTCTAAATGCTGTGAGGAGATCATGGAATACATTCAGAGTGGAACAGATGATGATACCCTGGTCAAAGGTATCTCAGAGGAGAAGAACCCATTCAAGGAAAAGGGTGGATGTGTCATTTGCTAATGTGGAGAACTGAGGAACTGCCCTTTCTTTTACTGTTTAGACCTTCAGTACTGTACATGGGGGCCTGCTACTGTTTAACCATAGCTGGAATCTTCTCTGCTGCCTGAAATAGTGGAAACACAGTGAAGGATAGATATTCAAACTATTCCAAATGGCTTGTTTCACTTTGTAAATAAACCCCCTGGGTTTGGACCCTTCTCACATCTTCTTGTGAATATTTCGATACTATATGGTGCAATAAATCAGAGTATGTTTGTGCAAAGACAATCGAAGCCATTGTGTCAGATCCTTGTCTGATGGAGGGTTAGCATTCAAAGACTGTAATACTTGAGCGGTCAGCAAACATTTATTATCCTTTTAATTGCACACAATAAATGGGAGGCAAAGCAACCTAGCACTATCTGGGAAGCATGTAAATGAAAGCGCCCAGGGAGCAGTGATGGGGACAGTACCTTGCTCAAGGGTACCTCAGGGCAACCTACTGGTAAGGGGTTTGAACCCACAATCCTCCAATCATGTGGCCAACTCCCTAATGACTAGCCCACCGCTGCATAGGTAGATAGATAGATAGATAGATAGATAGATAAATAAATAACATGTTTCTTTTATCCGATATATAAGAAGAAGAGAAATGATGATGACGCTAATCATAATGATCGTGATGATGAGATGATGATGAAAACTGCCCTTTGTCCTACTTTGCGACGTTGTATCGTGGTCCTTGTACGCATGCGCGCTGTGGCGCAGCATAACAGCGAGCATGGCTGTGTGCAGGAGAAACCTGCAAATGCAATTATGCTTCAGTCGTCATTTTCTCAAAACAACAACAGTTTGTAACAAACGACAGATATCGGAAAACGTTTCTGCCAAATCTAAGACCCAGACAGTTGATCACGTCCTCTACACGCAGGAGCATTTTGCACTGAAGGACTCTCTAAAAAAGGTAAAGTTGTAACTAGACAGCTGTTTCTAGGGCAGATTGTTCGGAGTTTCAAACAAGTTCGAGAAAGTGTCCAAAAACGAGACGAGAGGTTTGTTTTAAAGTGTGAGGTCACAGTCCACAAACAGCCCGTCCTACATACACATACCTGACTATTTATGTAGCAAACATGCTGGTGAAAATAAAGTGTTGAGACGTCGTGACCGAATTTCTGAGGCAGAATGCTGCTTAAAACATCTGCACCTTCTCTTTCAAAAGTTTGATATTGAGATCTCCTTGATGTTTAGGTTGAAGTAGTGGTGTCTGCGCAAAAAGTGCGCTTTGTTGAAGAACCATTGTTCGACAGAAGTACCAGGAAGCTTCTTGAGCAGACCCGTGTTAGCCTTGCAGCTTAGCAGCTGTGTGTTCAAAAACGGATAAAGATCTTCTGAACTCCGTCTGCACGTGTATAACACTGCTAAACACACACTGCTGAGCCTGTGCGATATAACACAGCATAAACGTGTGAGGAGAAGAGGTGACAAAAGTGCACAATTCAGTAGAAATACAGATACCTGTGTGTAAAGCTCCCTGCTAAAGGTAGAAGTACTGATTCTGTACTTAACAGTAAGAAGCACAGGATCTGAAAGGTACTCAGATTATTAAAGGGTAAAAAGTACAAACTATAAAGGATATTCGGCATAAAAGAGTAAGCTATTTCCGTGCAAAGGTAACTGAACTTCACACTATATTAATATAATTTATAGACTTAAGACTATTAAACCATTTAACCTCAAATACAATAAACAATATTCTGAAAATAATGCACATCAACTTCACTGCTTTACTTTCATGCATGTCTACTAGTTCATTCACGTCACACAAATCACATCTTTTCTCCACCGGCCACTCTCATTTTCTTTTCTGTTCCCTTATTTCCATTTGGTTATGTTCGTAATGAATGATCTGCACTGCCGTTCTCTTTTCTGTGTGCTGCCCGGTTAGATTGAAATCGGTCTTGATGGTAGAAATGCACAAAATCTTGCAAAAATTTCCTTAAATGCATGGAAACTAATGGTCCTGACAGTAAACAGTAAAAAGTACAGATATTTGTGCTTAAATGTGAGGCGTACAAATGAAAAGTGGTCAGAAAAATAAATGTTCAAGTAAAGTTTTTGTTCTTGGTTACTTCCCGTCTCTGGAGAGGGTCATATATACATTAATGTCACAGTTCATCGTATCCAGGTTATACACATAAATTCCACATGTGATGCCTATTCTGCTAACATGGTGCTCCCCAGTTCATTAAAATAATCTTTTCATTTCAGTGAAATGAATTACTCAGAATTAGTTCCAGGCAATGCCAGAAATAATACTTAGTTTCATAAATGGAAATTTTGGCTAAAGGCTGTTCCAGTATATTCTTCACAAATTATCTAAACTTTACAAGCTTTTAGAATTTGTTGTCAAGGACTAGGTTTAAACTCCTACCAACCAAAAAGTGCAACCAGTCCATGTCCAAAAGTGTCCAGACACCCACTGCTTATTAAATAATTCAGCTACATTGCTTTTGGAAAGGTTGTGGTTTTTCAGTTTGAAACAAATTTAGGTAAGGTCAGAGAAGCCTGAAACATTGTGCAGTTTAAACTGTTGTCACAAGCCTGTCTTCAGTGTAATCATGGAGCCTATTGAATAAGTCTGAGATGAGCTGGAGTACCATTTGTGATACAGTAGCATTAGTCAACCAACATCTGACCTCACCATAGCCTTTGTGGCTGAATCCAACCAAAAACTCCCAGCAACATTCCAGTTTAAAGACTTCCCAGAAGGGGAAGAAAGTTGTGAGGGGGCAACCTCCCTTGTTAGTGCCCTAGATCTTAGACAAAACGTTTGATGAACAGAAATCTTCAGTCATTTGGAAATAGAATCAATCTTTTCTGTGTCAAACTACAGGACATACAGAATTTTCACAACAAGGTTTCTTCAGCAGAACAAGGATCAAACTTAAACCTTTCCAAGTTTACTCCCCATATTCAATACAGCATGGCTGGATTTACTTTATTTATGGATATATACCAGAGAGGTTTAATTTTGCATAGGATGGTGAATTAAGACTAACAATGCACTAACAATGTCATAATTATATTTAGACCTTGTAATAATCTGTGATTGTTGTATTTAATTTTTGTATGCTTTAAAGATATTACATTCATAACAGGTGGAAAACCATTTTTTGTTAAAAGCCCCCTTTTTTTTCTTTTTTTTTTTTACTCACTCATTTCATGCAGCTCTATCACCCTTTATATTTCAAGGTCATCTACCTAGGATGGTGTAAATAGGATGGGGAAAAAAATTTCAGAAAGCACTAGATAATTGGTTATACTTTTATATACAACAGTGAAGATTTAGCCATTGAGGATTTTCTTTCTTTTTTCTTTTTTCTTTTTTAAAGGAGAAAGGAGTTTCCTTATAAATGGAACTGGTGTGCCGTTATCTCAAAATTATCTCAAGAGTGGAAATGGCTTTAACAAAGAAAAGGATGTTGTGGTGTAACCGTCAATGGGCTTGAAAGAGTAGGTAGAATAAGGATATACTTCAAAAAGAAGTTGAAGAGCCAGACTTTTAATTTTTTTTTTGTAATATTACTTTATATTATATAATATTATTTTAATGATTGAGATTTTTTAAGCTATGCTATATGTTCAGTATGCAGTCTTACAGAACACAAATTTGGCCACATATATGGTCCTGTTTATTTGATGTGTTGAAAATGGTGAACGACACCCGTGCTCTTGAGCTCTCATTGCCTTTCAGAATGGCATCTGAAACATTGACCTTTTAGAGATTTTGTTTCCCTGAAGGCTTTGGTCCTTCCTGCATTAAATTTCACAAGTGCCTCCCTTCCTCTCTATTGTGAGTAATTTGTGGAAATTGCATTTATAGACTCTACCTCTGGACTAATTATTTCTTGATTAAGCTTAGTTACAGTATAATTATGACCCACTGCCTGGTTTCTAGCAAAATTCCATGATATGGGCTCACGGTCGTTCTCATTAAATATAATTAAAGGCAGTAAAAATGGTATCAGGTACTGAATAAAACCATCCACTTTATTTTAATGGCGCACCATACTTCATATGAAAAATTATCAAAATCTTAAACTGTCATGTGAAACTTTGTTGATTGGTGAACTTTGTTGATTGTTTCAATAAGGCAATAGACTATAGTGTAGGTAGGCTTCATTTTGACCACAGGACATGAATGGACAGGAGAGGAAACTGGGTCAGGAAGACAAAGTATAGAATAGTTACAGGATCGCAACCAGACAGGAAAAGCGTTGAAAAGATCAGGACAAGAATGGATTTGTTGTGTCAAGCTGTGAGGAAAGCAGTCATCCCTGCTCTGGGGTTTATGTTCTTCCATTCAGTTAAGCATGGGATTGATAAAATGCAGATGTAGGACAGTCAGTCTGTAAATAGTTGCATAGTGACACGGCATACATGATTTAAAAGCAGTGTTAATGTTTTAAACATTTAATATATAACCATAAGGTATACTTGGACATAAAACAGTGGTGGGAATAAATCAGTTGTCATTCTGACGCATGTACTAAGCGACAATAAATCATGACAGACCAATAGCTGTCAAATTAGCCTCAGATGACTCATAGTGACTCTTGTGTTTCCCACAAAATTAATCTTAAATGCTTTTTTCTTCTTCAATGAGGGGTTTTACCAGACTGAGAAGCATCGCAGTTCTCAGTGACTCAGTAATGATATTATTGCAGACAACATCCTCAAATGTTGTGGGTAGTGGCTGGAAAGTTGATCACATCCTTGAGAGAAATTTAAAGGATATGATGCTATTTTTACTTGAGCAGAATTAGCAGCAGGAATAGGAGTTATTGCAACCTAATTTGCTTAACGTTAAAATGTTTCAGGAGTGGGAATGGGATTTCCTTTATCATCCACCAGTAAGACACAATTACACATTATGCCTTTAAAATGCTGTTTGAAGCTGTGCATGGGAAATGAACTTGGATGCATTTAATAATTACAGTCTTTGAGTGAATTTTCTTTATTTGGTGGATTGTTGTTATTGTTATTATTAGAAATATTAGCATAATATTTGAAAAGTCAGAACACTTTTGTTGCAGAGAGATGGAAGATTACATTATAGAATTGCAATAGTAGAGTTATACTCATGTTGAAAGTGAAATTTGTTTGAATTACTGCTCCTGAATATTCCAGAGCTATTGAAAAGTTTTTGTCATTTTAAAGTGTGTGAGAAGTCAGTCTGATGTTCATGATGATGTTTCTTCATGAGTTTCTTCTTTTGTGTTTTTTGTTTCAGTCATCTATGAACCATCCTTTTTTTTGTCTGTTCTTACAGATCATTGATCAGGAGATTAACCCACATGTAGACAAATGGGAAGAGGAGGGCCAGTTCCCGGCTCACAGGATCTTCAAGATCCTAGGAAGTGCTGGATTTTTGGGAGTGAACAAACCTGTGGGTGAGCAACAATCCCAGTATAGAACAGCAAGAGCAATTAATTTGCTTTTGCTGTGCCCTGAGGACATTTGGGATCCAAAGATATGAGCATATGAGATGAGAGATGAGATTTTCAGCTTTTATTTTTTGGTATTTACATCTAGAAACATCTTTTATTTACATTCATAAAACATTTTTTCAAGTGAGCCAAAGTATTGGACAAAGGTTAGTCCTGTTAGATTGATTGTTTAAACTATACATTATTTACATTATAACTTTAACATACCTGTTGAAATAGGTACTCATTATCTTGATTTTTTTAAATAAAGAAGCAGCCTGGAGCAACAACACAAGTTCTGCCTTGGAAGCAACATTAGCTCAAGAACCGTTCCATGGCGATGCAGCCACACACAAGCCTAAGATTGCAATGCACAATGCAAAGCATCAGCTGCAGAGGTGTAAGACATGCCACCACAGAATCTTAACTCACTAAATATGTGATCGTAACCCCTGGAACGATCATTCTCACTTCACTATCTAACACTCTGATGGACAGATCTGGAACGCATACTTCCAGCAGTACAGTTTGGAGGATGAATATAGTGATCTGGGGTTCCAACGAATATTATTGCGTTCAAATACATTTTAATGCAATTCCATGCTTTCATTTGTGAGCAGTTTTTGTAAGGCCCTCCTTGTTCTAGGGTGACTGTGTGCAAATCAGGGTTCATAAACACATGATTTGACAACTTTGGTGTAAAAGAGCTCCAGCTGCCTGCAGAGAACTGACCTCACCGAACACCTTTGGGATCAGTTGGAACAGTGATGGTGAGCCACGCCCTATTGTTCCATCTCTTTCCAAACAAAGTAAAATGTTGGAATAACAGGCTGCGCTTGAAGAATTATGACAATTGTTTTTGTGTGCTCTCCACACTGCATCCTTCAGCTTTAAGAATTCTGGTACTTTAGATCATGTTCCAGAAAGTCCTGTAGCACCAAGCAAAGACAGGTTTTTGTTATTGAAACCATGCTGAGAGTTTGTTGGCCTGATGGGGAAATCACTTCATAAATCTGTAGGTCAGGAGGAAGAGGATCTCGTCTTTAGAAGTGCTGACACAATGAGCCTTTTGCATTAGCAGGCAGGATTAAAAGAGAGCTTGGGAAGCATGTCCTGAGCACATGATTATCATCTAGGATGTTGCCTCACCTCATCAAGTATACACACAATTTGAGTATTGAGAAGTGACATATTTGAGGTTTGCAAACACATACAAACTGAATCACAATGACTATATTACTTAAATATGAAGTGTCAGACAATCTGGAAAGTCTTGTGAGCTAAGCTGACAGTTTCTCAACATTAAATGAAGCTTCAGTACACTATACACCCCACCACACCTAAATAAATTGATCAAACTTGGTTAAATGAACAATTCTCTTTTTTCAAAATAAAACCTACATCATGCCAAGTCAATGCTGTGTTAGTATAACTGTCAGTCAAATAAATGTAAAATGTTAGCATGTTACTTACTCAAACAGCTCCTAAACCAAATGGGGGGAAAAAAACAAACAAACAAATAAATAAAAGAAAAGGCGTTTGTGAAGGTGTGTAAATGTTCAACTCTGTGTCTGTCTATATTCCCATACTTGTATGTATCAGCTCAAAGACCTGTATGTGATGTCAAGGTGATACAGAACTTCTTTTGTCAGTGTCTACTTTAAGAATGCTCTAGAAATTGTAGCTTATGTGGACACCACTATACTGCTTAATCAATAAAACATCTACAGATGCTGAAAAAAGGTTATTTGATTCAGAAAACTGGAACATTATTACAACACTACTGAAAAATGCAGTTCTACTAGTAGCATCGCTTGTAACAACACCACTGCCCATCACTGATATGTCATATTACAGCCCAGAGAAAGTAGGCAAATGATTGGAAGCCAGTTCACTTTAAAAGCAATTATGAACAAAACCATTCGGCTTTCCCATTAGGCTTAAATAAGATACGAGTCATAATTCCTCCAAAACACAATGGGAGTCAAGTGGAGGATTATGTCCTGTCTTGATGACTATACCCAGTCAGGATTTTTTATTTTAGGCTTTTGCTCCTTATTAAGAGCTCTTACTTTCATCTCAGCTAAATGATCTTCTTTCAGACTGACCACTGATATGCAGATTGCACTGATATTTGCAAATTGCCATGGAAATAACATTTAATTTCCTTTCTTATCTTAGTGATATTACAGTGGTTGCATTTACCAGAAGCAAAATGGCAGTATTAGTATGAGACTTTTGTCTTTGCTCATGGTTTCATGGCTTTCTTATTTAAAAGCTGTCAAATATGACAAGAATAGAGGAGAAGGTTAGTGCTTGTGTCAAAACCTCTTGTTTCATCTGAGAGAAAAAATCCCAAAAAAACCCAAATGACAAAGAGGAAAGGCTGACCACCGAAACTCTGATAAGCTTGGACATTGTGTCATTGACCTCTCCTCCCTACAGCTAGACTTGTTATTTCAACTTGTGAAGTATTTAGTGCACACTGACACTTGCTTAACTTGGCAGCATAGCATGTTTTTGTCCATTTAGGATAGGTCTGTCTGTTAGAATATAAAACAGTGATCTTAGCTAATGTGTTTCTCTGTTTTATATTCTGTGACGTTTCTGAGAGAATAAAAAAGAATACAGTTTAATGTGAATTATAGATCATTCTAGTTGGCATCAAGATATTGTACATGATTTATCAGCAAATTATTGGTCTCTCAAAGAATCCTAAAATGTTAGTCACTTTGAACTTTCTGTAATAGTTATAATAACTGATGCTACGATCCGCTGGGAAACCAAGACCTAATTAGGAAATACACTTGGGTTTAATTACATGCTTGCCTTTGTTCACATACACATATTCTCTTAAATGCATTAATAATGAATTAAAACAGTTTATGATCGGACTTGTTTCTGTAATTAGGGGCATGACCTGCCTCTCTCCTGGTACTAAGCTCAAGATTGCAATAAATCACGTGTAAAGAATAATGAATACGGACAGAAACAGGCTGTTTTGTGATCTTTTAGTACATAAGAAGGATCGAGTGGACTGGCTGCACTCTCAGACGCTGTTTGCCTTTGTGTGGGAGTTATCTGCCTGGTTGTTTCATCTAAACTGAAGCCAGTGCTCTTTCCTCCTCTGGCTGATTCTGGCAGCTGTTTGAGGCTTCGTCAATGCAATAACCTTATCTATCCACAGCTGAATCTGTTTCCTCTGCTTTCACTTTCCTCTCTCAAAGTCTGTTTTCTCTTCGAAGTGCTGCTTAAATGGAGAAAATGACCACTGACAGTGAAGGAAATGTATGTGGATTTGTCATTTTTTTGACATGTTTTTAAGCCTTGTCTGTCATTAGTTTGCAAAAAAAATGTTGTGATATAAACTTTACAAGGTCTGTAGGGTTAATCTGCAAACCAGAAACCTTTTCTTTTTTCCTCCTTTGGCATATTTTCCACATTTTTTCCTTAATGACTACAAGATAAAACAAAGCTTCAACACAGTGTATTCATTTTCTTAAAAGGCCCAGTTCCTCTATTATAGAAAGTGATAATAATACCTTCAGCAGATAACAGGTAAATTCTGATAAAAGGGTAATTCACACCTCGCACATCAAACCAGAATGCGAGAAGGTGGTTGCAGGGCTGATTTTGATCAACTTTTGTCTGCATACCCATTTTCTGGGAAGCTATGGTTTGGCATTAAAATGCTTGAAAAATATTATTAGCTTTGCCAGACTTTGTAGGATGAGACATTCTCATTATGTATTTCAGCACTAAAGGTTTTATTAAAGGCCTTAGATTTGAAGAAATAATAAAAAATAAATAAATAAATAAAAAAGATTGATATTTAGGTATTATAAGCATGTTTTTGCTTCCATATAGTATCAGCCATAATTTTTTCTTCAAAACCTTTCATATTTTTCCAGACTGCATTTAATGAAAAAAAAAAAATTACTGACCCAGAAAATGGGTTTATTAATACATTTAATGGAACTTTAGGAATTTTGCACTCTATCCCAAATCTAGAAAATCAACAGCCTTGCAAGCTTTTGGGCAAACTTTTAATGGTACTGTCATTTTGAAAACATGCTGCTATGGTGTGGTTAGGAACAGTGCTGAAGATGATTAAACCCAAAAACGGTTTCCCAGATATGTTGTTGTAGTGGCCATGCAAATGAAATAGTGTCAAGAGCTAAAAAATGTGAAAATACATGAAAAGTTTTATAGGCCTTGATCTTGAGACCCAATCATGATGTAGGAATGATTTGAACAAAATCTAGATGGTGCTCCAACAACCCTCTTTGATTCGACTTTGAATGAACCTTGAGGCTACTCTACGTTGTAGTTATGCAACATGGTTGAGGACTTTAAATGAGATGAGAAAGCTCATCTTTTTAATCTACGAGAAGCTAAAGGGTGGGTTTAGCCTTTTATTCCAACTGCAATTTTAATATTTCACCACTGTGTTTCAAATGTGGCGTTTTAGATTAATTTCATGAACGTTTTCATGAATGCAATAAGGTTTAAATGATAAAGGGCGAACTTCCTTTTAAGATATTCATAACCAGAAACTTTTCTTTTTGTAAATAACAGAAATTTTCAGTTTAGAGTCAACAGATATTGATTTCAAAAATCAATTAATGTCTGAAACAATTAAAGAAATGAAAGTTTTAATCATAGCATTTATTGTGAACCTGCTTACTCTCAAGTACATTAAGATGATCTATCTCAAATGCATGAGGATCATTTATGACTAGACAGCCACTTTAGGGTTAAGACCAGGCTTAGACCAGGCTGTAACTTTGTTTGCTGTGAAAGTTTGCTGCTTACATTACTGTGAGTAATGAATGAATGTCTTGTAGCAACTATACAACTATAACAACAATCTTCAAATCATCTCTTCAACTGAAGAGATGTAGAGATGAGAAAATAACCACCATAGGAGGACAACAAGCTAAGGGCAAAAATTTATATTTAGATACCTTCCCTAAGTTTGGCTGCTTTCTCTGCCTGAAACAGTAAAGCTCTCTGGTGTTGATTTTCTCCTGAGTACAGACAGAATCGATACCAAAATAGTATTACTCAAATGCAAACGTGGTTATATTTTTAACACTTAGTTCATTTACTAAGTTTGCAGTCCAGATTGGCATCACAGGGATTCCCAGTGGATGTGAGATGTATTTTGTGAATTCTGTTCAAATCAACTTGAACTTGCCTCAGATGTTTTAGAAATGGGAGGAAACATTGAATGATTGAATTCATGTCTAAATAGACCTAAAAAGTGTATCCTCAGTAAATTGGAATAGTTTACAGATTCGTTTGATGTTGACAGAATATGGTGGCCTGGGACTGGACTTCAGCTACAGTGTGGCTGTGGCAGAGGAGCTGGGAAACATCAGCTGTGGAGGCATTCCCATGGCCATCGGGGTTCAGAGTGATATGGCTACCCCAGCACTGGCCAGGTATTTTTTTTTTATGAAATTGCTTTTGGGTGAAACATATATAGAAAGATAGATTTATATATAAAAAGATAATCTGAAGCAATTCTATGAGAATAACTGTCAATGTTGTCAGCTGAAGTCTGAGTGTCCTCTAATATCTAAATGGAGCAAAGGGTTTGTTAAGAATAAAGGCTGTTCCCTCACAGCTTTTTAAATTGAACTTAATTATATTGTGTGTTGTTTTGCTGCAACATATTTGGGCTTTGTGCCAGTAAATTAATTCTCTCATTATAAAACATAAAAGTCTAAAGCATGGGCTTGCCACTGCCCTGTCATGAGCATCTCTGTTATTTAGTTACAGTTAACACACCGACCATTATTGCTTTGAGGAACATAACTGAATTCTGCTATTAGGTTTGGATCTGCAGAGCTAAAGAAAGAATTCTTGCTGCCTTCTATACTGGGAGATAAAGTGGCATGCCTGGGAGTGAGTGAAGTAGGCGCTGGCTCTGATGTGGCAAGTAAGTCTTCACTTTGCCCATGGCTGCATCTAAACAAGGGATAAAAATGGACAGGAGGGGATGTAATTATTTCCTAAAATGAACATTTCAAAGTCATACTTAGATTAAAAAACTAATTTTCATGGGAATAACATTAAGGGCTAACAGATGTGTATTCTGTTTTTTATTATTAAAACCAAAATTTGATGCTGGCCCATTTTTGAAGGCTTATTATTTCTGCCTTTAATTATGTGTGTTTCACATCAGGGCATTATTTCTTTGAGCATTTTGATGAAGTTGGCCATTCTTCTGCCTCAAATAACCTGCCCTTGCTTACTTAGAATAGTTTTTGTTTCTAAGTATGCCTTTTGAAATTTAAGTGATTTAATGATCATTTGCGTCAAATAAGACCGAATAAGAAGGTTTTTTTGTGGCCCAGGCATAAGAACTAAGGCTGTACGTAAAGGGGACGAGTTTGTTATTAATGGGGGAAAGATGTGGACGACCAGTGGTGCACAAGCAGACTGGATGTGTCTTCTGGCCAACACTAGTGATGGACCTCCACACAAAAACAAGTCCCTCATCTGCTTACCCATGAATCTTCCTGGTAAGAGCATGTGCAAAGGCTGGGAGGGCTCTTGTTCTGTTTCTAGTGGTTATTAGGAGTACGCATTTATTTTCTTGCCATGGTGATATCCACTTGAGATGGTAATGTTTACCATTTATAGGAATCCATATTGCTCGAAAGATTGACAAGCTGGGTATGAGGTCCTCAGACACAGCAGAGGTGTTCTTCGACGATGTCCGGGTTCCTTGTAAAAATGTCATAGGGCAAGAGGGAATGGGCTTCACATACCAAATGCTTCAGTTCCAGGAAGAACGTCTTTGGGGAGTGGCGAATAGTAAGTGAAGTTGACCTTTTTCTCGTTTCCGTGTAAAGCATTAAACTCTGATACTTGGCAGTTCTGTGGGATATGATTCAGTGGCAGTGTAACACTGACATCATATAAATGATGACAACTTATGTAACTCTTAACTTATGAAACAGAGTACACTGACTAATTTTGACTTGTCATTTCACATTTCAGTTTGAGGTTTTGGATACAATATGGTTCAGACAAAATGACCGAAAAGTGGAAAATCTATTCATTTTCTTTTGATTACCTTGGAAATGGTCCCATTTGACTCTGGCAGCAGAGTTGCCCAGAGGAGCGAACATTCATCATTGAACATAACTGCAATTAAAATGCCAAGTTCTTATAATTTGCAATAAAAAAATTCTAACATTTGCCACTCATTGTATGAATGCACACTTTTTCAACCGGTCCTGTTTTATAATTCAAAGTTCTGACAACAATGGAGAAGATAGTGCAGGAGACTATTAACTACACGCGGCAGAGGAAAATCTTCCAGCAGCCAGTTCTGTTCCACCAGGTCGTGCACTTCAGGCTGGCAGAGCTGCAGACTGAGATTGAGCTGCTTCGCTCACTGCTGTACCGCTGCACAGGTGGGCCACTCATCCTCATTATTGCATCCTATTTTTATCTGCTTTCTTTCAGTAAAATATTGCTGGCCAGGCATGTTTGCATTTATTGGGAATGCCATTGTGTAACTGGTGCCCATAGAAAATGTCAATAAAAAATATGAACCGTAGATAAACATTCACTACACTTTTCCTTTTGGCTGAATTTAATCTAAGCTGATCGCAGGCTTGACTACAACTCATCTTAGACGCTCATTAGCTCATCTTAGAACTGGGATCATGTAAGACAGCACATTGTACGCAATTTCATGTCTTTGCATGCACATTTCACATTGCATATTCAACTACCTGTTTAGTGTAATAAAACTACCTGCTGTAGTCAGGAGGAATGACTATGAATGTAAAGAGTCTGATGGTTTGGCACTGGTTTTATCTGTCCTTGCAGCTCTCTACATTAAGGGCAATGATGTGACAAAGCTGGCATCCATGGCGAAGCTGAAGGCAGGTCGACTGGCCCGAGAGTTAGGGGACAGCTGCCTGCAGTACTGGGGAGGGATGGGCTTCACCAGTGATGTCCTGGTCAGCAGGTTCTATAGGTCAGTCTCTTACTGCCCTTTTGAGTTTAATTCCACATAATGTGAGTCAGTCTTTGTCCTTAGTCTGTTTTTGGCCCACATTAGACAGCAGTGACATCTAGTGATGTAGCACATTCAAGCAAAACAAATGACTTGGCTAAATTAAAGTGGACATAAAAATTAGGCAACCATCTAAAATAATCTCTAATAACATGAATAATCTATGAAGAAAGATTTTTCAAAAAAATAGTTAATATTCATACTCTTTTTTTCGAAGGAAACAATTTTTCGAAGGAATTATTTAACAGTGACTTGCCTAAAGTTATTACACACAAAATCTTGAGCAATGAAGATTTCAACATTTTCAGAACAAAGTCAAGTGTTTAGAGGGCGTTCTCTAATTTTTCTCTCCACTGTAGACAGTACTGCCGAATATTGGTAGATAGTATTTTGGAGGATCGGGGTCACCCTAACCTGATTCAGTTTATTTTATATAACAAGCTAAATATAGACAGTAATTCCTATTTATTCATTAATCATACAATTTTCTTGTCACTAGGGACTCCAGATTGATGTCAATTGGGGCTGGAGCAGATGAGGTCATGCTGTCGATCATCTGCAAGTACATGGACACCCTACCTAAGAATTAACAATGCTTTAATAGCTTTGTTCCAGCTGCATTAATTAGGACAACGTGCATTTAAGAAGCCTAGAAATCAATATTCATCCATTTAAATTAAAGGTTGTGATGAGTTTTTGAACTAAATGAACTCATATAGAATAAAAATTCTCAGTTGCCTTCCTAGCAACTATTGCTTGCTCTTTTCGACAAGCTTGTAAATATGTTACATTTATCTGTTCTAACATTACTGGGTCTAATATTAGTTCCTCAAAAAAGGTGTGTGTGGGTGTGTGAGCTTGACATTTTGGGAAAAAAAAAAAGTTTTTACCTTCCTAGACAAAATAATTGCTTTATGGGCTTTCTCAGTAATCACATCCTGAATTTCTAGGAGAGTGCCATTATTGACTTATTGACCCAATGCTCTCTTTGATCAACTCAAATAACTAAACACACCAAAAAGCCATTTCAGTAGTTTTGTACATCATGTGCAATCATTGATCATTTTAGCATCATACATTACAACTGGCTATAGTCCAGCTCTTTATCAGTATCATTAGTTAACCTGTTCATCATTGGTGAGGACCACCAGTAAGCAGGGATTATATTAGTGGTGGATCATTCTGAGCACAGCAGTGACACTGACATGGTAGTGGCTTGTTGTGAGAAGCCCAGAAAGCATCACATGCTAGACTCAATCCCAAAATAATCCAAAAGAGTCATGTAGCCAGAAACTGACAAATAATGAAGGACTAGAAGATGACAAACTGATCAGCAAGAGGACTTCTTTTGCTCTGTATTTTTAAAAAATACTAAAACATGTAAACCTTTTTATATAATGAGAATATAAATAAAATCTGCATTAACATTATAGCTCTAGAAACTATAGAGTATATACAATATTTCTGCTCTTCAATGAACGTTTAATGTCTGATATTTTCTTACTTACAAATCACTATTTTATTGTGAGAAATACAACACAAAATATAAATTCTTTTTACAGAGACAAATGTTCAAATTAAGATGCAATCTAATCATTACTGTCAGGACGAAACTTCTTAATTGGTAACTTTACAGGAGAAGGGAAAAAAAAAACTATGTACTATAACCATTTCTATTGGTTCATTCATCACATAATATAAAGATCAGATAGCATGTTCATTTAGAAAAAAATGTGAACTGAGATAAGGTTTTGGTTCTGACAGAAACAGTATCTACACTTCACTTGAAATCCTGCCACAGTCATATGGGAAGCTGAATAACATACTTAATGATAAAAGAATTTTCTTCTAAACATCAGCCTCATATTCGTTTTCACAAAACATGCATGTCAAATATGACAAGTGAAATGCAAATGTCATAGCTAAGATTTGTTCTAGCTGATTTCTCCTAGCCAATTACTTGTCTATCCTGTATTGTCCTATAGGAAATACAAAATCAATTTCAAATATTGCAAGATTTATTAAAACCTCATCAGCTAGATGCAACAGTTTTGGAGCTGTTGTCTCAATTGTATGGTTTCCGTAATGATTCTGGAAGTAGAGGATAACCTCAAGGCCAACTCATTAAGGTGTTTACACCATGCAAAGCCAAATAACTCACAGCAGCTGACAATACCAACAATTAACTTGACACAATAGACATTGCTCTTGTTAGTGTTTTTCTGCTCTGTGGCCTGTGCTCTAACTGACCTGCAACAGTTGTAGCCTGAATCTGCTCACTCAAACATTTTGTTCTATGTCAGTTTATCATTACATATCGAGATGATACACACACAAATCTGTGCCATAGACATTAGACACAGGATAATACACCCTGGAAAAGAGCTGCATATCTGCAATGAGCCCCACTGGTATTGCATCAATGCCTCTGAACTTCAGAGAGAATACTGAAATCCAATGCAACTGCATCCTTAAACGCTAAAATCACTAACAAGTGGCAGCAAGAAATTGTGGCATGTCACGATAGTTCTATCCCCATGTGATAAAGATTACCCAATACAACGTTATTCAGTCAGCTCAATCCTTATCTTTATTGCTAACATCACAACCCTGTTCATAACCATTCCTTCATCTGATCCAGTGGGCCATAACACATGAGAGAGTAAGTCCAAGGAAGGGGCAGATTCATTATTCCTTACATCACCTCAGTTTGATGACCCAGTAAAGAACTATGAAGACAAAGAGAGCAAAGAGCAGCATGTAGCAGTAGATTTTGGTTTGGCTTCCTCTGGACAAAAGCTTCAGCCTGCCCATGGTGGCTCCGAGCAAACCGCCTGTTGAATCAAAATCCGTGTCCTATAAAATTTCAAGTAAAGGTAATGATCAAAATGATTTGAAATACATTTAGACAAAGTTGTGTCATTGGGGAATTTCATTCATGTTCATCCAGAGTTCTTTGCATGCACCAAACTTCAGAACACAGATACAGTGAGATTTCACTGCACTGCTAAAAGGAACCAAGTATCTGAAGTGGTTAATAAAACCTACTGCAAAGCAGGCTACTACCCTACATAGATCCAGATCCAGACAAGCACAATTTTAAACAGCAATACGTGAATATCTTTATGGAAAGGTTTGGGTCAAATAAAATTAGCTGCGAAAGTGAAAAGAAGTTCATTTTGCCTCTAACTAGAACAAACAAATATGAACTTTCTTAAAATTACATTTCACAATGACTTTTCTCATATTGGAAAAAATAATGCGGTTTTTACATTTGGGATCCTCTTGGCCTAAATTCACAGCCTGCAAATGTGCCTTGTGCCTAACAGATTTTCTGATCATTTGTGTGTGTTTGTTGACTGCACAGTGAGCCTGTTTCATGCCAAACAAACCTTCCTTAGTGCATAGCCAGGATGGGGGGCTGCTTTACATAGCTGACCCTGTCTGTTGAATACCTATTTCTCAGTGGGGTCCTGAATATTTTTTCCCAGATTTCTTTCATTTTCCTCTCCAAAGTCAGCCACTGATATAAGCCTACAGCTCATAAGTAAGCATGACACCCAGAGAGCACAAAATTTATTACACTCTGGAAAAGTCTACACCTTACCTTAACTATTACACTAGTGGACTGACTGAAATTCTTTAGAACAGACCTCATATTATTTTTGTTTTTAATGGTAATCATACATTATATCGTGTTGATTTTTGATTGATTAACAGGAGACATGTGGAAATTAACATATCGCCCTTAACTATATTTCACACCACCTTAAGTTCAACATAAATTGAACTTTTGGACAACTTAGAATAAAGGCTTCCAGTAACATCTACATAATGTCTTGTAATACAACATCCCTTGAGACGAAACAGGCCATGTGACAAAAATGAAAAAACTTACCATGTCATCCAACATTTTATTTTGGTGCTTGACTTCATTTCCAATATCAATAGAGAGCTGCAAGAAGACAAGGAGAAAAAATTGAAAGTGAAAGTGATAACCCTTGTCATTGCGAGGTCACAGCACAGCAGACAGTGAACCACAACCTCTGGACCTCTGCATTTAACCCATGCAAACACCGTGCAGCAGTGGGCAGCTATTGAAAGCGCCCAGGGAGCAGTGATGGGGACGGTACATTGCTCAGGGGTACCTCAGGGCAACCTACTTGTGAGGGAATCGAACCCACAATCTTCTGATGCGGCAACAACTCCCTAACCACTAGGCCACCGCTGCCCCAAAAAAAGAAACCATAACCTTTAACATTTAAAACACTGAATAGCTGTTTGTCCACACTTCTATGTAGACTGAGCTACAGGCATAACATTAGTATAACTTACATGCTTTAGTGCGTTTACTTTTGCTCTAAGACCTTCCTGTAAGTGTTCGTTCTCCTCCTCATAAACACTGTACCCACTCGCAACATAATTTCCTTGCGGAGCTCCCTCACCTGTGGAGCATCAAAAGGCAACATTTTGGTTACAAAAAATTTTGCACTTTTAATTGTATTTCATATTTTCATATACTCAAGTATTACGTTACCAATTGTTCTGTTTAGTCATTTAAATGTGTACTTTTAATGTAGCTAATAATTATTTTAGAATTCTTTTCATTAACGGTTTTTATTATTTTATTTGATATAAATAAATGTGCTGCCAGACGACTTCATGTAGTATGAAGTGCCAATGTAGGTCCAAAAGAAATGTAATGCAGATCTGTCAAAAATATTTAGTTTACCAATTTTATTTCAACTTGTCATTATTTCATTTAAATGATTTTCTCAGGAGAATCTCCAGTCTACTCTGCCCATCAGCCTGGATGGGAAGAAATTAAGAAGAAATATTTCATTTCACTAAATTAGATATTTCAGGAAGCGGTACTTTGCTGTATTTTTAATTATTTTTTTACTTTTACTCTTTACATGGAACAGATATCTGAACACTTTCAAACCAGGCATGTTTCTTTAGTTTTCATACATTATATTTATATATTTTTACTTCAGCATTTCCTGCATCATCACTCTTCCCAACAGCAAGACTCATTCCAGCCGAAATTTACCCAAAAAAAAAGGGCAGAAAAGACTATCTATTGATATATCCACCAGCGCAGATCACGACAGATGGAGAATCAACTGCAGAGAAAAGACGAGTCTTAAAAGCGACGTCCATGACAGGAGAACCAGTTGTTCATTATTTTCAGTGAATAATTTTACTGTATAAGTTAATATGGTTTAATAGTCTTCAGCTTAATATAGTGTGAGGGTCAGTTAACTGTGTTAACTGCAAAGTGTTGAAATGTCCTTCAAAGAGCTTCTTTTTCACTCGGAGTACATTTTAGAGGCTGAGCTTTTACACTTTAACACTCTTGATTAAACTTCAGGGCCTGTACTTTTAATTTTACTGTGAAAAGAAGCTAAATCTGTACTTCTACCTTCATCAGAGACTTTCTTACTCAGATATCTCTACTTCTACGTGTGTAAACATCATGTTTTCCTCTGCCCAAGAGTGAAAGACAGGTGCCTGTTTTTAAATACCACTGGGCTAGCTAGTTAGCTTGTTAGCTGATATCTCTCACAAAAGAACCGCCCTGCCAGCAAAGGCCAGGGTTAGGGTTAGACGTTCTAGGATAGTTCTGCTAGTTCTAGAGGGGTTAAGGAGTAACCACAGAGTAAAGCTAAGCTTTGAGAAGGCCGGCCAGATGTTCCACGTATGAACTCGTAGCTAACTAGCGTGCTAATCAGGAAACTGTGTCATTTCGTCATGTGGACAGAAAGCAGAAACAGAGGGAATATCGTTAAGTGAACATGAGGTAGATATCTGACTGTTAGTCCGTGGAGGTAAAGATTATTTCAGCTGCATTTTCCTCATTAGCCTTACTTTTCCCTGCCGACTGGAAAGCGCAGCTGCCGCTAGACAGCCGAGGGACCCATTTTGACGGTTTGTTTTGAGAACGGTTGATAAAAGTTACTTACCCACCCCTGCACGCCTCATCTCAGTGTCTATACCTGATTTCCCGAATACGTTTTCCCTACACGGTCACAGCCGTGGCCAGAGTTCAGTCTCAACCTTTCTTCAGTCTCAGCAGAACTGAGTTTCACGCCACGACATCCTACAGAAGGTGAGAGAACAGGCCGAACGAGGAACTCTGGGTAGTGTAGTTCTTCAAGGCTGTTCGCTTAGGGCACCTGTGTTTACAGATGTGCTTAATGTTAATTATAAGCATTAATAATGCAATGCGATACAATTATTCAATGTGCAAATTATACTTATCTTACATTTAAAATGAATAACAATAAAAAATAGGCAGAATTGTCAATCTTTAATCACAAAAATGTTATACTGAAAAATCGTAAAAAATGTGTTGTGACTGATTTCTTTATATCTGTATATCTGTTCATTATCCTCAGCAATAAAAATATAAGTCTTATTTTTTTTATAATACTCTAATGGCTGTTAAAAATAACAGTAGGTCAACATTATACTGCTCAGAAAAATTAAAGGAACACTTTTAATCAGAGTATAGTATCAAGTCAGTTAAACGTCTGGGATATCGATCTGGTCAGTTAAGTAGCAGAGGGGGTTGATAATCAGCACATCAATATGCACCATTGACAGAAGGTTTGCTGTGTCTCCCAGCACAGCCTTAAGAGCATGGAGGAGATTCCAGGAGACAGGCAGTTGCTCTAGGTGAGCTGGACAGAGCCGTCGGAGGTCCTTAACCCATCAGCAGGACCGGTATCTGCTCCTTTGTGCAAGGAGGAACAGGATTTGTACTGCCAGAGCCCTACAAAGTGACCTCCAGTGGGCCACTAGTGTGAACGTCTCTTACCAAACCATTAGAAACAGACTTCATGAGGGTGGCCTGAGGGCTTGACGTTCTCTAGTGGGCGCTGTGCCTACTGCCCGGCACCATGGAGCTCTACTGGCATTTGCCAGAGAACACAAGAATTGGCAGGTCCAGCCCTGGTGCCCCATTCATTCTGAGCTCATGTGACAGATGACCGGTTTGGTAGTGGGTCAGTGTTGGTCTGGGGAGGCATATCTGTGGAGGGGCGCACAGACCTGTACAGGATAAATGATAGCACCCTGACTGACATTAGGTATCAGGATGAAATCCTTAGACCCATTGTTAGACCCTTCGCTGGTGCAGTGGGTCCTGGGTTCCTCCTGATGCATGATAATGCCTGGCCACATGTGGAAAGAGTATGCAGGAAGTTCCTGCAGGATGAAGGAATTGATACTGTTGACTGGCCTCCATGCTCACCTGACCTAAATCCAATAGAACATCTCTTAGACATCATGTTTAGGTCCATCAAATGCCGCCAGGTTGCACCTCAGACCAGGAGCTCAGTGATGCCCTGGTCAGGATCTGGGAGGAAATACCCCAGGGCACCATCCATCTTCTCATAAGGAGCCTTGACATTGTCAGGCATACAAGCACGTGGGGGCCATACAAACTACTGAGTACCATTTTGAGTTGGACTTTGAAATTGGACTAGCCTGCCGCATCAGTTTTTCAGTTTAAATTTCTTGGTGACTTCGAAATTAAGCCTTCTGTAGGCTGATCATTTTCATGTGGCACCCTTTTGTTCCTAAGACATTACACATTCCATATCAGCATGATTTCTTTTTCCAATTGAAATCTGATGTTTTCAAAGTGTTCCTTTAATTTTTTTTGAGCAGTGTAGATAGTATTATATTCTTCTTTTAAATTTAACAAAAATGTTATCAGAATTTTGTACAGCTAGTTAACATGACGGTTTTACATTTTGTTTATTAATCATTATCTGAAGTTTGTTGAACTAAAATATTTAAGTTCAATGAACTTAAACTTAAAATATTTAAAGCAGTCTAGTTACTTAACACTAAGTTAAAAATCTTTTTTAATGACTGTATGAGGTTAACTTTTCCACCCTTTCCTCATCAAAATGCAGCTGCCAGATTTTTAAATGGAAAGGACAACATACTCCCGATCTGGCCCACTGGTAGATCATACACATATCATCTCCTCTCAGTCCACAAACATCTTAAAACCAGAGGTGACCAGGCTCCCAAGCTCAGAAACAGCCTTTTGTCTTGCACCACTTCTGTTCTGTTTCAACACTTACCATTTTAAATGAATAAAAATACATACATTTTTCTTTTCCTTTTATTCACTCTGAGATTAGTGATTTTCATCAAATCCACTTTTATTTTATTGTAATATCTTGAACCCATTATTAATATACTGTTATTAAATCTGTTTCTTGGGCTCAAGTGAAAGTGACTATTTACAGAGACAGCACAGCAATAATGGGTACTATAAGAAACACAGTTGGTTGAAATACACTCACATTTTGGTTTTGTCATCATTTCTAATATCAAGCTCTGTTACTTCATTGCATACAGATCTGTGTGGAGTTAGATTTAGTGTTGAGACAAAGTATTGATTTCTTTCCACATATTATATGTGCCTGTCTGAGTCCAGGATAATGGAGAAGCATATTCCAGGATGAAAATAACAGAAAGAGCACTTGAAGGGCAGCTAGTGTTTTTGCTATATTTTTTGGAGGAAATATTCTACTGAGTAGCATGTGTGAATTACTTTTCACCATAAGATATTGCTGAGGGGACAGGAATGATACTTTAAAAAATATGTCGCACCTGTGGGAGTGCTGCATTAATCTGGGTGTAATCAGTGTAATCAATATTTATGGATGATATTTCCCAGTTGGGACAGTTTCAAACACAACTGAAGATTCACTTTTTCTCTTTTGAAGAAACATTCTGCATAACTATATATTAGAGACCCCTTTTGCTAACAGAGTGGCTCAATCGTAATAAATTCTATGTTTTTGCAACTATTTGATTATTCCTAAAAAGTCCTGCAGATAGAAATAATGTTTATACATACTGGCAATTGAGAGTACTGCCAGCTGGTGAAACTAAAAGCTTAACAGGATAATTCATTATGTATGAAAATGAAATCCTTTAACCAACTAGGAAATTTAGAAGATAGAAGTTGAATTATGTAAGTTATTATGATAACTGGAATTTTGCATTAAACTATAATTACTGTAATAGTTAAGAATGACTTGCTTTTACAATAAAATATAAGCATATATATATATATTAATGCATAGGGATGATTTAGAGAATCAGCTCAAGTGTCTTGAAAAAATGTCTTTTAAAAACAGGCCTGTATCATCTGCTGGCAGAAAACTGGCAGTAATAATGTCTCTTTTGACAACGCCTGTTGCTTTAGTATGTAAGTTTAGATGTTGGGCTGCTACTGAGAGGATGTAAGGGGAAATTTGACAGCCTTGTATGACCCCTCAAGTGCAGAGGAAATGTGGAGGAGGTGCCATTTTTGAGCTTAATGAAAATATTCCAATCACTGCATAACACTCTTGCAAAGAGCTCCCCCAAGCCAATTATTCAAAAAGAGCCAGTAATAAAGTCCTCATCTTATGGATACAATGATTCATAAGGATTTAAAGACAGAAAAAAGCTGTCATTCTGAACTATTTTGGAATAGATAGACATATCTTATATAAATCCAATATCCATCCATCCATCCATTTTCTTCCGCTTATCCGAGGTCGGGTCGCGGGGGCAGCAGCTCCAGCAGGGATGCCCAGACTTCCCTCTCTCCGGCCACTTCTTCCAGCTCCTCCGGGCGGATCCCAAGGCGTTCCCAGGCCAGCCGAGATACATAGTCTCTCCAGCGTGTCCTGGGTCTTCCCCGGGGTCTCTTTCCGGTGGGACGTGCCCGGAACACCTCACCAGGGAGGCGTCCAGGGGGCATCCTAATCAGATGCCCGAGCCACCTCATCTGACTCCTCTCGATGCGGAGGAGCAGCGGCTCTACTTTGAGCCCCTCCCGGGTGGCTGAGCTTCTCACCCTATCTCTAAGGGAGAGCCCAGACACCCTGCGGAGGAAACTCATTTCGGCCGCTTGTATTCGCGATCTTGTTCTTTCGGTCACTACCCACAGCTCGTGACCATAGGTGAGGATGGGAACGTAGATCGACTGGTAAATTGAGAGCTTTGCCTTCTGGCTCAGCTCCTTCTTCACCATGACGGACCGATGCAGAGCCCGCATCACTGCAGAAGCTGCCCCGATCCGCCTGTCGATCTCCCGCTCCATCTTACCCTCACTCGTGAACAAGATCCCAAGATACTTAAACTCCTCCACTTGGGGCAAGGTCTCACTCCCAATCCTGAGAGGGCAATCCACCCTTTTCTGACTGAGGACCATGGCCTCAGATTTAGAGGTGCTGATTCTCATCCCAGCCGCTTCACACTCAGCTGCGAACCGATCCAGAGAGTGCTGAAGGTCACGGCATGATGAGGCCAACAGGACAACGTCATCTGCAAAAAGCAGAGACCCAATCCTGAGCCCACCAAACCGGACCCCCTCAACGCCCTGGCTGCGCCTAGAAATCCTGTCCATAAAAGTTATGAACAGGATCGGTGACAAAGGGCAGCCCTGGCGGAGTCCAACCCTCACCGGGAACAGGTCCGACTTACTGCCGGCAATGTGGACCAAGCTCTGACACCGGTTGTACAGGGACCGGACAGCCCTTAACAGGGAATCCGATACCCCATACTCCCGGAGTACCCCCCACAGGAGCCCCCGAGGGACACGGTCGAATGCCTTCTCCAAGTCCACAAAGCACATCTAAACTGGTTGGGCAAACTCCCATGCACCCTCCAAGACCCTGCTAAGGGTGTAGAGCTGGTCCACCGTTCCGCGACCTGGACGAAAACCACATTGCTCCTCCTGCATCTGAGGTTCGACTATCCGACGAACCCTCCTTTCCAGGACCCCTGAATAGACTTTCCCCGGGAGGCTGAGAAGTGTGATCCCTCAATAATTGGAACACACCCTCCGGTCCCCTTTCTTAAAGAGGGGGACCACCACCCCGGTTTGCCAATCCAGAGGCACCGTCCCCGATGTCCATGCGATGTTGCAGAGGCGTGTCAGCCATGACAGTCCTACAACATCCAGAGCCTTGAGGAACTCTGGGCGGATCTCATCCACTCCCGGAGCCCTGCCACCAAGGAGCTTTTTGACCACCTTGGCAACCTCGACCCCAGAGATGGAAGAGTCCACCTCGATGTCCCCAGGCTCTGCTTCCTCCTCGGAAGGCATGTTGGTGGAATTAAGGAGGTCTTCGAAGTACTCCCCCCACCGACCCACAACGTCCCGTGTCGAGGTCAGCAGTGCACCATCCCCACTATACACTGTGTTGACCGTGCACTGCTTTCCCCTCCTGAGACGCCGGATGGTGGACCAGAATTTCCTCGAAGCCGTCTGGAAGTCCTTCTCCATGGCCTCTCCAAACTCCTCCCATGCCCGAGTTTTTGCCTCAGCAACCACCAGAGCTGCATTCCGCTTGGCCTGTCGGTACCTATCAGCTGCCTCCGGAGCCCCACTGGCCAAAAAGGCCCGGTAGGACTCCTTCTTCAGCTTGATGGCATCCCTCACCGCTGGTGTCCACCAACGGGTTCTAGGGTTGCCACTGCAACAGGCACCGACCACCTCCCGGCCACAGCTCCGGTCAGCCGCCTTGACAATGGAGGCGCGGAACAAGGTCCATTCAGACTCAATGTCCCCCACCTCCCCCGGGACGTGTTTAAAGCTTTGACGGAGGTCGGAGTTGAAGCTTGTCCTGACAGGGGACTCTGCCAGACGTTCCCAGCAGACCCTCACGATGCGTTTGGGCCTACCAGGTCTGACCGGCATCCTCCCCCACCAACGAAGCCAACTCACCACCAGGTGATGGTCGGTTGACAGCTCCGCCCCTCTCTTTACCCGAGTGTCCAAGACATGGGGCCGCAAGTCCGATGACACGACCACAAAGTCAAACATTGAACTGCGGCCTAGGGTGTCCTGGTGCCAGGTGCACATGTGGACATCCTTATGCCTGAACATGGTGTTCGTTATGGACAATCCGTGACGAGCACAAAAGTCCAATAACAAAACACCGCTCTGGTTCAGATCGGGGGGGGCCATTCCTCCCAATTACGCCCTTCCAGGTGTCACTGTCATTACCCACGTGAGCATTGAAGTCCCCCAGCAGAACGATGGAGTCACCAGGAGGGATGCTCTCTAGCGCCCCCTTCAGAGACCCCAGAAAGGGTGGGTAGTCCAGAATGCTGTTTGGCGCATAAGCACAGACAACACTAAGGACCCGTCCCCCGACCCGAAGGCGGAGGGCCGCCACCCTCTCATCTACCGGGGTAAACCCCAATGTACTGGCGCCAAGCCGTGGGGCAATAAGTATGCCCACACCTGCTCAGCGCCTCTCACCGGTGGCAACTCCAGAGTGGAAAAGAGTCCAGCCCCTCTCAAGGAGACTGGTTCCAGAGTCCAAGCTGTGCGTCGAGGTGAGTCCAACTATATCTAGCTGGAACTGCTCAACCTCGCGCACTAGCTCAGGCTCCTTCCCCACCAGAGAGGTGACGTTCCATGTCCCTAGAGCCAGCTTCTGCAGCCGAGGATCGGACCGCCAAGGCCCCCGTTTTCGGCCACCGCCCAGCTCACAACGCACCCGACCTATATACCTATAACCAATATACCATTGTTTAAAATATTCTTCCTTTGAATTAAAGCTGACTGAGCTTGTATATTTTATAAAATACCCTTCACATGTTGGTAAAAAAGAATACAGTATTTTTGTATTGTTATAAAGAAGCAATTAAAAAAACAAAACGCTTCTTTTCATAGCTGCTATTGCATATTTCAGTGTCAACTTTTACAGGCCAGTTTAAAGTAAATGCTTTGAACCTGGGAACTCTTGAGCCATATGTCCATAGACAAGTATCTTACCTTCAGACCACCGCCACCTACGATGCAACCTTCCTTCTCTAGCTTTTTCTCTGAAACATCTAACCTGAGCTGTCCCTCTAATATACTAATTTCTAATCCTGCCCTTCCTCATCACAACCAATGAAAATCTCAGCATCTTGAACTCTGACACCTCCAGCTCCGCCTCCTGTCTTTTTGTCAGTGCCATCATCTCTAACACATTAAACATAGCTGGTCTCACTACTGTCTTGTAAAACTCTCGCTGGTACCGGTCTGTCACAAATCCCTCCAGCCACTCTTCTCTACCCATTCTAGCCTGCCTGCACTCTCTTCTTCACCTCTCTTCCACACTTGCTGTTACTCTGAACTGTTGATTCCAAGTATTTAAACTCCTTTGTCACCTCTACTCCCTGCATCCTAACCACTCCACTTTCCTCCCTTTCATTCACACTCATGTATTCTGTCTTTGTTCTACTCACATTCATTCCTCTCCTCTCTAGAGCATATTTCCATCTCTCCAGGTTCTTCAAGCTGCTCATCAGGAAACATCAATGTCCACGGAGACTCCTGTCTAACCTCGTCCGTCAACCTGTCCATTACTATTGTAAACAAAAATAGGCTCAGTGCTGATCCTTCATGTAAACCTCTAAAGCATTCTCCACATACTCTTCCTTCTGGATAACACCTACCCCATTCCTCCTTCCATCCACACCATGATAAAACATTATAGACCCTCCCCCAATACACCTGGCCTTACTACCCTTCCATCTATTCTCTCACACACACAATATCAACATTCATTCTCTCTATCATATCAGATAATTCTCTTCCTTTACCACGAATGCTGCCATTATTCAAAGTTCCTGCTCTCACTTCCACTCTCCTCCACTTCCTTTTTTCCTCTTCCCCCCAGACATGCTTTCCTCCTCTTCTTCTTCTCTTTTGGCCAACAGCAGCCCACTTTCCACCTGCACCCTGTTGGCTAACAGCACTGCTTGCGGTTGTTGTTAACCCGGGCCTTGACCGATCCGGTGTGGAAGTCTGTTTCATTGTCTGCATATTGATTTGGCAAAAGTTTTACACTGGATGCCCTTCCTGACAAAACCCTCCCCATTTATCCAGGCTTGGGACCGACAAAAAGAAATACACTGGCTTGTACGTCCCTAGTGGCTGGGTTCCTGACCATAAAGAGTACAGTTTGTAACTGACAGAACTATGTAGAAAAGGACGCTAGAAATTGCCATATTAATTACCAGCAACACCATAGCAATCATACAAACAACCAACTGAGATACTGTAACAACCACCTTTCTAGTAATTATTATTATTAAAAGTATTAATAGCATTAGCAGTGTTAGTAGACATGGTACTAGCAGGAGTAATAATGTTTATTTTAATATATATACAGTACTGTGCAAAAGTTTTAGGCAGGCGTGGAAAAAATGCTGTAAACAAAGAATGCTTTCAATAATGGAAGTGTTAATCATTTATTTTCATCGATCAACAAAATGCAGTGAATGAACAAAAGAGAAATCTAAATCAAATCAATATTTGGTGTGACCACCCTTTGCCTTCAAAACAGAATCAGTTCTTTTAGGTACACTTGCACACAGTTTTTGAAGGAACTCGGCTGGTAGGTTCTTCCAGACAGCTTGGAGAACTAACCACAGATCTTCTGTGGATGTAGCTTCCTCACATCCTTCTGTCTCTTCATGTAATCCAGACACACTGGATGATGTTGAGATCAGGGCTCTGTGGGGGCCAGAAGAACTGATGCTGGTTTGAAGGCAAAAGGAAAAAAAAAAAAGTAACACCAAATATTGATTTGATTTAGATTTTTCTTTTGTTCGCTCACTTTGCATTTTGTAAATTGATACAAATAAACAATAATTATTTATATTTCTGAAAGCATTCTTTGTTTACAGCATTTTTTCCACACCTACCTAAAACTTTGCACAGTACTGTATTTAGATGCTATACATTTGAAATGTACACAATATGCATTTTAGAGTTAGCCATTCAAATAGACCATCCATAAATAATCTATAATATAATACTTTTACAAATTATCCTTAGACCTCTTGAAACAATGTGCACTATTTATTACTTGCATCACTAATGGAGATATCAATAATGTGAAGTTAGCACAGATTAGTATACCAAGCAGCGAGGTGCTGTGGGTAGCACTGTCAGTTCTCAGACAGGGCAGTCCATGTCCTTTCTGCATGGAGTTTGCATGTTTAAGGGTAAGAGTGGTGTGCGCTATGGTTTCCTGCCACACTCCAAAGACATGTAGGTGGACTGAAGATGATAAATTGCCCTCTACTCAGAGTTTGCGTGTGATTGTGTGTGTCTGTCCTTCAATGGATCGGTGAGCTGAAGCCCTATTCAAGATAAATGATTAAGATTAGTGAGTGAGTGAGAAAGATTAGCAAGCAATCTTGAAACAAATTAATCATTTGGGGAGCAGCCTGGGCTCATCAATGGACTGTTCTGTATGGGAAATGACTATAATAGATCTAGTAAAATTTTGCAAGCAAATGATTCAGAATAATGAGAAATTAAATAGAAAAGGGCTCCGATTTATAAAGGAACAGATGGAAACATATTAGAGTAGTTAGACTAATGCTTCCTGAATTCTGAAATGTCCAACAATATGATTCCTAATCTAAAAGAGGTGCCAGGTTTCTCTAGCTTTTGTAATATAGAGAGGTTGTTTTTTAATATGACAGCATGCTGCACAGAAACTTTAAGGTAAAGAAAAAAGTGATGGCAATGTGCTTAGAGATGCAACTGTGATGAAAGGTTGCTACCATCATACACATTCACCCTGTAATCTGCTTTTGTTTTTAGTAACGACTTAGTTCTAAGGGTCAGCAAGCAGAACTTTTTTTTTTTTTTTTTAGCTTTAACAGATGGTGATACTGTGCACAGGATATTTTATTTAGAATTCTGCTGTTTAATCAGCCTGTCAGCACTGGCTATAATGAATCACCTCATTATGGCTAAGAGAGTTTGCCAAATGCAGTAATTGTAAATGCATTTAAATCTGCACTTTGACTGAAAAATCAAACTGATGTTCACCTAGCAAAGCACTAAAAGCATTCATTTTCATTATCATTGATTTGAAGCTTGAATCTGTGTGTATGACAGACATCAATAGACTCCAACAATGTGTTCTGAGTTTGACCCGTAGTCTGATTTTGAGGAACAAAACCAGGACGCCTGTACGGTAGTGTGTGAATCACAGCACAGCAGGGCCTCTGTCATCAGCATTCACCATCATGCTCACAAATCTGTTCAGTTTCTGTGCAAACTGGGTAAACACAGTGAAATGTAATTTTCCGCTGTATTTCTACTTGGTGCTCATAAAAATGATTCAGTGGTGAGTTGGATTTTAATCACATTATAATGTTAGCTGATGACAATGGGTAGCACATAAGTAATTGGGCAGTGACACAGCTGTTTTCGTTTTGGCTCTGGATAGATTTAAAATAAAACATAGCATAGCATGTAATATTGACATTAATTCAAGTGTATTTATTGACCAAATCATACAGAAACCTTGCCATGCAGACATATAGAACGCTGAAGGAGGTCTGGGTCCCATTGTCCAATAGAAAACTGAAGCTGAAGTGTAACTGAAATAGTGTGAGGCTCTAATTAAAAGGGGTGGTCACATATTTTTGAACAGTTAATGTACAGCACATCTAAAAGTTTTAAACAACAAGTCCAATTCATTCACCCTTTCCAGGTTATGATTGAACACATCTGGGTTTGAAATGATATGAGATCAGATAAGATAAAATCAGATTTTATTTCCAGGCATATTGAGTAGATTAAATGAAAGAAATGGGAATAAATGTTTACATGTGACAGGCTGCAAAGTGCTTTAAGACACAGGGTGTGTTGATAAAGGTGCTCCAACCACTTGGCTTTCACCCTGACCAGTATAATAATCACTTGCCTGATCATTCCTTAAAAATGCCTTAAAAATACAAAAAAGTCTGAATCTTTGGAAACAACATATGAAGAAATTAGGGGTGGCTGTAGATGATGAAACGGTACTTTAAATCGTAAAAAAAAATACTAATAGAAAATTTTTTTTTTTGTTTAGTGTTTAAATTTATGATGATGCTACAGTACAGAGCCAAACAGCACTTATGTAAGTGTTAACAGTTACTGAAAAGCTTTTTCATTAGCTAAAACCAGACAAATTATAACAAGAGTTTTTAAACAAAAGTAATGGGGTGAATTAACCTTATTAAATGGTTACTAGATAGTTTCAGACCTACAGTTCATGAAAAAAAGAATTGATGCAGAATCTTTGCATAATGTAAATTCATTTTAAATGAATAGTTATGCATCTGTAATCTGTAAATTGACTCTTGCATTGTTCCAAATCCATCATTAATGCCTTTATTAGTTTAGAATTGTCCACATGCTTTTAATTACAGGTATTTATCTCAAATTACAAGTAACCATGTCAACTTATTAGAATAATACTGAGTACATCATTACAACAATTAAATTAATTCTAATTTCATTTCATTTTAAGCAGCTAGATTACAGTTGTTCTCCATAAACTGCATATGACTTTTCATGAATGCATTACATGGTACTATGGAGCTTTACCAAGCTGTGAGTCATCATCAGAGACACAGGCCTTCCTACTCTTCATTCATTCCTTTAATTTATTCTCTGAAAGCTTTCATATTCACCCCTGTCATTTCTGCAGAGAATGCTTATGAGACTCATTGATTTTAGCTCAGAAAGTTCTTAAACAATCATTTCAGATTAGCTAAATCAGATCAGTCATCTAAAATCCTGTTTAAAATAGAGGGCTCCTGAAAGTGTCAGAAAGAAGGGGAGAATTAATCTCCATGCAATCACATATCGTGACATTGCTAATGGCCTGGGATATATATATATATATATATATATATATATGCCAGTACTGTGCAAAAGTTTTAGGTATAGTGAAAAAATGTATACAAACAAAGAATGCTTTCAGAAAATTAGTGAAAGCAACAGTAAAATTAAATCAATTAATATTTGAGTTATTAGCAATAGCATCAGTTCTTCTAGGCCACTTGCACAAAGTCAGGATTTGTAGGATTATAGTCGGTAAGATCAACTGTGTTTTTATCAAACAGGTGCTGATGATCATCAGTGTCAAGACTTGAGGTTGAAATATTGGAAGTCATGTTAGAACAATCCTACCAATCAAAAACTGTGTGCAAGTGTACCTAGAAGAACTGATGCTGTTTTGAAGGCAAAGGGTGGTCACACCAAATATTGATTTGATTTAGATTTCTCTTTTGTTCATCCACTGCATTTTGTTGATTGATTGAAAATAAAACACCTCCATTTTTTAAAGCATTCTTTGTTTACAGCATTTCTTCACACCTTCCTAAAACCTTTGCACAGTACTGTATTTTTTCCCCTACACAGAACTGTTCTATTTGTAGAGTCAAAGGATTTTTTTTTTTTATGAAATAAACAACCAAATTTACCTGCATAGTTAAAATGTATGATTGCAAAGAACACAAAATACCCCCAAAAAGAGCATGTAAACAGCATATAAAAAGGTCATGTGTGCACAAATACAGATCTTCTTTGTTGGCTTTATGGAGGAGTATATATTCTAAAGTTATGATGAAAGTGACTATTCTTTGTCATTGCGAAACACTGCACAGCACACAGTGAGTCACAACGAAATTCAACCTCTGCATCTAACCCATGCACACCATGCAGCAGGGGGCAGCTATTTAAAGGGCCTGGGGAGCAGTGATGGGGATCTTGATCAGGGGTATCTCAAGGCAAACTACTGTTTTGGGATCCAAACCCACAACCTTCTTCCATATGTTTTTATGCTTATGGACAAATACTGTTTAAATCACAAAGTTACACAGCATCATGTCTGTAAATGTGTGTAAATTTGATTTATGCAGTGGAGGTATACAGAAAAGCCACTTCTTGTATTTCTGCTCATTGTTCATTTATTAGCTCTCACAGTACTGCATGCGAAAAGCTTCCAGGAGGAAGTATGGTGCAGAGAAAGTCATTTTATGTATAATATAGTAGCATTTAATCTAATTCTACATTCTTCTTAAAGCAGAAAAAGAAATCAAGAAAACTGGCTTGCCAAGGGGAACAGATTTTTAAAATACACAGAATATTTCTATGTCAGTCTCAAAATGAGAAAGGTGTTTGCTATATTTAATATTATTCAGCATGTAAGTGTCCTGTGCATTTCTAGAGGAAGAGAACATGGTGTTTTTCCCTTTATTGAATCATTTATCATTGATACGATAGTTCATAGTACATCCTGATTTCTTTCACTTCTCAAGGGACCACATTAATCTCTCCTCAGTGAGTCAGAAACTTGTAAGAAGATAAAAAAAAACACACAAAAGCCCAGAGGAGTAAGGCAGAGCAAGATTCCAGTGCTGGATTTTATTGTGATGGAATCTGACTCCCACTCTTGACATCACTTTGAACTGCACTTATAAAAGAATTTCCCATCATTGGGCTACACTCGACCCTTTTTGTTGCGTATTAATCCAACAGAAAGCTGTGGGATCCAGCAGCCTAAAGTTCTTTTCAGAGGTCAAGGCTGTGCAGTAAGTTTTATTTAAAGTTCTATTTTGAGTGAATATTAAAAATCATTCAACAATCTGCTTACAGGCTACCATTCCTCAAACACAGTGAGTATAAACAATGGATTATGGTTTAATGCACTACATTATGTACCATATAAAATGACATATAATTAATTATAATGGTGTTATGTTCAAATCTGAGCCACATCTGATCTACTCTTTACTATAAAATTTAGTGCAAACGGTTTTATCAAACAAAGTATACAGCAGTAATGGATGCATTATGAACGTTTTTGTAGTAAAGGCCTGCTAACTGCAAACTGATTCTGAGCCAGACTGATGCTGGCAGAGAGGCAGCCTGCATAATTTGGATGCCAGCATTTATACAACTTTGCTGGTTTCCATTTCAGTGAGGATAATCTCTATTTAGACTGTACTAACACTCAGACAAATGAGGTACAGAGTGTAAAAGGTGTTAAATGGCTCAACCATGGCAAAGCTATGCCACGGTACTTAACTGCTGGACTCTTATCTTCTTATTTTCTTACTCATTACACTTTATTATACTGTTCTCTTGTCTCCACCTGCATATGATAGCCTTTGACTAGAAACATTGTAATAATTATGCTTAAATGCAAAAGTAGGATGAAAGCATTGTTCTGACCTGCTCTCTTGATCAAGGACCAAAAAATGCCGGCAGGCAGAGATTGGAAAGTACAAATACCCTTTAATTAAAGGAGAATGAATTGGCATCAGAGCTAATTAGTGTGACTGAGGTACATTTCACCCTGAAACTCTGCGCCACGTCATGCAGTATGACTAATAATGCCTCACCGTGCTAATTATGAAACATCCTTCACAAGATGAATGGCAACAAGGTAGTGAACAAAATTCTCAGTCTCTCAGAAACCCTGTGGATTAAAAGCAAAGCCTAAAGTGATCAAATTAAACCATGATGTAACTTCTTCTTCAGACAAAGTAACACTGCAGGTACAAATCAAAACTTAAAGGGCAAAATTTGAATAAAAATAGGTAGAAATCTATTTTAAAGGATTCTAAAAGTATATATATATTTAAAAAGTAAAAAAAGTAATTGTTGGATATGGATCCTTTAAATTATAGGACTGCCTGTGATTTTTTTTTTAAATACTGAAAGAGAATACATTGTAAGAGAGTTAATTTAACTGTAAGAGTAAATTACATGCTGACTGCTGACTCCTATACTGTAGTGCTAAACTGATACCCACCAGGTTCCATATCTGTAAAATTTACTGATGGCTTTGGCAAGTAATTTTTAGTTTGCTGAATTGGGTAAATTTATACTACCTGCATGGTCCCTACCCCCACCCACTATTCCCACACGAAGCAGTGGCTTGCTCAGGGCTCTGCATTCCATCACAAAAGTGGGTGCTTATCATTCCAATAACATCATCATGGATTTGTACTTGCTGCTTTTTTCTTAAGCCCTGACAGAGATATGCTAACCCTTTATCCTGTGGACAAATTTCCCCTGGGCTGCCTGACTGCTGGAAATGCGTGCTCTGGGGAGATTACGTCTGCTGAGCATAATCATGCCTGTTTCTCCTTTTGAAATGACTCTCAGGGTCTGATTTTGTAATGATGAAACATAACTGCCAGTGATGCTCTTTGTGTGTTAACACAGCGAATATTAATTAATATGCAGCTGACTGAATGCATTAATAGTATCAGTATTTACTTTACTGCCCAAATTATATGTGTATAATGTCAAGACTATAATTAAATATAAATGTTTCAACAATCATCAGGTCCATGCATACTCTGGGATGGTAGATTGCTTTTAAAAACTTAATTAAATGCAGAGAATTCTTAATGAGATTTTAGTGCTTCTAATCAGCCAGCATCTCATGGGAAACCCTGTCCATGTTTAACAGGACTGTTTCCTGTTTGTGGAATCATATGAAAAGTTAAAATGCCCCACTGGGTGGTATCTATAGGGCTTCATCAATCTACTTTTTCATCTAATATAAGATCACGTTCTGATTAAAATGTAAAAAACATTTCATAAGCTCTTAAATTACAATCCTAATGCAAATTTCAAAATCATCACTTGTGTGCTCAATACAAGTACGTGAAGTTAACCTAGAAGATCTGTGCAGATGTCTTTAAATCTAAACTTGCACATAAATTGGTATGTGTGTTGCGCAAATCTGTGGACGCTCATGGAAATGGTTGTCCTTCGATGCTCTGAAAGGAGGAACAACAGTGCCATCTAGTCTGTAATGTGACATAGATACCCATCTTTAATGACTTCACTGAAACAAATGGCAAATTAACAATATATAATAATATTATTTATCATTCCAAAAAAAATATTAACATATACTTGTATATTTTATGTTTAATTGATATTTAATATTTCTATTTAAATCTTATAATGATAAGCACAAGGGGCAGCGGTGGTCTAGTGGTTAGGGAGTTGCCCCGGATCGGAAGGTTGTGGGTTTGATTCCCTCACCAGTAGGTTGCCCTGAGGTACCCTTGAGCAAGGTACCGTCCCTGTCACTGCTCCCCAGGTGCTTTCAATAGCTGCCCCCTGCTGTGCATGGATGAAACGCAGAGGTTAAGTTTCGTTGTGCTGTGCTGTGCTGCGTTGCGTTTCACAAGGATAGTCACTTTCACATGTTAAATCATGACGTTTCTGAAAAACAGATTTTTCTTCTTTTTTTAATGATGTAAATCTTGATATAATATGTAAACTTGTACATATATTGTTATATAGTCTATATAGCCAAGTCTACACTGTTAAAAAAGGGTGATATGTGGGTTTTTTTTCTTCATCAGTGTTCAAACTCTACTGCTATCGCTCCTGAACCCCTCCATGCCTCCACAGGTATATCAGGAGGATCAGGAACAGGAGATGAAAGCTCTCTTCTGGCTGTCAAAGGCGTTTAATCTAATCTGCTTTCACTTGTGTTAACTAAAAGAATTCACTTCATCTAATGAAATGACAGAGAGGGAAAACAGAGAGGGAAAACATTTTAGTTCAGTTAAACTGTAAAATGGTGTGCAAGATTAAATACTGTTCTTTTAGAAAAAACTTACAGGTGACTTTCAAAATACAAACAAATGACATTTTTTGGGATTTGGATCGAGTTTTTTTTTTCTTCTCACTGAAACAGGTGGCAAATGACGTACCACATCCTTTGCCTAACTTACCTTTGTGAAGGTGATGGATGCCTGTGGAGCTTTTAAGAGTGAATGCACAAATTGAAACAGAATGAAAAATAAAAGAGGCTGCAGACAAAAAGGGTGTCTAGGTTATTAATATTCACTGTGTGCACGATATGGCCGAGCTGAGATAAGGATAATTAGTGAGTGTTATTCATCACTCTGCAGCTACTGTTTTATCTTTTTAATATGAAGCAAATTTTGAGTTTCATTTGAGGTCATTTGAGGTCCATGGGGTCCAGCTCAGCTGTGTATCTAAATGTGAAAGTAGGCCATTTGATATAAAAGAATTATCTTAGCCCTTTTAGAGGTATTACATGGTGGTAGAGTTTGTCTTAACAAGGTAATACGAGGCCCAATGGTCAATGAACTGTGAAAACCTTTTTGTCTTTTTCACTGTGGCCAGAGTGACTTTGGTGTTACGGTATAGACATATCACAAGTCATGCTGTCTGCTAAGCAATGTACACACATTTCTGTGCTCTACATTTAATATGATCAATTCCAAAATATTTCAGCTTGTTATTAAAGGTTTTCTAAAGAAACCTGAATAAGAGTACATTTAAGGGCCCTAGGAAATTATTTGATATTGCATACACAAACCCTGCTGACTAACGCTTTCCTGGGTTTATATTTCATATATTCTGTAATGCACCATGAGACTTATTTTGTAGGTTGTTTATAATTACAGTCCATCCAATTCAGCCTAACCCTTACTGCCATGCTGGAAGATTTCCACAAATTATATACTATAAATTATACATAATACACTGTCGCATTACAGTTTTGCACTACTTAAAATAATCCTATTCATAATTCATAAATCCTATTAATATTAATAAATTATTGCACCCTGAAGTTGGTTGAGATGGTTAGCCTACACCATATGCACATCCTAGAAAAACATGTAAAACTCCAGTTTTGTTTGAAGGTAGGTCTGAATAATGTGTCCTGAAGGACACAGAGGTTGCACAGCGGTCATGTGGATGATGTGCAGTATGATGTACAGGGTGCTGACAGATTAGCCTTGGTACTACTGAATAAGTGCTGACTGGAACTGTTCTACCTGATCTACCCAGCTGAAACCAGGTTTAAATAATCAAATGCGATTAGGATGATATTTACTTCCTGTGCAGCCACATTTGACATTTAATCCTCACAAATGAAGTTGAAAAGGACATTTTCAATGAAACGAAAAAGGGAAATGCATATTACCAAACTCTGTGTGACATCGGAATATCTGTCAAAAGCTGTCTGTGTACCCTCCACTGACTCTGCTGCAGATAATACTGTCAACAGTTAACAGTGCCTAAAACATGTCTTAATACAGAGAATTAAAGACGATTATCCAGCAGTTGAAATTATATATGTCTTCATGCAAATTCTTTACACAGTATACCAGTGATTTACCAGTTTTAGCACTTTTGATAAACTGAATGCAGGTTTTCATGTACAATATGTAATATTAATATGAACTAATTTCATCATTATATTCTAAATTCTGTAATCTGCTCCCAAATATGTTTTAAACAAAAAAAAAGTCTAATTCCTTACATAAACTGGCTATTTTTTGTTCTGTGTGCACACTGGGTGTCGTGTTTCAAGACAAATGCCCAAACTGAAAAGTTTCCATATTTATTTCTGTTTACAATTTCATCAATTCTTTGTTGTGTAAAGTTGTACATAGAGATAACACTACAACATGCTGAAACAAGCATAGTCTTTTTGAACTAAAAGATGGTACATACTTTGTGGGAGAAAAATGATATAATTTCTTTTATGGATGAGACATGAAAGATGTGTTCTAAATCACTCTCATCATCAAGAGAGGAAAAAAGGAAAGTTCCTGATGCACTCTGCTCATACAGCCATCATTTTCTTGTGCTGTTCTCTTTCGTGAAAGGGTGTGAAATAAGAGTGTGATGGTGGTGCATGGCATTTCTGCTTTCTGTGAATGAAATGTGTTCAAGAACACATCCTGCAGGCCACAAACATGACTGCCTTACCCTGCAATGTGCACTTGCACCATTGTACTCATGCTAATCACCACAGGCCCAGCATCATCCTATTAAGATGCTGCTGCTTCTGCACTGGCAGCGACAAACCACACAGTGTATTGTGATGTTCTATAGAGCGAAACGGTCTCTAAACCCTGCTGATGTGAAGAAAACAAACCATACTTTTCATTGTCATGCAGAAAGACCAGGCTTTTCAAAGTTTATTTCAAGTCTCAGTGTAATTACATTCATAAGCATGTGCAGTTATGCTTGGCTGATTTAAATTCTATGGTCAACAGTCAAGCGTGCAAGACAAGATATGTGTAAAAACAACCTTACCATAATGAGGCACCTGGATATTTGTACACTAATCCACAGACTTAAATCAATGCACATTGTTGGCTTGTTTATGCATCTTAAATTATCAACATAAAAACAAGAATAATGGCTTGCTGTGACCCAGGGTGTATTCAGACTTTCTTAATTGGCTCTTTAATTAGTCACTTAAAGCTCAGGCTTATGAGTGACTCATAGCAGTAAAGGCAAAGCAAAATGTCTTTAGTTTTGGAGAGTAAAATAGAAGTTGCTTTCACTACACATTTTAAAAGTAAATTTTCCAAGATGTTCCTGAGCCACTTATCCCTATCAGGTATGAAAGCATCTAAGGGGCCACCACTGCTCCAAGAAATTACATAAAACTTACTTTAATAGATTTATTGTCTACTGTAAAGTAGACAGTAGGGAAGAATTTTTTATTGCTTCTAATCAGCCAGCATCTCATGGGAAACCCTGTCCATGTTTAACAGCACAATGTGAAAAAGGTCCAATTATTAAACAGTGAAGGCTGCAATATCTGGTTTTCTTCAGTATTTTAGAGTATTGAAAAAGAGTAAAAATGTAAAATTTCATCTTCATTTTGGATGAATCCAAAAGTCTTATTTCATTTCATGTAGCTAAATTATTGTAAAACTATTTTTTGGTTTAGTAATTTTGGGCAATCTTTATTTGGTTCATTCAATCGTTCACTCATTCAGTGGAGTTTCTGTAGTGTGGTGGTTATCACATTCGCCTAACATGCGAAAGGTCCCGGTTTGAAACCTGGTAGAAACATTATTAGAGGTAGAATATTCCTATAGACCAAGAGGTTGTAGTTTTGAATCCCACTTCCAGCACTACCATCGTGGGGTTCTTAAGCAAGACCCTTAACCCAAAGTTGCTCCAAGGGGACTGTCCCTGTAGTCTGTAACCCTGTAAGTCACTCTGAATAAGCTAAAATGCCATTTGCACTGATTTATACTGTACAAAGCTCATAACAAGCGGTACAAAGCTCAGGGCGGTGGTCTAGTGGTAGGGTACTTGCCTATGGACCTATTGGTCCCAGGTTCAAATCCCACCTGTGCCACCTCTAGCACTACCACCACTGGGTCCCTGAGCAAGACCCTTAACCCTGAGTTGCTCAGGGGGGACTGTCCCTGTAATTAGGACATAGAAGTCGCTCTGGATAAGAGCGTCTACTAAATGCCGCAAATGTAAATGTAAAAGGTTTTTAAAACTATGGTTTTTACCAGCATTCATTCCATATTTGCCTGTCTTGTCTACTCATCATTTCAGTTGTTGGTTCTTTAAAGAAATGTGTGGATGTGGAAGACCAAAGTAACTAATATCATATAAATGTCATTAATCACATCATTTTCATCCAGGTGTAAGGTACAAAAACCAAATATAATATAAATAATATAAATATAACTTTTCCTGATGTAAGACGCATGCAGGATCATCCGCATATGCAGGATCCCCTGTCTCAGTTTAGCTTTTTCCTGCTGTCCTTCAAGAGTATTGATCTGCAATCTATCTCCCTTGAGTGACTCTGTGCCATGCAGACACTTTATTCTATCTTTATTCATGAGCTCTGTTACATACTCCTGACCCATTTACAAGTCTGATCTATGCAGATGACACAGACCCTTTTTCTCCGTAGTGGCATGTGCAAGAAAGGTGTGAGGCAGGAGACTGCACAGAGGTAAACATTGCCATCCTATCAATCACGTTGCCTCTTTAAATATGATAATGCCATACACAGCAGAAGGAGCAGATAGTAAACTGAAAAGAGTTGGGTTTCATTTGCATCACCGAGATCACATCAAGAAAGAATGCAGTTACAGCATGACTAAACAAAAGTACAAACAAGTTTTTCAGGCCCTGATATTAATGTGGCGCTCTAATGGCAATTATCCAGTTTATTGATTTAAACTTACAATTATGAGTATAAATCCATGTACATTTCCTCATTTGCGAAACGGAAAATTTCATTATGAAGCCATTGCTATTGAATTTAGTTTTTACCTCGTTACACTTGGGGTAGAATCTAACTGAAAAGAGCTGCGGTCTGAATAGCACGATCCACTTGGCTAGTATACTGAAGGCAGTAGTGCTGAAATCAATATCATTAGTGGGTCCATACCATGGAAAACAAATCAATAAATCAAAGAATGCTTTTTCCAGGTTTTTTTTTTTTTTATCTTGTTTTTATTAAAGAGTTTACATCGTATGTAAATGTTGTTTAAAGGTTCTGTTCATGCTCCAGCACAGTCCCTGGATATTAAGCAGCAAAAGTAGACTGTTTAAAATTCTGATGTCTCAAAAACAACACATTTCCATAATTTCATACATGTCGATGAAGAAAGCCTTGAATCACAAAATTGGTAACTTTACAGCAAAAACAAAAAACTAATGTAAAACAGTTTTATTCTAAGTAATCTTGGAGCATTTCTGTTCTGTTTATATATATTCACACTAAAAGTATCAGCTGCATTTCAGCCTGGATGGCATTTCTAATGAGAGAATTTGCTAATATAACCATGCAGACCATGAAAACTCTGTTAGGGTGCTGGTGGTCTACTAGTAGGATGCTTGTCTACAGACCAAGAAGTCTCAGTTTCGAATCCCTCCTCCAGCACTACCACCATTGGGTTCCTGAGCACGGCCCAAGTTGCCCCAGGGGGACTGTCCCTGTAGTTAAGAAATGTAAGTTGCTCTGGATAAGAGCGTCACCTAAATGTTGTAAATGTAATGTGTTCAAGTGATTTACAGAAACTAGCACACACTGTTAAATTCCACTGTGTCTCTATTTGGTAGCAGTTTCATCACTGTTAGCTGTAAAGAATATATTCCTTTGACCTTGCAGTGCCCCAGTGAATGCGGGACGTTTTCCAGCCAAAATCTCTTCCACAAAAAGGAACTGATTACACCGAGAGAACTAAGGCTAGAAGCACACTCTCATTTTTTAAAGGTTTACTCACTGGCACACACACATTCAGCTCTGCTTGAATTCTCATGGAAATGGGCTCAGACTGACATTTACCTTTTTCCTCCCTTGGTCTGATGACGTTATCAGGGTCTGGCAGCTTTAAAGGAGGCTTCAGGAAAACTCATTGAGGCTGGAAATGTTCATCATCCTGGCCCGCACATTTTATCACTTGCTGCTGTTCCATTGAGCTTTGCAGTAATTAAACAATGCATGCAGGTTTGGCAACATTTACAAAAGCCATCCTCCAAAAATAAATTTCTAGACTAAAATGTAAAGGTAGCCACCAATGTATCTTTTATAGCATTCTCTTTTGAATATCTTGCATAACCAGATATCCATCAAGACAGACCACCTGCCTGTGATCAAGGACAGGCGGCTCATTAAATGCAAATTCTCAAGAGTCAAGATTGTCGTGTAATGTGCCTCCAAACCACAACACACTATACCTTATATAATACAACTGTCCTTTATTATATTCTGAAAATGCATAGTGCATACAGAAGAACAAAAGAAAAGAATACATACAAAAATTACAGAAATATGACAACGATAAGATAATGTTATTATATAAATATGTTGCTGAATAAATAACAACATTATATGTTGTTACTCATTGTTAAACAAATGTATTTCCTACACTCACACACACACACACACACACACACACATACACACACAAATTAAATATATATATAAATATATTTAATGGAAACACATCGGGCTGCATATTCTGTATGTGACCATATGTTCCAAGGACACTGGACAGCAAGGGCAAAGCATATTTTTCCGATTAGTGATCCCTTCATCAGCCGCATGTAGAAAAGTGCATGGTCAGTCTTCAGAGCTGAGGACCTGTCTCTGAGTGCCACCCAGTGGAGAAGCAGCAGTAGTTAATAAGACTATGACTTTTGACATAAAGGAATTTTGACACTGTTTTCATTTTGCGTTATTACACTGCAGAGCTTTCTGTACAGTCTGATCAATAATGAATTGCACTTAGACATAATTTATTTACACACCAAGCAACTATTGCAGTCTTTTTGCTGCACAATGGCACAGATTCACTGTAAGCCAGTCATTACACTGCATGGGCTTTGCTGTTGAGCTAATCTTTTTCTCTACATTTTATATTCCCAGTTGTTTTAATACAGTTCATGCAGTGGTTTAAGGACTAAGATTTTAAGGGCTTCCCTGGTTCTCCACTTGATCTGGCAAACTAGTCAAACCTAATAGACCTGACCCAGGGATCTGCTGGAACTGGCAGCCTTGGTACCTGATACCACAGCACGCCTTCCGATTTCTTGTAGAGCCCATGTCTTAAGGGTCAGAGCCAGTTTATGTTTGCACTAGGGGACCTACACAAAATTGGAGTGAGATTTTTAATGTTATGGCTGATATGTGTACATTTCTAGCCCTGGGGTATCTCATTTTCTGCTCACTACATTCACAAGTGTTTGTTAGTGTGATGCCTTACAAGCACCACTTTTAGTTAGAAAATTTAAGTTGAGTGGCTTTGTCAGAGCTTGTCAGAGAGAATAAACCACTAATTACTGAAAATAAAAGCTCATTCTTTTGAATCACTCCAAAACCTTTTAATTCTTAATGCCCTCTTGAGGAATTGCTTTTAGAGAGAGAATTAAATACTTTTACTGAGCACTCAGTCACCTCTGATTCCTCGTCCCTCACACAGATTACTAACAGATATACAGATCTGTTTCTAACCAGAAGAGGATGCTACTCTCTCACTCATGAAGCAAGAAGAAAACGTCAGGCAGCTTTTGGAGGGCAGCAAGGCGGGTGTTTGTCTACAGTAACCTTCCTTTAGCTTTTAAATGGGTTATGAAAAAAACCTATGCATTGAGTTACAGCCATGTAATGAAGTGCAATGATGACTAGGTTTTCAAATCAAACTGACAACTTCCCCATCAAACTTTTTTTTAAGTCTGCTGATTTTATTGTGGTTTAGGTGTAAACCTAAGATCAAGGTTGAGAGAAATCAAATTTTTTTCTGATCTGAATAAATACTTTATTGTACTTTTTCCTGGTATTTTGCTGTGAAGCTGAATGAGTTGAGTCCAAAAACTCATTTTTCCCTTTTCTTCCCCCGTCTGGTCAAGTCATTTGGGAACAGCCTACAAATAGGGGGAGGTGCAGAACACCTCAAATTTCTTAGTTTTGTTCCAGAAACTTTGAGTGTAACCCCATCTCTTTATGAATTTAATGGCTCAAGCAAAACATTCTAGTCAGTTTTCTACTAACTGATAAAAAAAGATCATTTTCTTTTAGCAAACTAAAATCACTTGTAAATTAAATTGAACTAAAATTACTTTTTTAAAAGTAAAGCTTTAATCCTGAACTGGATTGTGGACTAACATAAGCTTGATTCCTCCTTATGACACGGCACACCCAAAGAAAAACTAAAGAAAAGGATGAAAATGATAGCAGGCTTTACCGTCTGCTATGTGGAGTTCTTGTAGTGCTGTTTTTATAATGAATATTAAAACATGTACAACAGGTTTTCAACTCACAGGAATAGCTTGGCCTTCCATGCTGGGCTGTGAAAATGACCTGAAGCGATTATGCTTTAAAGAAATGAATCAATTCAAAGGCATGTTCTTAATAAATCAGTAAAGTTTCAGCATCTGTGCAAAACATTCCAAAGATTTAAAAAGCAAGGACTAGATACTAGAACTTTGTAAAAATAAAACTCCACACCAGCACAATCTCACCTTTCTCCCTGTGATTAAAATGGCATAGATTAGAATGAATGGATTGCTGTTATACATTGTGTGTATGTAACTGCATGATTTATCAAAATAATCACTAGATTACTGAATAGATAGTTACAGATAGTTACAACCTAGCAAATGTTATATATAAAATGTAGGCCATGACAATCAACTATAATCATTATTCCTTTGTGAGCTTTGTGCAAATGTGTAGTATTTAAAAGTACAGGTAACACAATCACCAAAAAATCTATCTGTCTGTCTATCTGTCTAGCAAGCTGTCTGTCTGTCTGTCTGTCTACCTATCTGTCTGTCTGTCTGTCTGTCTATCTAGCAAGCTATCTGTCTGTCTACCTATCTGTCTATCTGTTTGTCTGTCTATCTATCTATCTATCTATCTATCTATCTATCTATCTATCTATCTATCTATCTATCTAACAGTCTGTATAGGAAGCTAGAAAGCTAGCTCTATATATAATTTCAGAGACATGAGGTCAAAGGTCCCAACATCCTTTAGCTATATCTGTTCCCTGGTATCTTTGCTTGATGTTTTGCTACATGACCCCAACAGCCTCTGTGCCATGTGTGTGACAGGGCAGCTTCAGACGCTATTTTAGAGTGACAGCTTTTTGCCTCCTGACCTGACCCTCCTGGCAATGGAAGCAGGGTGGTTTTGAAGATACCATTTAAGTTGGGCTACTCTCAGGAAGTTGACCCACCCTCTGGCCCAGCAACGACCACATCATACATCCAAGACTGAGTTCTTGAAGGGCACAGAGAAAGAGAGAGAGAGAGACAGAGAGAGAGAGTGCAAAGGGATTGAAGAGGCGTGAGACACAGGGAGTGGAGAGAGAATGAAAAAGACGACGTGGCAGAGAGCAACGCAGCATAGCTTTTGGACACAGTGAAATTAGCAACGGTTCATCTAAGGTAGCCCAGGAAGCTGTGTGAATGCAAGGCCTATGCAACATAACATTCACAAATACATTGTAAAGAACTGAGCACAAACACACACACACACACACACACACACACGTACACACGCACACGCACACACACACACGCACACAAACATACATACACATACATACATACATACATACATACATACATACATAAACATTTGGTAAAAGCCAGACACCCCCACACGTACTCCCCAGACAATTTCATAGAGAGCTACATATGTGCACGAATTAGATACATATTTGAAATTCTTTTCATTATAAAAATCATTTATCGTTTTCTTTGATGAGGACAGCCTACTGTAGACGGTTCTGAAAATGAAACTGGCAGTAGTCCATAAAATGCATTATTTCTTTATGATTCATTAAATTACTATCCCACAGCCCTTTTTAGGATAAGTGGCATAGACAATAAGACAGTAAATTATAAACAATAGACAATAAATGATCATTATTTATTACTTGGGGTTCTAAAAAGAAATAGCTACAACAGAAAGACAATAGCTTCTACACAACCAAATCTGCCCTCTTTTGACAGCAGAGCTTCCTATTCATAATAATAAGCTTTGCACAAGATTAGCTGTGCCCTGTTTAGAACTGTAAAGAAGATATCAGACCTTCACTTGGGTCACTGAAGAAAAAGTGGTATAAGAGAACAATGTTATGATTCCTAGGTTGAATGAAAAGGTTTGGAGTTTTTTGAGTTTTTCATTAAGATGACCAGGCGGAACTGGTTCACATTACTTAAAGAACTTTAAAGAAGGTCCACTGCTGAAATGGCCTGTTTTTAACTCTCTTTTGAACTAGCTGAAGATGCCATGAAGATCTCCAGGAAGTCAGATGCAGACTGCTGCCGGTAATTGAACGCTTTCATGGCCCACCTTTCAATTTAAGCTTTATTACCCCTGAAATGGTGTAGCTCCCTCAACATGCAATCACACCACACGTGTCTCTGAGAAGCAGGTATGACGCTCGCCAGGTGTATAATTTTACTAGGCCAGGCATGGGCTCCACTCCCTCAGGCCATGAAAGAGACAAGACACACACATACAAGATTTTTGTGTATCAAATATGAAGTGCACTTTGCTATGAATGTAATGAAGGCTATTATTTTAAGGTCTGAAAACTTCATCCAATGCATCCAATGCAGTTTTACAAAAAATTTAGTTGTTATCAATTTATACTTCCTTTCAATTATTTATTTCTTCAATAATGTAACGGTTAATTACTTACTGCAACAAAGTCAGCATCTTTAAAGTACTATCATGAAACTAAATCAACTACTTTTTTACAGCATTATTTTACATGTAATATAAAATGAGTTCTAAAATGACTTAACATATACTAATAAACACATCATTACACATAAACACATGGGGCAGCGGTGGCCTAGCGGTTAGGGCGTTGGCCGCATGATCAGAGGATCGGGGGTTCAAACCCCTTCCCAATAGGTTGCCCTGAGGTACTCTTGAGCAAGGTACCGTCCCCATCACTGCTCCCCGGGCGCTTTCAATAGCTGCCCACTGCTGCACGGGTTTGAGTGTGCATGGGTAAAATGTAGAGGTCCAATTTCGTTGTGGTTCATGTGTGCTGTGCCGTGACCTCGCAATGACAAGGGTAGTCACTTTCATTAAGAATCAGATCATTCAGAATAGGCTATGTTACTCTTAAGTGTATATTTTGGATATTTTAATATCTAAATTAAGGGGTAAAATAAATTACATTATAGGGATTTTTCACAAAAAATACATTCCACTAAAATATCACTCCTAATGACATCACTTATGACATCACCCACAAACAAGCCATTGGTCCCTAGCTTGCCTCATTAACTAAAGGCACTGAAAAGGCAAGAGCAGGCTATCATGTTTCACACAGGAAAGCCCATGTGCAGGGTGGGCTGTAGTGGGCTGTGCAGGCACGTTTCTGTTTTCTTGGGGTGGGAAAAGTTCAGGGTGTGTGAGCGTGGGGGAGGGGGTGGTTGGGAGTGTTTTTTCATGCAATATTTTTGACTTTCATTTGCTTAAAGAGAGTAATGTTCATAAACTCCACCATTTATTCCCTCAGGACAGTAGACCCCCTTTGGACAGGTCACCCCAGTGATCGCACCACCATCTTCGTCTATTCGCATATAAACACTTCCAATGCATTTTGTTTCATTTCTCTGCTTAATTTTTCAGACTTGACTGGGTAAGAGACAGACAGAGAAACAGTGAGACAGACAGAGAGAGAGAGAGAGAGACAGAGAGAGAGAGAGAGAGAGAGAGAGCATGTGAGAAGAGACACAGAGAGACAGATAGAAAGAGAGAGAGAGAGTGAGAGAGCATGTGAGAAGAGACAGAGAAAGAAAGAGTGACAGAGAAAGAAAGAGGGGGAGGCCTTTTGTGCCTCAAGATGTCTGTGGAAAATGAATCACAGAGGTTAGCTGTGGGGGGAGGCAGAGAAGAGAAACACATCTGGCCAAAAAATTGCAAAGAAAAAAGCCAACGCAAGTCTTCTATCCCTCTTTTCTTTAACAATTTTCTGTACTTTCAAAGCACCTTCTTCATGTCCAAAGAACCTCCACATGGCGTACTAGTCAAAAAATTTTCTTAATGCCTTTTTATTTTCCAAACAAAAACACTGAAGAATACAGTCTTGGGCTTCAGATCACAAAGTGCAGTATTTTTTCACTTTATAAAAGCTTATTTCATTGTTGCTGACAGTCACTTCCACTCATATGCTGAAATATGAATATTTTTTTCTGCTTTGAGTTAAACTCTTGAGCTGTGAATTATGCCATCTACTGGGGCAGCTAGAAGTACCATCCCCAGCTTCTTTTAAACATTATATATATATTTTTTTTATGCTGCATTCAGCTGTCCTAAATTCTGACCCTCTTTCCTAATGAAGGAGGAGTTCTGCAGCATTTCAGGGTGCGGCTGCCAGAGTCCAAATCTCCTTGGCTCGTCTTGCATGTCATTAAAATTTTTCCTTCTCTTTCTGGAGATGTGTACAGCAAGGAGCAGCAACAGTTTAACAATCTCTAGCCAAGTCATCCACCACTGAAAAAAAAAGCAACAAGAAAATGTTTGAGTTGGCCTGTTAACCAACCGATTTCATTTCAACCTGTCTAACTTATAGACAAAAATACTTGGGTGGTAGTTTGGAGGTTGATGAGATTGAAAGATACTCAGTATTAGAATAAAGTTCAGAATAGTTTCCTCTTGCATGCATGTTCATGATGAGATGTGCTTGAGAAACTGCGTTTCACCAACAATGGAGATTAAAGTGTTAAAAGGGAGGTCTGTAGGGGGGAGGAAGGATGATAGGATGGAAATAGGAGAAAGAAGAAAAGGAAAATGTAGGGGCATACCAGACGGCTTGGAGGAAACCCAGGCCTTGGAAATGGATAAGGAGCTATGGAGCTCAGCCCTGTTAGGCCCCCCTTCCCCCTTCCTGCTTTTTTGCTTTCTTCATCTTTCTAGCTTGCAAAGTAATTCATATGCTTTAACAGAAAATTACAGAAGGCAGTAATAACAATTACAGCAACATCATGGTGCTTGATATTGTTCTTAATCTGCAGAAGGGGCACACTGCAGTGCAGGTTTATATAAGTAAACTGAGTGACTAAGGATAATTCTGCATGTAACAGACTGCATTGTTGCAACACTAACTTCACAGCGAGAAGTTCCTGGGTTTAATTCCGAGGTGGGGTGGTCCTGGTGCTGTCTGTGAGTTTGCATGTTCTCCCCGTGTCTGTGTGGATTTCCAAAGACATGCATGTCAGATGGCTTGGAGATGCTAAATTGCCTATAGGTGTGTGTGAGCGTGCGCGTGTGTGTGTGTCTTCCCTGCGATGGATGGAGAACCGTCCAGAGTGTCTCTCTTTGTGAGAGCTGGGACAGACTCCACCTGTGAGCCTGTGAGCCTACTTATGACAAGCTGCTTTGAAAACATGTGAGTGAATTATCATTTTATCATAGTGTATATACATTTACATTTACAGCATCTAGCAGATGCTCTAATCCAGAGCAACCAACAGCAGTGCTTTGTTTCCACATTTGAACTTCATATTAGTAACCAGCTGCAATCAGCAACTGCTGATTAACTATTACAACCAAGTAACAAACTTATTAACCTGCGACTAGAACAAAAGAATGTGCTGTTAGTGGGTTTTTTTTTTTGGGGGGGTTTGAGGAAGAGCAGAGGTTAAAGTGAAAGTGAAAGTGGCAAGCCTCGTCATTGTGAGGTCACAGCACAGCACACATGAACCACAACGAAATTGGACCTCTGCATTTAACCCATGCACTCAAACACCATGCAGCAGTGGGCAGCTATTGAAAATGCCTGGGGAGCAGTGACGGGGACGGTACCTTGCTCATGGGTACCTCAGGCAGAAAAAGAGGTAAAAGAGTGGGACTGTTTGGGAAGATTATTCCCTGAGAAATTCCTTGCACAGGGGAACTTGGGGATCGACGCTTGAAGACAGCTAAGGATTCAGGAGTTCAGATCATCAGGGGGAGTTCGTTTTACCACTGAGGAGCCAGGACTGAGAAGAGTCTTGATGCATGTCTTCCTCTTTTCTTCAGTGGTGGGGGTTCAAGGTGGGCAGTGCTTGATAATCTAAGAGGATGAGAAGAGACACGTTGTTTAATAAGTGCATTCAAGTACAAGGGTGCAAGACCGTTAGTAGCCTTGTAAGCAAGAGTTAAAGTTTATACCTGATACAAGCAGCCACAGGAAGCCAGTGTAGGTCCTGCAGCAGAGGTGTGGAAGAAGAGAACTTGGGACACTTGAAGATTTGAAGTCTTGCAGCAGCGTTCGGAATCAGTTGTTGTGGTCTTGTTGCCTTCAATGGAAGACTTGCCAGAAGAGAATTACAATAGTCCAGTTTAGAGATGACCAGGGACTGGACCATTTAAAATTTTGATTCTTTTATATTTCTGTTCTGTTTCATTTTAAGTGCCATTTAATGTTTATGCAAAGCTCTAACTGCTTTGTAAATTAAATGCTTGTAATTACTTAGGATAAAAGCATCTACTAAATGAGTAAATGGAAACATGGATTTAATGAGCAACAATAAATTTTCATATTGTTTTAATTGTGACTTTTATCGTGACAACGTAGATCTTCATAGTGGAATAAAGATAAGGGTCATCTCAGACTAGTCTGTGGTCACTGGGTCCAGCTTAAAGCTCCCTTGTGGTCTACACACACACACACACACACGCACACACACACATACACACACTCTGATCACACAAGCTGAGGATCAGACGAGAGAAAACACAGCGCCCATGTTGTGAAATCGGGGAGGGGTGGTCGGGGTCTGCGGCAACATATGAGTGTGTTTTTACAACAGCCCCTGGGACAGGCAGAGGAAACAGCACTGATTCCAGCTCGGTAAGACTTCTCCTGCTTTCCACAGGCTAAGCAAATAGACTCTCACTACCCACTCACAGCTACACAATCACTACAGCACTGATGCTTCCTCTACCTGCTTGCAGAAAATAGAGTACAAGCATTCCATCTGAGGATTAGCTGAAATAAGAAGCAGAAAAAGGAATTTCGCCTGTGTTTATGTGCATGTTGAGGGACCTCACTAAAGCCTGGCATCTTACAGCAGCCAGCTGTTCATCACCATGCAGGCCCATTCACCACACCTCTCTCAGGGACATCACATGTGTACAGTATGAGTACCATGAGCTGCTCCATAATAGGCACTTCACAGAGGAGCCAAGCAGCGATATTGCACATCACTGTAGTGGAACTTCATATTTGCCTCATAAACCCAAACAGCATATGCACTGCAGAAAAAAGATGCAATTATACGTTTGTATGCAGCATTAGGAGCCTTCTTAAGACAAAATCAAGGCAGAAAGATGATCCTTTTTAATCTTACAGAGACATAAAAACTGAAATATTAGCATCAGTTGAACATCAGTTATAAACTTGTCCTTTCTCCTCCTGCAGTGTTACTATAGTAGTCTAAAGCAGAGCCACCCAAACTGGGATCCATGAGGACATTACAACCCCATACAATCGCAAAATGAAATAAAAGAACAAAAACTTTTTGTCCTTTTGAAATAACAGAAACAATGCAAACAATGTCATTTTATTTCATTCAGAATTCACTATGCAAATCTTAATTTGAAAGTAGCATCCTTTTTATTTATATATTTATTTATTTTGTGGCCATCAGATTCTAATCTTCTAACCTTCTAATCTACAGAAAGTTTCTGGTTAAAGTTTTGGTAAATCCCTTTCAAATAATAAAACTTCAAAGGTGGTGTAACGACTGAAGCTTCTGAAAAGTTTTTTGGTGACAGGCTGCTTGAAATTATATCTGGCAAATGTGGACAAAAGCAAATTTTCAGACGATACAGATAGGAAGTTTAAAATTTAAATGGTCTGAAGCTATAAATGTTTAAATAAAGGGGTTCCTACTCGGCATTCAGCATCACCAGCCTGATCATCTGGATTAATCCACACCTGTTTTTTCACCTGTTTCATTCCTTTAGTTAGATGCTTTGTTCTGCTCCGCTTAGACAAAGTGGCACTTTGGAAGAAAACTGAAAAATAAGGTGTGCCTGAAGACTTTTGAATAGTATTGTATTTTGTAATTGTAAAAAAAAGGAAACCATTGTGTATTAAGCAGATGTGTTTTATTCAGAGGTATTTGAACATGTTTTTTCATGCCCTAAGCATGTTTTTTTAACAAACATTATAGTTCTGTACATATGAAGCTTTCCAGAACTTCTGACACTTCCACAGGTTAATTCACAGGCACTTTTGATTTAATCGAAGGGAAATGACTGTTATGTGGTTATAGGGCGTTGTAACTAAAATGAGCCCTTCTGATTTACCTCTGCTCTGTAATAGAACATCTAACTGTAATAGCAGTGTCTCGGTGATATCACAAGGCTGTAATTCCATGTTCTTGTTGATGCATACACCTTTGTGAAATTCTGAGCAATAAGTTCAAATTTTTTATTGTGAATAATTGCCTGTCTTTATGATGTATACCATCATAATAGAAAGTTTGAGATTAGTGCTGGAACTACATTGGATATACATCGGAACTAACATGTGCTCAGAAGGAGGTCTCCATAAAGAGTGCCCCAGACAAGACCCTCATCTAAGTGCAGTAAAAATGTGTGCACTCTAATGAGTTCAGAATGTGCAGTTCATTTAATAGAAAGTAAAGCTTTTATTACATGGCCTGCTGACTCCAGCCCAGAGGATGGAAATGACAGAGACCTGTTAAGTCAGCAAAGACAGAAAAAAGTGTCAAGTGACTTTACACTGAGAATTTTTGTTATGAATGTCATGAATTCTTTAGTGCTTTGGATGATGCACACACAGGCAGTGCATCTATCACATCCTCTTCTACCCAAAAATTAAATACATTTTCTTCATATAAACAACTTTCTGAATGACAGTATTGTATGTATAAAAGTCCTCTTGTAGTTGTTACCGAGCTATCCATGACTGGGAGACCCAGAAAGCCCAGCTGCCCTTGCAGAGAGCAATGGATTAGATGGTCTCCTCCATTAGCATACTCCTCCAAGTACAATAAGCTGTTTAATAAAAGGCTGGTTTGATTTACCTCAGAAGAAGCATGTTCTACCCTTCACCCTCCCAGTGTTGGTATCAGATGATTGGAAGTGTTCTAACTAGTGGGTGGGATTGAGCACGACTAAATATAGGAGAAAACCTGAAAAAATGAACCCTTTGAACAGCAAAGCTCTATCTTTGGAACTGCACTTTAAACTGCTGAGCTTACATACTATTTCCATAATAACAAATTAGTAAATTAACTTAACAAGATACAAACTATTTAAAAGGACAATCAAATAACTGAACTTCTATTCACAGTGGAATGAAGTTGGAAAAGCAAAGAACGGGTGTAGTTTGAGTGTTTGAGCAAAATGCAGTCACACCAGTCGGGGCTTGTCCTCACACACTTCATGACCTGAGGCTCCCCATTCTGCTTTATCTCTTTCTACTTCCCATGTGCAGTCAGAGCACTGGGGCAAGTGTGTTCCTTTTTGCAGGGGATTTAAATGCAATGGCATTCATTGCTGTTCTGCAGTAAAGTGATGTTGTAACACTTGCAAAATCTAAAATCTACCTGCAGTTTTCTCATAAAGTCTGAAGACTACATGGGCAAATCCCCATATCCGCTTTATAAAATAAATTGGTACTGTTGCTGGTTGGAAAATTAATGTTGTGTCCTCTCTGCTCCACCAACACATCACATTTATTCATCTACAATTACAGTGCTGTTGCTGTATTCTTTTGGTGCCAGCAGCTTTTACAGTGTCATTGTTGTCATGTGGACAGTCATAATATGTGTGTGTAGCACTAATGTGTGTATAGCACTAAAACTATACAAAAAATGCAATTGTGGCAATTGCCTAAAAGGTCCATCTTGTGAAGTATTAAATAAAGGAGGAGTATTATGTATTATAGTGAATCTTATGCATTAATATCCATAAAGCCAGTTCCTCAGTTCCTCCAGCAAACCAGCGACACGTAACCCTTAAATTTAAATCTGGAGCAAAACAATTGAGGGGTTAAAACTGAAGTCTGTTGCCATGCACACGTGGAAGAAGTCTGGTTTAGGATGGAACGGAAGAGAAAACATCATTCTGATGTAGACTCCACCTCCGCTCTATAACCTGATGTGAAATCATCTGCCAAGAAAAGGAGGCGAACTCTGTGTGGACACACCCAGCAGTCTGTGAAGACAGAGCATTTTTCCCTTCTCTCTCTGAATGGGCTGTGAAAGGAGCATACTTAAACCTATACAAATCCATTCGCACTTTAGACAAACTAATCCAAATCACTGGATCATTAGACTAATACAAAAAGTCTCAATGAGCAATATCATCAAGCTATTTGGAGTCATTCTGCTACACTGATAACCACATGGATATCATAAATTACACAGTTTTTACTCTTCATGTATATTTGATTTTGGTAGTAATTGCATTGATGTCATGTGTTTATGCAAGCATGTCATTCACACAGATTTATTGCATTAATTTTTTTAAGGGAATTTGCTTCATTTGATCATCAAAAAGGATCAGTTCTCTGGCAGGAATCAAGACACGTCTACCCCTGAAAGTCATGGCATTTCAAGAAAAAATGAAAAGAGTAAATGTGGAAATTACAGGGGAAAGGGAGGACCTTCTGAATTTTTGGAGCACAGCTAAAAGACAAAATATCTCCTTCAGTCATTTAAGCCTACTGCTATTTTCTGGGTCAGGTTCAAAAAGAAGAGAAAATCTTTCTTTCCATTCTTCACTCCCCAAGCTTTTTGACAGACCATCCTGCACTCAGCATCGTACTAAAGAAAACCCATTATTTACAATCTGCTGTAGACTTTATTGGTAGGGTTTTGCTTCATATCAATAAAAAAAAGGGAAAAAAATATCATGTGCATAAAAGTCCTTATGTTTATGCAGAATGATGACTTGGTTGAACACATGAAAGTATGGCCATGTTCTAAACACATTGGAAAAATAAAAAAACAGCAAAGGATGAGACTTTCCTGCTGGTTGTTTGAAATGTCTCAGTTTGCCTTTGTTTACAGAGGAGAGGAGAGTGAAAGAGGGAGAGAGAGCAAGAGAGAGAGAGAGAGAGAGAGTGAGAGAGAGAGAGAGAGAGAGAGAGAGAGAGAGAGTGTGAGAGAGCAAGAGAGAGAGAGAGAGAGAGTGAGAGAGAGAGAGAGAGAGAGAGAGAGAGAGAGAGGAAAGGTTGAAGATTTCAACCAGATGCTGTGGTTTTGCTCTGGAAAGCAGCCAGTAAGCATGTACTCATGCTGCAGCTATTTGGTGAGCGTCCCACTCTCAGCTTCCAGCCCTCTTCTCTCTTTTCCTATTGCTGCAGTGGAGCTAAGGTTGCTGTTCTGAGACAGAATAGAGCTGACAACATTTTTACCTTTCATTTACCTTTCATTTAACTTTGCAGACATGACCACGGCCTTTCTCAGTATCCAGTTAACTTGTCTTTCCTTTAAGTCCATGTCTAAATAAAGGTACCAAAAATAGTTATTTCAGGCCACGTAGGCACCACTTTTGATTTCCTAAACATTATGGTTTTGACTGATTTTTTAAAGGAAAGCCTCACCTGAAAAGTTCTTTAAGGAGCCTAAAGACATCCTTTTGAGATTTTTGCTCCAATGAGCTCCTTCTATTAATGATATTGTGTTTTCTTTCCAGAAAAGTTATGCCTTGATCAACTGATCCTCAGATAAGATCTGAGTAATACAACCTGGATTTCACTGTGGCTAAAAATGCCTTTTGCCCCTGAGATAGCTTCACTGGTTAACAGCATCTTAAATCTTTTGAGCAGAAAGATGTTAGGAGCATGGGCGCTGTGCTTCATGTTAACAGTGACCATGATTTTCCATTGCTCTCAGAGCTCGCAGAGGAGAGAAGGGGGAGGGACTAGACAAAGGAAGCTAGAAAACTGAAGCTGACTGCAGTTCTCGCGATTGGAATTTGTGGCATCATCAACCAGACCTGCAAATGTAACTGAAAGGGGTTGGAAAGACAAGGAAAGTCCAAAATGTTCAAAGTCTTTCAGCCTAAGACTAAAGTAAGATTGAACTAAAGGAGCCTTTTATTAAAATGCAAAGCGTAAACTTTTCTTTCTTTTAACATTTTCAAGCACAAAAAAAAACCTTTCTCAACAGTTTTGAAATGTAGCCATCCAAAGCATTAACTTTTTTCTTCTTTTGCTGTTTTTTGGTAAACTTACTTTTTTATTTAGGGTTCATTTCTGCATGTCCCTCTTTTTTTTGGAGATCCAGTTTTTCTCTGTTATTTTGCTGGTCTAATTCAGAATGGAGATGCAGCACTCATCACTCTTATGCAGCACAAGATATCAGTGCGTGATCACAGAACCATCAAATGGTTTGTTGAAAATAGTCAAGATTTAGTCATATTTCTTGCATGTTGCAAGAAATGTGTTGAGAAAAAGTTGAGAAAAACTTACAAAAACCTACCTGGAATGTCCAGAAGTACAAGGTGTTCAGTGCTCAGAGACATGGCCAAGAAAAGAAAGACTGAACTACTGAACAAGACACATAAGTTGAAACGTCAAGACTGGGCCAAGAAATATCTCAAGACAGATTTTTAAAAGGTTTTAAGCACTGATGAGATCAGAGTGACTCTTGATGGAACAGATGGATGGGCCCATGGCCAGTATGGGCTGGTATTATTAAAGATGAGCTAGTTGGACCTTGTCGGGTGGAAGATGGACTCAAAATCATCTCCTAAACTTACCAGTTTTTAGAAGACACTTTCTTCAAGTAGTAGTACAGGACAACGTCTGCATCTTTCAAGAAGACCATGATCTTTATGCAGGACGATGCTCCATCACATGCATGGAAGTTCTCCACTGCATGGCCAGTAAAGGCCTTAAAGAATAATGACATGGCCCCCTTCCTCACCTGACTTAAACCCTGTTGAGAACTTGTGGACCTTATTAAACGGGAGATTTACAGGAAAGGTCCACCTCTCTAAACAGTGTCTGGGAGGCTGTGGTTGCTGCTGCATAAAAAGTTGATCGTCAACAGATCAAAAAACTGACAGACTCCATGAATGGAAGGCTTTTATATTTTTACATTTTATGTGGTTTGTTTATTATTCTGACTTTAACAGATAAAATGAAAAATTTAGTTGCATAATAATTCTGCACACTACTATGTGCACACATGTATTCCCCTGAGAATGTTCTCACTCACAGTTCCTTCGCAAAACATTCAAGTTAGCATTTGGATTGACTGATTGCACAGTATTTGCTCCATATCAACTTTAATCCTCAAAATACTCACTTGCCTAATAATTGTGCACACAATGTATTACAAGCCTGGCTTTCAGGGGGATCTTTTTTGGGTTGACCACTTGTTGGAAGGGTAACTATATTCATTAATTTCATTAATTTCCTCCAGTTTCCTCCAATTGTACACAACCTGACTGTGAATTAGTGGAGCCTAAACTTAAAAAAAAGGTTTTGTAACCTTTTCCAACCTCTTCTAGATCATTTGCTTGGGCCATTATAAACTTACACACACATGAAACATCAACAATAGGTCACCTGACCTACTACTCCTAGTGGTTTACTTATTTTTGCCACTCATGTACATGCACATCTGTATCATTTTCATCCAGAAATAATTTTTCCATTTGATTAAACAATTTGTTTTTTTTTAAGATTTGCTTACAGATCTTTCTTACTGTACCTGCAATGGTTACATTCACAGAAAGCAGCTATTTATTTTGTATACTAATTTATTTTATATGCTAATACTAATTTATTATATTTATTTTGTGATAACAGATGAAGATCAGGATTGACCTAAGCAGTGATTACATATTTCTTTCATGATCATTTCCAAATATTTGCTAAAATATTCATAGTGAAAATCTTTTGACTTTAATGTGATTTAAAGGTCACCTGCTTGTGAAAAGTTGTGAACTATTCTTAATGTGTAATGGAATTACCTCCTGATGACTTTCTGGAGGAGGCAGCCAGTCACATTTAACAGCTTATTGCCATTTTTATCTTGAAGACACAGGCAGTTCTAACGATGCATGAAAACTGGCCAATATTTCCGGTTCACATTCAGCTGCCCTAAAATACTTTTTAAGAATAAAATAAAGCTTAAAGACCTGAAAATCAAGCTAAAAAATTAAGTGTTGTTCAAGTACAAAAGTTCCAAAACTGTTGATAATATTACCCTCTGCTGTTTTTCTCCCAGGTTGACAGGTCAATTTATTCATTTCCCACAGCCTTCATGAAAGTTTACCTGCTCAGCTAAACCACAAGGCACTGAGGTGAGGAAACACTGCCAAGTTACACACAAATACTTTGCTTGTGACCACCATGCTTTCAGTCTAAACTCATCACAGCATGTCATATTTAGTTGATAATTAACACATTTCCACTGCCATCCACAAGTTTGGAACCATCATTCAGTTGTTTCAATTTTTTGACTAACAAAGATTTTAATACATTTTTAAATAACAAAATAGATGGTTCTTTAATGACCAAGATAGTTTTATGGTGTTAAGGATCAGTAAGGATCAGTAAGGACTACACTAAGTCAAGTTAAGTCAATTAGGTTTTATTTTCACTTCAACCAAATACACAATACATAGAAACAGCATTCCTCCAGGACCAGGATGCAGCATAGAAGACAACATAAAACTACACAAATTTAAACAGTACTACACAGTGCAAAAGGCAAAAGCCATTAAAGTTCAGTACAACAAAGCAGAAGGCAACACATGGCATCCCACAAAGAGCAGAGACAGTCCTGAGTGTGAATGCCGCAACATATCAGATATTGTATTTAGCAAGTGGTTAAAAAAACACAAGGTGCAAAGTATTTAAGGTCAGGAGTGACAATGATAAATTATGATGCAAGAATAACAGCAGCATTAGTCAATAAGTATACAATGTTACATAAATATGGGGAGTGACATGTAGAAATGTAATAAATATAGAAATCTGTATGGTATTGTTACTTCCATAATATTCATTAATAAAGCTGCTTGTCTTGAGTTGGTGGGTTGGTGCTGAACCCTATCCCAGCACAAATAGGTTTAAAGGTGGAAAAACATTCTAAACCCCAAAAAAGATGTGCTTATGACTACTTATAAAGTATTTTCTTTATGTCTCTTCTGTTTTATTGCATTTAGCAGTTTATGGTTGTTTGAACCTTTCATTAAAAGTAAAATCTATTTCTAGTATTTTCGTAATGTATTAACTCTACTTATATCCTAAAGGTAAGCTCTAAACTGGAAATGCTACGAGCAGGAGGCACCTTGCTGAGTTTTATTTTTGGAAGAGCAGTACTTAGTGCAGCATTTGTTTTCCATAAAGAAGAAAGGCAGTCATTAACTAAGCAAAACTACCAGCTACAGTGTTTATCTAGCCCTTGGTCCTTTCAGACAGTGGACGTCCCATCTCTGCATGAAGATTTTTCTGCACACAGTATTTTAAAATGTATGCCACATCCCATGAGATTTAACCTGCAGGTCACAATAAGCAAATATATATGTCAATTCCTTATTATTTCTTTTAGTAATCAAACAGAAACTACACTTACAACATTTTGGTCTGTGCTTAAGCTTCCCAATTTATGGATGAGTTGTTTAATCTGGACAATATTCTAAGACCTTCACATTGTAGCCCAAAGGCAAAGATTCAGACCAGCTGGGGAAAACAACAGGGATGGGAGGTCAGAGAGAGGGAGAAAGCACAAAGCATGAGAGAAAACAACTAGAAATGAGAATGAGAGCTCTAACATGTTGCTGGCTCCCACCAGAAAGAGTGACAGGATAAACAGGTGACAGAGAGGAGGAATCTGCAGACCTCACATTAAAGACACATGTCTCTCATGGAACCTTCTAAAATATCTCATGAATTATGGTGAAACAAGTTAAATTACTTTATAGCTTCAAAACAAACTGTCAAAACTGTCAAACTGTCTATTCACAAACTTTAGAATTCTGGTTTGAACTGTATAGATGGATATTTTACCTAAATAGATAGTTGCTGACCCAATAAATGGCAGGTTGGCCAAAAATATGCCCTGTTTTCACTGTTCACTGTTTGAAACTCCGGTGGTGTATATAAACTCATTTTTGACCAACAATTTTGCTTGACCTCACTAATCCATATTACAGGGGGGATTTTACTCTGAGGGACTTCTTTCTCATGTCACCTCTATTAGCAGGTGAGCAAAGGCTGATTCATGCAGCAATTTGTTGTCTTTTCCAAGAGCCAGTTACCTACAGTTTGATTACTGAGTGATCATGGCCTCGGTTAAGAGTGAGAGCTACTGTAAAGAGAGCTGTCACTGAACTTAAGTAACTTTACCTGGATTTATGTGTTTAAATATCTACATCTCATGTAATATAATCCCAATATTATTTTGATGGCTAATTGCTGTGGACTGTGGACTGAATGAATCTCCACCTGTACCATGTGCAGAGTATGCGCCATGTAGCCATAAGGCAACGGATTATAGCTTTAACACAGGCTCAGGATCAGTTTAAAGGCAACCAGCCATCAAACTACTACTAAAGAGGAGATTTGTTTGGCTGGTGGAAGTCTCATTGCAAACAGGTGACAGACACAGTGCATTATTCCTCTGACAGTACTTCTGGGAGTGATACAATCCAATGAAGACTGTGACTTGACCTTGTAAACTCTTATACAAGACAGAAATGCAGGGGTCTTGCCATGGACACCAGAATGGCCAGACTTTACCAGTAATAGTTTTATTTCTCCTGTAAATATATATTTTTAGGGGATACAATCTCTGCAACAGCAACAATAATTTCAACTACAGATAAAGAAAATTGATTATTTAATGGTTATTGGCTTGGATGTATTGTTCTCATAGAGCCAATAGTTGGTAGAGAAGGAACCCAAAGGGCCATCTAAACCTTCTGAGAAGGCATAATCATTTCTATTACTCCATTTCATTTTTAAAGGAGTAAATTCCCCACACTTGCTACATTTACACTTTGTCAGAAATACACAAGTAATATTATTATTTACAAAAGGGTTGATTAAATAGGTTAAAAAACAAAATAGTATTTTGGAATATATATTTATCTATGTTATATCTAAAGAGCTCTCTCCATGGTTGGACCTTCAGGAGTCCAAGTGCATCAGATTAATCATCAACATAATTAGGATCTCGAAGGCTACATTTTCCATTGATGAGAGTGACTGAGTGACTCCCCAAACCTCTCATCGCTTACACATTTCTATTTTTAAAAAATGGTTCTATAAAGACCCTAAAAAATTCCTTAGGAAACCAAAAAGGGATCACCTTTCAGTATCCTCACAAAAAAACCCTTCCTAACTCCTTTTTTAAGTGCTTTATGCGCAAGTACAATTATGTACAAGTACAAAGTCTAGTATAAGAGAATGTCCCACACACAGCAGGGGTCATCAGGGGTCAACGTGAAGAGCCCTGGGGGTGGATGTGGGGGTAGGGGCAAAGAGCTAAAGAAGAAGAGTGCCAAGGTGGTGAAGTTCAGCACAGAACACTGAACTCCAGTCAAAACTAATTTAACAAAAGACTTTCAGCAGAATGAAACTGAACTGAAAACCAAACTGAAAAAAGATTCTAAAGCGCTGCAATGTCATTTAGGGAAAAGGAGGGATGCTTGTCTTAAATGCTAAACTGAATAAAGGAATGGAACTCTGCATTTGCAAATACCAGTTTGGAATGTGAAGCTGAGACCGCCAGGCAATAACTTTTTCCATACTGGAAAAATCAAACAGGCCAGTCCCTCCTCAATCTGAACGAGTCACTAAGAATCCTCTTGTAAGGAGATAAATCAGTGGGAAGGTCTACGGGTCTCAAGTTTCCATGTCTGATATCAATATTCATGATTAAAATTTTCTTCCTTTCCATTTCATTTGACTGTGAGGAAGGAGGAGTTATTTTATAAAAGACAGATGAAACAGCCAATTAGCATAGGGCAGTGAGTCACTGTGATTTCTTTCAGGACTTTCATGCTTCCCACAATCCCTAGATGCTGCTTTAATGAAGACATGCCTATTTAAGTGTTTGCAGACGGGAATACAGATGCTTGCTACTTTTGATAAGATAAGATATAATGAGAAACAATTTTTTCTTTAAACATTTTCACACTTTTGTCTCTGTATCGAGTCTGCGCTATAGTTGTTCTAGTTTCCTCACATCAAGAGCTGCAGACAAAGAAAAGGTTTCCTACTTAAAGGCCATAGTGAGTTTCCCAGATGTGTAATGATATACTGCAGCAAACCCTGACTTTTGCCAGAGAGAGAGAGAGAGAGAGAGAGAGAGAGAGAGAGAGAGAGAGAGAGAGAGAGTTCCAGACAGCTGCACTCACTTAAACCATTCCTCATGTGTGCTGCTCTATGGAAAAGATTTGAGCTTTCAGCTTCACACAGGGAGTCTTTAACCATTTAATGGCACATCCTATGCTAAGTTATACCTCTAGCAGTCTGTAAAACCGATACTTCGATCAAGCCTTAGAATAAAATCTTCAGTCGCAACATATGTGAACTGCCAGCTTGGTGATTCCATGCAAGAAGGTCATAGATTTACATGAAAAAAAAACTATCCCGCATATTTTACACTGAAGGTTTACATTTCTGAGATAGAAGACATCACCCTGAACACTTTCAACCCTCCATTTGTCCATTCCATCCATTATCTGCCGCTTGTCCCAAACGGGGTCGCGGGGGAGTGCTGGTGTCCAATCCAGCGCACACAGGGCAAGGACGGGGGACGCACCCTGGACAGGTCACCAGCCCATCGCAGGGAGGAGCGGGACGGGGACGGCACCTTGCTCAAGGGCACCTCAGGGCAACCTATTGGGAAGGGGTTCGAACCCCCGATCCTCCGATCACGTGGCCGACACCCTACCCCCTGCATTTGTCATGTTTTATTATTTTTAATAAGTAGTTAAAAAAGTTTTGACCAGTCTGACCAGTTCAAAAAACTATGCACTCCCTGGCCAAAAAAAAGTCACCACCAAGATTGTGATAACCAAAAAGATTGTAGCCTTCCACTGGATGAGTGCTGCAGTGATTAATACGTATCAGCTTACAACAAAATATTTAACTGTTTAACTGATGCAGTGAGTAAATTCTAATATCTTTAACTACCATGTTGAAACACTTATCCTGTGGTTGTGGAAAAGACAGTTTCAGTAGGGAAAAACTTGAATGATTGTGATCAGAATGGTGTGGGGAGAGAACCTAATCATTTGGTAAAACCAAATTGTTTAAAAAAAATCAACCGTATAATTCATGGCTATGATTAACAAGAAAAGTAGAAGCATTTCCACACACACAATTCAAAGAGAGCTCAGGGTATTGGGACTAAAGAGCCATGTAGCCTTAAGAAAACCACTCGTCAGTGAGGCTAGTCAAAAATGTCATTTGGTCAGGTCAGTCATTGTCTGCCGCTTGTCCCAAACGGGGTCATGGGTGAGTGCTGGAGTCCATCCCAGCTCACATAGGGCAAAGGACAGGGGGGGGCACCCTGGACAGGTCGCCAGCCCATCGCAGGGAGGAGCGTGACAGGGATAGCACCTTGCTCAAGGGTACCTCAGGGCAACCTATCGGGAAGGGGTTCGAACCCCCGATCCTCCAATCATGCGGCATAATGTTGATGAAAATACAAGGTCAATGATGAGGTTTTTCCATCATTAGATTTTTTTTCTTTTCTGATGATGTGGGGGCATTCCGAGATGGCAATGCCAGGTTTCACCAGACTCAAGTTGTGAAAGATTGGTTCAAGGAGTCTGAGACATCATTGGTCTTCACAGAGTCTAGACCAGACTGGAAATAAAAACTGTGACATTGCATAAGCTCATCTAAATCATACCACTGCAAATGCATCCTCTAATCCGTGCCAACATCTAGCAAAATATTGGAGTACGTAGCTTTTTTTGGCCAGTAAGTGTATTTTGTACCTCAGTTCTCCATAACAGTGCTTAAAAGTGATATTTGTTCAGAGATGGACTGTAATTAAATGCATGTGCATGTCATAAGGATCCTTAATTACTTTTTCAAGAATCTGTTATCTATTGAAACGTTTCTTTTGCTTTTTGCTCTACTTGATCTAAACTTTCTGTTTTAGTCTAGCTACTTTAAAAGCTGGGGCAGTGGTGGCCTAGTGGTTAGGGTGTTGGCCATGTGATCGGAAGATCAGGGGTTCGAACCCCTTCCCAATAGGTTGCCCTGAGGTACCCTTGAGCAAGGTGCTGTCCCTGTCACACTCCTCCCTACGATGGACTGGTGACCTGTCCAGAGTGTGTCCCCTGTCCTTTGCCCTGTGCTGGATGGACTCCAGCGACCCCACTTGGGACAAGTGGCAGAAAATAACTGACTTTAAAAGCTTTTTGAATTAGCAACAATTTGCGGAGTATTTTTGTCCCATAAGGTTCTAAAGAAGAACGGTGGAGTGGTGATGGTCTAGTGGTAGGGTACTTGCCTATAGACCAATGGCTAAAGAGATCCCAGGTTTGAATCCCACCTCTAGCACTACCACCACTGGGTCCCTGAACAAGACCCTTAACCCTGAGTGTCTCTAGGGGGAGTGTCCCTGTAATTAGGACATGGAAGTCGCTCTGGATAAGAGTGTCTGCTAAATGCTGTAAATGTAAAGAAAACTGAAATGTAACTGATTTCCAAAACTGGAAGCTCAAACTTAATACAGTACAGAAGACCAGGTTGCCAATTAATTTAAACAGAGTATCTGCTGCAAGTTAAGTCATAGAGAGAAGCTGTCTAAATATAGTATCATAATGTGCAAATTCCAGATACACACCATAATACATCCCATCCTCGTGGTAATACAAGAACAAAGCTACTCTCTTACTTCTGTCTCATTTTTATAGACATTTGTTCTCTGTTCGATGTGGCTTTTTCAATCATTGACCAAGATCTAAGGGCTTCACAATCTACTACGGCCATTTTGTGGCATACAGGTTTAACACATTATATACTAAAGCACTACAAACTGCTCGGCTGTCTGTTACTCACTGGCCACAAATTTTCCTTTTATCAGTTCTATTTAATATGTGGCCTGTCAATATTAAAGAGGCGAGAGAAAGTGACAAGATCTATAGTAACACTTGTCATATCACTTTCATTTATGACCTCTGTAGGCTCAGAAGTTTTTGCTGGATAAATCCAAGCTTCTTCTACATGGTATTATATGCTGTCTTTGCTTTAAAACCACAAGCAGAGCTATCCACCAATTTGACTTACTGTGTACTCCAGTGACATTGTGTGGGGATATTTTTGTGCCTTTTATTATGCGTTTGCTGACCAGACTGTGAGTCATGTGGACGGTGAAAAGAACTAACTATGTGTTAGGCATAGCCTTGAGTGGCTTTTTTTTTTTTTTCTCTCTACTTTTGTGAAACAGACTAGCTGCTCTCTCAGACAGGACAGATCATGCATATTGTTTTTGGAAGACAATCTATGAAATAGGTTATAAGCCAATAATAGTAATGCATAACCGTATCATCTTTTACAGGGGCAACGTCTGTCCAACATCACTGAGGCCGTCTTCAGGCAGTTCAGATCTGGATAGCTGTTTGATCTGAGCAGGACAGATTGTCTTCACTCTGAACAGCAAAAAGCCAGGCAGAATCCAACTTTATCCTGAGAAGATTCAAGCCACATTCAAAGTTTTTTTTTCTTCAAATCTGATTCAAATTCAGAGTTCTGGACACACCAGATGTGACATTTTCACTTTGTTTTCTATATTGTACAGTGACTTTAAGCCTGCCTATGAATATTAATGGTAAAGCTCATAAACATTTCATTTGCCTCTAATGTTTCATTTTTGTTCCAGCTGCTAAAAAGTTCAATACTGTATATTGTACTGGCTCCAAAGATTTTATCACAAGAGTTAATTACAAATGCAGAGTGTATATTGGAGCAAATATGACTACAATCTTTCCCAGCTAATCTGAGTTTGTTGCTTGTAACTTAAAATCTAAACACTCAGGTCCAAAAATCAGTTTTAAGGATAATTTCAGATTTGCCTTTGAGTGTGAACAAAGCTCACTGAACAAAGATGATCCCTCTGTCATACCACTCATTGTCTGGGTTTCCAATTCCAGACTAAGTCTCCATTTAAATCTCCATGTTCTTTCATGTTTGTTGACTGATATTTATATGTGCCAGCCCCTTTCGCTAAGCCTTGGGGTACAAGCTCAGAAAAGCCCCACCTACTTGGGTTTGCAGAGCTCTAAAGAGGAGTTTAGAGGAGTAAATAAAATGGTCGGCAGATGTAGAAGTCACACTACAGACTGAGTGCTGGATCATTTAAGAATATAAAGAAAATTAGCCCACTTTAAAATGGATGCTGTTTTTACTCGTTTTACTGATAGTTTACTGTGTTCCAGACATCAGACTCAGGAGGGAATGCCAGTGGTCGTCACATTTTCATGTGTGCTCAGGCCTGTTCCCTGAAGGACGAAATTCCTTTAAGGAACAGCTTGGTGCCTGATGAGTGCCATAATTCACACCACCACATGCACTACTGTAGAACAGCTATGGGACATGATTTGAGGGTCTAATTGAGTAAAAAATAAAGCATTTTCAGAGACTGAAATCTAGTTCTGTGTGTATTCTTGCTGTGCACAACAGTTTGGACTTTTCTGGTACATTTCTTTCTGCCTTCTTTTTCATATGGAAAGTTCATCACCACAGAGCCCAAAGTAAGGAAAAAAAGGATATCTGGCTGGAGCACAGCCTGTAATTTACAAACCTCAGTCTGCCCTCTCCCTCCTTTTCTCCCTCTGTCTTTCTGTGTGTGTGTGCGTGTGTGTGTGTGTGTGTGTGTGTGTGTGTGTGTGTGTATGTGTGTGTGTGCGCGCTCACCTCAGTCAGTGAAATGAAATGTTCATTATGGGAGTGGACGCTCCTCCTCTGTAATGACCCTCTCTCTTCTGCTGCCTTTCACACATTATGACCTAAAGACTCCTGTCGCTCCATCTGTCAACTGTAGCCTCCTCAACTCAACTCCAAGGCCTGAGGAAGTTACGCTGCAGAATCAATAAAATAAAATACAAATTCACCTTATTTTTTGCTATCTATTTATTTTATATATTGATTTTATATATTGATCTTTAATGCAAATTCATGTTGATCATTGTTTTGTGTATGCTGCTAAAAAAAATAATTCTGCAAAATAGAATTCTTCTCTTTGACCGTCATTGTAAAACAATACTTTAATGTAGTATTCAAATGGCTATGTGGCACATCCATAAACCTTTCATGACAATTCACAAAAAAATGCAACCATTTACAAGGACCTATTTCATTCACTTTAATGCCTTCAGGGCAGAAATTATATCAGGAATGACTAAAATTGCTTTTATCACAACTCAAGCTTTTTGGAATTGTAGATGGTGTTGCATCTGAGAGGGCACCAGAAAGCGATATGAAGCTAATGATATCAATCGGCTCTATTCCCGTATCATCAAGATTATAAAAAAGGGTGAATGGCAGAGCTATTATTATTACACACACTGACCAAGAGGACACTTCATGTCCCTACTTTGTGAGGGCAAAAGTAAAAAATCAGAGCACTGAGTAACACTAGGCCAAACTTATGATCTGTCATCTACATTACATATTTTGCAATATAGATCTGCACATCTTTTTCTTATAGAATATATCAGTTCATGTATATTCCAGGCACACCAGACTCAATGCATGAAAGTCATGTCAGTAGTTTAATAATCAAGTTGTTAAATTTCTGTGCTCAATGCTCACAGCAAAGATGAGCACACTTTGCTTAGTTTCACATGGTTCAATAAAGATGCCTTGCTTGGGTGTGTCTCCTACATCTCCAGTGTGGACAGTCTAGTCCATTCGCCCAAGGATAAGCACCAATTCTACCAGCCTGGGAGGTCTGCTAGGAGCAGTTACACGCTGTGCCGAGCATTACTGATGGAAGTGACACAAAACTTGCAAAAAGATGTCTTTATGCAGGATGACAAACAATTGTTATGTCTTTCACTTTAAACACAAAGTATTTTGAAGCTTTCGAAATGTAAAAAAAATACATACAATACTCTCTGCAGTTTTTTAAGATTACAATTTTTAGCAAACCTTTAACTTCTAGGTTATTTTATATAATGTATTTATTTACATTTTTAGATATTTCTATCAACGTTTTTTTATTTAATGGGAATAATCTAAATAAACAAACAAAAAACTAAACTCTTGAACTGATCTTGTTTAAATTTTGCTGAATTAACTGTTCAAAAGCAGGAAATAACGTTTGTCCATTCAGTCTTGTTGCTTGTCTGTGACTGCATTAGAGGCTTGTTGTGAAGTTTGCACCAGTGTGAGGTTCTAGATGTGATCATGTAGCAGCTGGTTGCCAGGTGTAGCGTATGTAAACTCTGACATGAACTGCCTATCCTTTGTGCTCTCCGTCTGCCAGTGTGTAGAAGTTTGAGACTGAAACAGAGACCAATGTGAGAATATTTCCTACCAACCACAGCCCAGCGCATCTGGAATACGACAGGCCGTAAGAGCAAAGGCATCCACAGTCTATGGACTTTGCTTAGAGAAAAAAAGAAAGCTATGCAAAATGGCTGACAAATGCTGAATCAAAAGCATCTTCACCAGCATGCAGTGCTTCATTTCATATCAACACCAAGAACAGTGAGGAAGCTTTACCGAAAAAATGGGGTGAAGAACATCTGCAGGTTCCTATACTTTGTCAATGAGTGGCATTTTAACATTAACCTTTGTTTGAAGACAATTTCCTCAAAATCTCAGAATCCATCTTTATTCCTGTAAATCCAGGTTATCTAAGAACATTTAAAGCTTTTTAAAACAATGTACAAGGTTTCTCCTTAGTCTGCTGAATACTGCAGTGCAACGTGTTATTCTGCTATCTCAACTTTCCACAATTCTTGCCAGAAAGTACTGAATCTTTTGCCTGTTCCTCTTTAAAACACAGGCTGCCCTACTTTGAGTTATGTCTGTTTAGTTTCTGAATCTGGTTGCCTCTCTCCATTGAAACTTTACAAATTAAACAAGCAGGAAAAGGTTCCATGCAGGTGCTCTAGAAGAACCATTTCTCTTTCCTTGTAGAACTTTTAAATGTTAAAAACCATTCCTGTAAATGACATGTGAATGTGAAGAACATGCATGCATCCATCCATTATTCAAAAGGTGAAAAGCGAAAGAAGGAAAAATTGCTTGGTCAGGACATCAGTCCATTCCAGTGCAGATACACAGATCAAGTCAAGTTAAGTCAAGTAGGATTTTATTGTCATTTCAGCCATATACACAGTACATAGTGAAACGAAATGACGTTCCTCCAGGACCCTGGTGCTACACATAGGACAAACCATATGAATGCACTCCCGCACACAAGTGTGAAGCTCCATTCCAGGGAGGTTTTTTGGACTTGTGAATGGTCCAATTCACACATCTCATTGAAAGATGGTTCTTTTAGGAACAAGTATGGTTCATCTAAGAAATCCCTCATCGAATCCTGTTTGAACAATTTGAAAGCATAACCAGGCTCAGTATGTGAAGCAATGTCTCAATGTTTCCTTGCCTTGATAATGAATAATTAGACTTGCATTTTAAAAGAATGTAATAAAAACTATTCTTGCATTTGTGCTCATTAAGGTTCATTTACCTTTTTGAAGAGTCAAGATTTTAGTATGACAATGATAATGTCCTTCTTAAAATGTTGTCACCACGTATTTCCAAGGAGGAAAAAGCAGCTCTCATCTCACATCTCTGTGAGAGTGTACCAACTTATCCCTGTGTGGACTCCTGGCAACAGATGGCTGTGGCATCACTGAGTCTCCAGTCTACGCAGTATTTGTCTATTCTGCTACTCAGGAACCCAACACATTTGATTCTGAAAGCACTTCTCACATGGTGCATGCTTGGTGATTCCTAAAATGTCTATGGATATGAACTATTTATATAATGTTTAAGAATCTGTCACACCTTTAAATCAAGGGTTTAGAACACTGGGACACAGCCCCGCTATTGACATAAGGCGTTGCTCCCTTAAATGAGTGTTTTGCCTCATCTTTGTTTTGGAATCTGTTTCTTAAAATGGTGTTTTCAGTTTTGAATGTCTTAGGCTGGTATTTTAATTCTAGTGCAGATATATCTCTGGATATCTCCCCCAGGATTTGAATATGTGAAAATCTTGATAACTGGGTGAAGTTTGTAAGCCACAGTACTCTGGGATGAAGCTACCTATGCAAATGCCTCTATGTGAAGTAGATGTTGGACTCCAGCTCCGTCCAGCTGCAGTCCTGTCCTGACTGTGATTTGAGTGTTCTGTAGAACATGCTGCAGAGTCGAGCTGCTTGGCCATCTTTGAAACACATTTCCTCTTACATGCTCCTCCCCTTTAATGCTTTCTCTGCCTTGACTTCAGGCAAGTTGTCTGGATATTCCAGCGGTGACTAATATTTTTCTGGCACACTGTGGAGAAGCCCAATGGAAAAAGAATAGGGAAGACGCCATTTTGAGGAACCTTGTTTTCCTTCTGGTTCAGCTTCTTTAGCCCCACAAAGCTGATGTTAATGCTGAGAGTGTGTAAAGAAAAGGCTGGGGAGTAAAACTATGTTTTTTAGCTAAAAATGTGATTTTTCATTCATGATCAAGACCAAATTATTCCATTACTGAAGAACACTCAACTAAGCAAGGGTTTTGCTCTTCAGAGTATGTGTGTGTGTGTGCGTGTGTGTGTGGGTGTGGGTGTGGGTGTGTGTGTGTTCTGATGCTCATGCTGTGTTAGGAGGCCAGTTAAGCACACCTAGTCCATGAACCTTCCCAACCCATCCAATTACCTAATAAAACAGTTGGTGGGCTCAAACAACCCTCTGCACTTCATAAAGGTGTTACAGTGAGGAGCAGTTCATAACACCAAGCCTGTCATTTTCCTTCACATACAGGCACTTCTAACCAAACAGGCTCAAAAGACAAGCAGCTAAAGCTGTCTATCCTGCAACGAACCCAGAAACAAGACAGGTAACACAAGGCCAGACAGCATGAGAAGTGATGTACCTAACAGTGACATATCTTTACTGTCCACGCAAACTCACGTGCAGTCATTTAATTTTTCTTTTCTTGACCTAAAATCCAGACATAAGAATATTTTGCCCAGTCTTGTAAAGTTACTGTTTTTGAGGTGCTTGTTAACAGCCATGTAATGTGACTGTACACTTCAAAAAAGAAAAGAGGATGCAGTAAAATTCAAACTGATATGCTGACCCACTTTATGTCCATTTGAGATGCACTGGATCACATGCACACGTGAAGCTGTAAACATCTATGAATTTTGGATTTTGTGATTTTTTGTTGTAATGTTTTTACTCTATTCAGCCACTGGGACTTTTTCATGTGTCTGAGCAGAGGATGTGACCACCCGCTCCCAGTAACCCTGGAAAAAGTGTGTTGTGAGTGTTTCCAGTCTCCAGTTGCACATTCTGCAGAGGCCCAAGTGGTGCAGTGTGAATGAGGAGGACATGTCTGGTCCTGTGGCCTGCCAGAAGCTCTGCTGAATGCGAGATCTAAAACAGCATCTCCTTTACCTGCCTTTAATCCCTAAACCCTACCACTACAACTCCTCTCTGTAACCCTTTACTTGCCAAAGCTGCACTGCATAGACGTCTAAAGCGGTCTGGGTGTCAGAGAGGCAAATCAGGGACAGGTGTCCCTAACTCAAAGACAAAGAGCTGTGGAACAAATGCTCCATATCTCTGGGACAAATGTATTATCCAGAGTCAGATCCCCACGTCTGAGGCTTCTAACTTCTACATGTGTGGGGTTGAAAAAGGGTTTGTTTGTGGGTAAAAGACTAGCTGCAAAAACAAAACTGCCCATCCTTGAGACGCATCCAGTGCAGGGTCAGTGATGAAGCCCACCCTCCACAGTCCTGAGAACCCCCAGTCAGGACTGTCCCGTGAAGGTACCCAGGAGGCCAGTGTGCAGTCGAACCCCTGCAGGACACGTCCCGAAATGAGAGGCGAGCCAGCAGGCTGGGTCTGAGGCAGAGAGACAGAGAGAGACAGGTTTTAAAAAAGCTCCACAGTGTCCACGTCCTCAAAAGAATGGATCTCATTAAAAGGCTGTATTCGTCATCAGCGCCGGAGACGCTGCCAGGCTGAGGCAGGGAGGCAGGAGGCAGGAGGCAGGAGGGCGCTCTCTTCTGATTGGTCCGCAGCCTGACTTTTGACACGCAGTCAAGGGAACCTCCTGCCGTATAAATAGGGCCGATTGGACTTTATTATTCTAGCATCACGGCAGCAGGTCCCTGCTCAGTTTGGAGTTACGCTTGTCACCACAACTGTATGCCTGCTTGAAGTAGCAAAACCAGGCACTGCGGCACAAGGAGTCTGCATGTCGGCCTAGACATGCTCAGCTTTGTGGATACCCGGATTCTGTTGCTGCTCGCAGTGACTTCGTACCTTGCATCATGCCAATGTAAGTTAAACATAACGCTCTGTTTTTCTCTCTCTCACCAAAGGACGCTGAGGATTTTCTGCTTTGCCCACTCTGCAGCTGAAGGACAAAAAAAAAACCCCACAGGACGCTTTTAAAGGATTTCCAGTGGGTCTGAGTGTCGTGTGTGTGTTTTTCTTTTAAATCCCTGGATATATTTCATCTCGAGCCTTTGAGAAATGAAGACTCGCTTAGTTTAAAAGGGATGTCGAAAGGGACAGCCCACGTGAAATAAAGCAGGGCTAGAAGGAAAAGAAACTTAGCTCATAAAGTTTAAAAGTAAAAGTTTGGGCGTTGCGCGCTCATCTTTTGTCCCAGACTCGCAAATAAAGAGCAGAAGGGCGCCCCCTGCTGGAGGACATGTGTCGTTGTTTTGAATCCGCCGCTAGAGAGGGGCGATGTGAGAAAAATTATTCTTAAAGTTGAAATCAAAAGTATCGGACAAGACAGTTCCCATCAGTGTGAAATGGACAGATGTTGTAGATGTGCTGGCAGCAGTTTGGCCGCGGCCCTTAATTTGAGGGACCTGCGCTGAAATGAGAAGAACGCAGTGCGCATCTTCAGACATGCGCAGAGGCGCCACCTGGTGGACATGTGGTCACATGGCAGCAGAGTGAAGTCGCGCAGCCCGCTTAACCCTCCCAGAGGGGACACGCCACACTGGGACCTCCAAGGTGCCCCAGTTACACCTAGACTGACCGGAAGGCCTAAAAGGCCTAGACAGACAAACAAACAGCACTTACAGTCTAAAGAAAACCTATTAACAAAGATACAGTTCTTTTAAATGTATTCTTAGAAAAGACCTATTATTATTATTATTATTATTATTATTATTATTATTATTGCTATTATTACTGTTATTATATTACTGCTGTGTTTTGTTTTTTTATGTTAACATTTATTGCAATAATAAGGAAAATGGAAACGACCTATCCATAATAACAATGAACAAAATAGCAATAATATAACATTATAATATATATAGTAATAACAACAGTAATAATAATGGCAGGCCTTTTGCAGCATGTATAAAGCTGACACTGGGATAATACATTGCATTTTTCTGTCTCCCACTGCTGTCATAAAGGGACACTGAGACGTCTTCGTTCTCATGTTATGAGGACACGATCGTTCTTTCATTCAGCCTGACAGTGATTGGCATGTATAGCTTTAAAATACAAAACACTCCTCAGAAGCAGGTGTTTCAAAATAAATTACACTCTTCTCATCGGTTTTCTTCAGAACTGTTCAAATGTATCCGAATCAGAATCTGTGCTCCCTGAACAGCAACGTTCAGTGTTCCAGTGCAGTTCACTGTGAGCATCAGTGGACAAATGAGGTGAAAAGTGTCCCGAGATTCTGACGCCCTGTGTTTATTACTGATGGGAGAACTGGTTAAATGTTTCCTTGTATCATGAAACTCAGTTTCTAAAAACCTGTTGTTCAGCTGAGTATTTTTAACTTATGATTTCTCTCTCTCTCTCTCTCTCTCTCTCTCTCTGTCGACTCGTTTTTCTTCTCCTCCCATGTTTCATCCCACAGCGGTCAGTACACTTGCATGGAATTATTCTTTAGTATTTAGTCAAATTCTTACCTTTTTGCATGTTTCCAAGGGGGATGATGTTCGGTGAGATCTTTGCCAATCTGGCCCATCTCAAACACAGCACAGCATCTCATTTTATTAAAAGATTTCTGCTGGTTTCTTTCCTCTCTTCCTGTCAGGGAGAGGACTGAACGATTATTGGTTCAGGTGAATGTCAGTGAAATCAGAAACCAACCCACCTCAACTGGGCACAATAAGGCCTTTCAGATGGCCCTCTGAAGGGGAGGCTTTGAGCAGAATCAACACGGGCCAGGAATTCCTTTAACGTAGTTCGATACTGTTACACAGCAGCGCTTCCAACAGAGAGATTTGGATTTATTCAGCCAGCATGTGCAGTATTTTGTGTTTGAGACTGAGCCAGATTGCTCACCCGAATACCATCGTTACAAGAGGATGCAGATATTCATTAGTAGACAAAAATGCATTGCATCTGAATTCATGTCTTTGAATCTGGCTGAGGCCTGCACAGTTAGGCAGCTTTCTTGATTGTGTCACATGATGCCCAATCAGTGACGTATAGTCCCGTGCCTGATTCAGTGCTGTTTTCTTCTAATCCCTTTTGCCAGAGCATGTAAAGGGTCTATGAATAAGCATGCTTTATTTGGAAGTGACAATTTGCATGTGCGTCCGTGAGACAAAGCAATAAAAGCAAAAGAAGCTGATCAGTCGATACTGACTGAGCACGGCATACTGACTTATGTGGCAAACCTGGAAAGATGCAATAAATAAATCTTGTATTTATTTATCGGCCTTTCTATTTAGGCGTATCTGAAGGCGAGCATTATTTCATGTGTTCAAGGTGGTAGTTGGAGCTTTGTATGTGTGACCTGCAGACTTAACTTTGCTGTATGGCTGAACCACTGAAAGATTTTGGTCAAAACCAAAATCCTTGAACATGACACAAGCTTGTGATTTTGTAAACTTATTTACATTCCCATCCAAAGCATCATTAGTTTGGCATGATCAACACTATTAAATGGCTGTCTCCTACGAACAAATGGGAGCATGATTAGAAGCTGAAAAAAAGATTTGCTTCAGTTTATGATGGTCATTTTTAATTTTTTTAAATTTTTTTATTTTTTATGAATAGGGCCCCAGGGGAGAGAAAGGACCTCGAGGTGACAGGGTAAGTCCAGCAGAAAGTGGCCTAAGGATAATTACAAACAGGGTTGAGGTAGAAAGGGTGGACCTGGCAACCCTTTAATATAGAGGAACATGGAAAGTAATAACTTGGTCAGATCTTTTTAACCCCTTGAGAAATATTTGAACTATTTAAAATAACTTCAGTATTAGTTTCTTGCTAGTTACTTAGTCACTTATAATGTTCACTGAATGATAAGTGTGAATATTAATGGCTGCAGTTTAAAGGGTCAAAGGGTTCGCGCAGAAAATATTTAATATCCAACAACAAAAGTTTCGACGACTGTTTAGTTGTTTGTTACTCACAATGTGGCTGTAATATTGTGCACCAATCATTTAATAGCATTGTTCCATTAAGCAATCACAGACGGGCCAGTTTTAGGGATTAGGACAAGAAAGGCCCCTAAAGGTCAAGTCAGGGCTGTTTCTGGTTAGGTGGTTAGAGATTAGAAGTAGATGATTTGATTGTAAAGTGTAAAGATGGTAGTTTTGTCATTCTAAAATCAGTATCCTCTTCTTATCAGGGTCCTAAAGGACCAGACGGAAAACCTGGCAGACCTGGACTTCCCGGACCTCCTGGCCCCCCTGGCCCTCCTGGACTTGGTGGAGTAAGTTATTGTACTTTTTGCCCCATAATTAAGGGAATTGCAGGCCATTATAATGTTCTAGTGATCCACTGACCTATAAATGTCTCGGTGGAGTGTTTTTCTTTTGGTTTAAATCACATGACCACATGCTAACCTGACACCCAGTGACCTTTGACCTTTTGAACTTTAATGGTGTCCAGTGTTAGACAGAAACAGTTGTGCTGATACTGCGCTATATTCAGCCTTAATTTGTTCTATTACCATTAATCTTAATACTACTTATACTGCTATTACTTTGTTATATATTGTATTTATTTGTTTATTAAATTACAGGAAAGGAAATAATAATTAGAGTTTTGACACAAAATGGATCTATGTGTGATGGCAGGTTTTAAACACTTATTTGAAAGATGTGACAATAAGTTGCTCATTTCAAACAACTAGCTAACATTGTCATTTGCTTTGTTTCGACAGAACTTTGCTGCTCAGTATGACGCTAAAGGACCAGAGCCTGGCCCTGGGCCAATGGTGAGTGGCTGAAGTGTTAAACAGTACAACACTGTAGGCACAATAACCCTCAATTAGTCTCTGTACGGATGTTCTTGAACATACATTCATGAATAAATGACTGATCCAAAGTGAAAGCCCATTGTGTTGCTTGTTCCTCTGTAAAGGGTCTGATGGGAGCTCGTGGCCCTGCTGGACCACCTGGTTCCCCTGTAAGTGCCATTTTAACTTATTTTAATATGTATAAAGGTAAATAGGAATTCTATGTTTTTTTGTTTTTGTAAGTGCATATTTCTGAGGCAATTCTGTTGCGATAAACACACATTTATAAAATATAAAATCTGCGATAAATACAGATGGATTGTATTAGCATTATGGGGAAATGTAACATTTGCAAATAAATGCAATAAAAGCTGACATAAAGCTTGGCTAATTAAAATGAGTTTAAATTGATGGCCAAATCTAAAAATTGGCCCGATGTTTTTTGTTATTTTTTTTTAGAATTATCAGTTTTATTAACATAACTAAGGAAGGAATTCTTTTTTTGATTTTTGCTCAGTGTTTGATGGATATGTTTGTCTTGTTACATAGGGACCTCAAGGACTCCAAGGACATGCTGGTGAGCCCGGAGAGCCCGGACAGGCTGTAAGCATTCCATCAACTTTCACTTGTTTTAATGAACTGAACTAAGACACAGACAAATGAACCTAACTTAGACTACCTACTCACCGTTTTGTTTTTTTTTTTTGTTTCTCTCTTTCCTGTTTTCTAAAAGGGTGCAGTTGGTCCTCGTGGACCCCCTGGACCTCCTGGCAAGTCTGGTGAAGATGTGAGCAATTTTTTTTTTTGAGTTTAGAACCATGCAATAATGTTTAAACCTTTCAAATTTCTTTACAAAGATGAATTACCAAAATATAGTTGTAGATTATTCTACAGTAATTGAGGAAGCTGTATAACCTTAAAAATAAAGTTATAATGATAAAATTAAAACTAAATAAAAGCTAAAAAAAAGATGTTCTGTAATTTCCATGTAGGGCAACAACGGAAGACCTGGCAAACCCGGAGACAGAGGACCCGGTGGTGCTCAAGTAAGGACAACATTAATATATGTTTTATTTTCAAGACGTCTTTAATGATTACATTCTCAGTCTTATGCCAGATTTCACAAGCCTCCTGTTGTGGAAAATGTACAGATAAAACAATCTGTGCATTCAAAGTGACAAAGTGAAGATAGTAATCTATTTTATTCTCTTTTTTTCACTCCTCTTCAGGGTGCTCGTGGTTTCCCAGGAACTCCTGGACTTCCCGGCATGAAGGGGCACAGAGTGAGTGACTAATTTAGAAGAAAATTGATGTTACATATTCTTTCAGGGAAACGTGTTGAGATGCTTGGGAGTTTTCTGACCTGACTTATTAAATTCTATGGGCACTTGTAATAAATTTTCACTTTATCACAGGGCTACAATGGTCTTGATGGACGCAAAGGAGAGCCTGGTTCAGCTGGCGCTAAGGTTAGTCAAAGACATAAAATAGTTATAAAAAACATAGCAGATGTAGCAAATGTAGCAATTAAAAGTCAGTTTTGAGCAACAACGGGGGAAAAAGAGGTAGTATCACCGAAAAACTATTAACGTATAGAATCACAGTCTTCACGTCCCCAGATTCTTTTACTTGAGATGGTTCTTCAATATAAACATTACATTTAGGCTTCATCCCTTTTTCCTTTCTATCTTTTCACTTTAGGGTGAACATGGCGCACACGGTGCTAACGGAACCCCCGGACAAAGAGTAGGTTATCACTTAAAAGGTTTTTATTGAAATCACATTTTACACACTACGTTGTTCTAATGATGTGTGTGAATTTGTCTAGGGTGCTCGTGGTCTGCCTGGTGAGAGAGGCCGTGTTGGCCCTGGTGGTCCAGCTGGAGCTCGCGGTGCTGATGGTAACACTGGCCCTGCTGGCCCTGCAGTAAGTGCTTGACCCTTGATCTTTCTGAACCCTGGATAAATAGGTCCATGAATTTTGGGCTCAGTATTTTTAACAAATGCTTCATCTGTTATCTTTCTTCCTAGGGTCCTTTGGGAGCTGCTGGCCCCCCAGGATTCCCTGGTGCACCTGGACCTAAAGTAAGGTTCTTTTCTGGTTGTTAACTCTCTGTTTATTCTGGAGTCTGATTTTTTGAAAAACCGTGTGAATCAATCATGTAGGACAAAACATGCTCCATTGTGAACTTAATAGGTTGTAGTGATTATTTGTTTCTAATACAGTTAGTGGCAACAATTGTGCTGATATGTAGTAAATATAATTTTATGTAAATGTGTGAATGCATTAATTTTAGAATATAAATAACATTTTAAAATAAGCTGTTTGATTCAGAAGCGTATAAAAATGACCTCAACTTGCCCTGTAATACGTCAACAGTGGCACAGGTGAACTCATAATTAACATTGCATGTTTGACAGGGAGAGATTGGAGCTGCTGGTCCCACTGGCCCATCCGGACCTCAGGGACAGAGAGGAGAGCCTGGACCCAATGGTGCTGTTGGCCCCGCTGGTCCTTCTGTAAGTATATAAAGTTTATTAGATGATATTTGATTAAAGCTGCCGGTTATTGTCAGAACAAGATGATGACACACACTATTTGTCTTTCTGTAGGGCAATCCTGGTGCCAACGGACTCAACGGTGCTAAGGGAGCTGCTGTAAGTATTCATAAAGAGTTCATTCAGAGTAGAAAAATCAATAAAAAGTGCCTCAATAATTTGCCAGATCACTTGAATTAGATTCGCTAAATAAAAATGGGCTTAGTTGTTGAAAATAAGTAATAGGGGCCCTTAAAGGTCTAGGCCAGTAGTCATTTAGCGATCTTAAAATACTTCTGTTCACAATATTTTATTGATTTGACATGTTCCCAAGATGGCTTTCCATTGCTTAGGAAGGTTGTTTATGATACTGATGTTTCATTATTAAAAAGGAGATCTTCAGGTTTGTGAAATTTATGTTGAAATGCAATTGTTCATATAGCTCAAAAATGACCTCTGCTGCCCTCCCCACTATGAAAACATTCTTTATAGTCTAGTCCAGCATAGCTAGCTACTGTGTTTAGGATAATAAAATAATGGCTTCTGATCTTGAATTTCTGAAACCGTTTCAGCACTTGCTTACTATATAGAAGTAGCTTTTTAGCTTCTACCCTTGAAAGAAAGCATAAATTTAAGCATTTGTGATTGAAACATGAATAAAATAGGAATGGTTTAATGCCTTTAAGTTGTTTTTTGCTTGATATCACACATAATGTAACTGATGTCTCTTCTAGGGAGCCCCTGGAGTTGCTGGTGCTCCTGGTTTCCCTGGCCCTAGAGGAGGCCCTGGCCCCCAGGGAGCTACTGGACCCTCTGGCCCTAGAGGCCTTGCTGTGAGTTCCATCTTACCAGCCTCATTTGCTGACAATCTAATTCCAAGCAAATACCAAAACCAGTTGAAACATCTTCAGATAAAATGGACTGCATGTGTTCAGTGCATTTTATTGCATTGCAGCTCTGCACACAACTGCAAGAATAAAAAACTAATATTTTTGTTGCTTTAACCCATAGGGTGACCCTGGTGCCATTGGAGTGAAAGGAGATGCTGGTGTCAAGGGTGAGCCTGTAAGTATGATAACTATGCATACAAGTTAACAGATGTACGTGTGACATTTCTGTACATATTAAAAACAATTTGTTATCAAGATATTTAGTTTCCCTGACATCTATGCTCTTTTTGTGTTCAGGGCAGCTCTGGTCCTCAAGGTCCTCCTGGTCCTGCTGGTGAGGAGGGCAAGAGAGGCTCAACTGGTGAGCAGGGTGCTTCAGGCCCCCTTGGCATGCGCGGACCCAGAGTGAGTTGTCTTTTATAGATTTTTGCTAAGATTGGGGGGTTTAACCTGTATACGCACGCTGCAGTTAAAAGTCTAGAAAGACTGTCCATAAGTACCATCATAGCTTTCCAATAATGAGGAGGCTTATCGAAAGAAATGATGTACAGTGCTTCACTAAAAAGAATAAAAAAACAAATCAATTAAAGTTCTTGAGTAAAGAAAACGTGAGGAAATTATTATTCACCTAACCAAAATTCTCAGTTTAGTCTAACATTCTGCCTCTTCTAAATAATGTTTTCACTCTGCATCTCAGTAAACACAGAATTAATCCACCCCTACCTAAGACTCTTTCTATCACATAAGGATTTTTTGTACTGCTTAGCAACTAGTTATGGATGAATATGGCATCAAGGGGGTTCAAACTGATAAGTCTTTTAATGCTGGGGTGAAAGCTTACAGGCAGTACAAGATAGTTACTCAGAGTTCACAATGTTCAAGCTTACTTTATCTGAATAAAAACTGTTTACATGTACAAAGTGAGATGGGACATTTCTCTGTGGATCAAAGGGAAATGAACAGTGGCAATGTACAATGAGGTGAAACAAAGATTACAGTAAAAAGATTTAGTATTACAGTATACCATATATAAAAAAACAGTAAACCATTGGCAGCTAGATAAGAGAATTGGAGATTAAAATGACTCCATAAGCTATAAGTCATAATTAAAAGCAATTCTTTTAAACGGTATTGTTAGACATATCATCAAAATAAATAAATAGAATGTAAAATATACTCACTGATAACATGATCATGTGTAGAAAGGTTATAGACACACACTTGTAAGCCAGTTTCCTGCTTTTATTGGGACGATTCATTAAGACTTTTGCTCTTTTTCAAATAGGGAGCTGCTGGAACTCGTGGTCTTCCTGGCCTGGGTGGAAGAGCAGGCCCAATGGTAATATTACAGTTACATAACAGATCCAAAACATTTGCTTGATTTAACGATAAGCCATATATTTGCCAGTGCCTAATTATAATTACTATTACAAAAAAATAAAAATAAAGCAGTATGACAGAAATTACAGAGTGATGTTTAAAGGTTTCCGTTTGAATTAAGAGGCAATACTGACATTTAAGCATTCTCCTTTAGGGCATGCCTGGCCCAAGAGGTGCTGTTGGTACAGCTGGACCTCGTGGACCCCCTGGTGATGCTGGCCGTGCTGGTGAGGCTGGTCTGACTGGAGCCAGAGTAAGTTTTCCCCTGGACCAGAAATCACACAGAGATCTTGATGGACAATCTTTTTTAAATTCATTCTCTCTTGTCACAGGGTCTTCCTGGCAGCCCTGGCAGCGCTGGACCCCCAGGAAAGGAGGGACCTGCTGTAAGTGTTGATTCAGGGGTTCTTCCTGATATTAGGCACACATTTAAACCGAGACATAATTTCAGACCTTTTTCGCATTTTTACATCCACATTGTACAAAGAACTTGCAAAACATGCTAAAAATATAAATATATTTATTTTAAATAACATCAGTAACATCAAACAACATCGCCTATTTATTTCACATTAAAGTACATGCTGGTTAAAACTTAGAAAATGCTAAATACTGTTAATGTGCGTTTCATCTTAAGGGTCCATCTGGTCAAGATGGCCGCACTGGCCCCCCTGGCCCAACAGGACCCAGAGGACAGCCCGGTAACATTGGATTCCCTGGCCCTAAAGGACCCTCTGTAAGTAAAGTCAATTCTGCATGCATCATTCTCAGTCAGATGCAGTATCAGTAGTGAATATTATATTTTAATATAGTTACACAGTGCGAGTAAGTTGGATGTGATTATTGAATCTGTGTCTATCTTTAGGGCGAGCTTGGCAAACCTGGAGAGAAAGGCCCTGCTGGTCCTGCTGGTCTGAGAGTAAGCTTATTCGAATTTCATATATGCTGCATTCTTTTATATATATATAAGCCTATTGCCTATTGAGTCACCCATTATCTTTTATAGGGCCCCCCTGGACCTGATGGCAACAATGGCCCTGCTGGTCCTGTTGGTCTGGCTGTAAGTAAAACATAATCAGTCCATCATATTGCTAGATCCTCCTCTGATTGATGGGAAATGTTCAAATGGGGACGTGTCTCTTGTCTGCAGGGTGCCCATGGTGAGAAAGGAGAGCAAGGACCATCTGGTGCTCCTGGTTTCCAGGTCAGTCTCTTATTCAGTCACTTTATTTAATGCAGAAGCAGACTATGTGTTAGTCCGAGCACACGTGTGCTTGTGTATCACATTTTAGGAAAGAAAAAAATATATTCTGACTTCTATTCCAAATGCCCACTTACTGTTTTAAGCAAAATAGGCACTATGCTGTTACAATGTGATGTGAAGTGAGCAGTAAGCTTTGGTCCTTTAATTTATTGTGTTCCAGATAGTCTATTGCTCCTGGGAGCAGATTTAAGTATGCACTGCATATAAAATGTAATAAGATAAGTGGTAATAAGGGGTGAATGATTAATCTTTAAAACACTAGCTTTAATATTAGTGAATTCTACAGCATGGATATTAGAAAAGCTTGTTGTAATGAAGGGATGTTGTTTGAGTTACTGATCTCCTCTTATTCTTCAGGGTCTTCCTGGACCCGCTGGAGGTGTTGGTGAACCAGGAAAAGCTGGAGACAGAGTGAGTTCTTCTTAGTGGGACAGTCATGAATTTAAAAAATGTCAGTCATACTTAAACACCATGTAAAAAAGGTGTGTGAGAAGCTAATCTTTCAACATTTTTCAAAAGATCTGTCCACTTACCAATGTGCACTATTTGTTGATAGGGTATTCCTGGAGAACAAGGTGTTTCTGGACCTGCTGGAGTGAAGGTAACCTCGTTGTTCTGGCACTGTGCATGCCTTCATTTCAAATGCTAAAACAAGTGCCCGGATTAAAATTCACTTACTGAACCCTCTATATAGGGAGAGCGTGGTAACCCTGGTCCTGCTGGTGCTGTTGGAGCCCAGGGACCTATGGGTTCTCGTGGACCTGCTGGTACTCCTGGCCCTGATGGAAGCAAGGTAAGCTATCGGCCGTATTACTGCTTTTAGCACTGATAATCCATACTGTTTGACTTTTACATTTATTTAATTTTATTACATGGTAATTTGATTAGACACAAGGCATATATTAAATTTTGAAAAACAATAGACACAACGTGAGTCATGAATGCTGCTGAGGTTGCAGTGTATCCTTGTTGCCTAACAATTATGTTGCAGGTTTGTCTATCATTGTCATTAAGAGTAATCTGTTTCATATCAGGGAGAGCCCGGTAATGCTGGACCTGCTGGTTCCCCAGGACCCCAGGGAGCTGCTGGTATGCCTGGTGAGCGTGGTGGTGCTGGTACTCCTGGAGCTAAGGGCGAGAAGGTCAGTTCTGGAGCCATCCATGCACTTTTATCACACCTTGATTGTCCATATAAACAGAATGAATGTGAATATAATCAATATCGGCCCTTACTGATGGTGTGTATGGAACCAGTACTGTATAATCACCTTTGTATGTATGTATGTATGTATCACAACCTGGGTTTTTTTCTATGTTGGCTAGTGTCTACATACAGGCACACTGTCTTGCTAATCTAAAAAGGTTATTCTTCTTTAACCTGTTTTGCAAATAGGGTGAGGCTGGATACAGAGGTTTGGAGGGCAATGCTGGAAGAGATGGTTCCCGTGTAAGTTCCAATTCATGCTTCTTCATATATTCTGTATATTTCTGAAGCTGTTATTCAAGATGCCTTGTTATCTACCAGGGTGCTCCTGGACCCAGTGGACCTCCTGGACCTGCTGGTGCCAATGGTGACAAGGTAAAGAATATGCATATTATATATGACATCTATAAACATTTAATTTAGTCAGTCAGTCATTTTCTGCCACTTGTCCCAAACGGGGTAACGGGGGAGTGCTGGAGTCCATCCCAGCTCACACAGGGCAAAGGACGGGGACACACCCCTGGATAGGTCACCAGCCCATCACAGGGAGGAGTGCGACGGGGACAGCACCTTGCTCAAGGGTACCTCAGGGCAAGATATTGGGAAGGGGTTCAAACCCCGATCCTCCGATCATGCGGCCAACGCCCTAACCACTAGGCCACCACTGCCCCACAGTTCATTTAGCTTCAATTTTGGTAATATTTTTAAATAGCAATCAAATTTTTGTCAGATTTAATGATGTATAGATTTGCATTGGGAGTGATGAGGATGGACACAATTAAGAATGAATATATATGACAGCTCAGTTTGGCTGGTTTGGAGACAAAGGCAGAGAACTGAGACTGTGTTGGTTTGGAAATCTGAAACAGAGGAGAGATGAGTAGTAAATCAGAAGAAGGATGTTGAAGATGGAGCTACCAGGCAAGAGGAAAAGAGGACGGACAAAGAGGAGGTTTATGGATCTGGTGAGAGAGCACATGCAGGTGGAGAGAGCACTGCGAAAGAGAAAGATACAGAGGACAGGAAATGTAAAACGGATGAACCACTGTGACGACCTCTAACAGGAGCAGCTGAAAAAGAAGAAGCTTAATGAGTATTGAACGCAGTGTTGAAACGCAACATCAAAAACCTGTTGAGAGGGCAAATTAAATGTCAATGCAGCATGAGATAGTTCAGGGCATCTAGAAATCTTGCTTCAGGGTGCTCTCATCTTTCAGTTTTTGTTATTTGTAATTTGCATGGGCTATTTAAAAGTTCTCTCTTTTTTACCCTATTAAATTCAGGACTTTTTTCTTCCAGGGTGAGACTGGGTCTTTTGGTCCTTCTGGCCCTGCTGGTGCTCGTGGTCCCAATGTAAGTTTTATTTCTTCACTCCAAGATGCCTAAAACGTAGCCCATTAAATGGAGATCACCCTTTACAGCAACATTGTTATGTTTCCAACAACTGTCATACTTTATTCCTTTTTCATTTCAGGGTGAGCGTGGTGAGTCTGGCCCCGCTGGACCTCCCGGATTTGCTGGACCCCCTGTAAGTGCCCATGATCCTCTGTCTCTCTGCTTGGACGTCCTCTTTGTTTCAGGTTCATGAAGACTTGATATGTTTCCCTTTGGTCGCTTGCAGGGTGCTGATGGCCAAGCTGGAGCTAGAGGTGAAAAGGGTCCTGGTGGTGCTAAGGGTGATGTTGGACCTACTGGCCCTGCCGGTGCAGCTGGTAATACCGGACCTCTTGTAAGTTCAAATAAAACAAAACTGTTTCTAAGAAATGTAGATCAGACCTTGCACAAACATATGATAGCATAGCAAATTTAGGAGTCTACAGTTTGTGTTGTTTTGCGGTAGCATTACGTAACATTACATAATTATGCAACAAACTGTATTTGCATTCATTCATAAGATGGTAAAATAGTTTTTTGTTTTCTACAGAATATTTTAAGAATATTGTATACAACAGTAACATTTTATCAATATTAAATTAATTAATGGTAATAAATAAAAGCCTTTCTTCATCTTTAGTTTGATTTGTAAATAATTACTATATAAAAGATATCATGCTTTTATTATTGCTGCAATAACTGATCTTCTGTAGCTTTGCCTTACGCAATCAGTGTCTCCATTTAAGATGATCATAAGTATAATTAATAAACTATTGTACTGTCCTGTGTTTCATTAGGGACCCTCTGGCCCTGCTGGCCCCCCTGGTGCTCGTGGTGACACCGGACCCGCAGTAAGCTTTCAGTTATTTCTTCTTAATTATCCATTCTCTTCAAATTATTCCTTTATACACTGCTAATGTGTAACATTTCATCTTTTATCTCAATCACAGGGTTTGACTGGATTCCCTGGTGCTGCTGGAAGAGTTGGACCTGCTGGGCCTGCTGTGAGTATTCCACAACCAATTACTATCATCAAATGGCCACTAAAACGTCCAGGACTTTCTTACACTGGGTGCCAAATAGATGCATATAGACCGACTTAATCTGAGAATGAGAATGAAAGTATACATTCTTTCTGGATTAGAAACAAATTTTTTCCTGATCCACAGGGTATTGTTGGACCTCCTGGTCCCAGTGGTGCTGCAGGAAAGGATGGTCCTCGTGGTCTCCGTGGTGATGTTGGACCTCCTGGCCCTCAGGGAGAGAACGGCATGATTGGACCTCATGGTCTGGCTGGTGAGAAGGGCTCTCCTGGAGAAGCTGGTGCCCCGGTAATTTCCCATAATATTCTGAATAATTTTTTCACTCGGTTTAGTTGCAAATTGAGACTAATGAAAATATTTTTTCATCTTTCCACAGGGACCACAAGGATCTGCTGGAACTCCAGGTCCTCTTGGGTCTCAGGGATTCAATGGTCTCCCTGGTGCCAGAGGTGAACGTGGTCTTCCTGGTGCTGCTGGCTCTGTTGTAAGTGACCTCTTGTTAAATTTATGATATTAGCATCCAACCCCACAGTGCTGGTTGTCTGGAAAGTAACTTATGTATAACCTTATTGCTGTATTGCTAACTTGTTAATATTTTTCAGGGTGAGGGTGGCAGACTCGGTCCTAGTGGTTCCCCTGGCCCCCGTGGTCCTTCTGGTAACATCGGTCTGCCTGGTATGACTGGCCCTCAAGGAGAGGCAGGACGTGAGGTAAACTACAGTTTTTTCTTAATATTCAAGAATAACTGATTTTTGAAAGCCCTTTAAAAACAGAGACTTGCAAAAAGTAAGAAAAACAGAATATATATACATATACTGTGTTTTGTATAGTTTTCCTCATGATTGTGGTGAGATTACCATTAGTTAAGATGAGCTGATTTTTGTCATTGATACTTACCATATAACCCCGATGGCTAATGGTCAATTTTATGGCTAATTGACTTGAATAATGTAACAAATGACATGCTAACTCAAAATTATTATTATGGACTTACTCTTTCAAACCTGTTAAAAACCAGAGAAGATACTAATATATCACCTATATAACAACTGAAATACTGGAAGACTACACCATTTTTTTCCTTACAATTTTTTGCCATACATTTTGTAGTTATGTTGCAGGTTCTTTTTTAAATTGACCAATCAGCTAATCACACAGGATTAGACACAGAAATTGCACTACCGAACAAATTTGTTTGGTTAGTACGATTGTGATAAATGTAATATACACTTTCAAGTGTATTAATTAGAGTTTTCAATAACAGCATATACAGCTTTGTGGATGGCCTTAGAGAGTCTATTTTACGGGTCCATTTAGATGCATGATGCAAACTGTGAGCATACGAGACAACTTTTAAGGAGATTTAGCAAGCTCATCATCAAATACTAATCATATACATAAATCACAATTATCAATGTGATCCATGCACTGCACAGTACTTCTGCCAAAGAATGTTTCACTAATTGTGGAATCCTATCAAAAATGTGTTAGATCCCAAGAATTCCAAAAATCTTTGGGAATGCAAATTGTAAAGAAGTTATTCATTACATTTCTTCAAATGACTGCACATTGATCATTGATGTTTTTTTCCTTCATAGGGCAGCCCTGGTAATGATGGACCACCTGGCCGTCCTGGTGCTGCTGGCATTAAGGTAAAAGGTTCATTTCAAACAGTTTATGGAAGTGATTAATTATTAATCATGATTAAGTATTAATAACTCATACATGAACCCCATCAACTTTGGACCTGTTTAGTACTTTGGTAATTAGTAATACATAAGCTGTAAAACTTGGTGTGAAATTTAAGAGTGGTTGTGTTGGATGCATGGCTGTAAATGTGGATTTGCTTCTCTAAACTGACAGGGCGATCGTGGTGAGCCTGGATCTCCTGGCCCACTTGGAGCTGCTGGTGCTGCTGGACCTCTCGGACCTAGTGGTGCAGTGGGCAGACCAGGAAACCGTGGTGAGGCTGTAAGTATCTGAGAGTTAAACACAGTAATTCATAATACTGGATTTACCCCAAACATTTCTACATCTTAGCTCACTACTCGCTTTTGAAATGCCATTTGCAATATGGCCTATGCATACTGTAAAATCTATTACTTTTAAGTGACTGTGTTTTTCTAACCTTTCTTTTAGGGAGCCCCTGGAGCTTCTGGAGCACTTGGTCCTGCTGGCGCAAGAGGTGTACCTGTAAGTAAAAAAAAAACAGCAGACTTTGCAGATGTGCTCTTCCTTGAATTCACATCAAATAGCATTGTTTCAAGTCTTAGTCCTCTCAGGGCTCAACATTGCTTCCTGGTTTCTGCAGGGCCCTGCTGGACCCCGTGGTGAGAAGGGTGTGGCTGGAGACAAGGGAGATAGAGGCATGAAGGGATTGCGTGGACACCCTGGTCTGCAGGGAATGCCTGGACCCAATGTGAGCAATCCAAGTCCAAGGCTAGAGTGGGTAATGGTTGGCCATAAGAAATATTATGCTTAGCACTCATTTCTTTCTGCTTCTGGGTTTGACAGGGTCCCGCTGGTGATACTGGACTCGCTGGTCCTGCCGGTCATGCTGGTCCCAGAGTACGTAAATTGTCTTTTTATTCTAATTTGTTTAATTAGCTTACTTTTTTGGGGAGTATTGTCTATGATTGCTACAATCCTATTTTAGGGCCCTGCTGGTCCCAATGGCCCACCAGGCAAGGATGGTAGATCTGGTACTCATGGACCTATGGGACCTGTTGGACACCGTGGAGCCCCTGGCCATGTTGGACCTGCTGTAAGTAATGACTTTTTGACATATGGCAAAAAAAACAAACAAACAGTAAATGTACTGAAGAATATGTACTTACATCCTGGATCATAAAATAACCAATGTTCTAACTTGATTTCCAGGGACCCCCTGGATCCCCTGGTCTGCCTGGACCCCCTGGTGCCGCTGGTGGTGGATATGATATTTCTGGTGGCTATGATGAGTACAGAGCTGATCAGGCAGCTCTCAGGGCGAAGGACTATGAGGTGGACGCTACTATCAAGTCTCTGAACACCCAGATCGAGAACCTGCTCTCTCCTGAGGGCTCTAAGAAGAACCCTGCCCGCACCTGCCGTGACATCAGGCTCAGCCACCCAGAGTGGACCAGTGGTAAGTACCAAGACTGTACAAATCCCACATTAATGCACTTCTTCATCAAACTGCCTTGTCAAATCAATAATTTTTTATGAAGTTCCCAAATCTTCCCAAGGTAAAGGAGTTCATACTTCATGCACTTTATCTTTGCAGGATTCTACTGGATCGATCCCAACCAGGGCTGCACCATGGATGCCATCAAGGCCTACTGCGACTTCACCACTGGTCAGACCTGCATCCATGCTCACCCAGAGAGCATTCCCCAGAAGAACTGGTACAGAAGCTCCCAGGAGAAGAAGCACATCTGGTTTGGCGAGACCATCAATGGTGGCACCGAGGTGAGTTATACACAGTTTTTTGTTTACTGTTGTACTATTATTAGGGGGTGGTGGAGGTCTAATTGTACGATACTCACATATGAATCAAAAGGCATAACAAATACAGTTATATGCTTAACATTGTGTCCTCCTTTCCCCCATTCTCTTCAGTTCGGCTATAATGATGACACCCTAAGCCCACAGTCCATGGCTACCCAGCTGGCCTTCATGCGTCTGCTTGCAAACCAGGCCGTCCAGAACATCACCTACCACTGCAAGAACAGCATTGCCTACATGGACGCTGAGAATGGCAACCTGAAGAAGGCTGTTCTGCTGCAGGGCTCCAACGATGTTGAGCTCAGGGCAGAGGGCAATAGCCGCTTCACCTTCAGCGTTTTGGAGGATGGCTGCACTGTAAGTTCAATGTTTAACTCTCATGTAAATTATACAATTTTATATATATATATATATATATATATATATATATATATATATATATATATATATATATATATATACTATATATATATATATACATATATATATATATATAATAAAAAGCAAAGTTTCTTTTATATATATAAATATATATATATTATGTACAATATGGGGAATGTATTTTACAATTAACAACCAAGTTATATCATTATATTCTATATATTTATATATTAGAAAATATATTTTCCATTATGCTTCAGCTGGTTCCATTCAAAATTCTTTTGAGTAGGTTTAAAGCAATTTGGAAATAAACAGTCCATATAAACAGTACTGGGCAAAGCCACCACTTATTTCTTCATTATTTGCTTGGGAACCTTTTTCTGACCAGTTTTCTGACTTTGTTAATTTTGGCATATTCAGTACATTAAATTTTAAAATATGAACATGCACTTTATTGTGAAAGGTTGCAAAGTGTCTAAAGATACTGCATAGAAAAGGTTTAAACCACTCAGCATTCAAAATCACCAGTAAACCAGCCTGATCATCTGTACACATCTGCACCTGTTTCTTTACTGCTTAAGACTTAAATTAGATGGCTTTTTATGCTTGAAAAATAATGACATAAAATGATTATTTCAAGCTGGTCAGCTACAGGGATGTGCCTAAAAATAAGAAGAAATGATGGCTCAGGACTTTTGCACAGATCTGTATATTTATACTGCAAAACTCTGTGCTGTATACTATACTATCTGTACTAACTGTGCCAGCTGCCTTTTAGGTTGTGTGAGCTTTTCATGAAGAGTTGGATAATAAGAATTCTTAGTTTACATTACAAGATTTTAAGAATTATTTTACTTTTGCTGTGTTGTGTTACATGCACACAAGATTTAATACAACCATGATGAAGTATCATTTATATTTATGCAATATTATAATGGTGTATATAGTGTAATATTTATTTTGAAAAAGTGGCATATAGAAAGAACTTGTAGGATGCTTTGCTAATACCTATTTTATTTTATCCCATGCTTAATGCAGAGACACACTGGCCAGTGGAGCAAGACAGTCATTGAATACAGAACAAATAAACCATCTCGTCTGCCCATCCTCGACATTGCACCTTTGGACATTGGTGGCGCTGATCAAGAGTTTGGTTTGGACATTGGCCCAGTCTGTTTCAAATAAATAGACTCATGATAAATTAAAAAAGAGAGAAAGAAAGAAAGAAAATAGAAAAAAATCTCTGCCCTTCTTCTCTGTGTTGTTTTTTTATACCGAATGCTGATTTCCTCTGCACATCCACTTGCTTAAGCTGGGCTCTATCGGAGAGGACTAATGGACTGAACGGAGCGCTGAACGATGCAAATTAATACAGCTGAACAAAGAGACAGTGGGAAACACCATGGTTTGGGACATGCCATCATTTTGTAAAAAATGAAAGAAGTGTAATAAAAACAATGAAAGTATGCATCACTTTGTGGTCTTTGTATATCTTCCAAAGAGGAGGTTTAAAACCACAATTTCCAAAAGGTTTAAACTACCTCATGCCTGTATAAAGAAAATATTACCAAACCTGACCCACATCCTAGACGTTACTCATCAGTACTAAGGCTTCAAGTTCTGTCCTGTGTTAAAGGTGCTCATACACTTGAAGCAGGGACATATGGTGCTACACATACAGCTGTGGAGGAAACCACTTTTACTGTATTATTTTGTATTGTCTTTACAGATTGTTGCACAGGTCCCACTGATATAACCCCATTTTAAGCAGGTGGAACATTCCCAAACCTGATGGCTGTCCGGTTTTTACTTTTTTTGTTTTGGTTGCTTTTGTTTTTGAATTTGGTCTGAATTTCTCTCTTGTTCAGGCATTTAATTCCCCCCCCCACACCCCAGTGTTCATAGTGACAGCACATTTCGTCCATTTGAATGGGTTTTGGCGGCCTCTCTCTCTCTCAAAATGAACCACAAAGTTTATTGTACCTATTTTGTATATGTGAGATGTTTAAATAAATTGTGAAAAGTTCTGAAATAAAGCATGTCCATTGTTCCGAAACACACCATTTCACGAGTAAAGTGCTTCAATGTATTTAGAACAACTGAAAAGTCCCAAATTGAGCATGAATGCAATGTTATTGAACATCTTTTGGCTCTCAAAAAAATAAATAAATAAAAGGATAACAGGTGATCTGAATGTATTTCGTTCATTAAAAGCAAATGGCAGGTTTTGTTTAAAGAACTCATCACAATTTGCATTAATTTCAGATCATGCACCTGAAATATCCAATGAGCTTTCCTCCAATGAATGTTCAGTTATGTCTCTTTAAACTCATTTTCACAGTTTCATCTAATAAAAGGCAATATTTGCAACCTTTCTAAGCATGTCTGTATTTGTAGAGACTTTCAGGACAGACTTGATCTTGCAACAGTAAGATCACCCCCCCCCCCCTCCCCAAAAAAGAATGTGTGGAATTACAAATGAAAGATTACAAAGGAGTGCATTGGTTTGTTTGGGTATGATTCATTTATTTTCTATCCTAAGGCTCCACATGGCAGCTCTGAACTGATGACATATTCTCCACTGATGCTTGAATGGTATCCACATGATGCTTTAATCCACATGCTACAAATGAGCCTGTTAGCCAAAATTGTTGAACTCAAAGCTAAATCCTACTTGAAGTCATGAAACTGTATTCTTTATTAAAGTGAAAGTGGCTATTCTTGTCATTGCAAGGTCACAACGGGACCTCTGCATTTAACCCATGCAAACACCATGCAGCAAGGGGCAGCTATGAAAGCGCCAGGGGAGCAGTGACAGGGACGGTACCTTGCTCAAGAGTACCTCAGGGCAACCTACTGGTAAGGGGTTTGAACCCACAATCTTCTAATCCTGTGGCCAACTCCCTAAACACTAGGCCACCGCTGTTTAAGGCGTCTAATAATCGTTATAGAAAACAACCCAATTTACAGTTGGCAAGACAGCTGACAGAAGGAGGAGAAAGAAATCTTAAGAAAATACTTTTTGACTTTCATTTCTCAGCAATTTCTGAACCCTGTTGGCTTGTAAAATTGTATTGTTTATTTCCAGTCGACATTCAATTCACATAAAAAAAATTCAGTTTCAGTTTAGATTCTGCTTTTAGCAACTTTTTTAAACAGAAATCGAAGCATGTTGGTAGAGTTGGTAGAGTCTGGAGTGTAGGGCTGGGACAGGTGACAAATGAAGACAGGCAAACTTTTTCTTATCACTCTGTTTAAAATTCATGAGGGAGCATGACTTTACAATAAGCCCATTTGGAGAAGTGGGGTTTTCAGCTGCTACTGCAATATATGAGCTTTATATTCAGGCAAAAAGATATTAACATGAATGAGCAAGAAGTATAGACATAGTCCAGCGACATAAAAAGGATCTTTAGAGCCTTGGCCCAAGATCATTGCATTTGAATGCTCTATGACGTTGCTTATTTATAAAATGCAAAATCTCACTCACTAATATAATATAAATTATCATTTTAATATGATAATCTAATATTATTACTAATATTATAACTATAACCTAAGTCACAACTGGGGAAATTTAGCTTCTCCAATTCACCTGATGAGGGAGGACACCTTTAGAAACTCACAGGGAAGGAATCAAGGACTTCACAGGTGCAGACTGTATGGACAGTTTGATCAAACTCAGCAACACTATAATTTCTCTGACACTAAGCCTGGCTTTTCTCGTGTCTGTGAAACAGTTTACCCGTGTCAGATTGCCCCTCTAGGTAGTTTGACACTTTCACCACAGGGTGTCGCTACAAACGCGCTCTCGCCACATGAGTGTGAAGAGTATTACAGCAGTAATTCCCTCCAGGAGCGTTAGAGGGCGCTAAAGGAGCCCTGCTGTGGCTCTAACTGCACACAGAGGGTTAGAAGGTTGAGAACTGCTGTTTCATACAGTATTCAGTTCTGCACAGTCTCCAGTTTTATAAAGTCTCCAGTTTTGTACAGTCTCCAGGTCAAACCAGAGTATGGTTCCCTCTCCGTTACAGTGATACCACAAAGACAGAACAAACAGAAACTGGGGGCAAGGCTGCAGGCAACGGTGGCCTAGTGGTTAGAGAAATGACTGGGTTTGAATCTCAGACCAGTAAGTTGCCTTGAGGTACCCTTGATCAAGGTACTGTCCCCATCACTGTTCCCTGGGTGCAGCACCCCCTGCTGCACCGTGTGTGGGTTAATAGCAGAGGCTGCATTTTGTTAGGGTTGTGCTGTGTCCTCACAATGACTTTTCACTTTAAATCTAATCACCATGTGTTGTCCTAATAATCTGTTCTGTTGCAGATTCATCATCAATAACTAGTCAATAACCAGTCATTTCTTTTTTAACTTTAAAAACATGAAATTCTCCGGGGTTTCACCCAGTAAGTAGGTGCTGGCTGGTAATTCCTCAGGTCTACAACTAATTGTGTTATTTGTGTTATTATTTTTATTGTTATTATTATTATTTCCACATACTATATTTAAGAACATCTGAAGAATAATGTAATGAAGAACTTAATAAAGAAGATTTTAACACTTCTAAAAAAAAATGTATTTCTTCCTTAATTTTGTACATTAGATCCAGAAACTAATTTTATTTTATTGTAGCTTTGCAGGTAAAACTATGCATTTTTTTCAGTATCTTCTTCTTTTGGTTGCTCTCGTTCTTCCTGTCCTCTGCATCTTCCTTCTTCACACCGACCACTTGCATGTCCTCTCTCACCAAGTCCATGAACCTCCTCTTTGGTCTTCCTCTTCTCCTCTTTCCTGGCAGCTCCATCTTCAGCATCCTCCTCTCAATATAATCCTCATCTCTCCTCTGCACATGTCCAAACCAACGCAACCTTGCTTCACTAACTTTGTCTCCAAACGTCCAACCTGAGCGGCCCCTCTAATATACTCATTCTTAATCCTGTCCATCCTCGTCACACCCGACGAAAATATCAGCATCTCTGACACCTTCAGCTCCGCCTCCTTTCTTTTCATCAGCACCTCCATCTCCAAACCATATAGCATAGCTGGTCTCACTGCCATCCTGTAAACCTTTCTAGGCTTATGAACATCTTATAAACCTAGTTTATTTGATTTGATGGACTAAACAACAGAAAGCTGGAGAGAAAATACACGGGGAATGTGTCAGACTTCAGTTCAACCCCAATCACTCATAGTTCTAATGTATAAAAGTGAAAGTGACTATTCTTGTCATTGTGAGTACATAGAACAGCACTCCACAATGAAATTACACCTCTCATAAACTCACAGCAGGGGGCAGCTATTTAAAATGCCCAGGGAGCAGTGACAGGGACAGTACCTTGCTCAAGGGTACCTCAGAGCAACCCACTGGTCTGGGATTCAAACCCACAATTTTCCAATTCTGGGGCCAACTCCCTAACCACAAGACCACCGCTGCCCCCACGAAGTCTGACCATAAACATAAAAAAACAGGTTTTACTGTGCAAACCTTTCAGATCTTTAATAATCAGAAAGAACATCCCTTTTAACATCAGAAAGCCATGAAAGGTGCCAATTCATTGTAAAGCACAATAACACCTCTGCATTTTACTCATACGCTCATAGCAGGGGGCAGCTATTTAAAGTGCCCAGGGAGCAGTGACAGGGACAGTACCTTGCTCAAGGGTGCCTCAGGACAACCTACTGGTCTGGGATTTAGTCTTCTGATCCGGGGGCCTCGACCCTAACCACTAGTTTAAACGCTGAGAGAAGTCTTTAAGTAATATTGACTAAAAATAACATTTGTACTAATTCTGAGCTGTTAGCTTGATTAATAAATGACAAGCACAGTAATCCAAGAGCCAAACTCTGGACTGATGCTCTTCTCGCATATTTTAAGTGCTCCTGTGTGGTTTAAGTTTGGATTTATTTTAAAAGACAAATGAACATACAGCACTAGTCCACAGATACTGAACTTTATAACCGCTTGTGTTTGATATAAACGAACCCACTGTGGAAATGATCATTAAAAAGTTATTTTTTTCTCTGTGACTGCGAGGAGACCCCGATGCTGCTCTGCAGGCTCTGTTGGGGGTTTTCTGAGTGCACCGTTGAGCAGCCCATCCCGGACTCCCTCCGTCCCGCTCCCCCCGGTCCCCCGGTCCCCCGGTCCCCCCGCCCACGGAGGCGGAGAGCGGGCCGCGGTGAGGCGCCTCTCTCGGAGCCCCTCCAGCTGCGCCGCAGCACGTCTGTCTGTCTGCCTGTTGTCATGGAGGAGCCAAGATGGCGGTCCTGGCCTACAGCCTAGGCAAACGGGAGATAAATCAGTATTTCAGCATCAAACATGCCAAGTTGCTCTCTCTGGTCGCTGTGGTTCTCCTCACCGTGGTCCACTCCGCCTCTCGGTATTATGGAGGTAGGTGTAAACTCGCTGGGAGCGCCGCGGTGTTTTAATCCCTGCAGTAGCGTTAGCATGTCCGCTAGCGCAGCCTGTGTGTTAGTGCAGACTGCTGCTCTTCGGCCAGCTGTAACGCACAACCTTGGGCACTTTCGTGTGTCCTGACCCGGTTCTGTGTGTGAAGATGGTGTGCAATGTCTTAAAGAACATGCCGGCGACATTTTCTGTTTGTCACAGAAAGCTGCGGCTAAGCTAAAGCTAGCTGTCGCTGTTTGTCACTTGCTGTTCTTTTCCGCTCGTGCTTGCGTTACACTTGAGCACATGGTGACCATGTAATGTAGCTCGACACTCGGTGCGGGGACTTTTCAAACAAGCTCAAGCACTGCGTGCACGTAAAGCCCCGTGTTAAAGAGCTGACCGCTAGAAACCTGCTCAACGTGTAGGCACTCGTTCACAGCCTGCCGTTTTCATTCTGCTGCTTCATAAATAGCTAGCTGTGTGTAAATGTCCCGGCCCACCTCTCCTTTACTGTCTGTGCTCGGGACATCATGAAACGGCTGACCCATGTCATTGCAGCTCGTTATTATAATGTACTTACTGTAGTATTCAGCCACCGCTCACATGAACCCGACTGGGGCGTTGAGGGTGTTTAGCGGTGGTGTGGTGATCAGTATGATGTTAAGCGATTTGTGTGCTTTTACTGATGTATAATTAGGTGCGTGTGTTTGGGACATGCTGTCAAATGAAGCTGAGATTGTTTATGAAGTACTGAAGTAGGTGGTGGTGGTGGTCTGGTGGTAGGATCCCCTCCCCATGGGCGAAGAGGTCACAGGTTCGAATCCCACCTCTAGCACTACCACCATTGGGCTACTGAGCAGAACCCTTAACCCTGAGTTGCTCCAGGGGGACTGTCCCCGTCATCAGGAATTAAAAGTCGTTCTGGATAAGAGCGCCTGCTAGATGCCGTAATAATTTAATCTAACAATGAATCATGAACATATAAGGAGACAGAAGATCAGTTCGGAATCATCAGGGACATGTGTGGATGGTTTGTGTGTGTGTTCAAGACTATAACTGATTCTCATTTCAGGCTGGGACACATGTGACTGGCTTCTATCTAGTGGACGTTTTCTAGGGGACAATGTGTGGCAGCCATATGGCTGCATGATGCACAAGTACAAAACCATGTGAGTCAGGTCAATGACACTCTTACACCACATACCCTGGCATATGGCTGTTAGGCATTGACATCTGACTGTTTAATTTTTCTATTTCAGTGAAGCAAAGACGTGCCTCAACAATAAGCAAATAGCATTCATTGGGGACTCCAGAATTCGTCAGCTTTTCTATGCTTTTGTCAAAATTATCAACCCTGAAACAAAGGAAGATGGGAACAAGGTCTGTGCCTGTTATATTTGCTGAGTCTCCAGTGTTTCTCTCATATTTTCAATAAACCTCAGATATTGTGGTCTCTGTTATTTTCCTACTGATCATCAAAAATAAGTTTCTTCTCGTAAACTTCATATCTTAAAATGAGCTGACTCTCAGAGGGGCACTTGTTAAATTTAAAAAAGAATGTCTCCGCTAGTAAAAGGCAGGTGCATATGCTGCTATTTGGAATCAGCTTTTCTTTTGGAAAGCATGCGACTGTAAATAGCAACCTTTGTGTAATTACAATGATTGTAATGGCCTTTTTTCTTTTGCTTTCTGCTAGCATGAAAACATTCCTTTTTCAGACCGAGAGTCTTCTGTTAATGTGGTGAGTGAACTTTTTTAAGCTGCTTTTTTGTTAGGTGGAAAGAGATGAGAAAGTATATTACGTAAGGTTCAAAATGGCTTTGTGAAGCATGGTTTGTTCTGATGTTTATTAGGACTTCTTGTGGTATGCAGAAGTGAATAATTCTATGAAGGAGCAGGTGACATCCTGGGCAGAGGTAAAGTCAAACAAATGGATGCCTGATTAATGTTTATTCTCTGTATTATATTTTGTATAATTTGTCAATATTCATGATTGCTCTTTCCCTCAGAGGCCTTCTACCAAACCAGATGTCGTAATTGTTGGCGCTGCCACTGTAAGTCAAACTCCACTGAATAAATATTAGGATAAGCACAGTTAGCTCTGTAGCTCTTAATCATTCACAAAGTTGTCATGCGTGTTTAATTTACACAGTGGTCCATCAAAATGCACAGTGGCAGCAGTGAGACGCTCCTCCAGTACAAAGCAAACCTCACATCTATAGCAGCACCACTGGAAAAACTTGCTGAGCACAGTGAGGTCTACTGGGTCTTACAAGGTATGTTTCATACCTGGAAAAACTGTGAAGCTTGTCTCTAGGAACCAAAAATTACTGTTTTTCTTTGTATTTTTTTGCTTTCAGATCCTGTGTATGAGCAGCTGCTGAGTGAGAATCGTAAGATGATCACAAATGAGCAGATAGACCTGTATAATGCAGCTGCAGTTAGTTTGCTGAATAGCAGCAAGAGGAACAGCAAAGCCAAGGTGAAGTTCCTTGAGGCCTCTAGGCAGGCTGCCATGGAGACGGTTACCCAGTCAGTGGATGGGCTGCATTTACCCGAGAGCACAAGGAACGTGGTAGGTCATTAGCCTAGTCCCTTTGCTGAATTAAATGCTTTTATGAAGCTTGATCATTTAACTCGTTTCCATGCGTCCATTAGGGTGCCATGGTCCTGATGAACTCCATATGTAACAAAGTCCTGAAGCCCATTGATGGCTCCTGTTGCCAGAGTGTTCCGCCTCTGAGTGTCATACAGAAACTGGCTGCTGGACTTTTCTTGGCAGCTGGCGCCTGCTTCCTGGTGTTCCATGCACTAGGCTACAGCAGGCACCGTAAGAGCAGGCCGGTTTCTGATGTGGAGAGTGGAGAGGAGAAGAAGCCACCCACTGCTGCAGTTCCACTCAACCTAAATGAAGCGTTGCAGTCGGTTTGCAAGATGGGTCTCATCATGCTATACTTTTACCTGTGTGACCGAGCAGACATCTTCATGAAGGAGCAGAAGTTCTACACACATTATACCTTCTTCATCCCACTGATCTACATATTTGTGCTGGGGATATTCTACAGCGAGAACAGCAAAGAGGTAGAGGATGCAAACAGAGAAATCATTTTCCTCTGGATTTGAAACCATAGGTTTCTATTTTGACGGCTCTGGCTACCTCAACACAAGTGCAGACATTAATAAACTTTTCAGATAAGCTTGTTTTGTGTAACATGCTGATCTTTATCAGAACATAGACAAAAGTATGTTACATAACTGGAAATACCAGCAGTTTAATTTGATAGAAACTAAAGAAACTGAATTCTGAAAATATCCTGGACCGCACCGATCAAAGCTTAAATGCTGTAACTTTCAGTTTGTGTGTAAGATATGTATTGTGTTATGCTCTCTAGACAAAGCTGCTGAACAGAGAGCAAACAGATGAATGGAAGGGCTGGATGCAGCTGGTTATTCTCATCTATCATATATCTGGAGCCAGTGCTGTAAGTAACGTAACAATAAAAAAAAATCTTTCATTTTACAACAACTCAACTCGTCTTGTTTTGCTTTGTGTTCTTGTTCAACACAGTTTATACCCGTTTATATGCATGTGAGGGTCCTAGTGGCAGCTTATCTCTTCCAGACGGGATATGGACACTTCTCCTTCTTTTGGTTAAAGGGAGACTTTGGACTCTACAGGGTGTGCCAGGTATGTCCATCTTCCACCTGTAATGGACTTTTAATTCCCACTCTGTAGACTGACCTAATGCTTTCACCTTAAGCCTTAAGGAAGCCATGTACGGGCACTAATGAGTTATCTTCTCTTCTAGGTTCTCTTCAGACTCAATTTCCTGGTGGTAGTGCTCTGCCTAGTCATGGACAGGCCATACCAGTTCTATTATTTTGTGCCTCTGGTTACCTTTTGGTTTGTGGTCATCTATGCTACCCTAGCTATGTGGCCACAGATTCTTCAGATGAAAGCCAATGGTAATTACTTGCATCAAGTCAAATTATTAGGGTTGTGATTATGTGGTGTTAATATTTCAGCAGATTATTATTTTTTGTTTATTGCAGGTAGTGGTTACTGGCACCTAGCACTTTTACTGAAGCTGTTGGGTTTACTTCTTTTCATTTGCTTTTTTGCATATTCACAGGTAAGCTATTACAATCATTTACAGTAATTAGAGTTATAATAAAGCATTTCGAGGAATATTATTTAACCTGCCTGACTTCTTCCAGGGATTCTTTGAGAGTATTTTTTCCATGTGGCCTATTTCAAAACTCTTTGAGTTGCAAGGAAGCATCCATGAGTGGTGGTTCAGATGGAAGCTAGATAGATTTGTGAGTAAAAATGACTTTCCCCACGTTTTTCTAGAAATTTGCTTTCTCTATATTATAATCAGAATTATGCAACATTTTGTTTGATTTTGAGTTCAAAAATGTGATCATATAATTGACTAAACATGTCAAATATAAAATGTTTTTACTAGTATGTCACAGTGGTTCTTAGTCTGTTTATGTACTTTTAAATTACAGGCTGTGATCAATGGGATGCTGTTTGCCTTTGGTTACTTAGTGTTGCAGAAATGCCAGATGTTATCTGAGGGCAAAGGAGAGCCCCTCTTTTCCAACAAAATTTCCAATTGCCTGCTCTTCACATCAGTGGTCTCCTTTATTGTAAGTTGGCTGCTCTTGGGACTCCCTATTTGGGCAACTTTATATATCACTTTATAACTTACTTCTTTTCCTACAGACATATTCCATATGGGCCAGTAGCTGTAAAAATAAGACTGAATGCAACGAGATGCATCCCTATATTTCAGTAGTACAAGTAAGTTTTCATCCTTCAGTCATTTTCCTTCTCTTAAATCTATCAAAAAAAATTCCGAACAGAGTTGGCAAGTGGTCTGTGATATTAACCGCTAGATGTTTTTGATGTGAAGGACCATAAGGAAAGCCATTAACAGTTATATACTGAATATTACTTTGAGTGGTACTGAATACTTGTTATTGTTTGACAGCCAGAGTGGTGTTTCTTTAATGAATGTCACACATTAGCATTTAAAAACATAGAAAATGTTTTTTCAGAAAACTTTCTATATCATAAATGATGTTTTTTTTTTCTTTAATCCCTCACTCAGATACTGGCGTTTGTTCTAATCAGGAACATTCCCGGGTACGCCCGTTCATTGTATAGCTCCTTTTTTGCATGGTTTGGAAAGATCTCACTAGAGGTATGGTTTATGTTTAGTTAAGAGGAATAATTTTGAGTCCAACAAAAAAAAAAGAAAAGAATGGTAAACACCTTTGCAGTTTAAACACTCTCATCTCTTCTTCTGTAGCTTTTCATCTGTCAGTATCACATATGGCTGGCGGCAGACACCAAGGGCATTCTTGTCCTCATTCCTGGAAACCCCTCTCTCAACATCATCATCAGCACCTTCATCTTTGTGTGTGTGGCTCATGAAATCTCGCAGATCACCAACGACCTTGCCCAAGTGGCCATCCCTAAAGACGGTGCTGCTCTGATTAAGAGGTTGCTGGCTGCTGGAGTCCTCCTGGGCCTCATACTTATGCTGTCTAAGAGCGAGCAGGCTGGCTACTGACGGACCTGGAGACGACTGCCTACCAATAAAGAATGAGCCTTGAGTGAGTTGAGCAATTTGAGGACTCGCCACGAATTTGATGACTTCTAGGAACAAACAGCTTTTTTTCTCTTTTCTTCTCAGGCCTGTTAATGGCACTGTGTTCTAATACTGAATTCAAAGTGAGACATTTGTCTAGAGAAGAGGCCAGGGGCAAGGCCTGTGATGCAGTAAAGACTAACATGTAACTTTGTTTACAGTAAACACAGATTTTATAAAAGAGTTGTGCAGTGACTTTAGAGACCTACACACTCTGTTGTGACTGACTTCCGTTTTTCAGACGAGATCTAGCCTGATGCTGACGTTGATAAAACGTTAACAACCCGTCCGTATGTCCTGTAGTAGTTATTTGTCATGTACAGTATTTAATGATTTAAATTAAGTTTACTTTGTACAGGGGTGTTTTTGCTTTCCATTCATGTTACGTCTGGATTATTTTTTTCTTTTTTCTTAATCCTATGTTGTACCCATCACTGGTGTGAATTTGAATGGGAGATTCAATTTTCCATGTCACATACCAGACCATATGCCTACTGCTTCTTTTGGAACTGCCAGTTTCCAATCAACCAATTCATTTTTGTGTAAAGAGGCGGTGTTGAAGTTTTGCATTTGAAGTTTTGAAAAAATGCTTTTAGCAGTTCTCCCCAACAGGCACATAAAACCTTTATAGTATTCAGAACATGTATGGCAAAGAGGTCACTGCATGAACTACTGAAAAAGACTGAGAGCATAAGTATCTTCAGTTGTAGGACTATTTGTTTTCCTGCTTTTTAATGTCTAAAAGGAAGCTTCTTCTACTAAGAGGAATTTGAACTGTTACTTTTAGAAACCCATGAAATTAAGAGGAAGCAAGAGCACTCAGCACAAGAGATTTGAGTTTAACAATGGCACTTAACATTGACAAAGGTCAAATAAATTTATAGGGGTCAAAAAGACAAAGCTAAGCATGATAATTGTCTGCAGATTTTAAAAAAGAAATACTTACAAAAAAAGAAATACGCAATTTTTTTTTTTTTTGTATTTATGTATTTTGTGGCTTGTTTTAATTTAGAACAAAGTGATAAACAGACTAACCCTGCCTTTAATACCACACCTCATTGCTTCTTTACTGTTTATGTTGCACTGATTAAGATGGACTTCTCATCATTTTAAAGCTATTAATGGAGATTTTAGCTCTACACAGTTGTAGCGCCAAGACTGATGGTTCTTTGCTTGTTTGCCTGGAGGCTAGAAACGGAACATCTGCATTAAGAGCAGCAATTTAATGTCCTAAATGTTTAAATTTGAATTGTTTATGAACATTGAAATCCAAAATCTTAAGAACTGTTAAGGAAGTATGGCAAACCTAAAGTTATTAGTAAAAAGTTTTATAACTTGGGATATAGATCAGAAGTGAAATACTTTTTGAAAATGTGGTGCTATTAAAACAGACGTTTCAGTTAAATTAAGGCTTTGTTCATCAGATCTACCTTTGTTCATCTCTTTATTTGGATGTATTCACTCTGCTTCTGATGGGTGGGAGGTCACGTTAATGCTTGTAAAAAGTATAAAGATGTTTTGAAATGTGTAAATAGATTTTTCATAATGTGTAACTGAGAGATGTTCCTCACCCTCTTCTAAGAGCCACTGGCCTGAAATGATGTGTGACTGTATCACAGCCTTTCCTTTACACGGTGATGTTATTTTGGCATTGCAGAACCATCAAAGATCTCTGGAGAATTGAATTTTCTAAAGGACCGTGGCGTTCGAACCAAACAGCAGCTCCAGTTACACTTAATGAAATCATTCCACTTCACTGCTATACTGAACCAACAGAGACATTTTCCTGTTGTAAATTTGTTGGATTTTATTTTTTTAAAGGCTTATTTTGTGCATATGAATCAAATGTTTTTTGTATAGTTCAGTTCTGGTTCTATTTAAACAAACAATTCAAGCCCCATGGCTCAATGTCGAGGGGGGTGTAAATATATTTGTTTTGTCCTGAAATGTGAACCCTCTTTCAGTTGAGAAATTCCTTCATTTTGTTGTACATCCATGATTACAGAGACACTTCCCTGTGGTGTTTTACCAGCAGGTGTAGATTAAATCTGCATCAACGTATGGTGTTTATACAAACACAAGGCCATGAAATTGAGAGATTTTTGCATTGATAAGTTTATTAATTTATTTATCAAAAACACCTTGACTAATGTATGACAAAAAATAAAGTTGAGAATTCAACTAATACTTTGTAATGACTCACACTGACATTAGAAACAGCCTAGGAAATTTGGTGAATTAGCAACATTAACCTTACAATCTTGGAAAACAAAGTTTTAGTTGCTTATGTGAGGATAGAAAATGACAAGATTGGGAATTATTCTGTTATTCAGTAATAACTAGCATGGTCAGTTTTCAAAAATCTTATGTTTACCAAATGTGAAAGTCATTGGAAATGAATCAGAATCTTGAACGAGAAAGAAATCCTACATCGGTCAAAAAATGAGTGATTTCAACTTTAAAATGGTCTGCTTTCAAAGATTATACTGCTACTTTTAGCAACATTAGTATGTTGTTACGTTTCTGTGATTTAATATGTTTTTTAACTGATTGTGCAGTACGGTTCCTGACAGGCAGACTTCGAGCCACCTGCCTGTTTTGACCATTTCGACAGGCAAAAAATGGCAATGAAAAAACAGTACAACCAAGGTTATAGAAGAGCTAAACACAGGGCAACAGGTTCCATCCTGTTTTTGGACGACAGTTTGAAAATATTAATGATAACGTTTTCAGATGAACAGGCAGAATATTTTGGCCACATTTCACAAATGGCACTTACAGCAAAAGTCATTTAAGCTTCAATGTTCAAATGTGCTTCAAATCTCTTGCGCAAGTTAAAAAAATGTAGGTTATTTACTTAACAAGACAAGCTGTGATAACACTTTAAAATACTCCACTGTTACAATACCTTCATTTGTTTTTTTACATGCTCCACATGTACTGCACAGGATCACAGTGCTAGCATATGTACATTTGGCACAAAGTGGAAACAGATTACATGTGTGAAGAAATCTCATCAAAAGAGTAGGAATCTGATCACAAGTTCAAAGCTTCAGCCACCTTCCTTTCTTCAGGAATACCATTTACCTACGATAAAAGCCAGTTTTCATTAGCTGTTCAACATTGCAGTTCACAATATATTAACCTAAATGTTGTCTCTTGGGACAAAATGTATATATTTATATTTTTTAACATCCTTTATTGCAGTATTTGATTATTTGAAACACCAGCTGTTTTTACATTGTGTGAAAATGCTGCAAACAATGAAACTTTAGAAATGGCTTAAAAGTTTAAAAAAAAAAAAAAAAAAAACATTAAATTATCCTTTACAAGAGAGTTATTCGTTCTCTGTTTTGGAGATCAAGGGTTTTGTTCTGAACGCAACAATATACAAACTATAATACTTGCCTCCAGCCTTCGAAATGTTGACATACAGTAATTACCTCCTAGGTTAGCAGCAATTGAATGAAAACAATGTCAGACAAGAAAGGTTTATGGACAAAATGTAGTCCTTTAGCATGTACCAGGATGTGCCAGAATGCAATTATAAGAAGCGCATGCATGAATAAAGGAGTAATGATGCTTTGAATAACAAATGCTAAATTCACTCTTTCCCATTCAGCATTAATGGCTTTTGTAATGAAGCCTTAACTGCATGAAAGATAAAAAAAGTGTTAAATGTTAAGAAGGTATTTAGTTTTTAAAATGATGTACTGCTTTTATTTTTTGATGTTGTTAAATGTAACAACTTTACTTTAAAAATTTTATAAAATGAGATATTTCGAGCACTATGAAATCTACATGCAGCTCTGCTCATGAACATGGGTGCGATGCAGCAACAACAACACAACTAACAACACAAGCAGTGGCTGCATTCTTACCTGAAGACTGTTGCTGTGGGATCTGGATTTGGTTTTGAAGATTTCTGTGTACAGAAATGCAACATTAGTATGGCTGGGACATTACCTTCACTAATGATGTGTTATCTTATTCATACATCATTTAAAAAATAAAATCGTTGTTTTCCGATATTCTCCATCAAAATGTAACAATAAGGCTAAATTACCATCTACCAATAATATCACCTCCAGCTGCCACCACTTGTAAAATGAAGCTAAAGTAAGAAGTAAGCAGAAAGACCTGTCTTGGGACAATGTCTTCTGATGAGGAAAATGCATTACGATTGCTTTCCATGGGGTGTGAATGTGTGACTGGCTTAGAATTCAGCAGTGCTTTGCACCAATTTTTCTTTCTGTGTAGGCCAGGGTGATGCAGTGGGACACTCACGTCTGAGTCTGCATGAGTGGCATGCTGGTGGTCTCATAGTTGTCTGGGTGAATGGGTGGAACCACTTCCCCGCTCACAGGATTGAAGACAGGCAATGTGGAGAGAGGCCAGGAGATCTCTCTGTTCTTCGACATGTTGCGCAGCTCCTTTGTGGACTTCTGAATAGAGCTGTGGTGAACCAGCTGAATGCTGAGAAAAGAGAAGATCTACTTAGTGACATAAGCATGCATGGTGCATCAAACATACTAAAGAAGCATGCTCCACAGTATAGGGAGAGCACAAAGAAAACACTGTAGTTCCTGTTCAAGTTTTTACACCACACAACCTATGGAGCATGTAGACGCTGAGGAGTGTGTTGTTTCTTTTTTTGGTCATTCTTCATTTGCTCTATGATCCCATTACCACCTACCATCTCCTCTTTATCACAAGTCACCACTTTCATTTTTCAGTTTTTCTCACACAAACCTCGATAAAACTGTGCTATGGATTTGCTCACTGGCTGCTAGTGTTATCTCTCAATTTGCCGTTTTAAGCAGCTGTCAAGCTGGATGTCAACATGGTGTCTTTATGAATGATTGAGATGGATATGGAAATGTCATCATGAGGGAGGAGAAAGAAAACAAAAAATGTTGGAAGACAAATAAGACAAAAAAATATCACCTGGCTGAAGAGAGATAAAGAGAGAGGAAAAACAAATTAATAAAACACAGAATCAAGGTAAAAGAAAAACACAGGAGAGGAAACACTTACTCTGGTGTTTGCATGTTTCTTTTTTCCCTAGAAACAAAACAAAATGTCTGAATTAAATACTAATATTAATAGTTTTAAGACAACCACACAAAAGCGAATGGGGTTCAAGTCAGGCCAGACGGAGGGAGGTGAAGAAGGGTGAAGAAAAGTGCAGAGGGGCTGTGACAGGGGAATCCTTCAGGCTGCAGTGTCTCTGGTGATGATGAAGAGTAGGTTGGCATGGTGAACTGGACTGACTATGTATGATATGGGGTGGCAGAAACGTATCGTAGATGGTTCGGACATGGTAGATGGGAACCCTTGGACTCAGTTTGTGTATAAATGATTCAACAAAAAGTAATGAACCATGAAACTGCATGTTGAATGAGGATGATAAGCTGCTTTTTTTTTCTTTTTTTTTGGCAGGGATGTCCTTCTAGTCCTCAGCTCTCCAGTAAGTAGAAATAAACTGGGAATTCTATTTCTGAGACTTTGTGATCTAAACTAATTATAAGCACCCACATGTCATACGTATAAACTGGTAGTATATTCTGGTAAGCAGGCATAATGACAATAAACTATATCCTTTTTGTAAAATGATTCACTATTCATGCCAGTTCAGGCTAATATATATCTGAGTGTGTGTGAGGGTGTGTGAGTTTTTTATTGAGAAGTAAGCACAGTGCACTTACACCCCTTCCCGACGGCAGCACATAGAATAGCTGAGGATGATGAACAGGACCAGGGCGACGGCAGAGGGCACAGCCAATGTGACCAGGAAGTCAGCAAAATAGTCCCTACTTTTCAGTGACTCTGAGGGCGGATTGTACTCTCCGATGTCTGGCAGCACTCCTGTGCCTGGATCTGGCCGGCTGTTGTGCACAGGCACAACCTTAGTAATGTCCACCTAAAAGACAAAAGGATAAGAGACTAAGCGCAGGCTAGCCCACTTAAAAAAAAAAGTTGAAATTCAAACTGTAATTACAACTAACAGTGGAAAGACAAAAGTTTTAAATCAAATAGTGTCTCCAAACTAATGAAAGTTGTGAGCCCTTTTGCACACTCAACATTACAATCTTTACAATTCTCCAGTTTCTCTAAAACTGGGAGTTTCATCCCAATTTGTTCACATCCTGTTGTTTTCTTTATTTTTATTCTATAAGCTATAATACTGAGACAATAGATGTTTGCCTTGAGATATTTGGTTAAATCTATAAACATTCACATATAATCCACCATGAAAACGTTGCTTGGTAGCCTAGGTAAGTGACATTTCATTCAGAATTCACATTCATAAAATTAATAAGAAATCAGGGGTTCATGATTGTATTAACAATATTTGCAAAATTACTTTTATTTATTGGTACTTATATCTTGATATGTAAACATTTTGACCACCCGGTTTTTTTTAAGTAAGCAAAAGTATTGGGACATGAGAGGATGAGTTATTTGTTGTTACACAGGTCTTTTCTGTTAGATTTATTGTTTCAATTATAAAAAGCTCTTGATATCTCTCAGCTGAAGCTTTAGATAGCAAAACATTTGAACAACTACTTGAATTTTAAATCGGTTGGTTTAGGAAAACAACAACAGCTGATGGCAGCTAAATTGCGAGAGCACTTAATAAAAATCCCAGAACAAAAGTCAGCGACATCAAGAACAACCTCCACAGGGCAGAGGTGGTGGCATCACAACACGATGAAAATAAGTGGTAAAAATCTGAAAACAAAGCAGTAAAAATCAGAAAACAAGAGAAACAAAGCTTTTTTATGCAAGTGTGGAGACAGAAAGGATAAGATCAGGATCCAAACATATGAACCTATCTGTGAAGTACAGTAGAGGTAGTGTCATCACTTGAGCTTGCACACCAGCTTCTGGAATTAGACTAGACTATCCATCCATCCATCTTCTGCCGCTTGTCCCAAACGGGGTCGCGGGGGAGTAGTGGTGTCCAACCCAGCGCACACAGGGCGAGGACAGGGGACGCACCCTGGACAGGTCGCCAGCCCATCGCAGGGAGGAGCAGGACAGGGACGGTACCTTGCTCAAGGGTACCTCAGGGCAACCCATTGGGAAGGGGCTTGAACCCCCGATCCTCTGATCATGCGGCCAACACACCCTAACCACTAGGCCACCACTGCCCCTAGACTAGACTAATCAGAAAAAAAAACTTTGTAACGCAGCAAGACAATGATGGTCAATCCAATTACCACCACATTGTTACTACATGAACAAGCACTGCATCTCTTTTAAGACAAGGCTGAGAGAGAAACCAGAAACCGGAACTGAAAAATGCTGTGGTAAAAGTGTAGAAACAATAACCAAAAAAGAAACCAACACTTGATGAAGTTACTGGGTTCATTTGAAAAACTGGGTGGTCAGGTTCACAAGGCATTTTATCCTACGTAATTTAACATATCTAAATATAAATACCAGAAAACTAAAGTTGAACATTTGATCTATCGTCTGACAGTTTGCACTTTTACTATAACTGAACATTAAAAACCTCATCAAAGTTTAATCACAGAGCATATGAGCTGTATAGTCAGTGCACCTAAAAAAATGATGATGCCGTTTGTTGTCACTACATTTTAAAAGCCCAATGTCTCTAAGAAGACAAGGTGTTTTATCTTTTTATATAGAGAGATTTTGGTAGGCTGAGGAGATTTACAGCTCTCTACAACTCTGTGTTTGTGGTTTTATGTTCCTAATAGCTATTAAAACTATAGACATTTTGAATTGTTTGAAAAAACACTTTGAATAAGACAGACTTTTATGCAATTTAACATTTATACTAAATGTTATGATTCACATTTTTAACATGGGGGTTATGAGACCCTCACCAGTGAGATCTTGCACCAGTCAATGTGGAACTGCCCTCTGAACTTCTTGTCACAGCTGATGACGGGCTCCATCTCCTGACTGCAGCGCAGCTGATTCTGAGGGGTCTCCACCTCACGCAGGCATGACGAGAACTGTACATCGGCTCCCACCATCACATACACACTACACACACCATGCACACTTAGCAGCAGTTCTATCTACGCAGTGGCCTTTATTCAGCGATGGTATGTAGTAAAAACTGGAGCCTACAGACGTATGTACAAATTATGTTAGTCTAGTCTAGTTTGTGCAAATGCTGTAAGGCAACAAAACAAGCAATATATGAGTGCAAGTGATGATTCAGCTGCAGTGTGCTGAAACAAGAGCCCATGCACAAGCTTCTTAATAAAAAATTGCCCTTAAATACTATCATTTACATTAATCTGGTGTTGCAAAGGTGAACCAATAAAAAGCATCGAAACTTCTGATGCAGTGTAAAAAAATTGTATTTTATTTAGAGTAGTGGAATGATGCAATGCTTTAGTGGGATTGCTTTCCTAGAAGATTGGAATGGCAATACATTGTAATTTTTGTACAATAAAAAAACAGCGCATTTGTCTTAAATATTAATAAAATGATGGTTATAATTATTTTGGTGATATATCCACAAATTAACTAGTTTTTCTTTTAGGAAGTTATAAGATTTGCATTTTAACCCCTTATGAGTTTGATTCACAAGCCAAAAAAAGAAAGAAACTGATTCATGAAAAACAGTCATTACAAACTGACAATGACCTTCTAATAGTTTTTCTGGTTTAAAAACCAATTTACTAATTTATTTTTTGTACTTCATTATGATACATGTTAACAGATTGTGCATGAGATATAAAATTAATATTAATGATCATTTTCACCACAATATAACTACTATTGCATCCTGTTCAAAACGTGCTTTTCTTGGCAATTAATTAGGCAACTACAGAGGTTTTTGACAGATATGCAAAAATTATTTTAAAATATACTATTTTAAACACTTTTGTGTTTTTGGTATTTATTCTTGTACCTTTTTGCCTTTTGTTTTATTCTTACTTTTTCCAATTCACTGATAAGGGTTTATGTACAGTTCTGTGAAGCAAGCTCACCCTTCTTTCAGGTTGTTGATGGGCAGGGGGACACGACCGCCCCGATCCAGTGCAGAAGTGATGTTGATGGCATTGAGTCTCTCTGGTTGCCAAACATTCTTCACTGCACCCAGAAAGTCTCCTAGTACTTCACTGGCTAACATCTCCTCCACATTCATGTTTTTAATGTAGAATTCTGCTTGGTAGGGTAATGGGAACTCTTAACAGAGAATGAAAGAGACAGAAACAGAGAGAGATGGTACTGCAAGGGTTTTCTAAGGGTCATTTAAGTGGTTGGTTATAATGTAGGCTCCTGTTTACAGGTCATACTGACATAGAAGCAGTTGAGATGGCTAGCGGCATCAGAGCAATATCACAGCTCAGTCCAAACATGTATAAGAAATCATTTACACAAGTATAAAGATTATACACTGTACAATCTCTCTCTCATTTTCTTGTCCTAATTTAGGGTCGCAAGGGTGTTGGAGCCCATCCCAGCTCTCGGGGAAACAGCCTGGACAGGTCACCAGTCCATCAAAGGGCAAACACACAGACAAGCACACACCTACGGGCAATATAGCGGACCGACCCGTTTGAGAATCAAACCCAGGACCTTCTCACGGTGAAGCGGCAGCGCTACTACCGTGCTGCCCAGTGTACAATCTTCCAAATGATCTTCTAAGACAAGTTGCTGAACATAATGAGGAATAAAAGAACCTGATTTATTTTGTCCATAAGATTGATTTCATATATGTACAATAATCTTCATATGAAAGTACATAAAACACTGCACATTTAAGCATGATTTTTAAAATACAATGGTGTTGTTGATTAGGTACCAAGATTAATACATTTCACCTTATTCAATACAGTTTTTCACAGGACCTTACCTTCTGTACCCATGATGTTAATGACCAAGTTGTGCCTGGCCGTTTCAAAGGTGCGTCGGTTATAGGCAGTAATCTGTAACACACAGGGTGGAAAGTTTAAATCCAGCTCAGATCAGCTTATGCGCATGGCACAATGCTGCAGACTTTAAGACACAGACAACAATCCTGTGTAGACTGTAACTGTACAGCAGCTCCAGAAAGTATTTAGACCCCCTTCACTCTTTTCAGCTTATGTTGCAGCCTGAAGCTACAACCGTAAAACTTCCGTTTGTTTTTTTCCCATTGATCCACACTCAGTATGTGATGTAATATTTCAGTATTTTCTCTTTGATAAATTTACAAAAATGTCTAAAATTCTGTTTTCAATCTGTTATTATGAAGTACTTACTTAATGGCAAAAGTACTGATTAATGGAAAAAAAAGAATTAAACGATTGTAACATTAGGCTGCAACATAATAACATTGAAAAAGTGAAGGGTTCTGAATACTTTCTGAAGCCACTGTATATGAAAAGAATAGGTTGATAAGTAACCTTTAGTGTAAAATCATTATTATTTCATTACAGTATTTAATTATAAATTCATTTATATGGTCTCATAATGAATTACATTTACCTTCTAGTTTGACCATTTGTGGTGTGTGCTTGTTTTCTCTTTGTTTGTTTTGATGCCATCAATGATAGAAACCCAACAATAATGTAAAGGTTGTCTTTCTTTCAGCGAAATAAAGCGGCATCCACAAGAATAACTTCCTTTGAATTATGAATGTAAATTCAGATTGGAAGACTGGAATCTGCACTCTAAGAGAATCTGTCCATTTGTTTCACTTGTGATGGCTGAAAAATAATGCATATTAAACTGTCATCTGCTATTGTTATAACTCTAAGGTTTCAAAATGAACTCTCGTGCTGTCGTGTATATCTTGGGAATTGTGCAACCCACAATATGAGCTATCTGCCCACCATATAGAATTAATTTCATACCTCAATGATGGTGGGCTTTCCCACATGCTCTGCTGTTGGGGAGCCGTAAAGAACTCCATCGCTGTGTGGAGTTCTTTGAATGTAGCGAAGCCAGCCCGGCCTGTCTGGATACCCTTTCAGGTTAGTGTTAAAGGTGATTGGGTCATTGCTGGTGTCCCCTGTATTTCATTTTCAAAGGCAAATCAACCAGTTATGTTCATTAAAAGCTCTGTCTAAAAAGATAATGTATGGACTTTACTCAATTCCACAATGGAAATCAGTTTTCATGTAAATAAAAATATATCACATAAAAATATATTACAGTATATCAACAGTTAATGCCATAAGTATGTAGAAAAAAAGAAAAATGATAGAGGTAGTATGTTTTATTCATAGGGAATAATGTATATATTTGAATCAGTACTTTTTAGGTGGAGACCATTCCTGTGTTTTACTTCTGAGTAGCACGTTCATATTTTTCACCATGTGCTACTGTAAAATGTCCTTCATCAAAACCTTCTCTACCATTTTGTAAGATTAATTATAAGATGCAAAAAATGCGTACACAACCTGGCTTTGGATAGGGAGGAAATTCCCCTTTAAAGTATTCTCTCTCCAACACATGGACAAATAGTACTCCAGCGGAAGGGTAGACATTCCGGTCTGCATGAGCTCGGGACACGATGGTGACCACTGGAGGGGAGAAAGAAAAAATGACCTGTTATTACTGTGGAAGTAAAAACATCAATCAGACTCTGCAGGGAGCAGGCAAAAAAGCTGCACAAGGAGAAGACATAGTCAGTAACCAAAGACCTGAATATTAGAGGATCTTGTTCAAACTATAAAAAGTATCTGGCAAAAAAAATACACTGCAGGTGATTTCATTATTTCTCTCCTCATTTCTTCTCTTCCTTTTATCATCAAACTGCTGATGTGTGTTGAGCACATAGTGCCCCAGACTGACTGCCACTACATGCTCCAGACAGGAACTAATGGTTGATCTTCAGCACATTTATCCCTACTTATCTAAACAGCAATTATTCTATTCATCATATTAGAAGAAAAACAACAAATCAATTTTTTTTTTATTTATCTAATCTATTTTCTAAAAGATTTTGTATTTTATCATATTTATATATTTATACATTTTTTGCAGTTTTAATTTAAAAAGTTTACATTTCTGCACACTTTTAATTAATCATGTTAAATTCTTCAGGGAGGTGGGCTGTTTGATTAAGCATGGTACTCTGAGATGATTTTCTTATTGAGGTTATTTTAGAGTTTTAGAACAAAGAATATCAGCCCCATCTGTGAAGACTCAATGTTTCAGTTAAAAAAAAAACTAAATGGTACCACCCCTATACATATTCATACTAACCTACAATAGTTTTTATTTAAACATATTCTTAATCTGTATAATTGCACCTTATGCTACAATCCCCTGAACACATTGCAGCCTGTGATGTTGTCTTCACAGACTCAGGCGCCAAAGCACCTCCCAAAAACATCAGTGGAAGAGGCATTTAACTCACATTCATTTTAGTAAAACAAATAAAGAAGCTACACACACACACACACACACACACACACACACACACACACACACATTTATTCCTTCTTCATGATCCATTTCTGAGTGAAGTGTCATCCCTTAAAATGGTTTACTTTAGACTGCCAGTGGAGGCGTTGTGTGCCACTCCTCTCTGCAGCCTCTCCCTTGTCTCTTTTCATTACCTTGTTGTCCTCTTTCCTTCTCTTCTCCAGTCTGTGGGAGGGAGCTCATTTTAATCACCACAGGGAAGAGCGCTGGACTGAAAGAAAACTGCAGTACAGAGTCTCCAGTCCAGACACTAAATGACTCACAGCACTCAGACCCACCCACCACAGCAGATTCTTTCACTGCTGTTTTTATACATAGTACTACCATCAGCATACCCTAGTTGTTAAAATAGTTAGGTGTAAGAGAGGTCAAAACACATGAGAGTTACTCTGAGCTAAAACAATAGGTGATGCATAAAGACACAAACACAAAAATCCCACCCTACCCTTATTTTAAGGCCTACAGTCGTGGATATCATACAGGAATAATCTCATGCAAGCAGATTCATTCTGTTTGTCTATGATAGACAGAGGAGCTCAATAATTTGGGGTATATTTTTAATTGCAATTTGCAAGCAGCAATTTGATTGCAATTTAAATGCAGCTTCAGCACTAAAAATAATATACCAGTTTAAACACCACTAATATATAATAATTAACATTTTATTATGATATAAACTTTTTATTATGATTTAATTTTAAATGGCACTCTTTCAGATTTTATGTTAAAATTATTTATTTTTCAGCCTTACTTGCAAGGATGGACACTGAGCAGCAGAGTGGTTGATGGTTCCAAATGAGTATTTTTTTTTTTTTTTTTTATCATTAGGCTAAAATGTTAAAAACACTCTAATACTCAATGGAAACAAAATTTCATAAATAGGTTATAAAGTGATTTTGCCCATATATTTTTAGAATTTAATTCTAATGAATAATGCTGAAATGATTATCGACATCATTCAAGTGTGGAATATCATTTAGATAGAAAGATAGATACATAGTGTATATATATATATATATATATATATATATATATATATATATATATATATAGACAGTATATATATAACTAACTAACTCATATATATATATATATATATAGCAAAGCATTACAAAATCACAACCACTATACAATAAATACAAAAACAAAGATAAATAATGAAAAAACAGTCAAACCACTGCTGTTGCCATACGAATCCTTACGCAAGGACTGCTTTTTTACATTCACTCAGCCTCTGTATAACTTGTACAGAAACATGTCTTTAATTACACATAACAACTATCTCATTATTTACATTTTCTTTTCCAAAGTGAATGATGAACCCAGACCCCACAAAACAGCAGGACATCACTGGAAAGACTGAGAATGACCCTCAAACTCTCCCCACAAGATGAAGTCATACATATTCAGCTGCAATACAGTCCATGTAATTTATGTTTTGTTGAAAGGGAAAATGAAACACCATATATACAACAGAAACATGCACAAAAAATTTATATCTGAACAGCTGATGCAGATATTTACTAATGGCTACATTCAAGGTCAAGAATTGATCTGATTTTGCTGGCTATAGATGCCTGCTGGGAATTTGTCCCTTGTTGATGTGTTCCCTTTTAAAAGTGTCCATCCTAAGCACAAAGAACTGTGCCAGGCCATGGGGGCTGTAAAACAATCAGATGAGCTGAAAACTGCACAAGCACATGTCCATGAGAAAATTGATGAACTCCACCCTATTCTAATGGATCAGCCATTAATGGTTAATGCCAAAACCTTTGCCACAGGCTAATGTGGAAGTGGAAACACACACACACACACACACACACACACAAGCATACATTCAGGCAGCAGGATCCAGGCAATTGTTGCAGTGCAAATGGCTAACTCTAGTTTATGCTTTTATGGGTCGACCTTGACCGGGCCCCATGGAATCAGCCATTACGTGCCTCAGGAGAATATGCAAACCCTCTCTCTCTCTGTGCCACAGCCCGGGATGTCCTACTGGGGGAGTGCTGAGAATCCCAGCTTCATGCTACAGTTTCTCTTTTCCCGGTCAGAACTCATGTGCTTCACTACTTCAACAGAGGAAAGCAAAGGCTTATGGGTATCTGGAGGCTTCTCTTCAGTAGATCTGCAAGTGTTCTTTCAGAAGTGAAAGTCAGCCATTAAGCCGGGCGCGGGAGCCATGAAGGCGAAGGTGATGACTACCAGCTAATCATACGCCTCAGGTAACCCTAAATTTCAGCACTGAAGGTGTGGACACGTGTTGTTCTCAAATGAAATAACCCTTTAAATCTGTTGATCAAAAATACGGTAGAAAGACAAGCCTGGTGCATTGACATTTTATTAATAATCAGATTATGATCTGATAACAGACACAGTAATACAAAGGCATCAATAGTAGTAAAGGCAATTTTAAAACCACTCTCAACTGTGTCTCCAAGAACTGGAGGTTCTCACCATATTAGGGGTTTATTTGTGGAGATGGAGAACAGAGCAGCAGAAGAAGGAGATTCAGCAGGTTCTAAGAGTGTTATAAAGGGCAAGAGGCTCTTGAGTGCGGCTGTGTGTCAGTGTTAAGAGCAGTGGAGTAAAGGGGATCTGGGGGTCACACCAAGCAATCTGGTTCACTCACCGCTCCTGAGAGATCTGTGTGTGGTGTCGCCGCCTAAAGCCTGGATCAGACTATGGCCTTCGCAGATTTTGACAAGAACAGAATTCACAACAGAATAAGGCATTACGTGACTGCCTTTTCTAGTTGCATTGAAAATAATCATCCCATCTACAAAAGCGGGGTTTAAATGTACCTTTTGCATTCTACGATCTTAACAGCACCTGAAGCTGAACATGTGACAGGCTAGTTCAAAGAACTATCTTACTGAAAAGTGCGTCTTGTAGTAGTTAAAGCCATTAACTCCAGCAGCAGCTTGGCTCATACGTTGCAGCGTTGTTTCTCCACAGCTGTTTACTGTTTACTCTCGAGGCGGCTGCTGGGACTGCAGCTAATCCGCTCCGTTACTTAGCCAGCGAGCTACCGTTAGCCTGCTACCACTCCAAGAAAAAGGCCGGTTTTTCATATCAGATGGCTCAAATTGTCACATACCTACTATAAACCACACGAAGACGCCCACCGAGTCCATGGCCCGTTAGTCGCGATGGATATTTACATGGCAGGTTGGATTTTTCGCTTGTATTAGCCGCACTCCGGCAGCCATAAGCATCCTCCTCACTGCAAATCTCTCGCCTCCGCCTCCTCCCGGGAGCGCGCGCGCCTTTACACACCTCACCCAAACATCTGGCGCAGATGCTGGAAAAGCAGAAACCCCGTTTCTTTGAGGTTTCTAAGACTGAAAGCGGTCAACGCCCAGTGCCGCCTGAATGAACCCAGTCATTACACTCAGCATTTGAAAGCCCGACTCTGTTTTTCCTATGGTTCTCCGTTCATAACAACCCAATAGATCTGATATAACAAAGGAGGGCAACAAGGTTACATCTGAATCAGAGACCAGTCAGGCATTGCAGATGGTGCAAATATGGCCACGCCTGTGGTGGTAGTGAGGCCAGCTATGTTATACGGGTTGGAGACAATAGTGAGATCAGTTAGGTTATTCGAGTTGGAGAAGGTAGTGAGATCAGCTATGTTATACAGGTTGGCGAAGGTAGTGAGATCAGCTGTTATTCGGGTTGGAGAGGGTAGTGAGATCAGCTATGTTATATGGGTTGGAGATGATTGTGAGATTAGATATGATATACAGGTTGGAGAAGGTAGTGAGATCAGCTATGTTATATAAGTTGGAGAGGGTAGTGAGATCAGCTATGTTATATGGGTTGGAGATGATTGTGAGATTAGCTATGATATACAGGTTGGAGAAGGTAGTGAGATCAGCTATGTTATATAAGTTGGAGAAGGTAGTGAGAACAGCTGTGTTATATGGGTTGGTGACAGCGGAGGAACTGGAGGTGGCAGAGTTGAAGATCTGGAGACAAAGTCAGAGAAGTGAGACTTTGTTGGTTGGACATGTACAGAGGACATGAGGAGTATATTGAAATGATGCTGAGGATGGAGCTGCCAGGCAAGAGAAGGCGATGCAACAGAGCACAATAGTCATAGTTGGTCAGTTGTGGCCCAACATAGAAGGTCTTTCACAAGATGCACATGTAACCCAGACACACCCAAACCCTGAATGGGATTGAATTTATAGCTGTCACCACTTTTGGCGTTGCTCACAAATGTCTTACAAGGTTTTACTTGGTGGGTTGAATGGCCAAAAAATTCAAAGGCTCATCACCTGTATGTGGATGGTGGCGGCTGGGATAGTGTTGACCCGCCATACACTTGGCGTAGCTGGTCAAACACAAGACGTGATTTAAGCAGGAATATTGTTGTGATCTATTGGTAGCAAACTCACTTGGATAGAACCAATGGACCACATGAAGCAAGGTTGAAGGTCGCAGATTCAAGTCCTGCCATGCTGGGTTCCTAGAAATAAGGCTTAACCCCAGAGGATTGCTCCACGAGGACTGTTCCTGTAATAAATAGGTGTCAAGTCACTCTGGATAAGTAATCATATGTGCAAAGGATGCTTCATTCTTAATAAATGAAAAACAACATAATCATTTTATTCTCGTGGCAGTATTAAACGGTATTTAGTGGCAGTAAAATGAAGGGAAGAGATTTGAAATTTTCAACACAAAGTCCAGAGGTGGCCTACATTCAGAGGTATATCCATTCTCTTTTCACATCCCAACAAGCCTAAATATTCTCTGAAGTCCAGAACCCTCCCCCAGTCCATAAGCTCTAAAGCGGACAATGAGATAAGATCTGTAATAATGTATTCAACCTCCTGTGGTGAGTCTGAGAAGACAGATGGCCATGCAAAAGTGCCCTCTGCCTCATGGTCAACACTCCACAACCAGACACGGTCTACCTTCTAATGTAGACAAATTGAATGAAACTCACCAAATATAAGATATTCATGTTTATGTCTTTACCAGGCGCTGACCAAGGATGAGCAAGTGTAAGTGTAACATGACTAACATTGTTTTGGTCACATTTATTAGGTCAAGCTCACTGAAGATACCTCCCAGAATTTCTGTCTCAACCGTTTTTTTACCCACCATAGACTTGTTGTTATAATTATGAGTCCCATCCTCATCTTCATCCCCACCTTCATCCTCATCGTCATCATCATCATTATCATTATTTTTATCAAATGCAGTGTGTTTTTGTTCCCCAAAGGTAGTAGTGGTTTTAGGTGTGTGTGTGTGTGTGTGTATGTGTGTGTGTGTGTGTGTGTGTGTGTGTGTCACAGGTGAAGGGATAACAAATTGCACAGGCCTACACTTCAACACACATAATTATTTTTAGGTTGCTAAGCAACGTGCTCGCATGGTGACAGGAGTAGGAGAGAAAACATGTGATACCTTCCTCTGGACTTCACTGTCCCTGGCTGTCCCTGCGGGTAGGTGTCCGCTATTTTAGACACTTTGGGATGCAATTTTATTCCTAAAAAAAGCCTCCCGTTATGAAGGGTATCCGGCTCGTTCTGGGGTGTGCAGGTGTGATCTACAGCGTGTCAACACTCACACAGACGCCCATCAGCCCTGCAGGACCACCGAGCTCAGGAAACCCTGCCCTCAGTCACTCAGCCTCATCGAGCATTTTACACCCCAGTCTTTCTTCTTTCCGGTCGTCCTCGTTTTTTTTTCTAGATGTGAATCGCTCTCTTTCTCCCAGAAGACTCTCTCAGCCTTTTCAAGCCAATCACATGACTGTCAGCCTCCCAGCCTTCAGGCACAGACACTTCATCCTCTCTGCCTTTTCTCCGCTCATGGGAAAAGCATAATAATAATAATAATAATAATAATAACAGCAATAACAACAATAATAATAACAACAATAATAATAATAATCCTGACATTGGGGTTTCTCTAAAGGTCGGTCAACTACTATAATTTACTATAAGTGTTTTTTTGGTTTTTTTTTTATTGCTCACAATACCTGGTTAAAGAAATCCTGTGATGATGTTTTGGTATTTTATAATTGTTACACTAAGTCTCGACACTGTTCGGAAGCAGGAGGAATCAAAAACCCAGTAATTCCTGGTATTATCGTTAAGTATTCACAGCGCTCGTATGTTTTTCTTTGCAGACTGCGGTGCCCAGTTATTGGAACGGACAGAGTCATAAGTAAATAAGGTTGAACACCTGTCACATGGGCCCAATCTTTGTGCTACAAGGCGGCATGTGGAGGCACAGAACGGCATGGTGTCAACAAAAAAGCACATTGTTAGCAGATTTCCCGTGTGAACTGAACAAAAAGACGTGCGGTTTAATGAAGCTGCGATAAGGCGGCTGTGTTTGGCCCCCTGTTGGGCGAATGGCGGCATCAGTCCAGAGCCTGCAATGGCGTTTGTGTGTGTGTGTGTGTGTGTGTGTGTGTGTGTGTGTGTGTGTGTGTGAGAGAGAGAGAGAGAGAGAGAGAGCCCGGCTTGTGTGTCAGATCGTTCAATGGTATGTTGAAGGTCTCGGTGTGGGAGTCCCTGTGGTCTGAATGAAAATGATGGTCGGGCTGCGACGCGGGGATGCGAGTAGAGCCTTTTCATCCGCCTGAGTTCTGCAAGCGGGGAGACGCTTCTGTTTGGGATTGCAGGAACTGATAAGAGCATCAGTTTTCCGAGAGAAACACAGACAGAGAGGGAGAGGGAGAGAGAGAGAGAGAGAGAGAGAGAGAGAAGACGTAAGTGACCCTTTTGTTTTGGACATGGTAGCACAGCAGAGTTAGGCAATAAGTACTTCTGCTTTTGGAGCCGTTTCCAGTTGCGTTAGAAATGCGTCCTGCTTGTGTGCATGCAGTGTTGATGTGTAGGCTTTCTGCACGGAGCTGTCAGTTATCCGGCCGACGGACAGACTCATCTGCTCCAACATCTCAGCCGTAGGGCTTCTATACGTCGCAGTGTTGTTACTTCTACAGCCTGCATGCTGTTATCCTGAAACGAGCTCCTTCATACAGCCTGTCCTTCATTCATTCTAATAGCGATATCTTGTTTCAACCTCCTTTCCAGTCCTCTGTTATGCATGTGTTGAATGGTGCAGTTTTGCATGTCTGCATTAAGCCTCTCTTCAGTTCCTGCTCTTTTCTCTGGGCTGCTGAGGGGCATTCATTTGGTCCAGTCTCACCAAGAAAAGGAAGGAGTCCGTCTTAAGCCGTGATCACTAGTTGTATGCGGGTGATTAATGCTTAAACCTCACACAGATTTATGCACGCTAGCCCAGCCAGATCTAGAAGACCATTAGAAAGGGCCACAGTCCCACAGATCTTCACCGATACAGAGACCCATCTGTGCATTAGCATCTCAACCAAAATATTCCTCATGGCAGACTGATGATTACGCAGAACAGTCTGGCCCCCAGGATGGTGGGCAGTAATACACATAAGTCAACCTTTTTGGCTTTTAGAGTATGAGAGTTTCTGTTTATCTGTCTATTTGCTGTATATGTTGAAAAATGTGTGATCACTGCACATGCTGCTCAAAATAGCCACGAATGCCATTTTGTGCTTAGGAGGCAAGCTGTGTTACATCAGTGTGCACTCAGTGAATTAGACTGCACCAAGTGCTTTCTTGAAGAATAGCCTTACACTCTCAGGATCACTGTGCTATTAGGTTATTGATACAAGGCTTCTATTTGTGCAGAAACTTTTAAGATAGCAGTGAAGTGAGCAGTGAAGAAAGCTTTTGCATTGCTTACAGACACATTCCAAGCGTAATGCACACTTGTTCTTTTTTTGTTTAACTCTAGGGTACGGCGACTCCACTTAACAGAATGTGATATTGAGTCACGTGAAAGGCATTTGGGGATGCTACTGCACATTTGAAAGCAATTGCTCCCTCCGTCATTGAGGCTAAGATGCTGAAGACGGAGGCCTCTGCAGAGAGGACTAACCTGAGGAGTGCCTCTCCGCACAGGAATGCCTACAGAGCAGAGTTCCAGGCTCTGAAGAAGGCCTTCGACCAGCCCAGACAAGATGGCGACCCCAAGCTCAAGGATCCAGAGCGGGTCAGGCAGCCCCGGGGTCGGCAGTATGGTGCCCATGTCAGTAGGATCAAGGACATGTTCATGCAGATGGGCACCGAGAACACAGGCTCTGGCAAGACGCAGACAAAGGACGATACATCCCCGCAGAGGCTTGCAAAACCGACCAACTTTGTCAACAGAGCGGATGGTTCGGTGATCAAACTTCAACATAGCGAGAGGAGCGCCAGCGGCCATAACTCAAAGTTCTCAGAGACGAGGAAGCTGTTTGAGCAGAGCTCCAGAGATACATCCCAGTCTCCTGTGTACTCTTATGGCAGAGAAAAGAGGGGCTCTCATGAACATCTGGATGATTGGAGGGGGGCACGTTCCAACAGGGGCAGCACAGACTCTTTGGATAGTCTTTGTTCACGAACAGAGGCTTCGTCTCCCACGGTCAGCCAACTTAGTGCTGTGTTTGAGAACTTAGACCAGCAAGTCTCTAATTCCACTTTTAGGAAGACCCATGGGGGTGGACGGGCTCTGTATTCCCCAGATAGCTCACTCAGACATGGGGAAACCAGTGAGGATGACATCAGTGCCCGCCAGTCTCCGTCAAGAGGCGTGTACAGAACCCGTGTTGGGAGCAAGCACACCCTTCCAGTTTCTTCCTCCTCAGAAGATCTTCTCAGTCCCAGTCCTTTGTCAGATGTGGTAGAGCAGCCAAAATCAGTCCAAGAAAAGAAGCTCCAGGAAAGGACTGTGACAGAGAGTGATCATAGGGATGGAGGAACTGCAGTGGCTGTGGATGGATCTAGTGAGCAGAAGCAGGCAGAGGATGCTGCTGGAGTTTGCACTCAAGTCAGTGACACTACAACTCATGACCAACCGCTGGAGAATATGCTTGACTCTGCCAATATCAAGTTGCGGAACGATGCAGAGGAGCCCACCAAAGATGAGTCAAGCCGGATTACAGTGGATCAGATAGAGGAGCCCAGTGAGGAATACTGTGGCAATGAGAGGGTTATTTTCAATGCAGATGGGGATGCTTGCTACCAGGGCTGGGGAGAAAGCTGCACTGACCTGGAGGATGATTTGTATGGAGAGGATGATGTTAGCTATGACCCTGGATCAGAGATCACAGAAATTCCTGGTCTTCCAGAAGAGGATAAGGAAGATATTCCTCAACGGCGGAAAATATGTTTCAGCACCTCTCCAATTACAGTAAGCTTAGCCATTATCTTTAGGCTATAGCCTGTTCAAATTTTTTTTTCTATTTGATCTGTATCTTGCATAATGTGTATGTTCCTAATGTTACCTTAATTAGATACTGAGTCTAGGTATTGTATTATATTATATAGAGAAACATTTAAGCAGATCAGATCTCCAAGAGCACGTTATTGGCCATTGCTAAGCTCTGTTGAGTCACCATCTTGCCTGGTCATTGCAGTGCAGTTTATTTAACGAGCAGGCAGTGTCCTGAAGTGGCGTTTGAAGGGCCTCCAATGTCTGCGGGGAGATGTGCACACAAACAGCTGTTGCCCTCACAGCCTGCCCTCTGATACTGCCTCCTTTTGCTTTTTGCACTAATTCAGCCTCTCTTTGTTATACTGTAGTCTGTCATGTTCGTCTCACTATTTTTGTAAATGATCCAAGCCTTGCAGGAGGCTTGTGAATCCTGTGTGCTCTGTGTTCCTATGGGAAGTGTGAAGGTGGTAATTGCATTCTGCATGCCTCTGTTTGCTAAGCTGCTGGAGGTTGGATTGCTCTAATATAAGATGAGAGTAAGGGGCCTTTTATGTTTTGCTATATTTTTTACTAGCAAATTAATCTGAAGAATGATTTTAGAAAGCCTTAGTCATCAATCGCAAATAACCCTGCGTTCCATTTGCATTTACCCCATCAATGAAATCAAAGAGTTGGAGATCATGGCTTTTCTGTTAGGACTATTGATAGGCCATTATATTTTGAGCATGTTCACTAAATAAACAAGCCCTTGGAAATGTGGTAACAGAAAAATGTCTTCTTCTTATTTTGGCTGCTCCCGTTAAAGGGTCCCCACAGTGGATCATCTGTTTCCATTTCCTATGGTGCTCTGCATCTTCCTCATTCAAACCAACCACCTTCATGTCCTCTATCACCACATCCATAAACCTCCTCTTTGGTCTTTCTCCTTTCCTCTTGCCAGGCAGCTCCATCTTCAAATTCTCCTCCCAATCCTCATTTCTCCTCTGGACATGTCCAAACCAATGCAACCTTGCTTCACTAACTTTGTCTCCAAAACGTCCAACCTTAGCTGTTCCTCTAATATACTTATTTCTAATCCTGTCCATCCTCTTCACACCCGACATAAATCTTAGCATCTTTTACTCTGATACCTCCAGCTGCCTGTCTTTTCATCAGCACCTCCATCTCCAAACCATATAGCATAGCTGGTCTCACTACCATCCTGTAAGCCTTTCGCATTCTGCCACTCTTCTTCACCCGTTCCAACCTGCCTGAACTCTCTTCTTTACCTCCCTTCCACATTTGCCATTACTCTGAACTGCTGATCCCAAGTATTTAAATTCCTTCACCTTTGTCACCTCTACTCCCTGCGTCCTAATCACTCCATTTTCCTCCTTTTCATTCACACTCATGTATTCTTTGTCCTACTCACTTTCATTCCTCTCCTGTCTAGAACATATCTTCTTCTCTCCAGGGTCTCCTCAAGCTGCTCCCATAAGCAAACATCATCGTCCATGGGGTCTCGGGTCTGACCTCATCCGTCAGCCTGTCCATTACCAGACACTCCTACTGCAGACCTCAGCACTGTCACACTGCCTTCATGTATATCCTGTACTACACTGACATACTGCTCTCCCACTCCTGACCTTCTCATATAAAACCAAAACTGCTCTCTAGGCACCCTGTCATATGCTTTCTCCTAGTCCACAAAGGCACAATGCAGCTCCTTCTGCCCTTCTCTGTACTTTTCTATCAACAACCTCAGAGCAAACATCGCAGCTGTATGTTAACAGAAAAGTGTGTTAATCGGAAATGAGGGAATGTGGCAAACAAAAAGCAAATAAACATTCCTCTGGTCCAGATCAATCCTATTAGCGCGCCTAAGTTGTTCTGAACAACAACTACCTTCCCTCATTTCCCTCAACAGGAAAATGTGACGTTTGCTTGCAAACACCTCTCACATTAACTGAAATCTCATGGAGTCATCTTGTGTCAGCCTTTGTAGGAGTAAAAGGTCAACTACTCGAGTTACTCCTCTTTTTCCTATGTAGTGTATCATATTCTTAGAGTTCTGCAATCAGATCACATCCCTCTGCTACTCTCAAGTTGAATTCTCAGATTAGCTGGCTAATTATAAATGAAGTATATAGGTCTTTCCTGCTGCCCAATGCCATTTTGTACTTTCACATAATACAATAAGGCATCAGAATCTTAAAATTAACTCTTAAATGACTTGGAAGTCATTGCCTTTAGAACTCAAACATGTGAGAACTGCTCTGTTTTAATGGAACTGTTTTATATTACTGTTGTTCAATATATTCATGGCCCGGAGGCTGTTAAAATGCAATTGTCCTCTCGTAGATATTGAGTAAATAGAGAGTGTCAGCCCATTGTAAATTGGTATTGTGCCGCCTGGGTTAACAGTTGACTGTCCTAAATTGTTGAACAGCCCTTGGCTTCAGTTTATCAGACAAAGGCTGGACTTTGCCCATTGATCATATGGAATATTAAACCCTGTCAGGCCACAGTCTTGTTTTGCATTCTTTGAACAAACAACTGTCTGTCTCCTGTTTGGGCTTATGAAAGGGACAAAGTGGTTTGGTAAAATGTAGCTACTCCCACCAGACTGACCCAACACAAGACTGGCTTGACCCCTGAGGGAAAGAACTACAAGAAAGACTTTAGTGGGAAAAACGTCTGCGATTAATCTTTCTCAACATTTTTTTCCACTCTTGTAATATTTCTTAGTGCCTTGTAAAGCGGATAAATCATTTCAACATTAAAGCTTTTAAACCTTAATTAATCTGGTGCCCTAGTACAAGGCTGGGGTGGAGAGCTGCTCTAGTGGCTGTGAACTTTAACAGCACTCTTGGAGACCTGCTTTCACAGAAGTAGCAGAATTCTATTGGTTCCAAAGAGATTTTTACAATTTTGCCATTTCATTCAATATTAATATTATGTCTCATATATCAAACTATGTTCTCTGTCTCATTTAATGCATTTTAGGGTTTTTTGGGGTATTAATGTATCATTAATTTCAATTAAACATTCCCACCCCTGAAGCAAATCAAAGACATTCAGTGAGGAATGTATCAGTTTCAGGTTTCAGGAGTCCGTCTCATTGATGTGACTTATTGTGCACATGTTTGAATGGATGTCCTCCTCTTCTCATTGGCTCTGTGTGCAGTGCTCTAAGATGGGGTGAGTAATGCTGGCAGCATAGTGGCTGGCCCAGTGGCTATGATCACTGCTGGCTCATTGTAAAAGATATTTATACATGACAAATGATTCCATTAGAATTCTGACCATGCACATTTACAGCCGTATTGGTTATATCTAATGAAAATGCCAGGATATACATATTCTAAGACTGTCAGCAGTAACCTGCTTAATCTGGACTTAATCTGGAAATTATAAATTTAAGTGCTTCATTAACTTAATTTCTAGGACTACAGCAGTCAAATTTCTATGTCCAGTTTCACTTTCCTCAGAGGTCCACATTTTAATTCCTACATTTGTTTAGAATAATGACAATAACAATTATTTGATCTTAAGCTAGGATATACACTGATGCAAAAACAATCTTCCTTATACACAGGCTTGCATGCACTTGCATGAACAAACATTCAGTATAGCATGCATAGCCTCATTACATAATAATATATTAAATGTGTCTTAGGACACGACTTATTACTTATTAGTAGTAAAATAGCAAAACAACCAAATACTGAAAAACAAAAAATATATTATATACAGTCCCATGTATTTCCTGATTGGAGATTCTTTTTTTTTTTGCAGACATTGCTGTGTTCACATTTTGAAATTGCAATTTGAACCAGCCAGTATAAAATTAATACAATATATGTGCATCACTACTGGAGAGCAGAGCAGAGGAGAAGATGCACTTGGTACTTGCATCGGGATGGCAGATTTCTTTGATTTTTTTTCAAGCACAAACAACAGTGGGTCCAGATCCGACCCCACACGGCATCAAAGCCCCATAACTGAGATATGAAGCTAATTAATTGATCTACTGTGGACAAGTGCTCTGTGTGGACGTGTCCATGTGTATGCACTTGGCTGTCCTTTGTAGTGTCTCTCCTGTCATCATGCTCGCCGTGTGCTCCTTAAATGGCACTCAGAGGTTGTAATGAAATGTTGCATCATACAAAATTTGGCCTCTTGTTGCGACATCTTGATTCCCTAATCAAATTAAGTAGGTTTGAAAGACTAGAGAGCAACTGAATGAGTGCTGAAATGACACAGTAATTGCACACTCCACTTTCACTATTCTATCATTATATTACAGATGCCTGCCTACTGTCCAGATGCTTCTGTGCTCTTGTGTGTGCTTTAATCTTGAACTACACAGCTTTACTGTGAATGGAACCAGCATTTAACACCATAGGCCTTCACTGTCCATTATTTTTTATAAGCTAACTTGTCAGAGGGAAAGCAAAATGAAATGGTCAATGTTTTCTCTTTTAGCCAAAAGACATGGTTTTATTTCTCTTCATCACGTGACCAGGCAGACTGTTCTGACCTTCTCTTACAGATTTACTCTAACCTTTCTGATCTGTATTAATTATTCTGCAAACTGGAGTGCATCATTTTGTAAACCACAGTATACTGTAAAAAACAGATAAGTGTGTTTCCTTCTCCTTTTTATGACCTTAAGATGAGAGATATCGACCTGGACCTGTGTCGTTTTCACTGATACTGGTTTTGCTCTCTAAGCGAGTCAGTCTAGTGTGAATTCCGCTCGAGTTAATATTTCACAGTTTGTGCTGAGGCACTTGAGATGACGGCCCTAAATCCAGTGAATAAGGAGATATATTGTAATTGGACTCAGTGAGGCTTGAGGCAGTAAATGGCAGCATATAATCTGCTGCTCTTCATCACAACTGCAACTTCCTTTGTGAAACAGCTATTTGCTAGTTTGGTATCTGAACTTGAAAATATCAACAGCATCTACATTTCCAAAGCACTGAACTGATCATGGTTTTCTTCGAAGAAGGAAAGGAAACCTTGAGTGTGTGATATTATGCACTTAACACCGGGTGTGTTAAACCTCTGCTCCAGATTATGTTTTTTTTTAAAGAGCCCCATGAAACTACCTAGGCCTTTGAGTCATGGCTTTTGTGTGCTTTTGATTTGAGTTTTTGTTACAAATGTTGTCAATCAGGCTTAGAGCATGAGACATATATTACAATATACAATATTTTCCCTCCAAGATGTATGTGGGATTTCTGCTTCTTTTGCGGATTACCATCTATTAGCACAACTACAGCACAGGCCAACCGGATGTTCTGTTCCTGAAGCCTTGCTTGACAGCCATTCTCTAGACTTCTCAGGAGCTGATGGTTATGCAGTCTTTGGATTTAATAAGAAAGTACCTCATTTCAGATGGAGCAAAATGCAGAAGCCTAGACACAGTTAATCAGATGAAACACAATATCGGGAGCTGTTTAACTTTGTGTTTAGCTTTCATTTCCCTGAAGAAAAGTCCAAGCTCATCAAAATGGCTATCAGGAAGAAACTTTAGACACTCATAGAATACTATACCACTGAAAAAGACCACAACATATTTTCCTGATATTGTTTTTTCAGATGTAAAGGTTTCTCTGTGGTACTTTAATAGTAACGATAGAGTTTGTTTGTTTGGTGTCACCTGACCTCTTGTGGAGCTGAATTTTTAACGATTGGAAACAGAAGACAGCTCTGCGGTCCTGGGGCAGGGAAGATCCCGGCTGGCCGTGTCAGGCGCAACCACTGCCCCTCCCTGCTTGGAATCAGGCTCTTTTTTAGAGACAGCCATTGTTCTCGCTCGCCTCTTGTCTGAAAACAAGGAGGTCCTCAGACTGACACAATGTCCTGCATTGTTGCTCGGCACTGTGGCCAAATGGGCCATCTCTACACACACCCAGTCAAACTGAGTTCAGTTTACTCCCAGTGTGCCCAGCAATTATGCCCTGTCAGCACTGAACATCTACAATGGCCTTGAGCATATATTTAAACTATAGCAAGCATAGATTTCAGTAGTTGATGTTTATAGGAGAAAAAGAAACTTGCAAAAGGCCTTGAAGGAGGAGGAGTGCAGGGTGGAACCTCCCTTAGCACCCGTTTGAAAATCTAATACAATGCGCTTTTGTTTGCCAAAGCCCTGCTTAACAATGCCATTCAGTCAATTACTCTAATTAAAAATACAGCAGGGTGCTCTGTTATTAGCAATGTGAGATGCTTTAACCCACACCTACATAAATGGACCTGAGACATGAAAGGAGCATTTTCCTAGACCCACAATCTAAGTGTCCCTCTTACTATGCTTGTGGGAATGATTGTAGGCTACCATTAAAGGAGTGGCTCAGCAAAAAATCTAATTTACACAGTTTTTCCACTTACCCCCAGATGTAGCTCATCAGCCAAATCATGTTTGGAGGCCAAATTATGCATCTTTAATTAGGCCCTGCAGCTATGAGACTAATGCTGAATTCAATACTCACTCGGATCTAAACATAAAAACACTCTGAGTCCACTCAAACTGCAACCAGCTTTTCTATGAGGCACAACACTATGGATCTAACATGCAACATGGATTACTGTGCTCTTTAATAATGAACAGAGCTTCAATACACAGGCAAATGCCTTTTTTAGTGATAGAGAACTTTTTCATACAGTGTGCTAATTGCTTTTTTTTAGCAATCATAAATCATAAATATGCTAAATTTGTATTCCAAGCAATGTGGATTCCAAATGGTAACAAATGGGATTTTTTTTTTGCTTGGACATTTTATTATTGGACATTATTCTTTATTGTATCCAGGGGTAATGCTTAATGCAATTTTTATAGGATTGTAGAAAATTACTCATCAAATTAAGTGACAGTATAAACTTGATATCCAGTAGGTGCGGAGTCTGATCAGCCAGTTTTTGAGCTTTTATACGTTAAAAGCCCTATAGTGTGTTAAAGCCAAGGAATGATTTATGGTTATATATTTGGCAAAATTTGACTATTTGTTTTACTAAATGTAAATTTGATGGTCTACATTTTTAGCTCAACCTGACTACTAGTTCTTAAACTAGAACGTTGGTCTGTAGTCTATAGAATAATTACCATTAGCCGGCATTTGTGAACTCTAATCCTTTTGCAGTGCATCAGAATGCTTCCAGCAGCATCAGCATTGTATGGACACAAGTAAGTGTTCAGGAATGTTAATGTGCTGAGTCGTCTGTGTAGATTGCTAATACTAATGCATAAGACAGGGCTTTGGTGCCAGTAATGTCCAGGAGAACTCTGCTGACTCGTGATGCTGATGTTCGAAATTTGCTTCCACACTTTTGGACTTAAGCTAGTGAGCTAATGTAGTGTTGCACTGTAATGTTACAATTACTGGCCCTTAAATAAAAAAAGAGAAAATACAGAATACCTATATGTGACGCAAGTTCATGCAATGTCAGCATGAGGTGACTATGATCTGTTTGAGACAAGCAAAATAAGTAAGCAGAATACACATAGCAAAATCTTTAAAAGGTGTAAAACGTGTGATGTATGAGTCGTTTTCCTGCTTCAGACATCCCTGTTTTGGAGCCTGGCCATAATATTCACCTGACAGTCAAAGATGTAAACACCAGTGTAGTGTGTGAAAGAAATTATATGATAAATCCAGAAGTAAAACTATAATAAGCAGTGTATATTTCCTATATATTGTATATATATATATATATATATATATATATATATATTGTATATATCCTAAAATTGTAAATGTTATTGTACATCAATAAAATTTCCAATTTTATTGATGTACACAAATATGTGAAATTTTCTTCTCTTGTTACACAATTAGAACTGTTTTTAACTCTTTAACAAAATAAAATATATATACTTTAAAAAGTTGCCCATCAAGAATTTGTTAGATATTTTAGGTTTGGTGTTAACTTGGTAATAAGTGAAGCGCAGTCTTCTATTACTCCTTAACAACATCAGTCAGGAATTTCAGTTGAAAGGAATCTTCATTCATAACAGCAGTCGAATATATAAGGTCTCACAGTGAACATTGTATAAATGTTGATTTTGTCATTATATATATATATTTTTTTTTTTTTATTTTAAACCAGAATTCTGTGATTAGTGGCAGCTGATGAGGCCAAGGGTCATTCATTGCTGAGCTTAATCCTTGGCCTGGGCCTCAGCAGGAATGCAGTCAACCACAGTGTGGCCACAACTGCCACGGCTGATCGTGCTGCTTTAGATGAATACTGGTGGAGAAGAGCAGCACTGGGACAGGCAGCGGGAGGGAAAGGAGAGACCAATAATGAAGGGAGTGGGTGTGGAAAGATGGATGATGGAGCTGCTACTGTATGATTTGCTCATGCAGTCTCAGTAGCAAAACTGTCTCTGGGGAAGGCGAGATAGAGAAAGGCACACCCAGAGGCAGCAGGCAATATGAGATGCTCACATAGCAGGATTACCCATGAAGTCTCCAAGCATGAAATGAAAAATGTATATCAACAGCACTGCACTCTTTTAGCAGCACTTCTGTCCAGCAGTGTAGCTATAACCCTTTCACTTCTAACTCATCAGCAGCTAATTTGTTATTTTGATTCTGGCTGATCTGTGTTGCAGTTTTATAAAAAATAATATACGGTAGATAAATGCAATAACATTGCTGCCACTACATCTGCACCGAAAAAGTTGCAGCAATTAGAGTTACAGTTACAGTTATTTATCTCTTACTTTCCACAAAGCAGTTATTTAATCATGTTTCTGCAGCCGATTAAAAAAATTCACTAATTTCTTAATAGCGAGAGATGATTTTTCTAATTCTCTCTAATTCTTTGGCTAAAGGAACATCTAAATATTGGCCCCAAAAATCAAACTGGCTGTAAAAATTCAAAACTGGATTACCCTAAAAATGTCATCATAGGTGTAACTAGTAACAAGAATACATTATACCGCAAAACTAGCTGCCATTAAATTATTCGCTATGTTCACAATTCTTGGCCTTCATAGAGAATGGTGCTGTGTATTGTGGTACTGTGGGAGCAGTGATGGAGACAGTACCTTGCTCAAGGGTACCTCAGGGTAATTGCTGGTGCAGGAAGACCTCCCTGCTTATGGGTCTAATGCCTAAGCACTAAGCCTCTACTGGATGTTTAAGTAAGACTCCACTGAATAGATTGTGGTGAGGAGTGGGAAAGAGGAAATGGTGGTGAGAGGCTGATTTATGATGAAATTACAAAATTGCTATGTTGCATTTGTTTGATGTCAGTTAACAGCTGTATTGATCAGAGAGTTGTCGACGGGAGATGGACGGTTCGAGGGGAGAGGAAGCGCAACTGATAGCAGAGAGCTGATGAGAAGATAGAAACGCTGGGATTCATTATGAACAGTTTGAGTGAAGCTTTATCAGGATATTACAGTCAATGGCTACAAAAGTGTAAAAACGAGGAATACTTGAAGTTATTGGGTACTAACTCTTTAATGTTAAACTATAACGGGAAATTGCAGTGAATAATGGAAATGTCTTTCATATAGTCTTATGTTAATGAGAAGAATTGTAGTTCAGATTTTGCAAATCGCAAATCTGCACCAGATGAAACAAGTCATTGTTTTGTAAACTGGAATGCATAGTCAGTTATAGATATTCCATATCTGTGTCATGCAAACACAAAACTAATAGAGAGCATGCAAACCCAGCCTTTATTCTACAACAATTCTACAAGTTATATATATATATATATATATATATATATATAATGTAGGTCAACTACAAAAATGTAGTTCAGAAATGTAAACGATATGGTTTCCTCAGGGCATTTATTTTATAAACTCAAGCACACTGCTAATATACCAGTGCACTGCTCCCCACCATTTTCCATCTGATAGTAATAAGAGCTAAAGTTCAAAAGACATGTAATCCTGTAATTTACCAGGGACTATTTTACTGCTCTGCAATCACTGAATGTTGTGGGTAATGATGTGTTTCTCTGTGTCATTGTTTTCCACTCTATTTGTGCAGGATGGCTGAAACCAATGCATCCATGACAAGAGCTGCAAAATGAATAGAAAAATAAGTACTTTTAACCGAATACCTAAAATATGCATTTAGAATTCTGAAAACAAGCAAACGATAAGAAGATGCTGATTGGTTGTTTATTTTTATAGATTGTATTTGATCATTTTGAAATGGAAACTGGATGTGCTTCTATCCCTTGATTTTTAGAAATGTGCATTCCAACAAATGAACAAAAATGCCAGCCACATTTAAAAGTGCTTCTTGGGGATAAAATACTGTAATTTTTCTTTGAAACTGAAGTTAAGCCGCACATTACCCGGAAAAGCAAACTGTTTGAGGAATGCCTTACTGATAGGCCTTTAATAAGAATTATTATTCCCAAACAATGCAGCATCATCTTTTCATTTAAAAGTAGTGTAATGTAAACACTGTGATAGGACCGTGATGATCATGTTAGACTGTTCTCACCTAAGAATTCTCTCCACCATGTCCCTGGCAGGTTCAGTGAAGCTCTGCCAGTTGCCGCGTCTGGCTGCAGGACAGCAGACAGTGAGCCAGAGTGCCATTTTTAGTTGGCGGTGGGCATTCAGGCAGTAGGCGGACAGGCCGGGAGATAACGGGGGATTTTACCTAACGGTGTGTGGAATGTTCTCGTACTGCTCCTAGGACAGGAGTGTTCGTCGACTCAGCAAATGTGTGAATCCCATTAGACCCTTCCATCATAGCAGTGTAGCCTCAAGGGAGGGGTGCTGCATAGTTCCCCACCTTCTCTTTCTCTCTCTCTCTCTCTCTCTCTCTCTCTCTCTCTCATATCATTACTTCCCATCAAGACATTCTTTCATGCTCTATGTATTGCCCCCTTTCACACCTGTGCTTTACATTTCCTCTTCACTTTATTCTAGAGCTCTCTGGCATGCTAAAGGTCATGTAAACATGTTTTTTTCCCAATGAAAGTTCCAATTCTTTGAACTCTGTGTATCAAACAATATCAATTACCAGTCTGATCCCACTGCTCCTTTTTTCTTCATCAGCTCTGTCTTGTGCACACTGCATACAATACTCTTCCTCAGCACTGCAGTCTTAAAAAGAGGATCTTGTTTAAAATAAAATGTTCTTTTATTTAAATATAAAATGATTAAATGGATCTTTGCATGACTTAATTGGTTCTCTGTGATGGGGGAATATTGTTTATGGTTCTATGAAGTATCATTTTAAAACGTTATTAAGGTTATTCTATTGTTAAAAGTAAGGGAACCTTTGTGGTTTTATATAGAACCCTTTTGGTTATGAGTATACTCTATATAACACAGATACCAAGCTCACATCCCAGTACGAAGCTCAGATGCTATTTAGCAAACTTTTAGACCTTTATTGCTATGGGAACACCGCTTTACAAGGAAAACATTGCTTCCCAGATGAGGTGTGTGATAGAGCAAGAATACAGTAGCAAACAAATCATAATTTAGATCAAATTTAGGTCATGTTTGTTGAGTCGTGATCCATTTAGTCATGAAATCTGTATTGGTGCTAATATTGATGCAGGAACTGTGGATCTCTAGTTGGACAGGCGTACTTACCAGCAGTGCAGCTGCTGTCCTGAACCTTGGCTACTTTTTAAGGGCTTTTTTACTTTCGACTCTCTTTCTCTCAGCTTCAGTATAGACATAAACAGACTAAAGCAGATGCAGATAATATGCATTGTAGCAGCTAATCCATTGTTCAGCAACATGGCAGCTTAATAATGCATGGTGGTTGATCAGGCTGAATTATTGATGACGGGAAGTTTACAGTGACAATGGAATTCTCATATCACCCATTTGTGAAGCTCTGCATGCTCCAGTTTCACCATTTTCAGTGCTAGGCTTTCAGATAGTCCTGAGCTTCTCTTCTTGTAACACTCCCAGCTGCACAGGCTGTTCTGCCATGGGTGCTTTATTTTGTAATAACACTACAGTAGATCAAGCATCCCATCCTAATATGCTTTCTCAGATGAAGCAGTGGTGACTCAGTTATAATTTGTCAGGCCTTAAATGAAGCTGATGCTCCTTACAATGACAGCCAGACACAGCCGCCTCGATGGGTGCCTTGAGGTTAATGTTGCATGGTAATTTAGTGATTGATGCAGGTGTTAGTCAATGTTGCTCTTTTTAATGCGATTCAATGGTAATCCTGTTGTTGTCAACGACCGTTTTTTCTATTTCAGTCTCTCATTACTTTGGTGCTTGTCCTGCACATTTTAGGACAGCATTTTTTTGTTAAGTTTTATGAAGCAAGTTAGAGTGGGGAATACTTCAAAATGCAAATAATTGCAATCAAGTCTTTTTTTCCATTGATTCAGGGCTCTTTTGTACCCTTTAAAAACATCAAATAAAAATAACAATTCTCACTGCTCTCTAAGGGTGTTATCAGCAACATGGAGCAGTGGTGGTCTAGTGGTTGGGGACTAGGCCCCAGGATCAGGGGGTTTGAATCCCAGACCCGTAGGTTGCGCTGAGATTCCCTTGTGCAAGGTACTGTCCTCTTCACTGCTGTCTAAATAGCTGCCTCCTGCTGCATGGTTGCATTTTGTTGTGTTTCACAATGACAAAAGTCACTTTCACTTTCACTGTGGAAAATTAGAGTTTTCTAATGTGTCCAAGAGCCAGGTGAAGGAGAAGCAGTCATGTTGGGTGCTGGCATGAGGGCGAGGTGTGTGTGAGATGCCATGGATGGGAGAACCAGTGTTGCGTGACAGCCCCTTCACACCCCACCGCTCATCTCCGTCACTTACCCTGACAGGATAGGAAGTGACTGTTTGTGTTTCAAAGGATGAGCAATGTTAGGGGCTCAGATCTGTTGCACAAATCAACAGTGACAATGTATCCATGCCCCTCCTCCTTTCTTTACTAATCATAATTCTTCTCCCAAACAATCATATTTAATAGCAGAGATTTGGAGAAGAATAATGCTTGGTAGAGGGAAAACAGTGTCCGTGTTTTATGACCTGCGCCATACATCTAAGAGATATAGTAGCTATGAGAAATACCTCAGTGATTCACAATGACATGCCACACTTCTTTGGAGGCTGAAATAAAGAAATAAATCTCCTGTTCTACTTTAACAGCTCTGTTTGTACTGTGACCCCTATAGTGATAAGCTTTACCTTTTTCTGTCTCCAGGTTTTTAATACCTACTCGAATGAGGATTATGATCGCAGAAACGAGGAGGTGGATCCAGTGGCATCCTCAGCGGAGTATGAACTGGAGAAGAGGGTGGAGAAACTAGAACTTTTCCCAGTGGAGCTGGAAAAAGGTGTTTTCTGAAAGCATTAGAATGAGAGTTGTTACATAGTTTCTTTTTATATTATATATATATATATATATATATATATATATATATATATATATATATAAATATATCAATTGCAGTAATTGATAACTCTTAATTAATGCATTGTCTCTAATTTTCACTCAATCATATCTTTCCTCTCTGCTTAGATGACGATGGCCTGGGCATCAGCATCATTGGAATGGGGGTGGGTGCAGACGCAGGCTTGGAGAAGCTGGGCATCTTTGTCAAGACTGTTATCGAAGGGGGAGCAGCTGAGAGGGATGGAAGGTAAGACCAATGGAGAGATGAAGTGGGTAAGGAAAGCAAAGAGAGTGAAGAGGATAAGGAGAGCAGAGAGGGGAGAGTAAAGAGGAGGTCATAGCCCTCTGCTCTGTAACACTGCACCCATTCCCCGGCACATTTCTTTATGGGGAGCTGAGATTAGTGCTGGGCCTCAAATTTGAGGAAAAGCTTTGGGAGTTCATCAGCAGCTACAGATCAGGAAGTGGAGTCTTCCATGGGTGAGAGCAAGATGGCGTGCACACAGGAAGGAAAGTCCATCTCACAGCAAGTTACCTGCATGTCAGCACTGCACTTGTCTCTGGTAACTTTGATTGCCACCAACAAGATTAAGGCAGAGATAAGGAGCTTGCTACCGGAGAATATTAATGGTATTGGCATCAACTGCAACCACATGAGAACATGTGGGCGAAAAGAGTGTTCATGGAGACATGAGAGAGATCGCTGTTCACTGAGTGGAAAAAAGGAAATAAGTCCTCAGTGTCTCGCGTTCTGTGAGCACAGGCTGGGACTGAACAGTTTAGTAACACAGTAATAGCACAATGATGGAATCACCAGTCAAGCTTTTTTTACTTTGTAGCAAATAAACAAATGACACATATGACACTAGAAATGGTTGAAAAGCTGAACGTTCTGGCTTTGTGAAACATAACTAAATTAAATTTAATAATTTTTAAATAATGGCAATTTTTTTAAGGAAAATATGGAAGAAGATATTTATTGCTATTTATATCAGTGGCAGGTTGCACCAGGGGTTGCACAAGCTGTTTTTTTTTTTTCTTTTCAGTTCAAAAACATCTCCAGGCAGCATTTTTCAGAACAAAAAAAAAAACATTTACTGCGAAGACAGCCTATGGGTTCAACAAATGTGATTTTTAAATATTACTTCTACAATATGGAGTAATCACAGTACACAAAAATTATATTTTTGCCTATGTCATATAGTCATTAATAAATGTTTTTCTAAGAGGTCTACCCTCAGCTATAAGTTAAGGTGATGCCCAGAATTTTATTTAATCCTCCTTTTACTGGCTGGCTGGCTATTGCCCAGCTGTCAGTTGAACAGTACAGTTTTGGCCATGAGAGAGAGATTGCTGAGTGGTCTCTGCTTATGTTGGGTCCCCATTTCCCATTATTTTACATAAAACTGTTAATTGCTTGCTTAATAATACACAGGCTACAGAAGCTCTTTGAATGTTGTGCTTCATTTATGCAAGACTGATAGGAAACGCATTAAGTTGCCATTCTGTCTGGCAAGTGTTCTGCCGCCTGCATGTCTTCATATCGGAGTGGATTTGCCAGCAACTTAATTTCCTGAAGGGGGAGACGTTGGTGTCCCTGTATTATTAAACATAAAGAGTAACAAAGAACAGTGGATAAAGAAAAATTAGGTGAAAGTGAAGTGAAAGTGGCTATTTGTCATTGTGAAACGTAGCACGGCACACAGTGAAACACAACGAAATTCTGTGTTGAACCCATACACACACTGAAGCAAGGGGCAGCCATATCCAGTGCCTGGGGAGCAGTGATGGGGACGGTACCTTTCTCATAGGGTACCTCAGGGCAACCTACTGGTCTGGGTTTTGAACCCATAACATACCAAACCTGGGGCCCAATCCCTAACCACTAGATCACCACTGCTGCTGAAAAATTAGTCTGGTTACTTTAAAAAATTACTTTAAAATATTTCTGAACATTTTCATTGATACGGTGTAAATTAAGTCTTCAGGAGCCCTTTGGTGTAAAATGATGTGTTTTAAAAGTTATAAGTCAAAGGTCTGAAGTTGCATGCCTCTACTGCCTCAGAAGGTTTTTACATTTAATCATAATTATCATCTGCCTGATACCTGGAGCTTTGTTTCACATCGTTGAAATATGAAGTTTTGGCATACAACATATTTTTAATACATTTATAGCACAGGGTAATACTATGTTGCCAGTGTTAACATTATAAATGAAAAAAATCACTGCTTAATGTGCCTGTATTGGTGTTGTAGACATTATGACCACTGGTTCCTACAATGTTCCCATCATGTTCAAATCATGAACTATAGTGGGCTCTGAATGACATCTCAATTGATGATATCTCAATTACTAAATGATACAGAAATTTAAAAAAAAAACTGATCCCATTTAAGGCAGCAGTAAGCAGGGGTAGGTTAGTGACCCACTTTCACCCATTGATCAAATAGCTGCCGCAAGCACAGACCCTTCACCACTCCTGTCCTAATGTGCCCTCATGATATGATTGTAATTCCTTCTGTCTGATAAGCATTAGGGTTTTACGGCTGAGCTGGAAGGATGAGGTTGTCAAATTTCTGTCCCACTGTTTATATGACAAATAATAACGGCGTACTCTTAACGTTTACTTGTTGCATGTGAGGCTGTGACATAATGGTGAGAATATGGCGCAAAACACTGGTCACGCTCCTCTGTATTAATGTCTACTTTACAGATTACAATTACGGTCACCTCAGATGGTACACTAGAGAATAGAAGTTAACCAACTTATTTTATTTAAGTTGAACTAATTGATGGCTTTGTGAAAATAAATACACTAGGGCTTGGTACTTCAATGATAAATATGGTCTGTGCGTGTCACTATGAAATGTTACATTATCTGTTGTCTGTGGAAACTACAATCCAAATTAAAAATGGGGGAAAAAGAAAAACCTAAACCTAAACCAGCAGAATCACAGAATGCATCTAGATTTATATTTACTAAATTTACTACATGAAAGAAGTAACATCAAATGTTTGCTGTTATTGTGTATGTACGATTACTTGATTAATAATAAAAATAATTCCTTGATTACGTGTATGATGCTGATTATATATATTAGAGCGTCATGGTTTTTTCATTTAGTATATGTACAAATTACAGGGTTCCTTTAGCCTGCAAAGTGGAAATTTTAGCTAAATAATAAATAATGATATTATCTTTAGATTAGCTAACATAAAAATGGAACATAAAATGGAAGTGAATTTGCTCTGAAAAGAGAGTATTGCACACAAAAAGTCAGCAAACCAGAAGTAGATGAAACAGAAAAAGACAAAATGACAAATAAAAAAAAAAACCAAAAGGACACTCAGACAAAATGCATTAAAAAAGAAGTGAATAGGATGCCAAATATACATTTTAAATGCCATGAATAAGGGGAACCTTAATAGCTCCTATGGAAGGGGCTGTCCTTGTGCTGAATGTTAAAATTTCAAAGTGGCTGGTAAATATGTTTCTACTATTTTTTACCGCTTTCTATTACTTTCCATTCCCTCAGGATTAAGGTGAATGACCAAATTGTAGAGGTGGATGGCACCAGTCTGGTGGGCGTGACCCAGAGCTTTGCTGCCTCAGTGCTGAGGAACACACAGGGTGTTGTCAAGTAAGTACCAAATCTGTGTATATATAATTAACATTTCTGGTTCATGCTCATGACTGCTTTTAATTACACATGATCACAGGCAGTATCTGCTGGTTATTGAAACAGTTACAGGTAATTGTTGTCGTTTGTTGACAATTTGTTGATGTAAAACCATTTTTTTCATAAACCCTGATCAGAAATTAAAGCTGGATCCCAAACCACTTTAATTGCTTACCTCACAGCATTTTCCCCACTTTCTCACTTCCCCTGTGGAAGCACACACAGTCTGCGGTTTTCATTATTGTTCTGAAGCATCCTTCAGACTCGGACAAACTGATCAGCTCTCTGTGTTCAGGTACCAGCTAGCAGCAGGACTTCACACACAGGGACAACCATCTCTTCATAAACAACAGGAAAGCACAGCATGTCTTTACAATTACCTCTGATGAAACAAAAGAAGGTCCAGAAACAAAGAAAACCCTTTTTGAATATTTGACAGTGAAGTTTCACCAAACTAGTGAGCATCCAACAAAGATTGATATCTGCAACTAGAGAACGTGAGACTGTACGAGACTCTTATTAGAAGAGAACTCCAGCACTTTTCAACCTAATATCCTTCCTTCACGTACTCACATCTACATTAATTTAATTACCGCAGGCAACCGTTTTAAGCTCTTTCTCAGTGCTTAGCAAAAGAACTGAAAATTTGTCCCCTTTGTTTTTCTGGTCTCAGTCAGCAGGTTTCCCTATCCTTTTTTGTGAGTACATGGTATTCCTTTAAACGCTCTTCTGATCTTTTCAGCTTCACTTCTTGTTCTGATTCACTCTTTCCAACAGTAATTCCCCTCCTCTTATGGGTTGAGTTGCCTGGTGGCCCAGATTCTCCCTTTGCGCTATATTTAACCTACAATTTAATCCAGGTCTCAGCTCAGATCTACTTCCCTTGCCTTCAGACTGGACAGCTCGAGTATACACCATGAGCGACTCCAAATGAGGAATTATTTGCTGATTTATGAGTCACTGTTCACAGCATCATCGAGCTGCTTGGAGGTCAACAGGAGATGCCAGTCGGCAGCTAAAGGGATGTGGGCATCCTAAATGGCTCGCCTGTCAGCACAGTGAGAGCACCGTGTCCTGCAGCAGTGATGAGTTCCTATGTGTAGGGAACGTTTCCAGGTCACAGCTCCTTTGCACAGAGCTGCACAGCAGCACAAGTGCAAGCCACAGCACTCATGGTCTCTCCCCCTGTAGCTTCAGATGTAGATCAAGGCTGGGCCAGATTAGCGCAAGGCTTCCTGCTAGGTCACCTTTGCACACCCCACAAGGACATGTACAATGAGAAACAAGGAGATATAAAATCTGACCCCATTTTGTATCTGCATATTTACACCATTAATATGAAAGTGGAAGTAAGTGACTATTCTTGAACAAAATTACACAGCTGCATTTTTTACCCATACACTCACACACGTGCAGCAGGGGTCAGCTATTGAAAGCACCTGAGGAGCAACGACGGGGGCGGTACCTTGCTCAAGGGTACCTCAGGGGAACATACAGGTCTGGGATTAGAACCCATGACCTTCACATCCTGGGTCCAACTCCCTAACCACTAGGCCACCACTGCCCCAAATATATTTACTTGTGTGGTTTTTCATACTATGGGTGTTCCTATGTTGTATTAAAAATGAGGGATCTCAAATTAATATACTTAAGCATGCATAATCACACTCTTTTTATGCGATTAATGATAAATCACATTTTTACTCTTTTAAAAAACAGGGCATGCTATTATAGCTACAAGACTGCTCAAAATAATATTAATCAATGAAAGCTGGGTTCACACGAAATGTTGAAAACTGTTAAAAATGTTTAAAAAAATGTATTTAACTTTACTGTACAGAGAAAGAGGAATATTAAAGTCATCAATCAAAACTGAAGTTTGAAAGGAGTATTAGAATCAGGATTAGAGTCGTGGAGTCATAGTAACAGTGTGTGAGCAGCTTGGCTTCAACCAGCATGACTCAAAGGGTCAAAATGCCTTCATGTCATAAAAAGTGTTGTTAATAATGTACATCCATTTGTTAACAATATTAACTTTGCCAACAATAAGAGAAAAAAAAACAGGAAAAGGAAGCACTTTATTAATAATGTCAAAAGCAACTGTATTTCAGTGTCGTTTACTTAAAGACCACATGACTGTGCATTTTATTGTGTAGTTCTCTGATTTTAGACAGCCTCAGTAACTGGGAATGCTATAAGCCTGGCAATGTCCAATGTATAAGAAAAGCTTTTAACTGTCAAACAGGCAAAAAAAAAACTGTTGCATTGATCATTATTAGCAACTGCCAGCCGACCTTTACAAATGTATTACGACAAATGGAGTAAAACAGTTTATTTTACATAGCCCTTATGATAGTCACTGTCGAGATTAACATAAGAATCACATGTTTTAGAAGAGCCAGACATACCGAGCTTTAGAACTAATTTGTATGCACACACAGACACTCACACTGGCTGAAGAACATCCCTACCTCAGCAGTCATTTCTTTCCAACTGTGAATTATATGCAGTGTCGTATTATTTTTTTTTTTCATATACCACACAAGGTTTAAAATGTCTGATGCTCCTGTCCTTGTGTAGGTTTGTCATTGGCCGGGAGCGACCGGGGCAGGAGAGCGAGGTGGCTCAGCTGATCAGTCAGACTCTGGAGCAGGAGAGACGTCAGAGAGAGATGCTAGCACAGCAGTATGCTCAGTATGATGCTGACGACGATGAGGTAAGCCCTAGAACAGCTCCCAGCATTTGTCTCCTCTAACCTGTCTGAACAAGCCATAGCCTGCCTGAACCTGTGTTTACCTGCCAAGGAGACCTTGAAACAAAACAGAGCGGTAGAGTAGGGTTTAAAGCCCCCACAAGCCCAAGCCTGTTACAACTTGTCAAAACAGCAGAGAGCAGGATGCCACTGCTAACATCATGTTGAAACGTTTGCCAACAAGTCCAAGCATCTTCTTCCTGCCAAAGCAGGTGTGGTTTGACCACCATTAGTTTATGAATGTCTGATGAGAGCTGTTGCCTGGACCCCTGTGGTTGTGATGAAGCACTATGTTAAGCTGCTTTCAGGGAATCATTTATAAGGCCTCCTCATATCATTTTCCCCATTGTGTTGCTGTCACTCATTGGACATTACCAGGTAAGAAGAATGCCACAAATCCCAGGTAAAAGGGGCAGCAGGCTACGATCCTGACAGTTGCTTGTCAGTAGCCTTTCTTCTGGGATGATTTGTTTTCATGCATTAGTCTGTTGGACATTTACATAATATGCGGTGAGTTGCCATGGCACTGAGTCTATATTAGAACTCTGAAGATTGACTGGAGGGAACGTTAGATGAATCATCAGCCTGGATGCTAGGATAATAATATCTATAGGCTACACACATTCATTTTTACCTCCTGATTTCAGAGGACAAGGACAATTTACCATTGTAGTCAGTCCTAGTTGATAGATTGCAGGTTATAATATAAAAATATAATGTAAATATTTGTAATTTTAACAAGTTCACACTCAGTATTTGTCAGTGGAGTTGACAAGTGATATCTGCACACTGTCTGCATAATGTGTTGTGTGGGCATGGGCTGCTAATCAGTTTCCTTATTTACCAGTTTACCAGAAAATCAATCCTTCTGGTTTGTGTTTAAAGCCACTGGACACATAGGTGCAAAAATTTCAAAACTCTTCATGTAAGCCAAAATCAAGGGTATTAATAGGAAGCTGGTCCCACGTTTGCTATCTCTACTCTTATGGGAAAGCTTCTTGGTAGGTGTAAGTGAACATTTTCTTGATCCCATTCGTGATTCCATTGAGCCACAAGAGCATTTGTGAGGCCTGACACTGTTGTTGATTAGTTCTGGATCCCAAGTGCCTCTCCAGCTCATCCTAAATTTTGATATTTGGTGCTTCATCACTCCAGAGAATGCAATTCTACTTGACAGTCTAGTGGCTGAGCACTTCCAATCTAGCTGACACTTGGCATAGGGCTTGGTGATCTTAGGCTTGTGTGTGCCTGCCTTACAGCATCCTATTCTATCCCAAAATCTGTCTATGGAGATTACATGGCTATGTGTGAGCACCTGAGACTGGAATAAGTGGCTATGATTACTATTTATAATTTCCTATTTCTTCTTTTTGATCTTTCATTCTGATTATGCTTTTCTTTCTGGAATTTGCATTTTCTTTGAAAGTGATTTATTTTATTTATGATAGAATAGTTTCTAAAAATCTGAGTTTGTTGTAGAAGTGTAGGATAAGGGTTTAGACCTGCAGATCCTGGCCAAGGGGTTAAATAATAGGTGTTTGACAAGGCTGCACATAATATTATATATTGTTGTTACCATGGTACTGAACATTGCAGTGCTGGTTTCATAGAAACAACAAAGGAGCCAATTAACCAATCAGAGTTTTTAGTTACTGGTAAGGCAGCATTAGTATAGTAAACTTCTGATTCAAAATGAGTGTGTGTGTGTGTGTGTGTGTGTGTGTGTGTGTGTGTGTGTGTGTGAGACAGAGAGACAGAGAGAGAAAGACAGAGAGAGAGAGAGAGAGAGAGAGAGAGAGAGAGAGAGAGTCGAAATGATTTCTGAGCTGTGGATTTGCATTTCTGGGAGTAAGCTGCTCCACCAGCTGCCTGTTAGTATGGTGAACGAGAGTCAGGTCTGAACAGGCAGCCTCTTTTTCAGAATACACACTTGCTGTTCTGGGTGCAGAAGGCTGTTTATATCAAAGAAATATTACATTGCTCCATTCAGGGAACATACTGTTCCCCCAGTGCACAAATCACCTTTCGGCTTTCTATGACATCTGTGCAATTAGATAATAATGTGTGAGGAGGCTGGATGACACAATGACTAATAGATTGTGACTCTGCCTGAACTGACCACCCTGCTAAGGAGGTGTCCGTGTGAGAAGTCTTGTAACCTATTACAGGGCCGTGGATAAAGGTGGACATTATAGCAAAAAATAGGGGTAAAAAAAATAAGGTTCTGATGTTTGTAAGTTTAAACCAAAACCATCAGTAAATCTTAAAAGACTTAAAGCCACACCAAGAGGAAGTTCTTAACTATAAAAACTTAAAATAGAATACCATGTCATGATATGACATTTAAAATCATGTGGCATGTTTACTGTGGTTGTCTTTTGTATTATACTACATTATGAGACAACTTAGTGTTGTAACTTAAAAAGATGAAATCAGAAAGGTGGCAAATACTTTTTAAAGTACTGGATATTAAATAAAACATGATTGTGTGTGTTCCGCTCCACCTATTACAGTTGCTGTACCAAATGCATTCTTACATCATGTATCCTTTTTCTGATCATTTTACTACTTTTATTTTAATAGATACCTTTGATCATATAAAAAATTGTTTAAAAAAAATAATAATAATTTGTAAAAATAACAATGTATAATTGTGAACCCCGTTTTTGTTTTTATTTGTGTGTTTTTGTTAGTTTTTTTTGTGGGAAGTTAAAAATACCATAAAAAAATAATTATTGGGAATAAAATTAGACTTGTTTAAAGACATTTGTACAATTTCTAAAATATTCATTACATTACATACTTTTAAAATACATTTTAAATATAACTTTTTAAGAGCTCTATTTGTCATTGAGAAGGAAGAGGAAGGTAAATGTATCACATTTTTATCACATAATTGAATAATTAAAAATGTTAGAAAAAGAGTGATGTGCTATTAACAATAACATTGTTAACAATGGTTTGCCACTAGAGCCACTGGTGTACATTATAGGACTAATACCTGAAGTAGCAAGTATCTCACTGCTATATTTCCTCACCTTGTATGTGAAGGGACAGAGAGTTGGTGGTACAATTAGAGTGCTGATAAGAGTTTCAGGATAGGATCAGAGCTTTAGACAGGCTCCTGCCAAGGCAGATCATAAGATCAGGAGGGGAGGTCTCCCATCGCGCTGCCCTGCCTTCAACTAGATCTCAGCTGCAGCCAAGTGGAACTAGCCTGCCTACACATCTATCCACCTATCTGTCCCTCTATTTCTCTCTTATCCGCTCTGACAGGCTCACAGCACACCCACTGCTTCTTTATCAGACTCAATTTTCACACGGAAATGAAGCCGCATCCAGGATTTACACTAATATTAATGACACAGAACTATGTTTTACATGTTGTCAGATATGTTATAAACTGTAGAATATCTTCGAAAAGCTTTGTATAGGCTAGATTTATAGATTTATAGTTGGAGGTTGTTTTTTTTTTCTGAATAAAGCTTTCACAACCTGTGTTGTGAAACCTGTGTTGAAAACATTTTCATAAGGTAGCTACTTTTGTTCTCTTACTTCAGCAGTATGAAAATTACAAGCTGATAAATACCACCAACATAATAAATGTGAATTACAAAGAAAAAAAACTCTACTATAGCACTAAAACGCTTCTTGTGCTTGTCTCAGACAGGGGAGTACGCCACTGATGAGGAGGAGGAGGTGGGACCTGCTGTGACAGACCAAGATGTGACCATTGAGGTTTTTGATTTGCCTGAAAATGAAGATATCATCTCGCCATCGGAGCTGGATGCCACCAAACTCTACCAGAAGTTCAGAGAGGTAGGCTATAGAAAGTGCAATGTTTGAGAATCAAATGATTGAACTGGTGCTGAGTACCTTCAAGCAAAGGCTGTACTTTATTTGACAAATGAAGGGCTTTGTGAAGAGTCACACTGAGCTCAGACTTACATTCTCATACAGTAAACCTACAAGTGTTGCTTTGGTAGCTGTTTTTGGATTTCTGTTTGTGATTTTGTCAGACTGTCTGTCCAACACTTACTACCTCTCAGTGTAGATGTGCTACCTTGCTTCTGATAATGAGTGGTTGGGGGTATTCTCTTGCTCGTTTGCGCTCTCTCTCCCTCTCTTTTATATCCCTCAGTGTGTATCTCACTCTTCCTCTCTCTTCTCTGTCTCCTGGCTTGTGAGGAGGTCACCTTCTCTCTCTCTCTCTCTCTCTCTCTCTCTCTCTCTCACTCACTCACACACTCACTCTCAACCTCACTCTCACTCTCTTAACAGCTTCAGATCAAGCACAGTGTCACTGAGGCTGAGATTCAGAAGCTCAAGAGCAAGGTAAGAGCTGATGATTTCATCCCTTTTATCCTTAAAGCAAAATCTTTACATAAAAAAGTTTTTTGTTTTTTTTTACCTTTATTTAAGCAGGCAAGACAGTAACAACAAATTATCTTATTAACAGTGGCGGCCTGACAAAAGGGCCAAAGAGACTGTTGGGGAAGATGAATAAAATAAATCTAAAAATAAAGAAATAACAAGTAGCTAGCAAATAAGAACAGCAGAACAGAAAAAGTGGCATCTATTGAGAGAAACACAAGAATGAAGAAGAACCAGCAAAAAAAAAAAAAGCAGAAATACATGAAGTAAATACCAAAAGAGCCCATGCCAGCATAGGTGGTTGATCAGACCTTTGCTTGGTATTATAAGGTATGTTTATGTCGCAAGGTTTTATTTCAGGACCATATTTATTGGTTCATTCATCAAGAAATGGTCTCACAATGTTAAAGAAAGGGTACAGGATGTCTTCTGTATATGGGTTTTAATCACAGACAGGAAGTGCTGACTGCAGATTCTAGGCACATTTTCTTTAAGACTTCCTTAAAGTCTTATTTGCCTCAAAAATTTCTATTTATCTGGTTCTGATAATTATTTTATTTTACGCTGCAGCAGGACTGTAGCAGGATTATGTGAAAGGGACATATTTAACACCCAGTCCTTAAAAAGTACTATTTTGTAACTAAGTGTTGCATAAAAATATAATACAAATCTAAAATTAATTTTGTCCAGACATTTTCCAATTCTCGTTTGCTTACTTATTATCAAAAATCTCTCTTTCCCTCAAGCTGGCAGCAGTGGAGAAAGAGAAGGCACGCTGGGAACGTGAGAAGAGCCAGCTAAAGCAGAGTATTGAGGACAATAAGGAGAGGATGCTGAAGCTAGAGAGTTACTGGATAGAGGCTCAAACTCTCTGCCACACAGTAAATGAGCACCTGAAGGAGGCACAGAATCAGTACCAGGCCCTGGAGAAGAAGTACAACAAGGCCAAGAAACTTATCAAGGACTTTCAGCAGAAGTGAGTTCATCACCAGAGGTTACACACACAGGGATGCACACAGGCATACATGCGATTTTGTGAAAACTCATCATTTTCTAGGCCAGGATTCATTAGAATCTTACGGTAACATAATTAGATGTAACCAATGAGGACAGCTGGTGTAAATGGGCTTGTGGGACCAAGCCTTCCCTCTAATTCAAAGAAAACGGGCAACATAGTGATGACCTATTTTTGGCAGCTATGTTTTACACATGACTAGAATGCAATCATTTTGGACTTCACACTAGCCCCCAGGAAAGGCCATAAAAAAATAAGAATGGATTGATTCACTACCAGCGCAACCTGTAGTCTGACGCTTGACTCCGCCTTGTAACAGTCTACAGTCAGGACTCCTTGAGACCGATAGGTCTGGTTTTAGAGACATGCTTAGAGCCATCGGAAATGGAATGTTTCTCACACAAAATGCTGCAATGTGATACATTAGTAGATGTTATTGTTTTCACCCTTTTCATCCAGCATAATGAACACCCCTCCGCGCTACCAGTCCATGTTCTGTACTAAATGTAGGGTTGTTTTAAGTATAAGTTATAAGTATGATTTCCAGCACACTTTGAGGAATTTGTTATGCTTTGGAGTTACTGACCAAAACCTTTTTTTATTTTTTATTTTTTGTGTTGTTTTGTGCATTCTTTTAGGGGAAGCTACCGCGTAGTATGTGTGTTGGGATGCAGTACTGGTTGATCTTAATAGTCATGCCTATCCCAACTGTAGCACTCCTTTACAGCTTGACTGGTTTTAATAGTCATTCCCCCTTCAGGGGTGGACATTGCAAAAGCAAATTCACGTTAATGGCCGTGTTTGGCAGGCGTGAGGATGAGAGAGGCAGTTAGACTGGGTATTGTAACACTCTCCCAGCCAGGGTCCTTGATGGAACCAGTTTTAGTGTGTATGTAAGAGTGTTCTTTTTGCTTTTTGCCCTTATGAAAGAGCAAGAGTTCAGTGTCTGCCGAAGCCTGTTACAATAACTTTGCTCACACTGCTTCAGTTTACACACATGCACAAACACACACCTAAAAGCTTGGCCTTCTTCAAAATGTGTTTGCCTACCTTGTCTGTCAGAGAGGTGGAGTTCGCTCAGAGGGAGGAGGCAGAGAAGAAGAAACTGGAGGAAGTGGAGAAAGCTCACTTAGCTGAGATCCAGGGGCTGCAAGTGAGGGTAAATATTAACACACACAGGCATTTGTTTTCAGTCATACCAGATCTTTAGGTCATACATATGTTGCAGTTTAACCTTAAACCAAACCTGAAATGGTCTGTATCATGAGTTTTGTCCAAACAAATATATGATGCAGTATGTAAGCTGTTAAAGTTTTACATTACATGTCTATATTTTCCACTTTGTTTCAAACTTGCAGTTTTTGTTATCAATAATCAGCTCTTTTATGCATATGCGCGTTTGCACACCAGACATGAGAAGTTGGAAAAATGTCATGTGCAAATTATGACTGCTAATTATGTAAATTATTTATGACTGTTTTCTTTGCTACTTAATAAAAAACAAGTTATAAGTGCGACCTGTCCAGGGTGTGTCCCCCGTCCTCACCCTGTGTGCGCTGGGTTGGACGCCAGCACTCCCCCGCGACCCCGTTTGGGACAAGCGGCAGATAATGGATGGAAGTTATAAGTGGTCCTGAGAAAATATAATATACAGGAAAAACTTTGCATATGAGCACTTTAACCTCGGTTACGAACAAAAATAGTGGTGGTCTAGTGGTTAGGGAGTTGACCCCTGCATCGGAAGATTGTGGGTTCGATTGCCTCACCAGAAGGTTGCCCTGAGGTACCCTTGAGCAAGGTACCGTCCCCGTCACTGCTCCCCGTGCGCTTTCAATAGCTGCCCGCTGCTGCACAGTGTTTGCATGGGTTAAATGCAGAGGTCCAATTTTGTTGTGGTGTGCTGTGCTGTGACCTCGCAATGACCAGGGTTGTCACTTTCACTTTCATGTCTCATAATTAACAATGTAATTCAAATGCTGACCACAGGAGGGTGCCAACTGTCAAAATGTACATTACATCAGTACCATGACACCAATCACAATTGTGTCAGTGAAACTTAACCTTTTTTCTGAGCAGATTGCAACACTGGAATCAGAGCTGATGCAGCTGATGAAACAAAACGGCATCCAGGTAAACAACAACAACAACAGCGCAGAGAGCCGTGCACAGATGAGTGAAAGACTAGCTGCCCTGCAGTGTCCTGGTAGATGTGCTTCTATTGGAGGTGAGTAAAAAAACACACCTGGATATCATTTCTATTTTTACCTAAACAAATTAACCCAGTAACTTTCATCACCCCTCTTTTAGTTGCCACATTCCACAAAGAACATTTCACTCTGAAGTATATAAGTTTTGCTTAATTTAAAACCATTTAGTTTGGAGTGTGAGTGTGGGTCATAATTAGGCAATATATGGAGATCCCAAAAGGGTTAGTTAAGACAGAAAGAGCCAGACTGATGTGGCTTTATTACTATATGTTTAAGTCTAAGCTTCAAATCTATCTACTCACTTACCAGATTTGGGTTTCAGCCACAATCTAGCAAGAGTAGAATATCATAAAGGAAGGAAGAAGTATACAATTATGAAGAATGTTGTGGTGGTACTGCATCAAAATAAAGCTCCTTTTTAAATGGAACACAAGCTGAACACTGTGGGGGAAAAAAGGGGGTAAACTGGCTGTCTTGGCAACCCTTTCAGTGCTGATGAAATCAGGTGTATTTAGGGAGAAACAATACGGAGGCATGCAGTGCTTTGGCGTGTAAACAGGAGTTTGACATCGGCACAATAGAATTCAGGTCGTCTATGCAAAAGATGTCAAGTGTATATGAACATCAGGTAATATTCATCCACAATCAAAACAGATCCATGATTTTCTCCCTATTTATAACTCTCAGTCCCCCCCCAAAGGCTGCCCTGCTTCTTTTTTTTTCCTACTGACACAGTGCTTTAATGGGTGCTGTGGACCTGCAAATCAGCCCATTTTGAGCCTGCCATAATAACTGGGATAAAAGTGGACAGTGCTAGAATACTGATTGAGATACACTGTGACTGAATGAGGTAATTTATGGGGGAGTTGAGCACTGAGGATGGTCAGAGTTCACTGAGACAGGCCTTTCTACATTTCCACTATTTTTGTGTCAGAACTGGGTGAGCAAGAGCGTGTGGGCAGTGATTTTGTGAAGGGTCAGCGCCAACTGTCTGGGGCTTCCAAAAGAGTACAAGACAGCGGCAGCTCTACCAAGGGTGAGGAGCATCTTAAACAGAGGGTAAGATTCGACACTGAAAGTGTATGACACAAACAATCATGCACATTGCACTCTGAATAATGTGGATTAAGACACTCATACTCACACTTTGCAAGATGTTTATGAAGCCCAGTGGGAGGCATTTAATGGTGCGCCGCAAAATACCAGATGTTTAAATAGAGAGAAAGAGAATCAAGTATCAAGTACACTAAGGAACACAATCAAGTATAAAGAGATACAAAAATGTTATATTTAATATCCAAGTATTCAAGTATCCCAGTATCCAAGGCCACTAGCACAGTTTGTGTAATGATGATATAATCATCATATAAAACTTTCCAGTATGCATCAGCCATGCTGCTGAGTTGGACTGATTTGGACATTAAATGCAGAGAGTGTGATTTGTCTCTGTTAGGCATAATAATTTCTTCTATAAAGCTTTTATGTAAGGTAATATTGAGGTGTCTAGATGGAACATGGAAGGAACCAATTTAATCCTGCCTGGCATTAGAGCTTAATCTGCATCTTAAAGCAATAAATGGTTTTACAAAATGAGTGGACTGTCCCAGTTAAGCCTCATCTTAGTTATCAGTCTCGTGTTTTCTTCTCTCTTTCTCTTTCTCTCTGTTTCTCTACAGGCTCCTCATAATGTCTCTTCAGGTGGGGAGTCCAGGACCTCCAGGATCCCTGGCAGAGTAGAGAGTGTAGTTGGACACCAGCAGCTCTGGGAGAGATCTGAGAACGAGGGTAAGGTCTCTACACTAATTCTATCAAAAGTTTCTAATTGCTAGAGCTATACATGTCTTATCTCACAGTAATTTGATTTGATTGGGTTCAGTCTGAATAATTTGATTCGATTGAGATTTAGTAAATGATTTTATACCACAGTTCAGCTTAATTGAATTATGTCGATACAATTCATGAATACACTAAATGTGACTCAAAGAGTTGTTTATACAGAAGTGAATAAAAAACAATTAAAATAATACACATGCTAAAAAGGTATTATGACTACTGAGCCAGACAGTTTAATTTAAGTTAAATGATCAGAATATTAAATGTTATTATAAGCAGATGTTTCAGTCCAAAGTAAATTCAACTGCCAACTCCAGACTGATGCATCCACGTTTACTCCACTATCTATCAGTTCATATTAAATTACTGTAAAATACTGTAAAAACACTGAAGCATTCTTAAATACATGTCAAAATTTTGTTACTATGGTTTCCTTCATGTTAACAATAAAAAGTATGATCATAAACAACACTGTTTTATTTGGCTGTGTGTAATGGAATAAAAAAGGCAACATAAAAGCAGCAGATATGAGTTTTAGAAAGAATAACCTGAGTTTTGGTGTCGTGACAGGTTCTGCAGCCCTGTCACAAGCTCAAGATGAGAAGTCCAGCAAGAAGCTGCTTGAGACAGGGTGAGATGGTATTTGTAGTGCTGCAACTATAGGATGATAAACATCCTCTTTTTCCAGTACATGTCCTGTTTTAGGGAAATAGGGAATGTGTTTAGCTGAGTTGTCTGATGGGATTATGTAAAATATACAGTACTGTGCAAAAGTTTTAGGCAGGTGTGGAAAAAATGCTGTAAACAAAGAATGCTTTCAAAAATGGAAGTGTTCATTTATTTTCATCAATCAACAAAATGCAGTGAATGAACAAAAGAGAAATCTAAATCAAATCGATATTTGGTGTGACCACCCTTTGCCTTCAAAACAGCACCAATTCTTCTAGGTACACTTGCAGACAGTTTTTGAAGGAACTCGGCTGGTAGGTCGTTCCAAACATCTTGGAGAACTAAGCACAGATCTTCTGTGGATGTAGGCTTCCTCACATCCTTCTGTCTCTTCATGTAATCCAGACACACTGGATGATGTTGAGATCAGGGCTCTGTGGGGGCCAGAAGAACTGATGCTGGTTTGAAGGCAAAAGGTAAAAACACCAAATATTGATTTGATTTAGATTTTTCTTTTGTTCACTCACTTTGCATTTTGTAAATTGATAAAAATAAACAATCATTATTTCTATTTCTGAAAGCATTCTTTGTTTACAGCATTTTTTCCACACCTGCCTAAAACGTTTGAACAGTACTGTGTATAATGTTTCTTTTTTTTTTCTTTCTTTCCACAGTGTGTCCTTTGCCATCAAGTGTTCTGCTAAACTATGCTAGACCAACCAGAAAGCTAAACACTGATTTTGTACAGCATTAGTTACCACTGTAGCTGATTAGAGTAGTGTTGCTTCACTTCATGATGTATGCTGCAGATTGTAAAGTGTTTTTGCACTTTCCTGCCCTTTTAGGTCGGCTCTGAGGCACAGCAAAGGCAAAGAGCAGGATTCCAGAGGGTCACCTGGGCACAGGTAACCGCAGAGTAAATATGCATCCATAACTGCATTAGTAGACTGTGCATTAGGTTGAAATGTGACTGAAGGACACTCCTGAAATACTGGAGCGTGCACTACACTGGGTGCCAGCACAGCTCCATGATGGACAGTGTTCACTGTAGAAAAGGATTTACTCATTTAGAACATCACCATTCTCACATATGTACTCACACATTCATGACTCATTTTAAGGTGCACCTACATTGTACTGGGATTGTCCACTGATGTGTGTGAGTCACCTGTACCAGTTCAACACAATACCATGCCACTTCTATGCCAGTGCTTGAGTATGATACACATCCAGTCCCTAGCCTCTCAAAATACATTTGAATCTCAAAACAGGCCATGTCTACTTTAAACTCTTCTGACATGTTTCTAAATACATTCACACATCTAAAAAGAATTGAATATCTACATTCATTATTAGTATATCAATGATTCCTATTTATGCGCATATGTGCATTTACTATTCTGGCCACTGTTACTGATTACATTTGCATTTACGCCTTTAGCAGACACTTTCCTCCAAAGGGACCTACAAATGGTATTGCTCATGTGCTTCAGTAAGCTCTCTAGCATCTGGCCTTTGTGCCATCCACTCATTTTGTATGCTTGAGTAACCTGTCTCCTTCCTGTAGCTCCACAGATCCATCCTCAGAGAATAGCCCAGAGAAAGTCAAGAGCAAGGTATGAGTTTTCATCAATACCCTGCTGAATTAAATGTGCAATAGGCTGCTTTACATGCGAATGGATAATAATGAGCTTTGCCATGTTGTGTTATTAGAGCTGCATTTACTGATGACTCCTCTCTGGTTTGTTACATTTGTTTGGCAGAAATCTCTTTCATGGCCACATTTCTTCTCCTATTCATACTACTTGGTATTGTAACAACTATTGTTTACTTAAAACCAGAACTAATCAAAGCTGAAATGTTCCGAACCCAATGACCTGTCAAATGACCTGTCTTTGTGCAGCATAAATATGAAAAAATATTATCGATATAACATGGCTGAATAAGAAATCACGGCTGAATCAACTTTATATTTTGGATGCGGAAATTGCTTTTTTGGACCCACCCTGGTAAAAAACAGTCTATGGATATTCTCAATGAACTGTACAGCACATAAGACCTGGTCTGTCCTGATAATAATCTAGTATATTGAATGCCTTTTCACAAGCTTTCACTACCACACCTTTTTTGTGCTTAAATAGTGCAGTGAATAGTAATAGTGAGTGAGCATGTTGTCTCTAGCTCTGATCTCTGGCTGGGGGGAGAGATCCAGCCCCTTCTTTGCTGATTCTTTAGATGAAAGGGACTCTTATATCCTGCTGACTTCCGAATCAAACAAACCCTTATGCCATGCTTTTTAAAAGTGGCTCGGGATTTGTTTACCAAAGAAAGCTTGTAAAAAAAAAGGAGAGCCAACAAAGCTAAAGGACTTCATTGATAAACTAGGAGTTTTCCCAGTCTGAATCTACATGGACACAACAAAGCCATTCAAACAAGTAATTACTTAATAATTATGTAATAGCTAATTATAACCTAATAACTCCTTAATTAATCTTTTACAGTAAAACAAAATTTGTAAATAATAAATAAATAAACCCACTGGGAAAATGAAGAACTGTACATGAATGCAAACTCCTTAAGAATGTCCCATGAGGGGGTTTATTTTCATACAATCTGGCTGCAGAAAGAACATTATTATAAAGAACATACATTCATTTTCATCAACAAGCAAAGTGATCTTTTTACTGCTTGCTTTATTAATCATACTGTCAGAAAATCTTGGGTCTCTGTGCTTTCCTCTTTTTAAATCAGAGGTAATCGACTAAATTATCAATCAATCTTTTTCAAATATCTTTATATCAAATATCGTGATTTATGCCTCTTCTGACCACGCTGGATACCTGTCCAGCTGAATATGTTATGAATATTCTGATGATTATCGATCTTTATGTGTGTTTTTCTCAGGGTCCCACCGTAAACGATGATCTCAGTATCAGCAGCTCAAGCTCAGCCGAGATGAGTGGTATAGTCACAGAGCCCAAGCTGCCTGGTCGCTCACATGTGCTGGTAGTGTCATCAGATGAGGTGAGAGAACTAAGACTGAACCTTTTTGGTGCTTTAAAGTGATGGTTTGAACAAAAAAAAAATCAGATTTGAAAAATGAATTGTTGTTTCTGAAAATGTATGTCATACTGTTGTCTGTAAGACAAAGGTTAAATAAACACTGGATAACTGATTTCTTGGTTGATTGACATTTTTTCCTCAAAAGCCATCACTTTGAGGAAGCCTGTTAAGCAAAATTACTGAGAGCTAGTGTGGGGACATCCATTCCTTGCTCTAATGGAACTGTAACAGTTTTAGTCCAATGGGTGGGGCTGTTATAATGTTTTTGCACTAACAAAGTCACTTTTCTTGCTGTCCCCTGTGCTGCACTGTTCAGAGTCTGGATATGATTGATGATGAGGTGAGGCATTTTAATGAGCTTACTGAGCATGTCAGTGTTCCTTGTCTCACTTCTTTTACAGTGTGTTAATTTATTGTTTTCACAATTCCTCTGTTGTCCTTGAAGATGACATTTACATCATTATTCACACCCGTGATTTCTTCTTTGCATCTGGGATCTAAAGAGCCTTAGATGAGCAAAGTTTGCTAATGATACACATAACCATGAGTGTGAAGCTACTAGTACTAGTACTTCAGCATGTGGATGCTTTATGTTTGGGGCAGATCCTGGATGAAGGTCAACCTCTAAAGCAACACCAGTGGCAGAACCGCAGTGTGCTGGAGTGGTCATGTCAGCAGGTATCATGCTGGCTCATGGGACTGAACCTGGAGCAGTACATCCCTCAGTTCACAGCTAAGAACGTGGATGGTGAGCAGCTCCTGCAACTTGACAGCACTGCACTAAAGGTGAGAGCACAAGCACATGTACACACTTACACTTCCAGCAAACACTTTTATTGTTGTTTTTCTGGTAAGTTATTAATCTTTAGGCTTATTATTTATTACAGTGAGAAATTCTAATGATACAACTGAGAATAATTGATCATAATTTTTAATACAGCTACAAAATGTTAACATTAACATCTATTAAACATGACAAAAAAAATGCCACATTCTCTCATAAGTAATAATTGTCACGACAGATGCTATAATGTTTAATGTTATGCATGTGCCAAACCAATATGACATCACGCACCTATCATCTGACAATTCAGGACAGGTCAGGACCTCTGCTGTTTCCTATACATTACCACTGCATGGTTACATCATGTCAGTGTAGCATGTTTTGTAAATATCTAGCTGTAGAATTTTTGTCTGCTGCTCTGTTCATCAGAATTTTACATGCGTTTGTAGGCTTTGGGGGTAGCTTCCACTCAGGACCGGGCTCTGATTAAGAAGAAGCTGAAAGACCTGAAGGTGCTGATGGAGAAGGCCCGCAGGAATAAGGAGAAGCTGGAAAAGCAGCATGAGAAGTTACGCAAGAAAGAACTGGAGCAGCTGCAGAAAGAGTGCCGCAAAAACAGCAAGTCTTCTGGGCCAGAAGAGGGAGCTGCAGAGTGACAACACTTCCAACTGTTTCAGCACTCAAAAGCATTTTAATGAGATGAGTCTAGCAATTTTTCAAATTCAAGACTGGTCTCCCTTTTTGTGGACACAAGAACCTCATGGAAGAGGAAGTGCTACTGAACTGCCATTGGATAAAGTGAAACCAAACAGTCCTGAGGATCTCTGCTGAAGGACTCTGTTTACGTTTAACTGTACTTTAAAGTCAGGATTTTTTTCTTCATATTATAATGGTTTCAAAATGATCTCAGCTTCTGAAGTTTTCTTTATGTCTGATAAATGTCTATTTATTTGCATTCTCAAAAAATGTACATCTTTGCCTAGATCATATCGGCTTGAATCTAAAGCCTTTTGACATTTTAAGCACCTTTAGACATAATGACAATGTACATATATAAAAAATATTTACAGTATATGTCTAATGTGCCATTTTCTATCAAGACTAAGATGTGCAGTTTACTCTGACTGCAAGAAGATTTCCTGAGTGCTCTAGGCTTGCACTGGATCCACTATAGTCAGTATCAATGGAATACTTAATCTTACTGTGAGAAGAAAGACACTCAGAGTCTTGAAACACCTGGACCACCCACTAATCCCAGCTGACCTTAGTGGACATTGTATACCCAATGTATGACCGCAATCTACCGTTTAGTGTCCTATATTCTTCAGTGGCCTCTCAGTATTCAAGTGAAGTAGATCTAACAGTCTGTTGCTCTAAGAACTAGAATCCTCCTACATGGAAAGCAGCCACGAGGAATATTCACAGCGAGGCCTGAAAATCCTGTGTGAAGAGTTCAATACTGAAAATGCACTCCAAAGATGATAGACTGGATCACTGGGAAGTCCTGCAAAAGCTCCTGCTGCTTCTTCATCATTGCCTCTTGCTTTTAGTCTTCTTCGTTTCACTAAAATAGATCCTCAGTTAGACCCAAGTGCTGCCTTTTGAGCTGCTGTATAGATTTTGTATAACATGGCTACTCTGTGTCCCCTGCCCTGATTTGTCACCCAAATCATATGTGAGGGTAGAGAGTAGTTGACAAACCTGCACTTAAAACGGACCTCTTAACATCGATCATTTAACATAATGTGTCTATTTTACTTTCTGGTCAGTAGAGTGAGATACTTTTCCCATCTGCCTGCAGTGTGGCCCCACTGTACCAGGTATTTGTCAGTTATAGTTTATTCCCTTAGGGGGCAACAATTTCAAAAAGTGTTTAAATAATAAAAACCAAAAAAAAACTTTTATAAAATTTACATTCAGTATAAAACGCAGTGAGCAAGTATTGCCTCCTTGATTCTATTGTGAATTTATTTTCAAATGTACATAATTCAGTAAACAAGATATTTCTATTAAATGTCTTATACCTGAACTCCAATTTCCTTTTCAGATTCAGCTGTAGTTTAGTCATTCATCTCATGCTTTATGCTTAGCTCCTTTTTGCTGAAATTATAGTTTTACACAATAGATATTAATATTTCTACGTTTTTGTATTGTTCTCCCTCCCATGAAGGTTTTTGTTTGTGTGTAAACACTGGATTCCTATGTTCTCCTGTCATAATTCACATGTTTACATTAGAGCCAGTGATAACTTTAATAGCATATCAACGGCAGCTTCCATCCAACCTGGGTTTTGGAGCACTGTATCAGGCAGTGCCTGAGGAATGTTAGGATTGCTCTAACAAGAAATGTTGATATTGTTCCGCATATGCTTTTTAGTAGCTATATATTAGGAAAGATTTCCATTAGCTGGTTTTAATTATTTATTTTTCAAATTTAGTCTTTGTAAATCAACCAGTGTAATTTATTGACAACAAAGCTATATGATTTCATTATTGCCAGCAATTGTTTTAAAGGTGATCAGTATATTTGGCAGTAGTAAGACATTTTAACTTTTATTAGCTCAGAAATATTTTACAAGATGTTTTTTTTTTTTTTTTATCTATCCTTGATGTCTCTAAATTGTAAGCTTGTCAATCTAACTAAACCATGTGTCTCCACAGTAAAGCAATGGAAAAAACAAAAACTGCTGTAGATTTTAAGCTGCCATAGAGCAGCAATGCCATGACTTAAAGCAATAGGTGAACTTTGAAGCCCCTGGCTTTTTACAGTGTTTTTATTTTTTGCTGTGGGGAACTTCTAGAGGGATTGCAGCCCCTGGCTCTATGAATGTGTCTATGCGCATGGGATAATCATGGGCGGTGGTGGTGGATGATGGTCACTGGGCTTTAGTAGAGAAATGCACAGCTCTTCTGCCACTGTGTGTGCACCTTGCCATTCAGTTCTTTTTCAAAATTAGCACTCCATGTCTATCATTTTGGAAAAATGGTGTCAGCACTTATCACCTTTGTGCTTTCCCTGTCCTTTCCTGTGCATCCTGTTAGTAAGACAGTTATCACCTCTCACTTTCAGACATAAAGCCAGTGGGGGTACAGAGCTGCTCTGAACACTGCATGTGCTAAACAGCTAAACAGAACCCAAAGGTGCCATGTCTCCCTTTTCGAAGTTCCAAGACAGTAACACTTGATGCCATGTTTCTGATACTGAGAGGTTATTGTTGTCACTCATGTTGGCCTGTAAATACACCTCAAAATGACACAAGCAGACAGAGAAATACAATGCAAGTTCATTCCAAACTGTCTCCCATTTTTGTTTCCTGTTGTCTTTGTCCCATTAGTAACACTGCTATGTTCTTTTTTGTACTCTGCTAAAAGCCTACAATAATAACATAAAAGATTACCCAAATTAGCAAAACCTTTGAACTGCTTTGGTGATTCAAGTATGTTAAATGTATTACCTCAAATTGTATAGGTAAATAAAAATGAACACATCAAAACCATACTTTAAAATATTTTTATGAAATTCCAGTGTGGAAAAATGACAAGTCGGATTGGCTTGTTTCCATTTTCTCCCATTTACTCTTTCTATGAGTAGAGGGCTGATATCCATTTGCTGAGGTGTTCTGATATCAGGGTTTTTGATCCATTGAATTAAACTCTTCATTGATGTTTTTCATACAGGGAGTGTTAAAAAATATGAAGGAATAGAAAAGTATTGCAAAAGATTAAAATGTCCCATTTAATTAATAATGTTTGAATATGAATAAGTAATTTAAAAAAATACCACTGACTATAATTCACAGAGCTGTATGAATTTAAAAACAGCAATATCTATAGATTTTAAGAGAAAGATTTCAGTACAGTATTGAGAAAGAGAAGAATGGTCTGAAACTGTATTATAACTGTATTTCCAAAACCTGCCAATGCTCATCTGAGGATTAGCAGACTCTCTCTTTTCCCAGCTTGTGTGGACTCTGCTATCATGACCTAAAGTAGGCATCTGGGAGCATCATATCAAAAAAGCAGGCATGCAAATGCATCTCTGTTCTGATTGCCTTGTATTTGTATTTATTCTAAGTTGTCTAAACTCAGACTCCTAGAATCTCATCTGAGCTGGGCTTAACTGCAGTAGTTTGAAGGCACATGCTGGTTTTTCCGTCACAAAAAGAATCCATTCTAAGGTAGCTGCATCTGCAGCTTTATTTCTGTCCATGGCCTGCAGTGAGACCCTTAACCCCAAGTTGCTCCAGGGGGACTGCCCTTGTAATCAGGAATTGGAAGTCACTCTGGATAAGAGTGTCTGCTAAATGCCGTAAATGTAAATGTAAGGTGAGTAAAATGTGTGTTTCAGAAAACTCTGCACACATATTCTAACTCTGTAAGGCCTGGTGTTCGATCTCTGTGCTTTTGCTCTCTGGTAACTTTCTCCTGTCAGTCTATAAATAGCTGGCCTAATTCAAGCAGTATTTACGTTTCACACCCCCTTCCTCTCTGTCCCTGAATAGACACTCAATAATCAGCAGCACACTGTAGAAAACAGGGAGTGAAGTATATATTTGAGTGTGATTTCTGTGTGGAGATAATGTCACGGCGCTCTGAGGCTGTCCAGCAGCTGAAGTCGCGCTTTCTTGCCGCCCTGCAGAGCAACAATGCTGCCGAGGTGGAGAAACTTCTCCACAGCACCATCTTAGACACAGACACAGTGCTCGAAGTGGAGGACACCAGCATGGTGCTGGCTTCATACAAGCAAGGTAATCATAAAACTTCTGGAGTCACACTGCTGTAACACCGGCTGCCCTTCCAACTGGAAGATTATTATTGTATTTGTACTGTCAGGACTCCTTTATTCACTTATACTCAGCTGTAAAAGCTTCTGAATCCTGTTGACATTTCTATTCATTATTACCAGCTTGCCCTGAAACTATGAGGATGGAGTAAAGCGTTGATCTACACTCAGTTTCTTTCTCAACATTTGACAAAGATTACTTAATAAATGTATTGGTTTATGTGAGGGTTGATTCTCAACAACAAATGTCAGGATTAAACACTTTGCTATCAGTCCACCTGTGCCTAATAGTCATCATCAACAAGCCACAACAGGTCTGTCTGTCTAGTCTGTTTTAGCTGTTTAATCAGCAGTGAGCTTATAAGATTTGGCAGTGGCTCATATTTGCATGTTAAACACTGGGTGCAATGTCAATTTACAGGTGTTTTATATCACATTATCTTTGTAAAGTGTACTGATTTTCAGAATCTGGAAACCTACCTGGCTTTGAGACCTAGCAAAACTTGAACTTGAATCTGCTGTTAATTCTCCTAATGTTAAACCATCCTTAACCTTTTTATCTGTGGTGAGAAATTTCTTTAGATGTCTGTGCTGGTTTTTCTTCAGTAACTCTGTTTTTCTCCCAAAGTCCAAAGACATGCATGTCAGGCGAATAGGAGGTTCTAAATTGCCCCCCTGGTGAAACATCCAGGGTGTTTCTAAATCTTTTGCCCTATGAGAGCTGGGGTAGGCTCCAGCAGAAACCTGGTTAGAATATGTGGCTCAGATGATAGAGGGATAGATGGAGTAATTCTAGACTGTTCCAATGGATAACATTTTTATTATACAAAAAAATAGTAACAGTAAAATGGAGATACAAGTGTTTATTTTGCAAGAATATTTCTGTGAGTTATTCTTAGACGCTATGATACTTTTTTTTTTTACTCCTTTTAGAATTAGGACTTTGTTCTTAGCACTGGATTCATTGTTTTATTGCTCACATAATTCCAAGCTTACATTTCTGTGTTGTATTATATATACTTACCCAGGTTACTGGTTACCAGGCTACAAACTGGAGTCTTCATGGGCCATGGGCATTCACGTGTGCATGATGTACAATGCACTGGAGAGTGCCTTGGTGCTTCTGCAGAGAGGAGCAGCAGTGAACAGGAAACCCAATGGAAAAACCCCACTGCATGTGGCCTGTGAGGTCTCTCACGCGGACTGTGTGAATCTGCTGCTGAACTGGGGGGCAAAGGTCAACAGTATTTCACTAAGTGGACACACCCCTCTCCACTACTGCATAACAAACAAATCTGTTGACTGCGCCAAACAGCTCATTCTCAAAGGTCTGGGGAAGCAGTTGAGAAACACTGCAGTGGAATGATAGTTGAAAGCAAATCGTTGTACTTTAGTTTTTTAATGCCCAAATGCATGTGAACAGCATATAAGCTATATCCAAAAATATTCAGACACACCTCATTTAATGAGTAAGCTCAGTTACATTAAGATGTTCAGTTGTACAACCACAGCTTGTGTAATTACATAGAAAAGCTCTCCTGATAGAATGAAACATTCTATAGCAGCAAGATATGAACCTAAGGTCACCATGCCTAATCCCAAGAGGCTGGAGGGGTTTAAAGACCCCCCCCTCCCCCACTGGTGTTGGGGAACATTCTCAGGAGAGTAAGCAATTTTGTATTTGGGTGAGCTGAAGCAGAGTATGGATAAAGACAAAACCAACTCTTGTTGCTGAATGCAATCAAATCCTCAGAACAATGTTCTAACATCTAGTAGTCATCCCTGAAGCCTAGAGGCTATTACTACAGCAAAGAAAGGCCAATCTCTCTATTACCCTTGGTTTTAGAAGAAACAATGGATGAATAAGAGTAGACGTTAGCATATATAATGTGCATGCAAACCACAATTGTAGCCTTGTGTGAAATCCTTTTTTCCCCTGAATGTTAATTGAGTCCAACTGACCCACAGACCTCTTGCTGCAGGAGCAAATGTCAATATGGCAAGTCATAACAACGATGAAGATACTCCACTACATACAGCTGCCCGATTCGGCATCTCAGAGCTGGTGGCCCTTTATTCTGCCCATGGTGCCAATGTGGACGCTTTAAATAGTCATATGGAGACACCCCTGATAACTGCTGCATTCTGGGCCATGGACACCCGTGAGCAGACCTACAGTGTGGAGCACCACCTAGTGTGCCGAATGCTGCTGGATTACAATGCCAACCCAAACCTTCAGGAGGAGGACAAGAAGACAGCCCTGCATAAAGCCTCGTGGAACTGTGACCATGTACTAATGCAGATACTGCTGGAGGGTGGGGCTAACCCCTGCATTATGGATGTTAACGGATGTGCTGCCCTTCAGTATGTGTTGAAGGTGTTGCAGTTTCGACCTCTATCAATACCTGAGCGCTGCTTTCAACTGCTGATTAATTATGGAGCAGCCCGTGTCTACCCAAAGCAGTTCCACAAGGTACAAGTAGGCTGCTTGTCTACACATTTACTCTTTAGTTTTGCAATAACATACCTGTTTCTTGCTAAGTTGCCACACTGCTGCCTCATAAGACATTGTGTGACTGAGTAATCCCTTTAGTACATAATTTCATTGTAGAATAGCAAAATAAGACACCTTGTACAAGCTTATGTACGCTGATATACTAGTATTCTGGAAGCAAAAATTTTAAATGTAAAATGTGTATCAATAATTGTATCAAAAAATGTTCATGACAGGGATTTTTTCACTGATCCTGAAGTCACTGAGCACAGAGCTTTGTGTGTGTAAAAATTTTTGGCCAGCTTTCCTATACTTACATAAGCTGTTTTTCAGCTTAAGAAGACAGTACACAGATCTTCCCCACTCTTGGCTGTGATGTAAACCCATACCTTTCTTCCGACTGCGCACTGCAACTGAAAACTGTTTACGCATTGAAAACAGCACAGCCTATAGCATCTCTGCCTAATGTGCTTCAGTGCAACACCAGTCTGACTTATCTACATAAGTCACATTTGAACTCCTTCTTCTTTCTCTTTCGGCTGTTCCCGTTTAGGGGTTGCCACAGCAGATCAACCTTCTCCATTTCTTCTGGTCTCTCTGCATCTTCCTGTTTCAAACCACCCACCTGCATGTACTCTCTGGCCACGTCCATAAACCTCCTCTTTGGTCTTCCTCTTTTCCTCTTTCCTGGCGGCTCCATCTTCAACATCCTCCTGCCAAAATAATCCTCATCTCTCCTCTGGATATGTTAAAACCAATGCTTCTCTAACCTTTTCTCCAAGACGTCTAACCTGATCTGTCCCTCTAATATTCTCATTTCTAATCCTGTCCATCCTCCTCACACCCAACAAAAACCTCAGCATCTTTAACTCTGACATCTCCAGCTCCGCCTCCTGTCTTTTCGTCAGTGCCACCGTCTCCAACCCATACAACATGGCTGGTCTCACTACTGTCCTGTAAACATTCTCTTTTACTCTAGCTGGTACCTGTCTGTCAAAAATCACCCCAGCCACTCTTCTCCACCCATTCCAACCTGCCTGCACTCTCTTCTTCACCTCTCTTCGACACTCGCCATTACACTGAACTGTTGATCCCAAATATTTAAACTCCTCCACCTTTGTTACCTCTACTCCCTGCATCCTAACCACTCCACTTTCCTCCCTTTCATTGACATTCATGCTTTCTGTCTTTGACCTACTCACTTTCTTTTCTCTCCTCTCTGGAGCATATCTCCATGTCTCCAGTTCTCCTCTAGCTGCTCCCTACTGTCACTGCAGATCACAATATCATCAGCAAACATCGGAGACTCCTGTCTAATCTTGTCCGTCAACCTGTCCATTACAATTGTAAACCAGAAAGGGCTCAGCGCTGAAATTTGATGTAATCCAACCTCTACCTAAAATGCATCCGTCACTCCCACTGCATGTCTCACCACTATTACACTGCCATCATACATATCCTGAACTACTCTCACATACTTCTCTGTTACACCTGACTTCCTCATACAAAACCACAACTCCTCTCTAGGCACCCTGTCAAATGCTTTCTCCTAGTCCACAAAGGCACAATGCAGCTTCTCCATCAACACCCTTAGAGCAAACATTGCATCTGTAGTGCTCTTTCTCGGCATAAAACCTTACTGCTGTTCACTAATCCTGACCTCTTTTCTTAACCTAGCTTCCACAATCCTTCCCATAACTTCATGCTGTGGCTGATCAACTTTATCCCTCTATAGTTACTACAGCTCTGTGCATCACCCTTATTCTTGAAAATCGGTACCAGTACACTTCATCTCCATTCCTCAGGCATCCTCTCACTTTCCAAGATTGTGTTAAACAATTTGGTTAGAAACTCAACTGCCATCTCCCCTAAACATCTCCATGCTTCCACTGGTATGTCATCCGGTCCAACAGCCTTTCCATTCTTCATCCTCTTCATTGCTGCCCTTACTTCCATCTTGCTTATTTGTTGCACTTCCTTCACTATCCTCACATCATTCAGTCTTCTCTCTCTCTCATTTTCTTCATTCATCAGCCCCTCGAAGTACTCCTTCCATCTGCTCAGCATGCTCTGTTCACCTGTGAGAACATTTCCATTTCTATCTTTAATCGCCCTGACCTGCTACACATCTTTCCCAGCTCTGTCTCGCCAATCAGTATAGATCCTTTTCTCCATTCACTATTCAACTTCTCATACAATTCACCAAACACCTTATCTTTAGCCTTTGCCACTACTTTCTTCACCCTGCGGTTCATCTCCTTGTACACCTGTCTACTTTCATCATCTCTCTGACTGTCTCACGTCTTCTTTGCCTCCCTCCTCTTTTGTTTACACTCCTGGACTTCTCAGTTCCATCACCAGGTTTCCTTATCCTCCTTCTTCCTTCCAGATGTCACACCAAGTACATTTCTACACATCTGCCTCATCACTTCTGCAGCAGTTTCCCAGCAATCCGGTACCTCTTCAACACCCCCCAGTGCCTGCATTAACTCCTGTCTGAATTCCACCTTGCAGTCCTCCTACTTCAGCTTCCACCACTTGATCCTCGACTCTGCCCTCATTTTCCTCCTCTTCTTGACCTCCAAAGTCATCCTACAGACCACAATCCTATGCTGTTTAGCTACTCTAAACAGCGTAGTCATATAAGCATAAGTCACATTTTAACAGGGCTTGTAAATATGCTGTGTTTGGACTGGATGATGATCCAGTCACTACGATCAGATTGTGGTGATCAAACTAAAATACATAGTTTGCACAAGTGTAAGCAGGGCCAGCGCATATGCCAATCAGTGTGTTCTAAAGCATGAACAGTGTGGGTGTGTGTGTGTAATTAAGTTTATAATACACAGAGCTTTCTTTATATTAAGTAGGTGTTGCAGAATTGTTATGACTATCCCAGGGCAGTTGAAGTGATGGCGAATTCTTATGAGCATCTCATGCAAACCAAAAAATGGAGGGCAGCTATTCCTGAGACAACATATGAGGTAAGATATTGTGTGTATTTTCTGTATTTTTTAAATTTGACGGTGTATTATTGTAAACATATTTGGTCCTCTGTTAAGTAGACCTTTGAAAGTATCAGGTTAATTGGTGTCAGATAGCTTGTCGACATTAATACTTAATGAGAGCTTCAATAAACAACTTTAACCTAATTAGCATGACATACTAAAGTGCACTGAATGGCCTCTGTGTATGATAATGTGACAAAGTTAAGCTTGTCTTGCCTAGATTACTTATTTGCATATATGTCCTAAAGCATTTCACTAAACCAACACTGTTTTCTCTTTTTTTCCTTATTAAGCATCACAGGACATTCTATGACTCCTTGTTTGCTGTTTGCACCAATAGTCCACGTTCTTTACAACATCTGGCCAGATGTGCCATCCGTAAAGCAATGCTTCGCCGATGTGAGACAGGCATCCAGCAGCTACCATTGCCTCCGCCCATGAGAACATACATACTGCTGGAGCCAGTGGGAATCATATTTTAGAGTCTGCACTGTAAAAATCAAAAACAGATTTCTCAGCTGAGGTCAGTTCCTACTCCGGCAAACTCATCCCAACCCCTGTAGAAATAATTATTTATTCATGGCCACAAAAGCATTTTGTCATCATTATAGGCAGCAGAGGGCCACGTGCACACAAACTTTGCTCTCTCAAAGCTACAGGAACCTTGGAAGAAGACTCGAGTTTTGGAGCCAAAGCCCCCCTGAACACGAGGATGACTAATTTAGAAGGGCCAGCAGAAATTCCATCCACTGCAAAAATATTACTTATATTACTTGGACAAGTATCATCAAACCTTGTGCCTTCAAAAATTTTGCATCATTCAAAAAACTGGTTCTCTATAATACCAGTAATTTCTTTTTAATGATATTTGAAGGTAGCGTAATATCAAAAGCAAAATGATAAAAATATGAAAAACAGAATTTCTCCTTTCAGCTGCTCCCGTTAGGGGTCACCACATCAATCAATGAAACAAACATCTACTGACCCTGATTTGTGCACATTATACAGGCCGTAAAGCTAATTTATTAAAAAATGTATTGTTTGTATAATGCTGGAAACCAATGATTTTTCTTTTAAAAGTAGAAACACTATCATAAGAAGCACCTGCCTCTTATTGTGTAGGTCACTCTCCTTCAACTCTTATACAAAATATACAGCACCCACAACTCTATCAAATAAAAGATTTGGGAAATTTGGAGGCCAAGTCAACACCTTGAACTCTATGTCATGTTCCTAGAACCATTACAGAACAGCTTGGCAGGCCTGTTCAAATTGGCCTATGTTTAAGGAAATACTGTTACTGTTAGGTGGTATATGTCAAAGTATTATCCACAAAAATGCCAGCACCCAGGGTGTTAAATAATACATGATTCCAGAAACCAGGCCTCTTCTTCCACTGCGCTGTGATCCAGTTCTGATGGTCACATGACCACTGTAAACTTTCAGCAATGGATAAACATTGACTATATCACTATATGCTAGATTCTAAACACCGCATTCTTGGAACTCCCCACATGCCATTTTGTTATCCAAAGTCGTGGCTGTTTAGTTTACATTTGCTAAATTTAAAACTCTTAATGGAACATGTGAATCTCGGTGAAAAAGAGCAGAACACATTAATACACAAAGAGTACAAAGCATTGTAATTTCATCCATAAATCTGCAAACAAAACTAAAAGGTTTTATTAAAGATCTTTATCAAACAGTTCAAGCTTTGAACTGAATGCTTTGAAGTGTACTTAGCTTTCAGGTTTAAATTAGTTATAAATAAGCAAATAAATCAGAATTAGGATATATATATATATAATGACATCATGTCTCTGGAGATAGGATTTTGAAAAGGAATTTGATGTTTAAGCCCTTTGTCCAGATTATGTACCACATGAACCTTCAACCAGCCCTGTATTTTTTAATCAATGTCAAAACTGCATCATTTTGATTCTTTATAATTAGGACTTTATACCAGAACACACGTTCTCTTATGGTGCTCCCAGTGCAATCAGCAGAAATGCAATGCCCGTCTTATATTTAGTAACAGACATAAACTGATCCGCATGAACATTTCAGAGAAATTCAAGGATTCACAAACATTACGGTCATAAGAATTTGTAAATATGTTGATCTGACTTTTTAAAATAAATAAATGCACTGAAGGTTGTGAGTTCAGTGAGTGCTCTTAGGTACAACGTACTGTCCCTATCACTGCTCCCCGAGCACTGGATATGGCTGCCCACTTCTGGGATTGTATGGGTTAAATGCAGCAAAGGCATTTCATTGTGGTTTGCTGTGCGCGGGGCTGTGTGCTCACTTTCACTTCAGGTGTTCACCACAATTCGTCAGTGAGACCTTCATTACCAGCCACATTGGTCGTTCTTTCACCTACTGTGATAACACCAACAAGCTGACCTCAGGCACCCTGCAAGGTATTTATAGAGCTGCCAGCTCACACAACATATAAAACACTGAGAGCGCTGAGTGGTTGCATGTGAGTCGTGACTATTATATTAAAGTGTCCCAGAATTCTCTCACCTCTGATTAACTAGTCACACAGATACCTTTGTTATCTTTGTTTTCTGCATGGGTATAAACCAAAAATTTAGTAAAGGGTGAACAGGAACTGTCATGAGGCTGGTGTGAAACCTTACCTACAACATTAAAGGTGACATGTACATTATATAACATTGTCTAGTGATAAAGGAAAAGGTTCATTAAAGGCAGGCGAACAGTTGTCTCTTGATATTGATTTTCTGGAAGCAAGATAAATGATAATGATGATAATGATAAGAGCAAGTTACCAAGAGCCTAATTCTGATTGCCTGATAACTCGACCAAAGCATCTTTAAGAGAGGGCTTTGTGAGGGTTGTTCCTAATACAGCGGAACCTCTGGTCACGACCATAAATCATTCCAAAACTCTGGATGCGACCCGATTTGGACATGATCCGAACTTAATTTCCCCTTAAGATTGTATGTAAATACGATTAATCCGTTCCAGACCATACAAACTGTATGTACAACTGTATGATTTTAAAGATAAATAATTAATTATACCACAGAATTAATAGTGTAATAGTAAACTAAATATAAAATTATTGAATAACACTGAGAAAACTGAACAACAGAGAAAACCAACATTGCAAGAGTGTGTGCTAGACCAAGTTCGCGCCAGACCCTTACGAACAATTAGCTGTAAACACTTCTTTTAAATGAGTTTTAAGCACAGGGGAAAACATTTTGTTAGAAAAATCCTTAATTTGTACAAATGCTAAACCTACATCCAAGAAATCTAACCTTGCATTTGACTTCTTGTACTCGGCGGCAAGATCAGCAACACGAACACCATGCTCATACTTTTCAATTTCTTTCTTTAGTTGGATTTAGATTTTCTTGGAACCCTTCTTTTCAACAACTTTTCCACTTTTCGTTTGCTTAGAAGCCATGGTTAACTGCAAAATTAATGCAAAAGTGAGATAGAGCACAAAGGTTTCACAGTGAATGAACACGTGCGTTGTCTTTGTTAGGCCCTGTATATGCTCAGCAAACAAAAGAAAATGGGATACAGACAGAGAATGGGGGGGGGGGGGGGGAGTCATTGGTGTGTAATACGAACCAGAGGGGAAACTGGCTGCCAGTGTTTTGTTTGCAACCAGAAATTGTGGTCGTGAAAAGATGTGAAAATTTGGCGAACTTTTTGAAACATTTGTAACCAGAGGTTCCACTGTATGCAGTGCTTAGTACTTATTAAAGGTAGTATAAGAAAGGACTACTGGCTACAAGGTTGTGGTCACCAAAGTCTCATTAATGCTAGCCTTCAGTCCCCAGAGGCATTGCACACTGCAGTGTGGACAGCAGTGTGATCCTCTGGGCTGCTAGGAAAGCGTAGGCTCTGATATTCGTCTACCTTATAAATGATGCAGTGCACCCTGTCATGGCAACAGTATTCCATGGTCACTGGTCTTTTTCTACAAGAAAATGCAAACTGCCACCCAGCCAGGAAAAGTTTTGGAATAGTATTGTGTAGACATGGCCTCTGACCGACTCGGTGTTGATGTTTTCTACAAATTCCCAATTATCCAATCAAATGTCTTTGGGATGTGCTGGATAAATTGCTGCTTAGTAGTGGGATTCATGAAGTCCCAATCTTGCAACTTTGCAGGACTTTAAGGATATGGCGCTAACAGTTAGTGGCAGATACCACAGAGCTCATGTGGAGTCCATGGTTCAACAGGTTAAAACAGTTCTGCAGCCTGTATTTTTATTTTCTAATGATTAATTTTACATATAAATGATATCCATTTCATAATCAATGCATCAAATGTCACAGCTAGAGTTATAATATAATCATTAGTGAGAGGGATACCCTGTCTGTTGTTTTAGCAGTGGCTTTGAAAAGGAGAACAATGTGTTAGTGAGTGAAAGGTCAGTCCAAAAATAGAGCTGTGCATTTTGCTAAAGGAACTTATGGTGTCAGAGACTGGCCACCCGGTCATGATGAGTGTGCATGGGGAGAGCTGTAGACAGACAGAAGAAAAGGCAGAACAGTGCGTCTCAGACCTGTGGCTGAATTCCAGGAACATATGTTGGCTCCAGGCCAGAAAGAGCCTGTACTTTTTGAAAACAGGCACAGAAAGGAAGGATGTGTAAGGATGACACAGCAAAAAGCTCAGAGAGAACACTCCGCACTGCAACAGTCAGCTACTTGTGCTGACTACTGAGGGTTTTGCTGCCTGACTAAATAAACAGTGTCTGCTACATACAGTTATTGAAACAATGATTCTTCTGTTTGACTGTGAAAAGCAACAAGCAGAATGGTAGAATTTAGTACTTTTCAATCTGCTGTCAGCACACAATGAGACAACACAAAATATTTTCTGTTTGTTCGTAATACGCTTTAATAGAAACGTAATCAGTTGCAGTAATCAGAAAGAGTCTCACAACAAGGAAGTTATAAAGCATCGCTTGTGCATAATGAGGTTGCCTGGTATATAAAGCAAGTAATCCTACAGACTACATGCTTTGACATAGTCACAGTTCTTGCCTCATGCACCAGGTGTCATGTTCTCATGACCACAGATATAGCTAGTGAGGTATGAGTGGTTTGGTCTCATCACTACAAAAGCTAACAGTCCCAGGTTATAATTTTACATTGTAGTGTACAAGATATCAACATAAATTGCAAAGTTAATTGCAAACACTTTGATTTCCGTATAAAACTAATACAAGAGGATTTTAGCAAAAGTTAGTTTGCTTGGCAGTGGTAAATGAATACAAAGTAAAAGAAGACACTGCTTCCCACCCTCATTTGAGACTGGTAACATGATACATGTGGCTTGTAGTATCTACTGCCACAGCATATTCCTTAAAATTTCTAGTCTCAATCTTTTGAACTGCATTTTTTTTGTTGTCCTCCCAAGTCTTTTAGGATACACATACACAGCATTCTTGGAATTCAAAGAAATAAAAAATATGGCATACTTTCTTCATCCTGAGATCATGCAATTAACAAATATTACTTACCCTTAAAATTGATGTGAGTTAAACAAAATATTGGCACTTTTGTGCAACAGCATCAGAATTCACAAAAAAAGGAAAACTGTACATAAGAAAAACTAAACAAAACAAAAACAATTTTGTCCTTCCTTTTGTTTTTGTAAATTCCTTGAAAAGAGGCTAAATAGGTGAAACTGCAGGCCTAAAAGGCCGATGGCAATAAATGATGAAACTGCAACCAAACCAACTTCTACAATGGAACACTTTAAATACTGAAATATTTTTAGAGAACTGACATTGACCAGACACTACAATACATGGCCCTGTATCAAACTTGTGCCCAGTTGTTCTTAATCACTTCCATTGCTAACAGGGAAAAAAAATCTGTTCACCTTAGTCCCCCATACTGTTCTTTAGAAAATGAACAGTTTAACCTCTGGTGACATATTCAACACTGCTGATTTGTTTACATCATGACAGGATTATGTCAAGCAGGCTGATGCTGGAAAAATAAGCCAAAACCTATTTTGTCAATCTGCCGTTCAAAACACAATGTCCACTTACTGTGGCTTGCATCAACTGAGCAGCAACATTTAAGTGTAGCTCTGGCTTGTTTTTCTGTCTTTAGATTATGAACAATCATTCAGCCCTTACTAGTCGTCTCAAATAACATCTGACCGTTCACAAACAGTTAAGTTTAGCTGGCCACACATACAGTACTAAATTCTAAAAACACGACAAGGTGGACAAGACAAGCTGGAGTGCTCAACAGTACATTTTAAAACCACATGTCTTGTACTTCAAAGGCTGATAAAATGAACCATACATTGTTAAACTACACCCACTGCTGTTCCTTCACTACTTTCAATAAACTGCATGCATATACTTTTATTCTTACAGTCTGAAATGCATTTTGTTGCATTACTTCTCTTGTCTGCTACTTAGAGTACCTGTTGCTTATTGTTTTAGTGAAGCTTACACCTTGGGGAGTTTTGAGTAGGCTTTTTAAGACACAATTGGCACCATTCTTGTTATAGATGATATATCATAATGACACACTGACTTAGAAGATGTTACCAACAATTATGTAGGGTAATTTCTTCCTTGCTTAGCTTTATTCTTGTTCTTAGCACTGAATGAATCTAGCTGATTTCCATGAGGAAAATTCTGAGCTTTTTGTTGAGCTTACAATTTTTTGTAATTTTTGGCAATTTGGCAAACTGCAAATGCCATTTCAACACTGTAACATGAAGGCAGCATTTTGGAATTGAAGTTAAAATGCATGAACAGCAAAGAAAATGCTGATTCCTACTGGGAATGAGAACGCAAGGATTCTACTGTCTGATAGCTCTCTGTCCATCTTTATCCTGTTTCATCTCGTCAATTCAACTTCCCCTTAGTTCTCACCTCTGGCATATTATAATCATCCTTTCCAAGTTTCTTAGGTTCACTGCTTGGTATGCACCAGTCATCCGCCTCTGTGCTTGTCTGATAATGCCTTAAAGCAGACCTGTTGAAAACTGGCAGTCTCTCCACAGATTCAGAGGACAGAGCCTAATGTCCATTTCATACAAGAAGGAGAAAAAGAAAAGAGTTACTTCTTCATCAAGGTCCTTCATTCTGATAACTATTTCCAGTTGTGTGGAATAGCCAATTTACAACTTTGAAACACAACTATGGGTTAAAATTCTGTATTCTGTACTACTCCCAACACTGAACAACCAACGGCCAGTTGATCTTGCCACCTTCTCAGAAGTAATGGGTTTTCTGGTGCAGACAACTTGTGGACAGCATAGTGTTCCTCTATAAACCTTAACTTATTTACATTAATGTATACAATAATCTATGGTCACTGTTGACCTTCTGTTCTTGTGTTTAGTGGTTTGCTTATTACTAAAATGTGTAATTACAAGACTTTTGTAGATGTTCATTCATAGCAGAACTTTCAGAAGGTCACAAGGATTGCAAGAAAAGGGTCAGCTTTCAGTTTAATGTAAAAATATCAAATTAATCAATAACTAAATATATTTTCACAATGGTAGAGACCTTAGATAACTTTGTTAATGAGGTCAGTGAGAGTGTATAACATTGTACCTTTAAGTAAATAACAGCTGATGTACCATATCCCTCCATAGAGTAGAGCTGAAGGTCTCCTTGAAAGTACTTGGCATAGAGACGAGAGATGGGAAGCCCATAACCGAAGCCGGCCTATAGACAGGCAGACATTATTGTCCGATCTTGTGTTAATGACTAACAGCAGTTTGTAATTCTGCTAAATTTACAACTCTGCTAGCTTATGTTGACTCTAAACCTCTAAACCTAACTCCTCTTACAAAAACAGTAAATTCAGTGCACTGACAATTTACAAGTAAACATTAAACCACATGGGACTGGATTATCTGAATGGTTAAAGTACTGTTAGAAATTCAGACATATTTATTATTCATAAAAGAAAAAAGCCACTCGTCTTACCAAGGGAGCATTGCGAGCATTTTCAGTCACTGGGCTTGGAGCTGTGGAATACATATAACTAAACAGACGCTCAATTTTTCTTAAGGGGACGCCACCTCCTCTGTCTGACATCTATAAGAATAATAAGAATTCTTCTTATTATAACATAACAATCAGGAGTGCTTCAAACATGCCATTTAAAATTATGACATAGATCACAACAATTTTGCATAATCATCCATTCAGGATCTATCCCAAACACTCACTCACTCACTCACTTTCATAACTGCTTATTCCAAGTAGGGTAACGGGTGGTGCTGGGGACAAAAGGCAGGGAAACAACCTGGAGAAGGTCACCAGTCCAGAGCAGAGCAGACACACAAACACGCTCACATCTAGAGGGCAATTTAGCATTTCCAATCCACCTGACATGCATGTCTTTAGACAGTGGGAGGAAACCGGAGTATCCATAGGAAACCCCTGCAGACACTGGTAGAACATGCTAACTCCCACTGTGCCACTCCTTCCCAAATCACATTATCCAGAAAAAAAGGGCCATGTGATAAAATAAGTACCTTTATGGTCAGGTCTTCGTCTCCCAAAGAAACCCTAACTTTGATTGGTGGAAGATGTATGCTGTTCTCATGGGTTTCTACAGTTGCTCTCATCGCATTCTGTTAAGCAGATATATTTAAAGCTTTTAAGGCCAACAGTGAAATTTAATGCTGTATTACACAGAACATCCAAGCACTCTACATGGTCCTCTTAGCAAAACTGCTGTTATGTAAGTACAGTATAGAATCTCTATACGTGAAAAATGGTACCTTAAAGAGCTCAAAGAGCATGTGATAAAGGTGGGAAGGTACATAGACAATGTTAATAGGTTCACCAGGTTCTTTTGCTGTAACAGAATAGAAAGTGTAAAAGAGAAAAGCAAGTAATTTTTAACTTGAACACCACGATTAACTTGCTGATACATTCTTTTTAAGCAACATGTACACTGTTGTACTAAAGGCTGGTCGCTGCAGCATGGTCTCTTAATTTGTTACCTATTAAAGAGAAAAATGGCCAGCAGTTGGGCATTCTGCTATTTTCAGTAACAGGCCACTAATGTAATTTGCATGACCAAGACACAAAGGGAGATTGTATCAAGCCTAAGAGCACCAATCAACTGTATACAAAAAAGGCTGTTTGATTCATTTCAACTTCAAAAACAGATGGTCCAAAGGTGAAGGCTTTATCAGATTACATTGACACTGTGGTTTGATAAATAAAAGAAATCTGATCCTACAAGCTTGCTTTTCCATTCTAACTACTCTAAATCAAGATAATGCTAAATCAGTGTTAATCAGAAAAAAACCTTTTCCAACAACAGAACAGACAGAGCGTAAGATTTAGCAGCAACACATCAACAAACACATGCACACAGAAAACATCCAAGCTGTGTGCCGACAGCAATGACGTGTATGAAAAACAGGCTGCACACTTCCTAAGAAGCTGTTTAAGATTTTATTTTAAAAAACAACATAACTGACAGATGCCTTTTCAGCACTACACAATCGCAAGCAGAACTGAGAGGATAATTATAGTTGTACTGAAACCACAGTTTGAAAAAAAAGCAATTTTCAAATAGAGAGAGTTGCAAATTTAATTATAGACTTAAATAAGTTTTAGTTAGGGAAATATAATCTAACACACTTTCTAAATTTGTCCTGTATATGAGTTAATTTAATTGAAACTAACTAAAAAGCAATTAAGCGGCCATCAGGCAAAAACTGATCATTTCGAATTTACCATGCAACAGCACGCAAAGACAGAGTGAAAGGAAAGACTGTTAAGAGAGAACGGTCTCGCTTACAGTTCACTTGTTTGATTTCCACTTCTGGTGAGGTGAGGTAATACTGATCACACAGCATCTTGGAGCTCTCATAGGCATCTAAGACAGAAGGAGCACATATAAGCTTTGGTGTTTTTTAATGGAGAGCCACATTTGTTCATTTCACTATAACACATTCCAGAGGATCTAGAAAAAAAACATTTTTTTCTGGAAACTGGAACTTTAACTGGAAAAACTGACACTGGCATCCCCCATAGTATAGAACGATAGAACAGCAACAACGATAGAAGAGTTATGATAATCTTATGGGCCATTACCTCTTACGACCTCGACTACATCACAGTTTGGGTCGATGCTGCCAATATGCTTTGGGTGGGCTGGGTTAGTGCTGCCACTGAAGATCAGTGCTGAAAAAGAACAAAACGGTTTCATAAGCATTATTGACAACATGGCAAACTTTGAATATTGACATTCCATGGAAGGCAGCTGGGGCAATAAGAGACCTGCCTGCCAAAATGCAGAGAGAGGTATAAATACCAGCAGAAACTTTGAATGAAATGAAAAATGAAAAATGAAAAAGATTAAAATGGACCATTTGAATTTATTTGCTGATAGTTTTCAGTTGGTCCACTGCAGGGTAGAATAGGTAATGTTTGTAAAGTAGAGCACTACAAAACAGAAGGACCATATAGCGTTCAGGCTTGTCTACTCACTATGCTGGTTCATGAGCATGCGGGTCGAGATGCGGCTTGTGTAGAACCGGTCAAGGAAGTACTGCACATTCTGATTGGTTACTGGATCCACTCCAAAAGCCTCCTTGTACTCCACCACCCCCTGAGCCATTGTGGGCACCACGTTATTATGCCTATTCCTCACGTTTATCAGAGTCTCTGTGAACCTGACAGTACATGTAATCTGTTAAAGCTCTCTAGCCACCTTGGCAGAGTCCTGTAAATATAATTTCGAGCTTAATTTCAACTCACATTTTCAAAACCTTTTTATCATCAGGATCTTTTTCCAGGAAGTCCACAATCTCCATTAGACTCTGTGCATACCTGGTTTAAGACATACAAAGGCATAAATTAGACATCTGAATACAGAATGTGCTTTAGGGACAGAAGACATAGATTACAGCCTAGCTGATTACAGTTACCAACAACAAACTGAACCTACTCACTTCTTTGCCTGATTTACAGATGAATACAAAATGGAAGGGAGTAAATACCAAGCTTTGCTTTGATATGGGGAGGCTAAATTTCAGTCATGTTCAGTCACCGTCTACATAAAGCACATGCAAACACAAACACCCACAAACCACAAAAAGTAACTCCACTCTCATCAAGGTACAGTGAAGCTTTACTGTTTTATGATCTAAAGTATTAATATTTTCTCTGCTACATGGTAACTAAATCTTTTCCTTGACACCCTCCTAAAAAGTCTGGATGAATTTGAGCACCCAAGTAGGATGTTATAATCATTTTTAAACACTTTGTTTGGAAGCTCCTGTGACCAAGGGATAAAGTCTTCCCCTTTGCATTGAAAGTTAAGTTATACGTACTCACATTCAGTGATTATGACTACTAGCAGCCAATTTCATGAACTAAATAAGTGTCATGAGTTGACATTCAACATTTGAACGGTCAACAGAACCTTTCTATAACTTGCACGTGTACACAGCCTTGAAAATCAAGATATTGTAGCAGTCACACGCTCAAACAATTATTTTAATTGGCTTTGATGTAACACAACATAAGCAGAAGCAATAAACATAATGTACATATAACTATGCATAACTATGCCTAGCCGTTAGTCTAAAGGATGCATGACTACATTTTATTATTGTAGCATTTAGTTTCTTTGTTTGCAAAGGCTTTGCCAAACTAAATGAAGCAGGAAAAGAGCAACAGTCATGACATACATTTCTTATTTTCTTTTATAAATCACTTTGTCCCTTCACTTTAAATGTTAGTCTTTCAGATTTGGGTTGAGAAAGTCTATTTTTACACTGCCTAACTTCCACTGAGAGCAGGTCATTTAAACCACATGTTTGTAGTGCACATCTGAATGATTACATCTCAGAGCTGTTCTGGATCTTAAGGCCTTCATGACTTTGTAATTTTCTTCCAACTTTGCTTCTGAATTACAAAAATAACAAGCATATTCTACAAAGCCACATCGTTTGTCTGCAGTATTTTCAAAACACTCACTATGACATTCACATTTTTCTTGTGATATATTTCCTGATTAAGTAATAGCAATAAATTCAGGGTTGCAATAAGTTCAATAAAATAAATAGCCAAAGTAACAGCCCACATCAATAAACTGAAAGCTTATTAAACTAAAAACTGCAATATTTGAGCAGAAAATTGCTTCAGGAAGGGTCTTTAGACAGCACTATTTCAAAAAGTGGTGACGTCCCAGTGTTCAGTGCGATTCCTTCAGAGTGAAGACATTTTAAATCAACATAGACTTTTTCTTTATTAATTTAATAACTTAACCGAAAGAGGAAAACTTCTCTGTATGATACCAACGTGAGTACATAATGGAAAGTAGAATAACAGCCATGAAAAAAGAAGCTCTAAAAGAAGCAAAGTTTGGTAGCACTTTCTTAAAACAAAGGATAAAGTGATTTCATACAACACCGGCAAATCTGAAAACATTTTAGCCATATCTATACTGCTATAACATTGTTCTTTGAGGACCTGAAATTTGCACTTTAAGTCTAATATACATATATTTTTAATTACAAAAATCATTCTCTCTCAGCATTATTAACACTATGCACAAAAAACTACAATATTTAGAATTATTTATAAACGTCTGCAAAAAATAAATGAACTTGATTCATTTCAGCTTGAACTTTGAAATTGTGAAATACATTTGCTAGCAAAGTAAAACTTATTGATCAGCTGAAATTGCATAATATAATATAAACAGCTCTATGTATTCAGTAAACATGAAAAAAGTCCCATCAGTTGGTCCTGAAACTTGTTCTAATAGAGGTTGCCTCGAGAAAACGGAACCCTTAATAAAGATGTATGGAAGAAAGATTCTCATCTACAGTATTTTTTCCTTCACTTGATATAAACATTTTGCTTACCCCATAGTGAACTCAGGTTCAAAGTTTCAACAGCACAAACACCATTAACAGAGGCAGCATGAGGTCAGCTGAACCGTGGAGTCATAGAACCACAATTCGTAGAAGCAAAGGAATGGTCGACACAGGCATAATTAGCATGGGAACAAAACTATATTCAGTCAATCTAGGTTAAAAACCACAATCATATTTAAACATTCTGCAATTTGGATGACTGCAAACATATGATCTGTGACCCCATGCCTGCAGAATTGTAAGCAATCATGGTTAACTACTGAAAAACAAATGCTCTGAATCTCAAATTTAAATCTTTCGCCCAATGTAACACAAAATATAATGTCAAACAGCAAACACTGATTTTTTCATTCAGACATCCTGTAATCATCAATAATGAGACAGTAAGAAAAGTATCCAGGTAATCATGAAAGGGCTAAGATCAATGTGCATTCAGTCTAATTAACCTAAACTGCTTTAATAGGCAAATATCTACTTTACTTCATGTTGTAAATTATTTTTGGGCAAAAAAATGTTTCACTGGACAACCATGCTTTGCATCTTTTCGTCAATTTACTAATCAAACAACTGAGCTGAGGTTAGCACATATTGTGCAACTCCATCACGTCAAGGCCTCACAAAACTGAGGTGATTTAAAGAGCTTTGAGGCCCATGTTGACTCAGGATCCCACACACGATTTATTTTACATTGAATAAGAAGTCACTTGGAGTCATGTAGGTGAAAGTCAAAGATCTGATGAAAATCACACGAGATCCTCATGAAACTTAACGAGGAAGACAGTAATGCCAAATTCTTGTAAAAATACATGCAAGACATTATATCACAGACCAGTTACAATATCTAATAGCTATAATATTTCTAATATCTATTTATCTAAATGACTTCAAATGCACCCTAAACAAATGAAAAATTGGCCTTTAGTTCAGTTAAAGAAACTCAACAGAAAACTCCAAATTATAACTGTATAGTAGACAAAAAATGATTCTACTTTCAATGGACATTAAAAGGATACCATATTAGCACATTGCAGCATTAAATCTTAAGAAAAAAAGACAGAATATAGACATAAGGTTTGATCCTGAAAGCAACAAAATCCGAAGTAACAACCAAATAACTACCATATTGTTATTATTGAGATTTTCTTTATGCGGATTAGCCGACAACCACAAACGCACAGTGAATATTGAGATTTTAAAACTCATGGATTCACTTTTAATACGAAATCTGGATCTTATTCCTCAGAAGCCTTATTTGTAGTCTCTACTACACCAACCTAATGGCACTTTGGTTACCTACCCCCATCTCAGTACAGCTACAGCTTCCCAAAGTCCAACTGCATGATCTAATATTTGAGTGAATGATGGAGAAGTTTTTAATCACACTTATCAGACCACATAAATCACTGACACTACTTCATTTGATGTTGTAGGCATATGGGCTAACATACACCATATGTCTTAGGATTAGAGAAGTGTAACAGATGATGATAAATGAGCTGTCTAAGGCAGTTCGGAGCTCATCACCTCAACAGCTTTTCAGACTTCAGAACAGGGCTCCTGCAGGTTGTGGTGCACGCCTTTGGACACAAGAAGCAGGTGAGCTTACCAGCTGTGCAGCAGCTGTACAGATGGGGTGCTGATGAGCTTGTCAGGGAGGAAGTCTATCTCCTTCATGATGTTGGCCAACCTGACAGGTAGCTCATGACGAAGAAACATGAATGAGGTCTTCTCACAGGCATTGGCAGAACCTGTAGAGAAAGAGAACATCAAGAGAACATCCAGTGAACTTCCAGTAATCTACACAGCTGTACACACACTTCAGCACTCAGGCCTATAGACAGAAAATGTGTTTCTGTGGAGACATTCATAGCAACATACTGGGACTGTGGTTAAAAACAGAAAACATGGAATTACTAAGGATACATGTTTTTTGGAGCTAGCAGTTCAGTAGTTTGCCCTGCCCACTGCTTCGTGTTTATGGGTTAAATGCAGAGAAGAATTTCATTGTGGTTTACTGTTTGTTGATATCTTCATGTCAGTATGGTTTCATGCCAAGAAAGAGCACTGCAGATGTTTGCTCTCAGGGTGCTGATGGAGAAGTATAGAGAAGAGAGTTGCATTGTGCCATTGTGGACTTGGAGACAGCGTATGACAGGGGACTTAGAGAGGAGTTGTGGTTTTGTATGAAGAAGTCATCATTGACAGAGAAGTATGTCAGAGTAGGACAGGATATGCATGAGGGCAGTGTGGCAGTGGTGGTGTCTGCAGTAGGAGTGAAGTGAAAGTGACTATTCGTTATTGTGAAACACAGCACAACACAGGGAACCACAACAAAATGTAAGCTCTGTATTTAACCCATACACGTGCAGCAGGGGGCAGCTATGTCCAGTGAGCAGGGAGCAGGAACTGGTACAGTCTCTTGCTACAGAGTACCTCAGGGAAACCTACTTGTCTGGGATTCCAACAGGGAACAAAAGGGAGGAAAGTGGAGTGGTTAGGATGCAGGGAGTAGAGGTGACAAAGGTGGAGGAGTTTAAATACTTGGGATCAACAATTCAGAGTGTGGAATAGAGGTGAAGAAGAGAGTTAAGGCAGGTTGGAATGGGTGGAGAAGAGTGACAAGAGTGATCTGGGGCAGACAGGTACCAACAAGGGAGAAAGGAATGGTTTACATGATGGTAGTGAGACCAGCTATGCTATACGGGTTGGAGATGGTGGCACTGACCAAAACACAGGAGGCAGAGCTGAAGGTATCTTAAAGGTAAGTTAAAGATGCTGCCATTTCCGTTGGGTGTGATGAGGATTGGATTGTTGGACATTTTAGAGACAAAGTTAGAGAAACAAGGTTGCGTTGGTTTGAACATGTCCAGAGGAGAGACGAGGATTATATTGGGAGGAGGATGCTGAAGATGGAGCTGCCAGGAAAGAGGAAGACCAAACAGGAGGTTCATGGACGTGGTGAGAGAGGACATGCAGGTGATCGGTTTGAAGGAGGAAGATGCAGAGGACTGGAAGAAATGGAAACGGATGACCCCTAACGACCCCTAAACCGCCGAAAGGAGAGGAGTGTCTGTCATAATATTTGTTCGCTGGGAAAATTTGATTTGATGTTTGAATGAAGAAGGAAGAAGCGGTAGTGCCACAAAAGCATGAATCCAGTGTTTGTGTCTACAGCTCACACACTGCATTAAATACAGTCACACGAGACTCATTCTTCTGCTTGTACAGAAACACGCAGTTTTGCAGCTTTAATTACAGATGACATCCCAAACTCAAAACTGTGATTGTAATACATCCTGAGAACCATTTTATCAGCCAGCTCTATTAAACACACCAACGACATGAACAGCAGCACTGAAGACCTCAGCAGGGTTCTCACCAGCACCCGAGCTGTTAGGACCGGCCGACCTGCACCTTCTGCGAGCTGAAGTTTCGCCCCAAGTTCATTCAACAAAATAACTTACCGAAATCAATAAACTGCTTCATTGAAAGCGGTGAGGGGGAGAACTTGGAAAACCTGTCCACCTGTCTGGGTATGTTCAGCTTCGACACGTTCTTCAGCAAAACGTGAGCGAATTTCATTTTGAACCGAAAGGCGAAATCCGAGTGAAAGTGAAGTCTGTGGACGCGATCTTGCGACTAGCATGCTAGCATAGCCGCTCGAGTGTCAACACCGTTAAAGTGTGCGTGACACTCACTCGCTCTCTCACTCTCCACAGAGAAGTGCACTCTCAGCCATGGAAATCAAAGTCGACTGTCCCACTATCTGCTCCCAGAGTCCATGCTCTGGCTGTGAGCTCGGCTGGTCTTCCCTCCAGTGTTTTGTTCAGTTTGACATTGACTGTGGAGGGAGTGAGGGGGGGGGAGTGAGGAGTGAGGAGTGAGGAGGGAGGGGGTCTCTGCTCCAGCGTTACACACACACACAGTAACGCAGGTCAAAACAGAGCCTTCTCTCACCCCGTCCCAGCACTGAGACATTTATTCCATCATTGTTCAGATGAATAAAGGCCCAGGTTGTCTGAGACCCGCTCACTCGGCTGGTGTGTGTGTTTCTCTCAGGTGAACGCGCTCCTCTGATCTGTTATTCATACTGCGATATGAAAACACGCACAGCGTTCTGCGCATGCGCTCAACCGATCTAGTCCAAAGGTCACCGCGCAGCATGCACTTCAGCCGGAAATAAACAGAAGCGTTCGTCAGGAAGAAATATTATCATGGACGAGAAAAGATCAGCTCATCCATGTGTTTATTGATGTATGTGTTCATAAATCATCGGTAAACTGTTCGTCGCGTCTTCGAGGCCGGGTTTGAGCTGGAAGACGAGCGTTATTAGTGGGTCTGTTGCCCGATGAGTGACCGAGCGGTGGGCCGCTGTAACGGCTGCGCTGCGCCCTCTAGTGGCGGCTCGGCGAAGCTCAAAGGGTCAAATACGTGCAAGACATGCGGGTTGTTGCGGTTTTTGTTGTTTAAGGAAAGATGATCAGCTGATTCTGTGCAATAACAATAAAGGTCTTTCAGACCTGTTATACGCTTTTATAGATTTACAGGATCTATCACAATCAATGACACAATGTGTAAGGTACTGCAACTAATATTGAATATTTTTATGTGTGTTTAATGATTTGTAACCGTTATGTGGTAGAAACTACAAACCATTTCACTTATTCAGTTTCATTCACTCAAGTAAACCTTTTCGAGGCAAATGGAATGTGATTAGTTTTTCATTTATCCATCCATTTTCTGCCGCTTGTCCCAAACGGGGTCGCAGGAGTGCTGGTGTCCAACCCAGCGCACACAGGGCGAGGACGGGGGACGCACCCTGGACAGGTCGCCAGCCCATCGCAGGGAGGAGCGGGACGGGGACGGTACCTTGCTCAAGGGTACCTCAGGGCAACCCAATGGGAAGGGGTTCGAACCCCCGATCTGCCAATCATGTGGCCAACACCCTAACCACTAGGCCACCGCTGCCCTAGTTTTTCATTCAGTTTTAGTATATCATAATATAATCTGCTGGAGAATCTTAAACAAATGAATTTTATTTCCTTAATTCTAACATTTCAGTTATTCACGTGTAAATATTAACACAAACAGTAATACTAACAGACTAACACTAACAGACTATTACACTAACAGACTAATACTAACACTAACAGACTAATACTAACACTAATAGACTAATACTAACACCAACAGACTATTACACTAACAGACTAATACTAACACTAACAGACTAATACTAACACTAATAGACTAATACTAACACTAACAGACTATTACACTAACAGACTAATACTAACACTAACACTAATAGACTATTACTAACACTAACACTAATAGACTATTACTAACACTAACAGACTAATACTAACACTAATAGACTATTACTAACACTAACAGACTAATACACTAACAGACTAATACTAACACGAACAGACTAATACTAACACTAACAGACTAATACTAACACTAACAGACTAATATTAACACTAACAAACTAATACTAACACTAATACACTAAAACAAACACTAACAGACTAATACTAACACTAAAACAAACACTAATAGGCTAACATTAACACTAATAGACTAAAACTAACACTAATAGGCTAACATTAACACTAATAGACTAATACACTAAAACTAACACTGATAGATTAATACTAACACTAACTCTAATAGACTAATACTAGCACTAAGACTAACACTAATAGATGAATACTAACGCTAACTCTAATAGACTCTCTCTCAACCTGGGCTGTGAGGCTTGAGTCTCTGCTCAAGAAGCCTAATATTGATCCATTCAAGTTAACAAACTATCGACCTTTTATATCAAAGATTCTGGAGAAAGTTGTGGTCCAGCAGTTGTGCTCATATCAAATTTCAGTCTGGTTTTCAACCACACCACAGTGACAATAGTAAACGGGTCTGGGTTCAGTAATCCAGAAACATGGAATCAGCTTTCACTGTTAGGCTGATGACACACAATTATATATCTCAGCTAAACCTGAAGATAAACTCCAATGAAAAAAGATCAAGGATGGTATAGGAGAAATAAGAGTGGATGTCGCTCAATTTTTTAATGATAAATTCTGAAAAGACAGAAGTTCTTTTGCTAGGTCACAAAATTGCTAGAGACAAACTTTCAGGCTTAATGCTAGATTTTCCTAATCTTACAGTTAATCTTAAACACTCAGTTTAAAAGTCTGGGCATCACAATTGACTTGGATCTCTCTCTAGATACACACATTGGAAACATCACTAAAATAGCTTTCCTTCACCTTAGAATCACTGCTAAACCTAGAAGCTCACTCTCACTACATGATGCAGAAATAAGAATACATGCATTTATAACCTCCAGATTAGATTATTGTGATGCCCTGCTGTCAGGATGTTCTAGTAAAAGCCTTCATAAACCCCAGTAGTCCAGAACGCAGCAGCTAGAGTCCTCACTAGATCCAGAAAATTTGATCTCATTAGTCCGGTATTATCTAGACTTCACTGGCATCCTGTGAAATTCCGCTTAGACTAAAACTTTACTGCTAACTTACAAAGCCCTAAACGGCCTCGCTCCCGAGTATCTCTCTGAGTTTAGTTATGAAACTTCACGCTCACTTAGATCACAAGGTGCTGATTTTCTAACAGTTCCCAGAATTTTGAAGACAACAGGGGGAAGGGCTTTTTCATTCAACCCCCCATCTTGGGAACAGTCTTCCAGCTAGTGTCCGGGACTCAGACACACTCTCAGTATTTAAGTCCAGACTAAATACATACTTGTTTATTCAGGCTTTTAGTAATTAATTCTGCTAGTTAAGATCCGGGGGTTCACGGATACAGAGAATTACAGTAAACTGGGATGTTGGTGCTGCCGGCCCACCACTCTCTCACTCATAAACTCATACTCAAAAAACTCAGGGACAAATCAAGGCCCAGACAGGCCGGTGGATTTCTTCATTCATTGTTAGTCCGGAGATCCAAAACAAAAATCAAAACTAAAACTCGGGGACAAACGTCAGATCAGTAATTTCAGGTTTGTTGAGGGAGCTGTGGGGGGTCGCTAGTTTCACGGTGCTCTCGCGTTTGTAAAACCCCTGGGTCTGTTCTTTTTAGTCAGATCTGTACTTTGTAGTCGCGTTGTAATAGGAGTCACATTTTTACTGCATTCTTTAAACTTACGGTCTGTACAATGAGTTCAAAACTAATTCTCTTTCTCTTTGTCTGAGATGGGCGGCTGTCCACCACGGTGGATGGTTTAGGTGTTTCCTCAGAGCAAGTCCATCGATCGCCATGAGGGTCTCCTGAGTTCCATGCCAACTGCTACACCGAGTCGGCGAAACTATCATCTTATTTTTCTCCAGACCTGAACTTCAGATCAGCTACATCAGACTGGCTCTTCTGCGGGAGCTGCTGCCACGGAGATTAAAGTCTCCCCCACTCAAACAGAGCTCCCACCATTAGATCATCAACCTCCAGTTACAGTCACCAGTGGACTCTTTTACTTTAACTGTAACTCATATTAACTGGAAATAATTACTACAGGAATTTTCTCTTTCTTTCTTTTCTTTTATTTCTGGTGTTGACCAAAGGAGGATGGGTTCCCCTTTTGGGTCTTGGTTTCCCCCAAGGTTTCTTCCTCATGTCTGGGGGAGTTTTTGCTTGCCTCTGTCGCCCTCGGCTTACCCAACTGGGCCTCGGACCCGGATTCTGTAAAGCTGCTTTGTGACAACAACAGCTGTAAAAAGCACTTTATAAATAAAGTTGACTTGACTAGACTATCACTATCACTAATAGACTATCACTATCACTAATAGACTATTACAAACACTAATAGACTATTACTAACACTAATAGACTATTACTAACACTAATAGACTATTACTAACACTAATAAACTATTACAAACACTAATAGACTATTACAAACACTAGTAGACTATTACTAACACTAATAGACTATTACTAACACTAATAGACTATTACTAACACTAATAGACTATCACTAACACTAATAGACTATCACTATCACTAATAGACTATTACTAACACTAATAGACTAACACTAATAGACTATCACTAACACTAATAGACTATCACTAACACTAATATACTATCACTATCACTAATAGACTATTAATAACATTAATAAACTATTACTAACACCAATAGACTATTACTAACGCTAAATCTTAAAATAACACTTATAACACAATAACATAAACTCTGTTACTAGCACTTGCACTAACACTGACACTAATATAACTCCTCCTTTTTACTAATTATGTTTCATTAATGGCAGGTATGCTGCTTTGTGATTGGCTGCTGGTGACGCATAAATGACCCCCAAAAATGTAAAGAGAAGCATCTAAAAATTTAACTTCCCCTGCTACTGAATGTAAGTTCAGCCGAGGAGGTTTTTGAGTTTCTGTGTTTACTCAGATTGCATTTTGGGGAAGTATGTTCGCTTGTGCTTGATTATTTTGCTGATGTTGGGATGGATGGTGCTGGAGCGCTTTCTCCAGTGGGAGCAGTAATGCAGAGTTTCGCCGCTAGGTGTCAGTGTTGTGACAGATTAGTGCACAGCATGTGTCACAGGAAAGGTGCTGTTTATTTCTGCCTGCTCTCAATCTGGAGAACAGAATAAGGCGTACATATGGAGAAATGGCTGAATATGATTTTGCATTAAAACTGCTTGTGGTTTGTCGTTTGTAGCAGAAGCTTTCAGCGCAGGCATGTTTTAGATCACCCACAGCGGAGGTAAGGTTGAGCTCGGCGGAGGAGAGTGATACAGCATCTTTAGAGAGGACAGCATCCATACCGGCATCAGGTAAGCCACTGGATGCCTTCTGAATGCACGTTTAGAGATGTGATCAGATTCTCATTCTTTTGACTCACACGCGTGTCCCAGTTTAGGGTGTAAATCCTGCAGTCCGGTGTCCATGGATTTGCATATGAAATATGACGTCATGCCTTGGCTCTCCCTTCTGTTATCAATTAATCCATCTTTGGCCATTTACACTATAACACGCCATTTCATGACATTAAATAAATATGTTCTCTATAAGATTGCATCATGCTGATTTTGAAGGTTGTCCTCTGTTGCTGCAACAGCCCATCCACAAGGCATGATGATGCACTGGATAGGCTTCTACAGAGCCTTGAAATGTGAAATTAGGCTCCATTTTTATTTCATTCTCTCTGTCATCCACATTCCCCCTCCCCAAGCTGCCTGGTTTATCAGTGTATTGTTTGTTTTGTTTTTCTTTCTTTGTATTGCCATCTACACATCTATGTAGAGCAAGTGTCCTTCGAATATAAGCTCTGTTTTCCCTTTAATATGATATGCACCTGCTCATGATGTACAGCAATAATATAAAAAAATCAGTACTGTAGTGCAAGCAGTGTGTGTCGTTCCATTTAAAAACAGTTCACCTGGGCCAGATGTGCTGTGTCATACTCTACAGTATGTGCTGTGTCATACTCTTACAGGGCAAAAAAGCTGTCCTTAAACTAGATCTGTCTGAGGCAGGGGGAGGCAGGTGAATGGCAAAGATCTGAAAGAAACACTGGTTATAAGATAAACAGTCCAACAGAACACAAGAACGCTTAGTCTTTAACAGGCAAATGATTGTCTTTCAGTTTCAGCGTATTAATGAGGTAACATGAGAAGATAAACTATGCAATCTGTTTCTTTGCTGTGATTCTGCTTTCATGGAAGGAGAAAATGGCAGACAAGAGTGACCTAAAAGCCGAGCTGGAGCGCAAGAAACAGCGCCTAGCTCAAATCAGAGAGGAGAAAAAGAGGAAGGAGGAGGAGAAGAAAAAGAAAGAAGTAAGGACATACACCATATTATGGGGACCATTTTAAATAAATGATTAAAGTGCTGTGAGGCAAAGTTGTAACAAAGAAGTGTGTGTGTGTGTGTGTGTGTGTGTGTGTGTGTGTGTGTGTGTGTGTCTCAACACAGTCAGAAACACAACAGAAAACAGAGATTGCCCATGAGGACTCTGATTTGGACCGTAAGCGTCGTGAAACTGAGGCACTCCTCCAGAGTATTGGGATCTCCCCTGAGCCGCCGTTAGGTACGTACACTGCAGTCGTCCCTGAAACAGTCAGCGTGCATCTGTTTTACCGACTCAACCACACCGAGTCCTCAACATCAACAATCTTCACAGAAATATATCTTTTACACTGCTTGCAAACACCTCTGCTCAAACCCATTATTTAATTAAGGCACATTTCGGCTCTTAAATGGATGTTGGCCCACATTTCTGAAGCTTTACTTTCAGTCTGTTAAAGTTCATGACGTCGTTAATCCTGTCACTATCAGATTAAATACGCTCAGAGTTCTTTCACATTATGGCAGGTGTGTATTTAAGGCATTAGTTATAAGTTCTCCCAGAAACATTACAGATACATCTTTCTCTTGTTATGGCAAGGAAAGAAAGAAACGTGCAAGGTTGGATTTAGTGGCTGACAGATGTACTTGAATCGATTTAGAGTCTATCTGTTGAAAGCTTTACAGTGGCCTCTAGTGGAGAGGTGCCCCAACAACCTGCACTTAGCAGGGATATTAAGTGTAGCTGCAGGCATAAAAGCATCAGTGTTTAATGTGTTCTCACTTTGGTGATGTAGACATACTTAAAGTGTATTTAGGGAGGTTTGTTCCTTTTAAGCTATAGCTCATCATGTAATATCAATAAAAAATGACAGGGATGCCTACATAGTGTTTGAAAAAGCAGCGACATTTTTGCTTAATTATATTTTGATACCTTTTCATGTCATATATACGTTATATATTTTATACCAGGTATACAGTACTGTGCAAAAAGTTTGGGCATCTGAGAAAAATAGATTTAAACAGTTTCTTGTTTGAGCTGTGAGCATTTATTATGTTAGAAATATTAGTAGTGATTTCACCTTGATTCACCGAGACGTCACACAGTAAACTGTGCGATTCCATCAACAGCAACTGTGCTACTGTAACTGTGCTGTTGAGCAGACTAGATCAGCCAATCTGTACTAGCCTTGCACATCACTGAGCCATGAGCTCCTATAGGCTTGTTGCCACACAGGTTCAAAAGTTGTTGGACCACTTTTTGCAGTCACTAACCGCTACAAAACCCAGAAAACCTGTAGTTGTGGAGATTTTCTCACCCAGTTGCCTAGTCATCAGAATTGCACTTATGTCAAAGTCACTCAGATCCTATCCATTCCCATTTTCCTGCTTCCAGCAAATCAGCTTGAAGAACTGACTGTTCGATTGTTACCTAATCCATCCCTCCACTAGACATGAGCCATTTTGTGATCAGAGTTTTTAATAAACAGAACAAAACCTTGCAATGGTAACTTTGCAGCAGAATGGAAAAATCCATATTTTTAACTGGAAGTAAATATAAATAATTTAATATTTACATTTTGAAGCATTTCATTCATCATGAAATCTTGATGCAACGTATGATTGTGTTTTCAAATTATGTCAAAAAGAGAATCACATGGACTGAGCAAGATTATGTAACAGCGGCAATACACACCCACAAACATGTATCATATACAAATATATACAGGCCAGGTTTGACAAAAAACACTTGATTTGATTTGGTAAATTAGTGCAAAAATCCTATTTAATCTAATGTTTGTTATTAAAGGACCTTTATATTACGTGTGTTTTAGTCCCAACGCCAATGTCCCCCTCCAAATCAATGAGCACACCGAGCGAGACAGGCAGTCAAGACTCAGTGGATGGTGCCGCTGCCGGCAGGTAGGTTTCTACTTTACTTCTGTGTGGAGCAGCATTACTGACTATGAAATAAATGACAGATAAGAGTGATTATAAGAGAACTATATCATTATTTGGGTCTTTACATTATGAACCACTGAATAACCATGCTAATCCCTCATCTGCTTAATTTCACCATACTCATTTAGAAGTAATTACTAATAAATGTTAGGCTGCTACTACCCGAATAAATAGTTTCTGTTACAATAGACAGGTCATAACACCATGGGATGCTCTCTGAAGATTATCAACACCAGTTAAAAAAATGGATGTTGAACTTTCTTTTCACTGTTCCCCTGTCTGTCTTTTTGAATTGCATCGACAGATATAGGTAAGAACCAGTGTTAATGTTTTAAATGTGTGTCCTGTAGTTTCTAGTTTTTGTTTCTGTCGTTCAGATGTTGTATCTCCCCAACTGTCAGTTACACTGAGGAAACCTAGAGACGACTGTAGCAGAGAGACTGTAATGAGGAAATGGTCACAGAGGGAAACTGCAAAAGGCAACGCTACCTGTTTGAGTGCAGATGCTGAGCTCTTTAGATAGAAGAGACTTGATAATAATGCAGAGAGCATCCTGCATTTAAAACGTTTATGCTATAACAGCCAGAGAAGTCTAGCGCTATTGTTTAAATTTTGCAATATGGTTAAAATGTAAGAGCAATACATTTCATTTGATATTCTATTAACTGGTTTAAATCTATGTATGCAGATTTTTCCATTTGTTTTGATGTCAAGCAACAACAACAACACAAAAAGTTTTCTTTTTACAAAACAAGACCCCGTAATAACTTTACATTAATATAAATTAAATAACTTCCTTATATGACATGAATTAAAAGCTGGAAATCTGCATTTTTGGATAACTTTTGGGACTTGTTACAATCAACAAAGAGCAGGAATGAGTAAAAATGTACATGTTTTTGAAATGACTATTGTATTGTAAAAATACAATTAGTACCGTAGAAATTAGGATAGTCATGACTAGGGTTCAAAACATCTTTGACTTTTGATAATCACTGCAAATAGGAATGCTCTGTTTCTCTGTTCACTGAAGTTTTAGAGTGAGCTAGAGGCTTGTGGTAAGGTGAGAGCTGATGTGGTTAGGAGGCTGCCTGCACTCTACTCAGTAGACAGGCCTGTAATTAAGCTTGGATAATGTAGGCTTGGTGCATAGAGTGACACATGATGGTTGTGCTATGCCCTGTCAACTGCTCTCTGCAGGGGGCAAGTTCACCACTACTGTGCTGGAGGACAGGGATTTTTAAAAGCTCAAACATGTTGAAAGAGTGGCTTGTATAGTGACAGGTCAAAAATGAATAAATCATTTAGCAAATAAACCAATATTTCATTGGATAAATAAGTGATAAAATATGTTAAAATAGAACATCACTGTCATTAGGTGGACAAAAAGCTTTGGTGCCAAATTTGGCTCAGTGTCCACTGTGTGGACAGTTTTGCTACAACCCAAGGGTGGGCAAAATATCTTCCCTGTGCTTTTGTAGTATATTGTATATTGTGAGTTTTGTCAGTATTATTGTCAGTGAGTACTCCTTCTAGAACAAGTGCATTTTTGGCAAAAAATGAACTAAAGATTTAACCTATAATAGAGGTGCTTTGGTGCTGTGGTGTGTCTGATCAAACCTTATGCCTAAATATTGCAAAATAGATTGTAAAAAGGTCTTGTTATATTTTTGCCATATTGCCCACCCTTACTCCAGCTCACTCTTGTCCTCTCTTAGGTCAGGTGGCTTTAGTAAGTACAAATCAGACACGGCCAATCAGAGGTATGTATCTTAAAGAGCAGAATATATTAGATTGTAAACAAGGTCGGGTTGCTTTCACTGTGCAAACATTGGCGCTCGCCTTATCTCGGTGGCAGATGAAAGAAAAGCAGAGCAGTTTAGTATGTTCGCCCAGGGTGACTGCCTGATGCCTGCTGTCACCTTCAGTCTTGTCTACAGCAATTCCTTTTGCATGGTTAGATCGGAGCCATTTACCGTAACGTGAATGACAATCCAGTTTTTTAAGTGTCATCCCCCAGTAAAACAGAGTGTCAGTTTGACACTTCCTTTTGACTGTGCACACTTTTAGTGAAGGTATAATAAGCATGCTCATGACTTGTACTGAAGGTTACTCAAAAGTTTACAAGGTCAACACTACCCTTTCCTAACTTGTAAGTTTAAGCTAATCTCCTTGAAGGACACATAGGAAAAACACTGAGACGCTGTACGGAAATATACATGAACATATGCAATGGTCATGGTTTTCACTTGTGAAATCCACAATAAACCATTGCTGTTTGTCATTTTCTAACATAGTTTCAAAATGGCAGAAACCAGATCGCAAAACTGGCAATGAACAGCCTAGTCTTGATCTAAAGTGAAGTCTTTTCCCCTCCTGAAATGTTTATACAATAAGTATATTAGTATATAAAGAGGGGTCCATTCATGAAAATATTTTTCCAACGTAATACTTTTCTGGTTAAAAATTACATTATGATCAGTTATTTTATTACTTTTTTCCAAGAACCTGAAATATTAAAATAGTATGTTTCATAATTTTTTAGTATGCCCCCCTTTCCTTTAATGACAGCGCATGCACTCGAGCTGGCATGGACTACATATATTGTCATGGCATGTAACACATACTGTCCTGTAGTCCTATAGTCATATATGAAACTTTCTTTTTCATATATGTGCAGTAAAAGTGCACCTTATCACACATGCATATGTGTACATGTATGTTCATCTTTCAGAAACGAAAATGCATTATAAAAGATGATGGCCTCTGCATTTTGTCTGTTTTTTTTTGTCTGTTTGTGTGACTTTTGTTTCAAAATCATATTCATGCACAAAACTGATGATTATCGATGCACATCCTGTCATAATGTCGTTTCATGTGGTTCTAATACTGTGATTTGCTCTTTGCTAGAAGGAAAAATGGTTAGCCATTATCATGACAGTTTGTCGTTGTATGTCTTCAGTCATTCATGTAGACAGTTCAAACCCATCCTGTAGGTCCTTAAAAGCAATGCTATATGAATGTATGTGAGAACCATGAATATGTGAACAAGCCACATGACCCCTCTTAGCATTGTGGGTAACTTTTGACTGCATTCCTGTGTGGACTGTTGTGATTATTCCTGTGTCTTACTGTTCTCCTGCTTTGCACGTGGTTTTATTTGTAACAGTATGTGTTTGTGGTGTGTGTTAGAGGCTAATCATGCATGTTCTCTTCTCCTGGCCTATGTGTGGCGCCCACTGCTGCCCCCTCCAGGACCCTGCAGTGGGACACTGACCCCTCTGTTCTGCAGCTCCAGGCTGACTCTGAGCTCGGGTACTTTCTCCCCCTCTTTCTTTTCCCCTACACCTCTTTCTGACCAACTAATTATCTTTTGTCACTGTTTCCCTCTCTCTCTCTCTCGTTTGCTCTCTTTCTCCATCTCTCTCTCTCTCTTGCCCTTTCTCTCTCTGTCTCTCCTTTTTTCTATGTATATCCTCTCTCTTATATCTCTTTCTGTATCTTATCTCTTTTCTCTTTTTCCATCTCTAATTCACTCTGTCAGTCAGTACTCACCATGTCTCTTGCCTTTTTGCCGTCTGACCTTTAATTTCTCTCTCTTTGTCTGTCTCTTACTCACCCCCTCCACTCATTCCCCTTCTTTTTAAGTTTGTCAGGTTTAATTGCTTTCAGCTGGTTACTCTCCAGCTGTTAGCCAGGGGCTGTATATGGCATTGATTGATGTAAACTGCCAGTACAGGTGCAGGGAACAATCAAACTGCAATGCACGAGAATTAAAAATAGTATAGTAATTGTTAGTCGTTTATTAAAATACACAATGTTCACTAATCCTAGTGGCAGTGCGGCAGAAGTGTTGTTTTACTTGCATTCAAATGTTCACTTCATCATGAAAAATGTATTACGTTAGCACAGTTACATATTTTAATGTTGTCTTGTTATGGCAATAATTGCCTTAATATATTTTATAATATATTAAGTAAATCCAGTGTTCCCTTTCTGCTTTTTTCATTGTAGTGTATTTAAAAACGAGTGTTTGTAATATTTTTTTTCTTTTTAAAAATGAACTTTTCAGATCTCCCTTAAATTGAGAATGAGAATGTGAGACTAAGTCAGAGGTTTTGAATGGACTCCACAACGTGTTTTTGTGTGTATATTTGTGTGTGTGTGTGTGTGTGTGTGTGTGTGTGTGTGTGTGTGTGTGTGTGTGTGTGTGTGTGTGTGTTTGTGTATGTACATACTATCTTTCTGTTCCAGGCGCAGGATACACAGGCTGGGGGCATCTAAGATAACCCAGGTGGATTTCTTGCCCAGAGAGGTGGTCTCTTACTCTAAAGAAACCCAGACTCCTCTTGCTGCTCATCAGTCTGAAGGTAGACTCACTGCTCACTATTTTCTTTGTTCAACTGCATTACAGCAGTTACGTTATCCTATTATTGCTTGGAACTGTGTGGACCGCTACCTTACTTGATGTCAGTTGGTAAATCTGTACCTAAACTCTTGCATTAAAGCCTGATGGATTTTAGCCTCTTCTATCTGCATTTGATTAAACCAACATATTAAAGGTAAAATAACTTCAAATTAAAAGCGTCTGCTGAGGGAAGCGCTTTTGATTTTCATCACTGTCAGTTGGGCTGTCATTTGGGCTGTCTGGTTTCATTGAGGGGTTCGAACCTGGCCAGATTAAGATTCATTTGACCAGCAGTGGCCTCCATTTCCTGAGAGGAAAGCCAGGGGAATGCCTCTTTGAAAAGAGATGCCTGCCCATCAGTGGCTCTGATTTCAATACAGAACAGTGAGGGCATTGAGACGACCGTTAAGTGGATGCAGGCAGGGGTAACTCAAGATGGCTTCTATCATCAGGACATCACCTGGCATTGTGTCTGCCTCTCGTGAGGAAGGCCATCGCTTTACTTTCGCATTTCTGCAGACATTATCTCGTGTGTTTGTGTATCAGACGTTATGCTTGTGGTGTAAGCTATTCTCGATTTTAATATGTTATTTTATAATAGTTCAAAAATATATAGATAAGAAGCGTCTTTTCTTATAGATAAGAAGCGTTTAACCTGGCAAAGCCATCTGAGCATTCATGTGGTTTTTTGAGTATTAATGGTGCGATAGAAAAAAATATTATTTTTGCTAAGAACATCCACACAACCACCATGCAAAATTTCATTATTAAAAAGGGTCAAAGTTGAGGGGTTTAAAATCATAGTTGCTGTCATTTAGTTTTATTTCTGGTTGACATAACAGAAATCATTATCTTAGGTCCAACCAATCTAATTATTCAATTCAAAGGGACATTTTTCAGTCAAGAATTTCTGGATGTACTGCCACAAGTGTTTCCATTTTAAATTTGCATTTTTAGCCATTTTGTACATTTTTTAAAGTAGCGTTTGTGTTATTATTATTATTATTAGTTATCTATTTATTTATTTGTTTTTATCATCATCATCATCATCATCATCATTATTATTATTATCATTATTTATCTGTTTGTTTTTATTATAATCATCATCATCATTATTACTATTATTATTATTATTATTATTATTATTATTATGTTATATTGTATACATTTCATTGTTGATATTATTTATTTCTGCATTGAAATTGGTAACTAGTAATGATTAGAATAGGAAGCCTTAAAATAGTGTCAAGCTCTCTATAAAAGAAAACCATTTGTCCTCATAAAGCTTGATTGATTTCTGAAATGTGAAGCTACCTTATGAAAACCACTTTGATTTGTTTAGGAAAGCTTTTTTCAGTTTTCTCAGTGCAGGTGTGGATTGTAATGTAAAAGGTTAGATGCGATGTCTTCTTTGTTTTTGGTCAGAACAGACCTGGTAGCATTTAGAAATCAATTTCCCAGAGTCTAGTCTGCTCTAATCTACTCTATTGGTTTTAATATAGGGTCGATTTATGCCTCTAAAGCTGATCTTTTTTAAAACATCATATTTCAGTAACATTTTTCAAATTTATGACCTTGTTAAAATGAAGCACACATAGTGCTCAGCTAATTTGATTGCATCCTCCAGACTCGGGAGGCAGCCTGGTATAAAACACAGATGGTTGGAAAAAAGTGCCCTAAACATCTCCAGATGGATGGTACCCCTTAACAAGCACTGGCGGAGTGTTTTGCATAACATTGTCAGGAGACATAATGCAAAGCACAGGTTTGTTCTCCTGTTCTTCCTGTAAAGGTTTAATCTGTAAGCAATGTGCTTCAAGTGGGAGTTTTACTAAATGCATCCTCCTGCAGTGTAGACCCGATTGCCCCTTTCTCTCGTCCCTTCTCACTCGTCTCCTTTTTTCCGCCCTGCCTTTTCCACCAGAATCCCCAACATCTTCTCATGGCTCCTTGATCCCTGCGTTGGCAACAGCTGCTTGCCATGTGATTGGAGACTTCCTGTCATTATAATTGATGTGTTTTTATTCTTCCCACTTCCTTGAAGCCTGATCAGAATTAAAATTGCTGGCGGAATTTCCTGTCAAGGCGGGTCATTTATTCAGCAAGTGCAACCGCTGACAAGCCTTTGATTGGCCGTTGCCCTTAGCGATGCTTGCGATCACTGCACTTTGTTTGTTTTTTCCTCCTATCTGCCTCGGTCCAGATGCAGGAGCAAAGTATCACAGCTGGCTGCAGCGACAGGATTGTCTGTCTGACCCTGCCCCACACACACTTCTAAAAATCAGAAAAAAGAAAAGGGGGTGTGTGAGTTGCACAAAACGAAGTGCGCGTAGGCGTGTGTGTGTGTGGATGTGTGAGTATGGGTAGGTGTGTGTGTGTGGCAGTTAGAAGGAAGAAAGAGAGAGAGAGAGTTCTCCACCTGTTAAGTTTTTCATTCTGTTTGTTCAGCCAATTCAGTCATTTCCTTTGGTGATTGGTGAACCAAAACAGAGTCTTCATATTTTGGCCTACAACCCCCCCTCACCACCACCCCACCCCCTCCCAGGACATCTCCAGGGAAAGCCAGGTGGTAGGGAAATTACAATAAGAAATTAAAGGCTCTTACACTCGTTGGGAGCAATGATATTAAAAGCGACACAAACTGAGCAGTGATCACCTTCCACCATCTATGCCTTTACTTGTCACACTCACGTTTGCAGATTTCCCAGGGGCAGCGTTGGAGATTGGTTGGACAGGCTGTTGAGATGTTGTTTTCCGCCTCACTAAATTTAGATGTGTATTATTTAAAGCAATTTTTTGCCACAGTGCTATTAAAATTCTTAGTCAGGAATAGATTTATGCTGGAACTCTATTGGAGTTGCACTCCAAGGTTGTCCTATTTCATTGATGTAATTGAGCACTGTACATCTCTCACAAAGTAGTAATTGAGATTCCTTGTAATTATTTAGCTGTTAAATTTGTAATCAACCATTTACTTTTACTTCATGTGCATGACGTTTGTAATTACTAATGTAATTGTTGTAATCATTAGTGAGACCCAACTGCTGTTGTAACGCTGGGGTGTTGTGGGTAGGACGTAAACGCTGAGCCGGGATTCTCACACTTGACTTTATTAACCGAACTGAACATAACAGGCACAAAACGAAGGCACCACGGTTACTACGGAGATTACTGGTGTGAATGACTGACACTTCAGTCAGAGCAGAGCCCCACTTACCATGACAGCTCTAAACAATTTATGGATTTATGTATTCATTAAGCCACAGTGTAATTTTTAATTGATTCATCTTTTAATCAATAATTAATAATTGCCCTAGATGACAGATGCCCTAGAGCTGATATTTTCATTTACTTTTGTAACTCAACCCCCCAATTCTCCTTTTCTACTTTAACCCTTTAAACATCACATTGTTATGAGCCCATATTGTTTTAGTCATAGTTTTGTTACAAGTAATGTACATTTGAATAATAAATAATTAACCTGTCATTTCAGAGGTTAAGAGAACTTACAGTACACACATTCAGACTTTACATTTAGCAGACGCACTTACCCAGAGCGACTTACAGTTCCTGATTACAGGGACAGTCCACCTGGAGCAACAGGGACCCAAAGGCGGTGATGCTGGAGGTGGGATTTGAACCTGTGACCTCTTGGTCCAAATGCAAGTATCCCACAACCAGGCCACCATCACCCTCTTTCACATGGTGTGAATATATTGACTGCTTAACAAAAATTTATTTGGGTGTAATCTTAACATAATGGTAGCTTAGCTGAGGGCTAACAAGTGGTAGCCTAATTAAATACATATGTAGTGTAAGTGTGGTTATTCTTATGTGGGAATAAATTAAACTGATGGGTGGTCATTTTTCTCACAGTATACTGAGGTTCAGTCAGGAGGATTCTAGGTAATGGGCCTTGCAATGCAGTGAAAGTACCATTCATTCTTTATCTTTGTTTCTTGTTGAATTTTTACAAGAAGGGTCACACAGAATCTTTTTTATAGCAGATCTTATTAGTCCATCAAGCTTCCTGGGTTAATATGGAACCATCGCATCACCCGTTTGCCTTTCTGTTCCCTCAGGGCTGCCACTTGATGGACCAGGTTAAGAGCATGACTGCATTTCCTCATTGTGTCCTCTCTGTCCTGTGTTCTTATAGATATTTCTAGTGTGAAGAAAGCGAGCTCAACACAGCTGTGTGGTTTGAGCGGTGGGCTAAACACGGATTTTGTCTGTGTGTCTGATCAGCAACCTCCAGGCTGACGTTTGTTTGTGACCCATGAGTGATTTATGTTCGTTTGTGTTCAGCTGCAGGGATCTAACAAGAGCTGGTTTTATATGCTGTTTAGTTAACCCTCATTAAACTCTCATAAAAAGTCATGTGGTGGATTCCGCTGGCTCAGTGACGAAAGTGTGCAGGTTTTTACTATTAATAGTTCCAGTTATTAATTGAGTTTAATTGTGCAGCCTCAGCTACTTTGAAAGAGAAGTTTTGAAATTGTTATTATTTAAAAGCTAATTCCATTTGTAGCAGGAAAGTGAAACCAAGCGACTTAGTGACTAGTGTGACCAGTCATTGCAAGTCAGTGGTCTTGGGGTTATGACCCATCTGAACTTTTGACTCCCTGAGAAAGCCCATTTTCTTAAGCTATGGACATTGTCTTGCATCATTCTGAGTGTGTGTGACTCTGTTTAGGAGATTTAATGCAATGATCTTTTCATTTCCGCCCCATCTTTGCTGCAATGAATATGAGTAGTGTGAGTTGTGTCTAGGTTTCTGTCCAGTGATTGGTCAGAGATCACTCTCTCCTTAGTGGTGCATTGTCTACACTCAATCAGATTATCCAGCAGTCGCTGGCCGCCATAAACACGGCTCCAGTGCGTACTGGGCGATATAATTAGTTTGAAAGTGCAGGCTTGTCATTTCTGTAGGCTGCTGGGACTGGGTGACTTTGCAGAGGCATCACTTATCGAGTGGACAGTGCATCACAAGGCCCTGTCAGTTTCTGAAATGTCCACATTATTTTCCTTCTTTAACTTCAGATATCTCTGGTGCACCTTTCAAACGACTTCTGATTTGAGAAAAAAGCCCAGCTAAAATCAGCATGTCTTAGTGGAAAGATTACAGTGAAGATCACAAAGAAAAAAATCTTTTTTCTTTTCTTTGCACTGAGAGGAACCTAATGTTAAGGCTGGTGAAAGACAGGATCACTGAATCCTAAGCTCATTTTCAGTTTTTAATCTTCTGACTTTTATTTGGTAACTACTTGGAACTATGTGATAATATGAAATCAGCTACAAAGAGTGATGGTCTTACATATACCCTTAAAATAAAGGTTCTTAAGCCTCTAATTACTTTAAAACCTTCATATTCTTCAGTCGTATTTTTGTTTGTGAGATTTTTTAAGGAAGGGTTTCACTACTTAATCACATAACTTCTAATAGAAGAGATGGCTGATGAGCTTGATTAGCTGGAGTGTGTTGGGAAAAGGAATACAAAACTAGGACCGGGGCAAGGGACCATGGTATAAGGGGACAAATAGTAGTTCCATGTATCTGCCTTTGGCATCTTTATTGTGAAGCTCTCATAGCTTTGCTGTAGCATTGTTTCTCTGGCATTTAGTAACCATACAGACAGTGTGTGGCCAAAGCCAGTAGAGCTTAGAGGGTGGACCACAATGCTGACATGGCATTAGCAGCCTCTCTCTCTGATTTCCATCAGGAGATAAGTATCAGTTACAGCTGTAAATTAAATAAAAAGCAAGAACTGTTTCAGCTGAGTGAGGATCCTATGTGCCCAGATGGGTCAGACCTCAGGAAGGCTGGCACTGGGTCAGAACAGAGCGGCCCTCTAGCTGGGTCCAGAACGCAGAAATTGGTCCCGCTCAACCGAGCTTTGCGAACCCATTAATGGCCCACAGTGGAAACGTGGCCGAGGAGCTGCTGTTCTTAGTGAAGGGAGATGCTAAAGGGGCCGACGTGATATTGTAGCGATAATTGCTGTTAGTGAACCGCAAATGGCTCTCAGTCATACAGTTTTGCACTTAGACTTACACGCCCTGGAACCCACCACAAATAAGGTTAAGGGTTCACACAGTCAAGAAAGCCTTTACTTGCTTTGTTTCTTTCAGTGTGTGTGTGTGCGTGTGTGGGTGAGTGTGTGTGGCTTCTCTCCGGCATATTTCTGGATCATTAGCTACGAGGTCTCCACTGAGAGTGTGTGGTGATTCACTGACAGATTTTTTTTTTTTTTTTTTTTTACTATTTTTTTATGTTCTTCTGTTTTAAACTTGTGGTGGACCTTAATGTTTCATAATTACCAGAAAGCAGAGCTGAAACTAACTGCTAATCTGTAAGGCATTATTCTACATTGACCGAAAGCTCTTCACGGCTCATAATGAAGCAGTTAAGAAGCAAAATAGTCAACTACCAAATGGCAACTCCCAACATCTTTTCACAATTAATTCATTCAGTTTATGGTCTATATATGACCACAAAGTATTTAATATTTTCATATAAGATTCACTATAATATACAAAGACAGCAGTAACATGTATTGATCCCAGAAGCTTGACTAAATAATTCAAGATTGTTCAATCCGTTCTTTAATGTTAATTTTGTTCTTTGTACTTTTATTTTGTACAAACACGTAAATAGTAGGTGCCCCCACAACCAGCAAATTATTGCTTTCATAAAAGATTACCTTGCATTCCTTCTTACAGTTTTATTTTTGATGCCCTTTACATTATGAACATTGTAAAAAAATGTGTTAGAGATAGAATAAATGTTGAAAAGCTCCACTACTGAAATTAATTTAGCCTTTTTTTCTATATAATTGATAACTTTATTGACTTTTTAGACTAAAACTATAAACTTAAACTTTATGCACTTAATCTGTTTTGTACAACGTCCTTGAATGCAGAAAATCAAATTTACACAATTAACCAATTAGTTAATATGTCCTTAAATAACCTGGAAATGTTTGTGTCCAAATGCTGCTTCTTTGGTACAGAATTACAGCTGCAAGGCTAATGCTCAGTTTTTTGTTTCCGAGTTATTCTTATGAAAGCAATGGGGTTAAAGTAGGTGAGACGATAAATTACATCATTGATTATGCTTCAGTTGAAGCTATCATGAATATTTACATACATACAGGCCACTGCTTAATTATGGAACCATCTGAATTTTTCACCAATTCTTTGATTTTTGCATTTTTTTTTTTTCTTCTTTTAAAAAGTAAAACTACAAATACCTGCATTTTTCCTAATAGCTTTTCAGCATGTCTGGCTTGTTTTTTAATTTCGTTTAAAATAATGTTTTGCTGATGTGTTGTTTCTGTTCCAGTTTCTCAAAAACTGAAAACAGAGGCAGAAATATTTGGTGTTCATATTTCTTCAAGTATAACAATATTACATCTTTTGCATTGCCTACCTAACACGCACATTGACTACTGTTTTGTTCTTTTCAGTCTGCCAGCAACAAACAGTCAAACAAAAACCACACACACACACACACCCTCACTCACAAAATCTGGCGGTTCAGAGCCAGTTGGTGTAGGATGGACCTGGTATGACTGACAGGTATCTGTGGGCCTTAATCTTTAACGACCCCACATGGCTTGTCATATACGTTGCCTCTTTGCCCCATAGGCAGCAGGAACAGCAACAGTGTGCTGGCCCTGGCTCTCGCTCTGGGAGTGCAGCTGAGCCATGCGTTCAGGTCACATATGGAAGCGCTTGGTGCTGCCGTGTTGTTTCAGCTCTCTCATGCGAAAGAAAAGCCGTGGGTGTCAGCATTCACAAAGCTAAAGGTTAGCGCCAAAATTCCCCTGCTCACGCTCACACCATGGAGCATGTTCCTTTCCCCCCGTCTGAGGGTGGAGGAAGAGTCGTTTGGATTTAGATTCAGTTACATTTTTTCTTTTTGATCCACATTGTCGGAATTAATTGGTCACTTTGGAGCCTCCTTTTACCTCGGTGCTCTTTACTGCAAACTGTTAGAGTGTGAATTTCATCACCCTCCTCTTCTTCCAGTTTCATGTAGAGAGAGGCCCTGGCCCCAAAAGGTTTGGATTCAAGTAGGATGCCAGTCAAACCCAAGAGGAAAAAAAATCTGATATCAGATGAAATGATGTGTTTTGCAGTAGGTGGAACATGCCAAGTGGGACCCAGATGATTGCAATTTTCCCTCTCATACCACCACATAATAAGATACATGAAACTGTTCTCTGCCAAAGAGTGCCTGCTGTCCATGGAGCCACTGTAATAATATTTGCCATCTGATGTGTGTTGGAAATCAAATGGAATACATTTTCGTCCCTGCGTATAGTTGTTTTTTGGATGTGTGCTGCGTTGAGCGTTTTATGTTCCCATGTTCCACTAGTTTGGAATGATGAGCTGAGACAGAGAGTAGGCCTGGGTGGTCTGAGCCTTTGGCCCCTGATGGCCACTGCTCTTATTTTTCTCCCCTTTTTGCCATTGACCCAGTCTCTATACCTATAGAAGCGTCCACTAAGACAATATATTCCCAGCAGTGTTTTAGTTTCAAATTCCTCTGAAACTTCTAATATTGCACTCATGTCCTTGGATAGGAGGAAAATTGCAAAATTGTGCTGGATACTGTAACATAGAAACAGATTGTTTTGACCCCAGCACCAACAACACATGTTGCTAGCTGAATAGATCACATATCTCCATACTCCATACTGTTGCTGTACAGTTCCCTGCATGACCATCAGGGAGCACTCTTGGCACATGACAGATGTTAGATGCACTCCTACTCCCCTAGCTGGGGTGAAGGTACTTCAGATTCCTTTGTTACAGTTTATTCATACATTTAAAGTACCCAAAACTAAACTTACTTTGTCAACCATGTCAGACTTGTGTGAACTGTAAGACTACCTGCTTTAAGTTGACAGATGCAAGTGTGCAGTGTTTATTTTCATTGTGCATCGGTAATGTAGGCCTGATACATTTTTCTTTCTTAATCAAAACACAGTTTCCAGCAGACAAATTTCTTGAGCTGTTCTGTTTAAGATAATGCCACTTTATACATTTACAAAAACACTTCTAAATATAACATATAGAGGAGAGTGCCTTTTTCTTCTGAGACTTAGTGAAAGCTCATTCCCGTGCTTTGGTGGCTCACTTTGACAGGCCAGTGTTTGGAAAGTTTGAAGTCATGAGGTTTAATCATGCTCTGTGGCCAGCCTGTGCATGGCGTGGCATGATGACTCTCTTAAAGATGTGGTTCTGGGAGCATGCCAACTGCACTGGCACCATGGTTGTGGGCCAGAGACCCGTTGCATAATGTAAGTTCATTACCAACGCAGAGCCTTTGTAGGTCAGAGCAGAAGGCAAATGTAGAAACACTGTGTGGGGCTATTTGTTCTAATTGTTCTAATTGGAGTATGTAAACACATTGCTGTATGTAAACGCAGTCATACAGTGACATGTTTAGTGTGTTCACACACTGGCGGATTTCCATGCTGTTGAAATGTTGGGTTATCAGAAGAGCAACTGTACTATAGTGTTCTGTTTTCCTCACCTGTTAATTTGTAACTGAAAATAGAATTTTCTATTTCTATTATAATGCTGTTTTATAATTGCCCTTAAATAGCAAAGAATTCAAATCTAAATTCATATTAAAAAGAGAGAGACCTTTAAATAAAAAGAGAAATGACTGAGAAAAAAATAAAAATGCCCGAAAAATATTGCAGATTAGTTTTCTTTAATGCCATCGTATTTGCTTTAGAACAATGAGATTCATTGTTGTCGCAGTGCAGGACCAACCTGCGTGGCTGTTACGTGCCTTAAGCGCACACGTCCCGCACACTGTTAAGCGCACAAGTCCCTGTGTTTTGTTTACAGACATAATTCACAGGCGGAATGAGCTGAACAAGTCATATTTCACTAATTATAGTACTTTTTAACTGCACGCATATTACACCTGTCAAAATCATTGCATTTTAGCTGAAGACTCATTTCCTAATAAATAATTTGATTACCTATTTTATGGTCCTTTTTTAGTCCAGAACAGTGGTGTTGCATCCTAGTCAGTTTGTGGCCAATGTTATGTTGTTTAAACTTGAAATGATGAACTTATAATGACAAGTGTAGTGTTGAGAATAAGACACTTAACTAACCAATTACAGGCGTTACTTACTGCTTTCATCAAAATCATCGTATATCCTGTAGTTATATGACAAGTCTCTCTGAATGTGTTTCTGGCTTTCATTTTTTCAGTTTGTTTGCCCCAATTCATCATTCACTAAGTTCAAATTCTACTTGAGACAGTATAATTGTGTAAGTGTGGAAAGTTATTGCAAGAAGCTTAAATAATCCTCTTTAATGACTGTGATTGTGACGAGCATAAAAATCTATTTTACAATGTAATTTATCACTTGGACTTTGTTGTTTGTGATGAAACAACAAATGAAATTTGTTTTACTGAATCATTAAAGAAAATTTTGAAAGAATTCTACAGAAAACTGTAATCGTTAGATTAACGTGTTTGCACTGTAAGTATTCACATACACTGAAATGTCAAGGCATGCGTTGAAACAATGCAAATTTAAAGCTAATCTCCTGTGCATATTTTGTTTTTCCCCTTTATTGCGTGTTGCCTGAAATATTTAGTCTAAATCTGACAAGGCCTTAAATCCCTCAATCTGGGGCATTTCCTGCGAGGGTTAGCGGAGGTTCTGAGTGGTTATCTGTGTTCAAAGCGGCTTGCTTGTTTATCTCTGCCGCTCTGAATATTTCCAGACCCCAGAGCGCTGCCTGTGTCTCAGAGGGAGAGGCTGCTCTGTACTGTGTGGCCTTGGGCCAGCAGATAAAGGTTAGATAGCACTACTATAAAAGACAAAGCGGGATCGATCTGAGCTGTTCATCATAATGATGACAAATGATGATGCAGAAGGGCACTGTGAGGCTGAGCCCAAAACTGGTCTATCTCTTCCAGTAAATAGTCAAAGCTTTGTGTTCCTCCATGACGATCTACTGAAGGACTTCAGATTGGCTTCCAAAAAGTAGAGCAATGAGATAAGGAGTGTAATGATTTATATGTGTGGTTTCATGGCACATTCATTTTTCTTTTAGAAGAGTCATTCATCCACTATTGCCTGTTATTCATTCATATTTGCTCTCTCTGTTCTGTGACGAGTCATGGCTTAGTTATAAAATGTAAGATGTGGCTGCAGGTCTTCTACACTATGTCTTCTACTGAATAAAAAAAAGAGAGAACTTCACTCATTTTGTTTAGAGCAGCATTACTGTTACTGTCCATCGAAACCCCGCAGAAATATATACAACATTTTTGTTGAAAAAATGTGAAAAATCTCTAATAAATATAGAGATGTAATAATGAACAGCCTTAGTAGTTACAAATTAAATTGTAGTTTAAAAATAAATAATATTTAAAAAAATACAATTATATTTATTTTATTATAGAACCGAATAAAGTGCCTGCAGACGTAAGAGTTGTCTAAAGTAACTGTTGCTCTTAATAATTTTACTGGGTAGTAGAAATGGTAGGAATGGGTGGAAAAGTGTTTAATCTGAAGCTCGTGTGGAGGGTGGCCATAGCTGTGTATGGACATGAGAGCGGCCACACAGAACTCTTAGCTTGGGACCGCCACACAGCTGCAGGAGGCCTGAGGCGAAGAGTGGCTGAATGTCAATTAGAGGCTGGCCTCCTACAGGCTCTGATTCCTGACTCCTCTCGCTCTCTTTTCTCTGCTCTATGTGTTTGATGAGCACAGACCCCAGAGAGGAAACTCTTCCCCCTACAGCCTGTCTTCATTTGATTTCAGAAGAAAGTCTAACACTGTCACACAGATTAAGAGAGAGAGCTTTTGTTGTCTAGAACTGAATGAGTCACAACACACTGCAGCTCAGCCGTCCTCAAGCCTAGCAGGAAGAGCTGTGTTGATATGAACGGATGAACTATGTATTCCTTAATATTGGATTTTGAGTCTGCAATTATTGATCAAAACCCCTTGCGACAGAAAGTGTAGACCCCATAACAGCTTACTATCCACGAAGCATTCTGGTCATGCTGTGTCTGCAGAGTGAACTGGCTCTGTAATTAAGTAAAAACACCAGATTTCCACCGAACACAAGTGTCAATCAGCTCAGACGCTTTTGGTGTCTTTGCCCTGGAGATTCAAGGCAAACGTAGTAAACAAGTACTGGGAAGTAATAGTTTACCATTTGGCATTATGGAGTTTTCTTTATGCCATTGTTTTATCTATACAAGAGATAACAGACTTATCATATACAGACTTCATGGTGATAGTTTCTTCTGTTTTAAGCTGCATGCTGTAAGGATTCAGAGACGGCCTAATGATTTCTGCCAACCAAAAAAAATTCTTTTTATTTTAATGGAGTTTTAATGGAAACATCAGGCTTGTTGTATTTAAACTCTTGTCATAATAATTTTGTTGAGTTTTGATTGGAAATGAGGGGTCTAAGAAACATCTGTCCAATCAAAAAAGCCACCATGCGATTTGTGGAACATTGCTCTCAGGGGGATTTCATATCACAGCCGTGATGCTGTTCATGGTAACACACAAGCTAATGTTCTTTTTATACATTTGTAACATCAACTCTATGAATAACAAACAACCCTTGAATTTTGTATTAAGTGTGCTTTAGTGTTCTTCTGCCAAAAAGTAGGACGCGTTGCTTTACAGGTGGAGTTGTGAAACTCTCACAATTTTGAGTTCAGTTAAGATTTATTTGAGTGTATTTCCTCAGTCTGTAAAGTGTTTTGCAGCCAGTTTTGTTTTTGATTTATACTCTCGTTCAGAATCTGACCAAACACACTACAGTGTGAATCCTAACAAAGTTATGCATGGTATTATTTTTTTGTATGAGCCAAAGTGGAAATTAATGGTTAGCTGGAGTGTACAGTGAATCGTTACTTAGCACCTGGTGCCAGATGTTGATGTGAACAAGAAAAGGGCTGTGCCCTATTGAGACATGGACCGCACAAGACCTCTGAAATGATGCTTTGTTATCTGGCACTAAGACAACAGATCATTTAAGTTCTGTTAGTTGTGAGTTGGAGCCTCCATGGACTCTACTGGCTTGCCTGCTGCTCTCAGGTAAGTGTAACAACCAGCTGTGCACATAATCTAAAAGAAAGTGACTATTCTTGTCATTGTGAGTGCACAGCATAGCACACAGTGAACCACAATGAAATAACACCTCTGCACATTACCCATACACTCACACACGTGCAGCAGGGGGTGGTTTATGAAAGCGCCCGGGGAGTAGTGACGGGGACAGTACCTTACTCAAGGGTACCTCAGGACAACCTACTAGTCTGGGAATCAAACACATGACTTTCTGATCCTGGGGCCAACTCCCTAACCACAAGGCCACCGCTGCCCCAGAATGAAGAAAAATTTAACCATCAGAGCAGTCAACTTTCCATTGCGACATGGTTCATTCCTGATGGCCATGTGACCATTGTAGATGCTTTTGGTGGTGGACAGGGTTAGCATGGGCACTCTGAATGGTCTGGATCTATGCTTCCCTTTACTCAGCAAGCTGCAATAGACAGCGTTTTTAGTTTCTTTCATAGCCAGCATGAACTTTTTCACAAATTTGTGCTTAAGTTGGTATTTCTGATGTTCTGGATCAAACAGCTTAACCCTCTTTCCCACATGTCTCAGTGTGGCTTTAGCTTACATGACCCTGTCTCAGCTTCACTGGTTGTTCCTCCTTGGACCACTTTTGGCCCTAACCACTGCTTACTAGGAATATTGCATAAGTGCTGTGACCTGGTTTTCTTAACATGAAATATTGATTCTTATGAAAGTCACTCAGATCCTTAGGCTTGTGCATTGTTCCTGCTTCCAATGCATTAACTTCTAGGGCCCATAGAGGTATCTTTTTTTTTTTTAGCATTTTCAGAATTTTGATGTTCATGACCCAGACAGGGGCAGAGTAGTGGTGCAGTGGTTAGTGCTGTCATTCCTCAGCAAGAAGGTTTTGCGGCCTGGGTGCTCTTTGTGTGGAGTTTGTGAGTTTTCTCCCTGTTTCTGAGAGGGTTTCATTTGGGTGCTCCGATTTCCACTCAGTCCAGAGAAATAGGTAGGACTTTGTGAATGTGTTTGTGTATCTGCCCTGTGATGGACAGGCGATCCTTGCAAGGTTGCTCTGCCCTTCACCTTCTGATTGCAGAGATAGACTCTGCAACTCCAGCAACCCTAGCCAGGATAAGTAATAGATGGATTACTTATCCTGACTCTTAGAGTCATGGTTTTCTCCTTGCAAGAAGACATAATTGTTTTTAAATGTTACATCTTTGTAGAAAACAGTGTAAAACAGAATCTTAACATTCCACAATGGAATGATGGGGAAATTCATTTCAGTTGTATTTTAAAACGTGCAGATACTGCTGTGGTGTTGCTGAATTAAGTATCCCTATGTAGGTAAGTTTGAAAGCTCTAGCTGATTGCCATGATGTGCTAAGGCCTAGACATTGTCTGTGTCATGCATGGGGTGGCGTGCCAGCACCACATTAGAGACGCCTTTTATGTCTGCATCTCTGCTTCTTCCTCCTCTGCCCTCTGCCTCTATTGTGGTCTGAAGGCTCTTCAACACCCAACTTCTGAGGCGCAAATTGTATGTGTATGTGTGTGTCTGCATTGCCTCACAAAACAGAGGCATACAGTATGCCTTATGCATATGGTGGGTAGCCTGGATCTCCACTCTCTTTAGCCATCTCTCACGCCCCCACACGGAAATACCCCTCAGACTCTTTTGGTCCTGTTTTCATCTGTATTGACAGGGCCTGGCCTGGTGAGGAATACCAGCACCCTCCCCCTCTCCACCCTACACATTAGATGGAAAACTCCCCACTTGTCAGATGAGGAGAATTTTTTTTGATTGCATAATGAGCTCCATATCCCAAATAGGAGGCCCAGAGCTGCACAGCTTGGCCCAATAAATGGCTGGATGAAAGACTGGGTCTCATCTTCCTGCCGTTTAATGGATGGGATCTCGTCCTGTGCACAATTTTTTCTCTATCCATGGTGTTTTCACACCATACCTTTTGCCTTTTCTGAAAAACGCTCAGTGTCAACATCTATCTATCAGTGAAAGGACAGGCGCTGGCACGAGCTCTGGCCCTGCTGCTGGATGCCTTCCAACTAACACAGACAAACCTCAAGTTTAATATTTCCAAATCATGCATGTTCCCGTTCCACCTCTGCTTTAACGGGAAATTTGAAATGCAAAGTCTTTGATCTCTTGCTACCAGTAAAAAAATTCTTTCATGTCATTGGCAAGGCGTTAAGTGTTAGTTTTAAAGAACGAAGGTATTCGTCCCTCAGCACCGCCGCAGACGCCTGTTTAGATTAAGCAGCTCCACATGCAAAGCTACTGTACAGTGAGGCATGCAGTGTAATCTCTGAGATCACTGATATGTTCTATTCCAGGTGTAACTATTTCTTCAGTTTCCATAATGGGTAAGTGTATTTACACCTCAGCTGGTGAGGAAAAAGCAAAGTAAGTGGTCACCAACAGCAAAAACAACAGAAGCTTATACATTGATCCTTGACTTCATATTAAGCAGCAACAAATTGCTGTGTTACTGTGCTTTTACAGTTTACTTACAACATGCAATGTTAATACTTTAAAGAACTACTTCGGCAAAAAAATCTCATTTAACAATTTCCCGCTAATCATAGACGCAGAAGATTTGTCTGGGGCTCAGATTTTGCTGGAGCTGATTAATGCTGATAGCAAACACTAGGTATGTTTCCAAAACTTCTTCTTCATTTCACTCAAACCAAATACAGCCCTTCACTAAGATGCACGCCTGTGAAGTGTGGTGTTTAGGACACATTAAGGCTTCATGTGAGCTTTATTCACAAAAAAAGAAGAAGTGCTGATCTGGTATTATTGAACCACAATCACATATCCTTATCGATGAGCTGGAAGTGGTTTGAGGCAGTTGAGTTTGCTGTATTTGCAGTTTGAATGTGCTTACAGAAAAGGTTTGTAGCCATGTAGATGCAGCACTAAACTAAAGAAGCAACTTTATACTCCACACATGTTTAATCTGACCAGCTACATCTGGTTTAAGGAGAAAAATGTATTCAATTGATTTTTACTCAACTATTCCTTCAAACTTTAATGATTTCATTATTATTCAGTAATGGGAAAGGCATATTTTGTTTATGTTTATTATTGGCTTTTGAGTCTAATTTTGCACTATTGTGTACCTTTTCATTTTTTTCTGCACTGCATGCAGACTATGTCTACCATAAGATCAAGTGAACAATGGCCATGTCTTCTATGTTGTCTCCTGGATTAACATTTCATTAGTGCCAATGTATGCCTGCATATAGATGGGACTGAAGTTCTTCTTGACTATTGAGTTGAATCTTATATCAGTTAGCATATTATAGTGTCTTGTCTTTGTGTAACAAATGTATGCTAGGAGCTGAGCTTTAGATCTCCGTCTGGTACGGGCTGAGTTTAGTTGCCGTGCCGAACAGCATGACATGAGGAGGATTTGAATTGACTGGAGCAGCGTGAGGAAGCTAAGGGAAGATTGAATGGCTGTGAGAAGCGGAAGATGTCATTACAGTGCCTCGTAGGCCCAGAGTTTCATCAAACTGGCAGGCAGGGAGGATAGAGCTTAATACGCTGCCCCACAGAGCTGGCTGGTATTACACGGCAGGTGGACGGAAAAGTACCTTGTGACTGGGATTAAATGGCCACTGGATAGAGTAGAAGGACTACGTTAAAGCTGCCCCTTCTCATTTCTCCTTCCTTCTTCCATCTCAGAGGGCTCTCACTAATACCCAGACACCCTGTTGTGTTGCTAGTTCAACATCTCCTTAAATAGCATGGAGAGATCGACTCCTTTTAAATGGAACTGTTATGGTATTAAGATTTTATTTAATTTACAGCTCATCTTCGAGATTTCCTGTTGAATGAAGTGTGTGTGGTTCACCCCTGTGAATGTCAAGCAAACAGACAGTGTTGATGTTTTGCACAGGCTGATCTGGGGTCATGAAAATATGTGTGGCTGTAAGGTTGGACGGGAAGCCACAGGGACCCGCGGGCTCATGACATACCTTCCTTGCCTTGTTTGCTAACCTATGGTCTGTCAACCACGACCATGAATCAAGGCTGTCTTGCTTTGTCCCAGTCTCTGTGGTCAGGCTGACCACTTCATGCTACACAGACTCTCAGTTTTCCCTCATCCCTCCTGGAGCACATCATCCTTTCCCAAATCTGGTCAAATCAGGTCAAGTACTGCTTCACTGAATTAAAGTGATTTGGCTTGATTTAAATATGTATATTTCATTTCCAGCTCAACAAAACATATTGCAATAACACATGTACCAATTATAATCATTTTCTTCAGTGCTGGCTTCAGCTCTGGTCAGATTTGACCCCTCTGCCATGCAGTATGGAGCCCCTTCCCATAGAGGTGTCCTGTACCCTGCCCTTTTGTTATATCCCTGTTATTTCTTTAAGGCCCTGGAAGCAAAGCCATAGAGACGCAGAATGGAGAGAGTGAGTCGCATTGCTTATGTGACGAGGATCACCTCAGAGCACAACAAGAGTGCAGGAGAAAAACAGATGGTGAAGGAGAGTGAGAAACAGAAAGAGAGGGATTGAGAAAGAGACAGAATGGTGGGGTGGCGGTATAGTGTGGTGTGGTCTGGGCTGGCTGGCTGGCTGCCTGTCTGGGCCTGAGAACCCCTTGGTTCCCCGCTGGTCTCTGGCTTGCAGGCACAGTCACATTCAGCAGCTAAACCACACTCACCCTGGCCCAGACCTGGCTCACGTCATTGATCCACATTCACCCACAGCACTTCTGGAGTAGAAACTGCCTCAGCAGTGATGCTTACATATTAAACCCACAGTCAAGAAAGAAACTAGTGAAGTGAAAGTGACCATTCTTGTTATTGTGAAACACAGCACAGCACACGGTGAAACACAATGAAATTATACCTCTGCGTTTAACCCTTACACTCACACATGTGAAAGTGAAAGTGAAAGTGACTACCCTTGTCATTGCGAGGTCACGGCACAGCACACATGAACCACAACGAAATTGGACCTCTGCATTTTACCCATGCACACTCAAACCCGTGCAGCAGGGGGCAGCTATTGAAAGCTCCCAGGGAGCAGTGATGGGACAGTACCTTGCTCAAGGGTACCTCAGGGCAACCTACTGGTAAGGGATTTGACCTACAATCTTCCGATCCTGGGGCCAATTCCCTAACCACTAAGCTACCGCTGCCCCCTAAGCCCAAGTTTCACTTCAGTTCAGCTCTCCTTTTACTGCACAACAGTTTCAGGACATCTTTCCTGGTTTCTAACATTTTGAGGAAATTTATATCACATAATCAATGAAAATGACAAGTAATGTAAAATGTATTAATAATTAATATTATTAATATTTATCTAGGTTTTAATGAAATAGTGCCATTGCGATCAATGGATTTTACTATGTCCATATCAATATCAATGGATATTGATCCATATCAATGGATTTTACTCATTAATTAGAAATAATAGTAAGATGGACTTTTTAAATCAGTGGCACTGCTTTTTAAATCTGTGGCCCTTTTTTTATATATAAGTATTTTGTCTATTATAAATAAAGGCAGGACATAAAACTATAGCTACTTTTCAAAAAGCCCTTATGAGTTCATAAACAATAGCTGGAAAAGGAATAAAAATAATTGGAAAACATTATTTAAACAATCATTAATAAGTTAATAGATGTTCTTTGTATCAAAGAAAACTCTAAAAATATGCCTTAAGCTTTAGCATATAAGTCTGTTATGATAACCAAAGTTTTGCAGTAACAGCAAGGCAACCCCATTTTCAACAGGATACATTGTGTTCTTAAGCTTTTAACAAGCAGTTTACATCCCAGCCGAAAGCCATGAATATTCCAGTCTCTGGCTGTTTTAGTGTTATTGCATAATGTTTGAAGAAAAATATGAGCATGTAAAAAATATTATTGCATGAGATAAATCCATTAATGTTCCTAAAACACCAGATCTATTATAACAGTGGACATGGCACAGTAGTATTCAAGGATACATTCTTGTAGAGCTGAAATCATTGTTGAGGAACCCCTGAGGGCTTGTGCCCCTTCTCAGCTGGCTTGAACACAAACACACTGGTGTTGAATGTGTGAGTTGTGGCGCGTCTAGTGTGATGGGATCACTTCCTCCTCAGAACTAGGCGGCCACTGTCAGCCTGACCCTTGCCTGTTAACCCCTGGCACCATGAGGTCAACAAGAAAACAATCCCACAGGGCCCTGTGTGTGTGTTAGCGTGCGGCTGCTCGTATGTTCTCATCTGCAGGTGTCTGATGGGTGTTAAGCATCTTGGAGGCCCTTTGCCATGGGCAGGCGTGGGTCATGGAGGGGGTGGGGCAGGTTAGGAACACATGCGCAGTGTGAAGTCCAGAGGCAGGTGCCTATGGGAGAAGACTGGGGTGACTGGGTTAATTGGGGGGTAAGTCCGCAAGGCCTGGGGGTCCAATGCAGCTGAGGGGGATCAGGAGAGAGCTGAGAGAGGCATGCCACTCAGTAGCCCTGCTTCCTGTAGGGTATCTGTATCTGTAGTATTCTCCTCCCAGTGGACATCTTGATTTACTCATGTACACACGTACAAGTATGCATGCACACACACACACGTGGAGCACACATGTTCCTTAGAACCTGGGAGATTTTTAAAGCTCTGTGTTGTTTATCTTTGGCTGACGCTTGTGAAAATGCAGCTGTGCAAATCCTGGTCTAACCCTGGCGAGAAAACAAGAAGCCATGTTGATTCTAAACAAGCCTAGCCTGTGACTATAATAGAAGGCCATGATCTTCATGCAGATAAATTAGTGACGAGTCTGGCGTGTCTGTGGGTCAGGTACAGCTGGTCTGGTAGCCATTAGTGTGAGTGCAGGCAGGGCTGGAGCTGGTTCACTGCAGGGGGGTGGAGGTGCAGTTTTGGCAGATGCCACACGTCACTGAATGTGACCTTTTGCCTTCTCACAGAAGAAGAAGAGGAGGATGAAGATAATACAGAGCCCAAAGCAGGACTGGAGTCTGACCAGAAGGAGGATGAAGAAACCAAGGACACAAAGGAAGGTAAAATGAAATGTATGTGTGTTTCTTGGTCAGCAGACCCACCTGGTTTAAATTTAGTCCATTTGACTCCCTCATATTAGACCTTACACTGAACAACATCTGTGCAATTTTGAGTTTGTGGTGGAGACATCTCTGTAAAATACCAAAACCTGACATTGCACAGCATATTTTGTTTTATCAGTCAAAGCATAAACCATAACTCTTGCCCTGAATTTAAATACCATCACATATACCCTTATCAGAAGTTATCAACAGTCTGCTTTTCATGTCGTAGCCCATTTACACATATTTTCACACATTTCAGAAATGGGCTACTTGCCTCAGTAAACTTACTCAATAAAAACCTAAGGCACAATTGCCTCTTAATTAGACATAATTGCTTTCTAGCTATGAACCATTAGAGTAACTGCCACACGGTAAAAAAAACACTGTTTAATAGTTCATGCCGAACCTGAAGTCAAAGAACAAGAGTGAAGCCTAAGAAGGTCAGGTCACAGAAATGCAAAAATTAACAAATGCATACAAAATCATATCAAGTGCTTGAAACTCCCACTGAGCTCTACTGAATTAATAATCATGATGTACAAGGAGGCATCACATCCAGACGCTAGAGAATTCCTCTTCCAAACTAATCATCTAAGCCTGATATACTCTCATGAAGAAAGCCCCAGATAAAAGTTGAGTAAAGGCACACTGCTCCACTTTTTCAAGGGCTCTGCATAAGACTGGCCTGTATAGAAAGGTGTCAGAAACAAGTACTTTCTCAGGAAGCATTTGTGGGAGTGACCCAAATAAGTATATAAGTAACCCAAATAAGGGTGACATTATTTAGGGTGACATTTTTGAGTCAAATGACTCAAGGGTCAAATTTTTGGGGTCAAAATCTAAGGTGCTACGTGGAGCAAAACCTTTGCACCTCTCTCAAGTGGAAACATTGCTACAGTGAAGTATGGTGCTGGTAAAGTGTTACTTATTAACACAAGAAGAAGAGAACAGTACAGAAAAATAATGCAAGAGCACTTGGCAAGCATTGACAATCTTTGTACCAACCTGAAAATTCATTGTCTTCATTGCGTCATTGTACCATCCTGAACATTTGCTGCAAATCTGCCCAGGGAAAGTTGACTTTTCAACACCAATCAAGGCCAGTACACACAAAAAACTCCAAACTGCAGAAGAAAGTGGAATTATCCCGACCCGTTCAGGTCCAGATAACAATGTTTGTTTATGAGCAATGTAGTCATAGTTACTTTTTATTGGGGCATGTAGGGAACACTAAAAGCTTTTTTCCTCCCATTCTGTTCTGACTGCAGGAAATTCTGCAGATTTTGTTAACTTCTGTTAAGTCTGAAGTGATGATGCTGAAGAAGTGAAATTCAGGATTTTTATTAGATTGTCCAGCTGAGTGCAGAAGAAATCAAACATCAGTGAAAATGTTATCTTAAAAGGATAATTGCACTTTTTTTCTGTTCAAGAAACCAAGTAATTTGGCCCTTTCGACTCCTTCAACATGACCTAATAATAACTTAATAATAACTTAATAATATTATACTATAATGTAATAATACATATTGCATTCCTAACATAATTATAATACAGTATTTATTGACTTAATGATAAAAATAAAGTAAATGACTTTCCTTCGTTGATTTTCCACAGAGGTGAACTTATCACTAATAAAATGTAGGCAACAGTGTATGAATAACTGTGTGCTGCAATTCAGAGGTTCAGGAATGCGTAATCATTCTTTATTCAGTGTTTTAAAATATTTTGTAAAAAAGTAATATATGTTAAAAATAATACACTGTTTCAATCCATTCACAAAGTGTACATCCATCTGGACAAATCTAAAAATTCTTCACTTTCAAAAAAAGCCTCAATTTCAGACCATACAAACCATACAGAATGTTTTCAGAGCTTTTCAAGTTTTTACAAGTTTTTTCTTTTTTTTTTTTTCAAGCTCAGGCTGAAATCAGTTATTATATTTTTTTCTATTTTTTCTAATTAATCTTCACACACACACACACACACACATGCATTGTGGAGTAGTATTTTTTTTGTATAAAAAATGTTTTATATAAACAGTTTATGTGTAAATATGAAAGGGTCTTAACACTCTTATGAAATTCTAGTAGAACTGGAATCTTTTAACATTAAACTCATGGCATTTACATTTTCTGGCCACGCATCTGTACATATTCATCTGTAGCTTGCAATAGATTTGCTATTTTGCAATAGCAATTTTAATATAGCTATTGCTATTTTTATTTTGAGTGTGTATTCGATATATTAGCATTTATATTCATATTAGATTCATATTGTATATATTATTTACCGAAGGCTTGTCATTTGACAGAAACCTACTGGTTAAGCTGCCACAGTCTAAGTCAACTATCTAAGACAATAGGGACATTTTTTCCTTCACTAAATTGAGCTCACCCATTAAGAATGAAGGAATTCAAAGAAGGTCTTAAGGGCTTCCCTCTGTTGGAGGCAAAGAAAAGAAAAACAGTCTTCTTGTTATTTTTCATGCACTTGTGGAAAAATGTCACATGTGAAAATGTATAAGACAGCATGTTAAGAACATGTTCACATATGAAAAAAAAAACACTAATCACACATCATAGGAGTAAAATTTGAGAGCTTATGGAATGCTCTTCACACTTTTAACTGCAATCAATTTTTTATATTACACATTCAAAACATTTCAGCTTGTTAATGATGATGTTAACTTTTGGAACGTGATGTACATTATCCCTGCTTTGGCAGTCAGTCTCTCAAACGAGAAGTCTCTCAGTCAGCCATCCTACAGGCTTGCTGGACCGTTGCGTGGCTGCTCGCGTGTGACTCCAGCCGCCGTATCAGATGCCAATCTCTCTCTGAGCTGGGGGTCCCACTTATCAGCTCCACAGCATTGTGGGTCAGGCCCGATTCAAAATTAATGTCACTTGACCCCAGCGAGTGGACTTCAAAGGGTGCGGAGAGTGCATTCTTTGTGTGCGTATGGAGTAAATAAGTGTAGCGTGGTAGGGAGAGGCCATGTCGAGCCTGGGTAGCGAAAGCACACGGCCGCTTTGACTCAGCCAGGACTTTGATCAGGCCTTTGTCTTCCTTATGAGTCGTCAAAAAAAAAAAAAAAATCCACACGAATCAAGTGGTCCAAGATCAAAGTGAAGGGCCTCTAATAGTCTGGGAGAAAATGGAGGAACCCAGTAACATCAAAAAAAAAAAAAGAGAGAAAAAAGTGCACACTTTGTCATTATATGGAAAAAAGGACCAGGGGCTTTATGTGTTTGGTGATGTATTTATTTGTTTATTCACTTATATGTGGGTGTTTGTTTACTTTCTTTGTAGTCTTTTTTTTTTCCTTCAGCATCTCATCTCTGTAATTGTCATAATTGCGATCATGATACTGAAAAGGCATAGTTGATGCAGAAAAAAGCACACGAGTGACTTGTTTGGATTTTAGCTCTTGTCTCTCTGGGTAATCAGATTTTGTGTATTGGCTGTTTTTTCCATGATCCATTGCTATGACTTCTGTGGTTTAGATGAGTTTATTTTGTATTCTGTGACAGTAGGTAGCTGCAAACGCCATAGCTCAATTCTGTGGCCCATTCATGTCTGTGTGTGTGCCTATTCTGTGTTTATTAACACTGTGGCTCTGTATATTTTTGCCTGTATATATGTGTGTGTGTGTGTGTGTGTGTGTGTGTGTGTGTGTGTGTGTGTGTGTGTGTGTGTGTGTGTGTGTGTGTGTGGTAGGCTACCCACGGGAGCTGACAGAAGAGGAGAAGCAGCAGGTCTTGCACTCTGAAGAGTTTGTGATTTTTTTTGACCGCAGTATTCGTGTGATGGAGCGAGCACTTGCTGAAGACTCCAACATCTTCTTTGACTACAGTGGTCGAGACCTTGAAGATAAAGAAGGGTGAGGACTTCTGTAGACAACTGCGTGGTTGTGCTTGTACTTGTACTGTTTCAGGATAAAAAAGTGGTTTTGAATTTGCAGATTGCTGCACCTTTTATTTTTTGAAAAGGTGAAAACATTTATGTTTTGATTTCGGAGTTGCAAATGAACTGACGTGTGCCATGGGTGGATAGTTTATTACACAAAGGTACTTTTCCTTTTGGGTGTATTATTACATGTGGATATATACACTGATCATTACATTAAAACCAACTAACTTATATTGTGTGCCAACAAGCTCTGACCCGTCAGGGCATTAATTCCACAAGACCAGTGAAGGTGTTTGGTGGTATTTGGCACCAAGACGTTAACGCCTAATTAGTTAGGTGGGGCCTCGACTTATCAGTCTGGCTTGTACAGGACATCCCACAGATGCTTGAGATCTGGGGAATTTTGAGGCCCCAGCTCTTTGTCACATCTTTACAGTGGGCAGGGTGGGTTATCCTGTGAAAGTGGCCACTTTCATAAGGCAGTACTGCTGCCATGAAGGAATATCCTTACTCTGCTGTAATCTTTTGGTAGGTGGTAAAATAACATTCACATGACAGGACCCAGTGTTTCCCAGGAGAACGTTCCAGAGAGCATCACACTGCCTATCCTAGGCCTTCATCCAATGTTGAATTCTGATGGCATTTCTTCCCCTGGGAAATGTTGCACATGCACCTAGGCATCCACATTATGTAAACAATAACATTATTCATCAGACCTTGCCGACTCTGATTCATCCATGATCTGGTTTTGATGTTCACATAACCACCATTAACTATTTCAGCAATTTCTGCAACTATGGTAGCTCTTAAGAGGGATCGAACTAGCCTTCGCTCCTCATTAGCATCAGTTCACTTTGGGCACCAATAAACCATCATCAGTTCACTGGATATACTTCCTTGCACTTCTTTTACAGGTACTAACCACTACATGCTTGGAAACCCACACAAGACCTGCCATTTTGGAGATGCTGTTACCCAATAATCTAGTCATCACAATTTATCCTTATCACAGTCTCACTGGTCCTTGCATTTGCCCATTTTTTTTTCTACACACATATTCTTTAAGAAGTGACTAACTAATATATTTCACCCTTTGACAGGTGCCGTTATAAGAACATGGTTATGTTAAGGCTGATTTGTATAGGCTAGTTTATATGTAATCTGGTACGTGTGTGTGTGTTTGTGTGTGTGTGTGTGTGTGTGTGTGTGTGTGTGTGTGTGTGTGTGTGTGAGGCTAATGAGTTTGGACCCTAGCATGATGCTCCTTTGTTCTTCAGAAATGCTCTCTAACCATCTCGTTTAATTAGAGCCTCTTATTCAGGATGATTACTCTAAACATGCTCTTTGAAAATGGCTGTACACATTACACCATATTGCGCAATGGACACTAAGGGTACTTCTAAAACCAGGTTATTTTGTTTTATGCTTTCTTAAGTAAATTTTTGTTGCTTCAGTTTACAATTTTCAATTTTTCAAATATGGTATATTTTACTTGTCAAATTCTGCCTCTCTTACTCAAAGGGACCTACAAGGGGGTTCAAGTCTTTCCTTCAGTCGACTCTTCTATGATGAGCGCTGGTCTAAGCATCGGGTCATCACCTGTCTGGACTGGTCTCCTCAGGTAGAGTCACCTCTCCGTCTGACCTCTCATACATGTCAGCGCTTCTTCATTTTACAGGGGAATCTTCTCTCACTTGATACACACCCATGTTCTTCTTTTTTTCACTGTTACCATTTTTTCTCCTGTTTTCTGTGTCCTTCTTTTTGTTCCCTCTCTTTCTTTCCAGTACCCTGAGCTGTTGGTGGCCTCCTATAACAACAATGAAGATGCTCCTCATGAACCAGATGGCGTGGCCTTAGTGTGGAACATGAAATTCAAAAAGACCACACCTGAATACATCTACCACTGTCAGGTGAATTTAGCAACTTTATTATAGTATCTGGACATTTTGTTGAAATATTAATTCAGCCCATCATGTCTGGAGAAAGAAGGGTTACACATATGATCTCAAGATCACTATTTGCACAGTCAAGTACAGATTTAAGATTATATGTGACTCCTTCTCTGCAAATGAAACTTTATCAACTAATTAGTTGTCCTTACAGGAAAGGTGAACAGTTCGATGTAATTGGACAGACTAGAGGAAAATATCATCTCATAGGCCAAGTAGCTTAATATGGAGGGAAGGGAAAATTTTCAACAAGACAATGATCACAAACATTCACTCTTACAACCAAAAGACTTTTAGTCCATCAGCAGGACTTTCCAAAGCTAAGCCACATCACTTCAAGAAGGTAAATACTTTTTACTTTCAGCATCTGAGGGCTGTAACATGCAGCACTGTCAACAAAGTACTAATATTATTCATTTATGAACTCTGAATCTTCTCCTCTTTTTACTTCATATTTTGAACATATGCATATTTTTGGGTCTTTATTTGAGAAATTCAAAGTGCAAAGTCTAACGAGTATAAAGGGCACATAAGCACTGAAAATGTATATAATTAAACACACACACATATGTATGTATATATGTTAAGGTATGTTTTCCTTAAATGATGGTGCATCTGAAAAAGGAATTAATTAATGATGGTAAGAAATAAAGAAAATGATGGTAAGAAATAAAGAAAATGTGCCAGGAGACTGGAGCAGAGAGTGATAATCACTCTGGTACATGTCACCTTCAGTTGGAATGGAAAAAAAATAACTTTAAATTTGTGGGTAAAAGAAGTATATATGGGGTTGATTTTGATGCTAATTATATGAGACTCCAGGCGAAGTGAGGGAGAGACGAGCGAGTAAACTAGTCTGAGGGCGACAGCCTGTTGTGAGTCTCCTCCACTCCCACGAGAGCCAGATATTATAGAGCCGTTTCTGTAATAAAAAGATGTGGCCTACCACTTCCTAATCCAGCCAGCCACTTACGTTTGCCCACCCACATGGACTGCCATCGGATGTGCTGTTCCATTTCCTACACCCAAAGTGTCACATGTGCACAAAAACATGCACGCACACACACACAGACACACACACGTGTGCGCATGCATGCACACACTTCTGTAAGTACCCACTTACTCACAGGCACATAATTCTTTCAGCTGTTGTAAATTTGCCTTGTCTCATTTTCAGGCAGTAATTTTAATCCTTCACAGCAGCAGTTTCCACAAAGTATCAGATCATTGCATTATGTAATGGGCATAATGGTATTATTTAGTTGTTCCGATTAAGTATAGCCAGCTCTGACAGCTTCTAAAGATCTTGTGAGATCTGTTACTATTAAATTATCAGAGATTTAGGACTGTGAAGTTAGAATTCATATTTAAGCAGCTTGCTTTGTCTCTCTGATGTTTCAGACTGCACCAATCACAACAGAGGAAGCTCTAGGGTGGAAGTTTTCTTATAAGACTCAGTGAGTGTGTGAATGATGAAGGTCATGAAGGTCTGACCTATATATTACCCCGTCCTCAGCTGGTGGGCCTGACAGAATGGAAATGACGAAGTGAAGAAATATGAATCTGGAAAACTTATGTATCAAACTACTGTCTGTTCAGCCATTACATTAAAACCGCCTAGTATTATGTAGGTGACCCCAAAATGGCTCTGAACCTCTGAACCATCAGGGTAACTAACAAAAGCTGGCTTTGGAAGTGCCCATCAGAGTGCTCATGCTAACCCGTCGCCTGCCAAAAGCACCTACAGTGGGTACAAGGCAGGTGAACTCTAGCTTGTTGGTTCAGATGGGTTAGAGCTGTTTGGCAAGAGGGTGACCTACACAATATTAGGCAAGTTTTAATGTTATGACTGACTGGTATAAATAGCTGTGTCCATCAGGAGCAGTTTCCTACTGTATGAGTGATCAGTTAAATAATTCAATATGTATTAGTATAAATTGGAATCACTGTAGATTCATGAAGAAGCTTAAATTCAATTATTGTTACAGTTTTTATCAAGCAATGGAATATAATGGAATAAAGGAATTTCGCAGGCTTCAGTTATAATGTGGACTGGGCTTTCGCCAAGCCTTTTCTGTGGGCAGACAAGAGGGAAAGGAGGGAGGGGATTGTGAAAAGGGAGATGAGCTCGATCTCCAGTCGTTTGGCACATGTCAGTGGCCTTATGCTGTTGGCTGTGGATGAAAGGGCTCAGGGTGGTTTGTGCAGATACTGCTTTTTCTCTCGTTAGGCTGGGATCAGATGGAGCTTAATGTGTGAGCATGTTCTGCTGTTTAACCCCCAAAACCACACAGCTCTCTCTCCCCCAAGAAGTGAGTGACTGAGAAAGCCACATACTCATCTTCAACCTCCCTTCAATTCCACTCTCCTCTTTACCTCTCCACCCACCGTGGCTTCTTTGGCTTTTGGCAAGCTCCCTCTGCGGAGTTCAGTTTTTTTTTTTTGCCAATCATTTTTCCAGATTTGTCCACAGCCACTTTCATGTGCTGCATGCTTCTGTTCCCTCTTTTACCGCTGTCTCTCGCTCCACAGTTTTGCTTTTTACTATCCTCCCCACCTCCCTTTTTGTGCTTCCCTTGATGTTTTCTTCCTCCATCTCTGAGTTGTATCCACAATGTGGGTATCCTGTACTTTGAGGGAGCACTCAGTTGACTTTGGCACAGTTTTTGACTGGTTTTTGCATAGTGCTGGAATCATTCTGAATGAGTTTGGGTGATTTCAGTGCTGGCTGAACTGTGCTTTGCAATGCTGTCTCTTGCTGTGGTGTGGTGTGATGGGTCTCTCTCCCCTTTATTCTGTTGGACACTTTTATAACATCTCATGGCCTTCTTAAGTGAGCTGCCTGCAGCCACATCAAGAGCATGCCCTAAAAACAACAACAAACCTCGTCAGATACTGTTAGCTCCAAACTCCCATCACTATGTTTTTATTCATATTGTTGCTGTATTTTCCCTGGGATGACTCTGGGTGAAGCCCTGCTGGATGCTGGCAGAGAGGAAAATGTATTCATAGGAGCTTGGAGAGTGCCCTACTCTGAATAAAGGCAGCCAGATGGAGATGCTTTGGAACACAGAGAGAAAGGGCCGAGACCTGCCATGCATTTATTACAACCCCTATATATCTGCAAAGCTTTTCTGCTGCTACTGTTTAACCTTTTGTGATCCTGGATTGTTATTATTTTCTATAAACGTGAGCTGGTTTAGGATTAAGTCTAGTCCTAGTCTGGGATTTCCAGCGATTGCTAGGAGTTAAATGTGAAAGGGCCTAAGATCAACAGGTTGAATTTCATCCTTGCAATAGAAGTGTTTTTTCACTTCTTAAGCCTTAAAGGGGAGAACAATGACTACACCTGACTTGACTCTATTAATGATAATACTGGCTAAACATACATGTACCGATTAATTTTCTCAAACTGGCATTACTTTGCTCATTACGTTCAGGAAAAAATAGTCTTGTTACTTTTTAAATTACACTTTATTAAACCATATCACTTATATATACAAAAAATCACTGCTCTTAGTAATAAAAGCAAATGACCAAGATGCACATGTACAGGGAAAATTAGCTTTAAATGCTTTGTCTGTAATGATTTTTTTAAAATTTCATTTAGTCAAGCCAAGTTTAAATTCCATAAATCCATGTAGGATTTTTAGGATAAAATATACATATAATTGTAAAATAAATTACTAGCACCGCATCACCCTAATACAATGTCAAAAATGTAAAATAGTAATATTAGTAACAAATGAAGTGCAGTGGTTTGGGATTTATTCCCAGACAGGAATGGCTTCGTGCCTTGTATTATGGAATGTACCTATTTTCTCTTTGTCTGCTTGCTCCAGTTTCCTCCTCCAGTCCCAGTCCTGTATTCCAGTTGAACTGGAGACATTAAACTGCCCCCTAGGTTGGCTTGTGTGTCTTTGTGTGACCTCTCCTGAGTGTTTCTCCACCTGCTGCTATGAGCTTCAGCACCACAATCCTGTTAATACGATGTCAGTAATTGTATTAAGTGTTAATTAAGTGTAAATAAGAATTGCTGTGTTCAAATGGCTTAAGATCTAGGGATTGACTTGGCCGTTCCAAAACTTTCAATTTTTTCTCTTTTTAAAATCCTCTGTTAACTTGACAGTGTATTTTGGATTATTGTCTTACTGCATGGGTTTCTCCCAAAAGGTCTGGGTGCGTTTCTCTGTAGGCTTCACAATTCATTCTGCTGCTACCATTGTGAGTTACATCATCAATAAGGATTACTGAGCTCGTTCCAGAAGCAGCCTTGCTCGATTTAATAGAGATTAGTTTTTGTCTAATCAGTACATCAAACTTTATTCCAAAAACTTAGTGGCTGATCTCTGGGCTTTTTTTTTTTAATATTCAGTGTAGTTCTGATTCTTACTGCTCTTGAAGTCTTCTTCAAAGAATGGATTGTAATAGCTCCCCACCCCTACCCTGTGGAGGTTGTACATGATGTTACTGACTGTTGTTTGGCTTTTTTTATTACCACTTTCACAACTTGTCTGTGATCAGCTGCTGTTTTCCTGGTTTGGTGCCTGTTGCTCAGTTCAACAGTGGTTTCCTTCTTTTTCAGGACATTTAGTTCATATGTTTAGGCTCAAATTGAAATCCAGAGTTTTAATTAACCGAGAAAATATCAAGTCCTTTTTACAGTTTCAACAATCTAACCGTGTAACAACAAACACCTGTCAGCCTCTCATGCTCCAATACTTTTGCTCACCAGAAAATATGGG